>OZ007587.1:316780427-318030427 GCA_963931845.1 Maratus michaelseni | reverse complement strand
TCAATATTTGCTGCATAGCTACAGTGGCCTTTTTGATTAATTCTATTTCAGGAATTAGGGCCTGATTTTTAAGAGATTGTTGGCTCTCTGAGCTAATGGCTCCATTCATATTTACAGGGGCACTTTCATGTATTTCCGTATTTGGAGGACTTTCAAGGGGATTCCCATTTCCCTCAATTTCTGTATTTTTTTCCTTTAAAGATTCGTCACCTTCACTCACTTGAGTGGATTTGTCTTCTGCGCTCATTTTTATTACTTATTTTTACAATCCAAAATATAAAAAAAAAATATTTTTACTAGAAAAAATCATTTTTTTTTTTTTTTTTTTTTTTTTTTTTTTTATTTGCCCCCTTTTTTTTTTTTTTTCTTAATTTTTCATTAAATCCCGCTTAAATTTCCAAAATAATAAACAAAAATAATCTGCTTCATTTAATCACTTAAGTTGTAACATAGAGATAATAATAAAATAATAATAATAATAATAATAATAATAATAATAAAATAATTATAATACTAGTAACAATAAAAATATATTTCATAAAAATAACACTAAAAACAAATAAAATTCCAAATTGTTTTTCTTTAATTGTTTTTCTCTCTTACTGCTTCAAAAAATAAAAATAAAAAGTTTCTGTCCGCTTTTAAATTCTTCTTAAAAAATAACAAAATCGAACATACCTATTTCTTCTTTTCCTCTTAAATCCATTTGATTGCACAGAATACTCACGTGAAAAAAAAAAAGAAAAAAAATTATCACCATTTAAACTGAAACCAAAACAGGGAGCATCAACAAAACAACGGACTCTTGACACACACAAAGAAAGGGAGAAAAAAAGAACATTCCTCCTTCTGCCAGGAGATCGTTGACCTTGAATTTTCCACAAACCATCTGTGAACCATCCCTTTCGCTGGATAGTAGGTCATTTGAGATAACTATTGAAAGTGTATGAACAAAACTGTTTTTCTTTTGGAGTGAAGCGTTGAAGAAAAATTGTTTATTTTAAGTAGGCAACGAAATAAAATGTTTATCCGAGATTTGATAGCTTAATGAGGAAGCAGGAGCTCTTTTATTAACGGATTGTAGATATTTATTTCTTTATTTTGGACACAAACTTTTTCTTTTCAGTTAAACACACTAGTCTTCTGTTATTTTCTTTTAAAGGCCCGGTGATTAAAAATAGTTTTTTTATGGTTGGTTCGATTACGATGTTTCTTATTAATGAATAGTTATTTAAAAGAAAGGATTTTCCCATGGCAGGTATTTAATCCAAGCAGACTCACTGTAAGATATCGACTCTGTATATCGGGCGCACCTCGATATAACGAACACACATCGATCTCTCTGTAACGAGCGGTCGATCACCGCTATCACACATCCCAGTAATAGATATCCATCGTTAATGTAGTCGTGCACAAGTAGGAGAAATAAGCAGGCATTTTCCTGGGAACTAGCTTTTATTCCAATTAATTACAAGTCTCTTCATAAGCTAGGCCCAGGGGACAGTTTGAAGAGTCTTTTACCGGGGAAACATCGTCTTATCGTTCATATTTCGGCGAATTGCCGGACTTACAACGGCAAGGATGCCGTCGCACTTCGAAGAATACTGGCCGTAGTTTTTGTGGAGAGTGATTAGAGTGAAAAGCCACGCAAAAACGTGCTCCTCACATTATATACATCGAAACTACCGCCAGAGACCGCTTTGCAACTTATGAAATAATGTAATTTAATTGGCTAATTAGCCCTTGACTCATATCTGGGTAAGCAGCCCAGATAATTAACATGCAAGATGTAGCCACCGGGAGAAGAGAGATGCGCTACCGTCAGCACTTTTAATCTTAACGAGGATTCAAAATTGATATCTGTTCGTAATAAATGTATCGTAAGGAAAGTTAAGTTACAGGGGCAACTAGAAATGAAGGCAAAACTTTAAAATTTTGACACACGATTTAGGGATTTTAAACTTTGAATTTTTATCTTTTAGTTTCTGATTTGGAATGGGTTTAACTAACCTATCCTTTCATATCAATCCACATTCGTTCACATTCAAAATTCTTTCATACTTTTTCACATTCATTTCATATATATATATATATATATATATATATAATGTTTTAAACTGGGGTTGGTTTTGGGTTCTAGGAGTCATGATCGGTGTAGATCAATAAATAATAGTTTAATAGATCAAATAATAGTTTTAAAATTAATTAAATTATTATATGTTTTGAAAAAAATTTAGAAATCCTGAATACATAATTTCAGTAATCCTTTTTCTCTTTCCTGTTACCATATGTTAAAACAAGAAACAGAGCAAAAATTATAATTCTTAATAAATTCACTAGTTCGCGCTTTCTACCAAGCATAAATCAAAGCGGTGAATTTTCCATAATTGCGGCCCACATCAAATTAACACATTGTAATAGAAATTTTTTGGAACAACGCGAGTTGCAGTCATGAAATTAGGCGTGATTTTTACAATAAACATTCAATGCTTATAAAAGAGTGTTTAAGAAAAAACTTCTTTTACTTTCATACTTATTTTATGGGGACTTATTTCATGAATATTATATTGGTTTTAGCTATAATGACTTTCTTTAAAATAAAAGTACATGACAATTAATTCATTTTCGAATTAATTTGGGGGAGGGACGCTCTTCCCTTCCCAATTTTTATCCAAACTTATTTTTCTTTTACCGTTTTTCTGATGTTGGGGATAGATAATTTTCATTCCTCCCCCCCCCCCCCCCGTCCAATAGTAATTTTTTTTTTTTTTTTTTTTGGTACTATTTACACTGATGTTTAACGAGAATTTATAATATTTAATATATTTTTATACTATCTCCAAAGTCCAGAAAAAGTCATTTCTGATGATAGTTATTAACTTTTTCAAGGTTAATTAGGTTAACTTCTATGTTCCCTTATATCAGGTTAATTTCTATGAAAAAACAGAAGCATTATTTAATATTCAATTTATTAAAATAAAATAATGTATTAAAACTTCAATTCATTTTATAAAATTTCCTGTTTTATTTAAACGAAATGCCCAATATTAGAAAAAAAAAAAAAAAAAAGGCTTTTTAAATAATTTACAATTGTTTGCTGTAGGGGTGATAATAATCAACAGTATGAAAAACGGCCATACTAATTAACATTTATTATTAGTCATGTTTTTTTTTAAATACTTACATTTAAGAGAGGAAAATCAGACATCAGTTTGGATGTAGCATTCAAACATTTAAATTTTTTAACAACATCTACACTACATCAAGGACTGTCATTAAAACGAAACTGAAACTATATTTGTAAACTGTTCAATTTTCGAAAATTTCCAAGACATATCGGAGTGCGCCAAATCTAAAACGCCAAGCATCAACCGCGTCATTGACACGTGACTGATAACAGCGAATGAGGACGCAGTTCAAGCCAATAATGCTAAAACGTGACTATCTTTTAGAATCTCGCAACCGGTATAACGTAGGTCGCGGGTGGACAGGGAAATTATGCAAGTCCAGCTCACAGATTAAATATACTATATGGAATATATTATCTGTGGTCCAGCTACCCGGTGTAGCCCTGTTTTAAAATAGGCACTATAATGCTATAATTAGTCAAATCAGTGTTACGAACGCAGGCCTTTCAAGAGTAAAGACCCACTCCATATTTTAGTCTCCTTCGCACGCGCGATTTTTTTTAGGTATAAATTATTCGATTCTATTCGATCATGAATCGTAGATACCGCGGCATGTGAAACTCACCGGTGATTCCCCGACTATAAACAAGCTAAAAGTTTCTGTTTCGGATATTAGTCGTAAATAAATTTTACTTGTACTAGAGTTCTGAAATTTGTAGTATTTTTAATTAAAAAAATGATGTAATTTCTTTTTGATTTATATAATGAAACTGTCTCTTACTTTCAACTGGTGAATCCTTTTGTATTGATTGAATGTATGATATTCACATTTAGATGCTGAAATTCTGACATTTTTAAGGAGGTTTTTAAAACTAATTAATTAGAACGAAATTATATATATATATATATATATTTAAAAAGCTGACTATATATTACTAGAAACTTTTTTTAAATAACAACTCTATTTTAAAATTTTGATCATGTGACGTTGGCAGAAATTTGATACATTTCAATTATTTGTAATCAAAATTGCTTGAATTATGTGTAATATCACTTTAATTTAACTTTAATCAGAAATACACACTTCTATTTAATAAAAGTGTTTACCGGAATGTAAGAAATCTTTGGTAATAGTTTTGTTTGATAGGCATCATTAGAATACTTTTTTAAAAATTAATTACAAGGCATTCTTTAAACTAAGAATATTGTAATATATGTTTGATTGGAGGACATTTTTAGGGATATAAACATCGGAATGATAATTATATCAGATTATACTTAGCTAAAATTGGGATTTCTCTGAAAAGAAAAACAAATACATTGATGTAAGCTCTTACAATCAAAAGTCTTTTGATAATGAATGTGTTTTTGTAAATGTAATCAGGGGTCGATGCAGGTTTTTTTTTTCTTGGGGCCCATTTTGTGAAAAGTAAAGGTTATTTTTGTGAAATTTATTACATATTTGTGAAAAATAACATTCTGTGACGAAAGTTGAAATCCAGTTAATCAAATCGAACCAAGTATTTATAAACAAAAACTTTTTTAAATCCTTTTGCTGAAGTTTTCCTCTCTGGTGAACTTGTTTATTTACAAATTACACATTTTAAAACATCACAATATAATAAATAAATAATAAATAGTAAGTTTTTATGGAATAGAATTTTGTGAAGGGACCCATTTTATTAAATTGATTTTTGTGAAGGGGCCCATTTTATTAAATTAATTTTTGTGAAGGGGCCCATTTTATTAAATTTATTTTTGTGAAGGGGACCATTTTATCAAATTGATTTTTGTGAAGGAGCCGATTTTATCAAATTGATTTTTGTGAAGGGGCCATTTTATCAAATTGATTTTTGTGAAGGGGCCCATTTTATTAAATAGATTTTTGTGAAGGGTCCCTAAATAGATCCCAAATTTTTCTTGGATTGACCCCTGGTAATAAATTAATAAAAATCATTTGCTATGATGAATATGTTATGGCTATGTTTTATAATTTACTAGTATAGGATGCAGCAAATGTTTTCTCCAGACATTATAAAAAAGCAAGAAGCCCAACTTAGTGGTCAGCATGTCACACTAATACTTTACAGGTCCACAGTTAGATTGCAGACTGGGCAAGGTTCACTCAATCTATTTCATCCCTTCGGGGGTCTTTAATGAATAGAAAGCTTGCTTAGGAACTACACATTGAGGGTCTTGCGTTAAACTGACCATCTGACTAAGACATATGTTATATAGCACCTCAGGGACCATGGTCAAGAAAACAGGGCTGGGGTCATAATGCTGTAGGCCATGATCCTTATAGTATTGTAGCACAGCAGGTTTAGTTTAGTTTAATTATATTAAAAGCATGACTCTTGTTTATTTTTATCCTATTTTACAATTTGGCTTGTTGTGACTTTTGCTGTAACTTGATGTGTCACAACAAAGTAGTAATTGATAATTGCCTAAATTGTCTTTTTTTTTTTTTGTCAAATTAAATAGATAACACTTAAGGTGTGTTACTCATGATAGCAATCCAATGCACTAGCTTTTATAAAAATACAAAAACTGCTGCAGTTTTTAAATTTATTGACCATCTCACATTGAATGAGTTAAAAATATAGGTACTTTCATGTTAGCCAGGCATCAGTGATGATATATATTAGGGATGCACCAACTAGTGATTTTGGCTGAATACCGAATACCAAATATTTGACATACAGGTAAGCTGAATATATATATATTAGGGATGCACCGAGTAGTGATTTTGGCTGTATACCGAATACCAAATATTTGACATACAGGTAAGCTGAATATCGAATTAGCCGAATAGTAACTGTTAGACCGAATATTTGGCTTACCTAGTATATTTATGTTTTCGAGTTTAAAGGTATTAGAAAGTTAAATTTTAAAACAATTTTACACTATATTTAACACAGGATACTTCCATTTTGATAAACAAAATCTTTTTTACACCTAAATCTTACACTAAAAAAATATGCTTTGAGTTATTATTTAAAAAGATGGCTTAAAAACATTTTTCATTAATAAAATTTTAAATTTCATGGCTTGAATTAAAACAAATAAATGAAATTTTCTTATATTCTAAAACAAATATTTTAAAATCAAAGAAAATTTTAAAGAATTGGAAGAAAAATTTTACAGTCACATACTGTTTATTTGTCAGGAAAGGACTAAAGTAAAAAATAAATACATAATATAATCTGTTCAAATGACAGAAACTCAGAAAGAACAAAGTTTTTAAATGCACCAAAGAGCAGTGAGTAAACGTTTATTTTGAGAAGTTGTAAACATACAGGTTGTTCCTAAAATTTTGTAACCAACTTTCAGGGGAGTAATGTGGTCAAGAATTTTTTTTTTTTTTAACAAGAAACAACATCTCAATCCACTTGTTGCATCATAAATACAATACATTCAATCAAAAACACAGGGTGTGTCACTGCAAGCCGAAACTGAATTTTCGTTCACAATTTATCAATAAGACATAGATATTTTACAGCGATTTACATCATATTAATTTTGCTTTGTATAATATGGCCGAATACCGAATATTCGGTGCATTATTTATGTTTATTATTTTATAGGCATTCAATGTTTATCTTAAAAATCATGCCTAATTTCATAACTGTAATTCATGTTGTTCTGAAAATTTTCCATTACAATATGTTAATTTGGCATGGACCTTGATTTTGGAAAATTCTCCACTATGAAGTACGCTTGGTAGAAACCACAAACTAGGGAATTTGTTTAAAAACATGAAATTTTAGCTGTTTCATTTTTAAGATATGGCAACAAGAAAGAAAAAAAAAAGTATTATTTAAACTGTTTATTCAGGATTTCTAAATTGTGCCTATAAAATGCCTTTTTCCAGATAAAAGCTGATTTATCCAATATTTTGTAATTATGCATATATTGTAATTGTTGTGCATTATCTAAAGGCAACTGTTACTATAATTCAGATTTTCTAAACTCAAATCTGTTAAGTGTAATTCAGTAATTCTGACGATGAGACTTTGTAATTTATATTGTTCTTGATCAGTTTGTATGTAGTTTAATGTAAAATTCTCATTATTTTATTTTATTTTGTAGATGAAAGCTGATTTAGCCATGGCAGATTCTTCTAATGTGTTTGAGTGCCCTGCCAGTTATTATAACCCAGCTACAAAAAAATGGGAGTCAGGATGTTTTACTCTCAATAGAATCCATATTCAGTTTGTTAATAATTCATTAGATAAGAATGAACCATTTCATCTATGTCTTTCTCTTAGTACAGTGACAGGTATTGAGAAAAGGCAGTCTAATTTTATTTATCCTTCATTAGTTGTGTGTATTGGATCTGAAAAACACTGGTTTGGATCATTTGCAAGTAGAGATGCTGTCTACAATTTGTTGGAACTGTTTTGGCGAGAAGCCCTCATATCAAAGCCTCATATTAAACCTAGCCCTATTAAAGTATGTAAAACTAATTCCCCGTTGGGAAAAGAACTCTTAGGACTTTTAAATGAATCTGAAAATATATTAATTGAAACTGCTAATGAACTCTCTGATCAAAATCGGCAGTTATATGATGTAGAAGAAGCAGTTGAAGATTTAAATGATGATTTGGTAAAAGCAGAAGATGCTATAAAATGTAATTCATTACTACAAATTTTCCCAAATGTTTCAGACAGTGATAAAGATGATACAAATGTTGTACCAGAAGTGCCATCTCACAGGTATAAAGTTACATTTTCTTTTTCTAACACAGACAATAAAACAGACTGGGAAAAAGGAATACTTGTCGTCTCGAGTGATATCATATCATTGAAGGTAGAAGAAAATACATTGATGCAAGTTACTAAAGATGAACTGGAAGTTATTAAAGTAATTTATTTAAATACTTCACATACATTTTAAAAAATATATATTTTTATCATTTAAAAAAATAATGGTCTCATGGTTAAATATATTCCCCCCCCCCCCCCCCATAAATGGTTTAAACATAAATATAAAAATGATGGGATTTTTTGTAGATATACTGGAAAGAATTCCCCTCATTGACTTTTATGTGTTTATATTTCAAAAAGCATAAAAAACAGACTAGTAATTAAATGTTATATTAGTTTCAATTATCTCGAAATTACTAATAACATTTCCTTGAAACTTTGTGGTTTAAAAAAATATATTCCTGATGGCTCGGCCTACAGGCACAGGTAGATTTTGAAGACGCAGACTGTGGGGCGCCTGTTTGTACCTTTTTGCCATGATGGGGTAGTTGGAACCGCCCACTTCGAAACCTAACTTGTTTGCAGGCGGAGCCGGCAGGGATTTTTTTGTTTTTAATTTTTTTTTGCTATAAGGGTTGGTTCTATAAAAAACTTGTCAATATAAAAGTTTTAGATAATATGAAGAGGATTTATAATAAATTTAAGTGGATTTGATATCTTGTGAATTGACAAAGTTATGATTTTTTTTCTTCTAAACACCCCTGTTTTTCTCCCCCTTGAGGCCATTTTTAATGATATAAAAAATCTGTCATACATAAATTTTCGGCCCTTATCCTAGAAGTAATAAAAACTTTAAACGGATTTGATAAGTATCATAACTAAGAAATTATGGGGTTTTTTTCTGTTTTCACAAAAAGCCTCCCCATTTCCCCCCCTTGGTTCAATTTTGCCCATTAACGAACTTGACCGATATTTTATGCCCCTTGATTTTATGTATCAGTTTGGAAGAGATTTGTGCAGAATTATTGCAGTTATCGTGTCCATAAAAAGGTGACATATACACACATACACACGCATATATATATATATATATATATTATATAAAGTTTTGAACTGGAGGTGGTTTTGGGTTCTGGGAGTCATAATCGGCGTAGATCTGCGAAAATTCCAACTTAGCGGAGAATGTAATAGGTAGTATTTCTTACGAAATCTACCTAAAAGTGAGATTCATAAAGATGTCTATAGAATAAATCTTATAAAGTAGATAAACAGCAAAGAATGACACAGATAATATTAGTTATAGTAATCCTTAGATAATGTATGTATGTAACAAATATTTGCCAAATATTCACTTGGCCGAATAGTGTTGGATATTTAGCCAAATAAATTCAGGAATGAAAATATTATTTTCTTCTTTTCTTGCAATGCTTTTCTCAAATACAAACTTGCTACTTCCTAAAACATTTTCATGCTTGAATGCATAAAATTTGCTGGTATTGTTATTTATATAATAAGAAGTCGATTAACATTTCTTTATTTTCTTTAAGGCTAAGATTCTTTTAGAAAATAAAGTTAAATTATATCGATTATAGATGTAATACATTTATAGAAAAATGCTATTAAATTCTAAAGCAGTTGAATATTGATGTCTGCAAATTTCATGCACATATAAAGATATCTTTATTAATGTGTGAAAATGATTCTCACTGTTTAGCAATATTAATATTTTTTTAAAGAAAAGCCTTTAATATATTTAGTAAAAAATATTGCAGAATTATCTTTCGGTATGTTATTAAAAAATTTCCTAACATTAACTCTATTTTAAGATATATTGTAAGGTTAAGATATGCTGTTAGGTTGTTGAAGTTCTGAATAAGTGCAAATAATGATGCTATGAATAAAAGTATTTTTCTTGCTACATATTTAAGCATCATGTATTTAAACAACCATTGTAACTTTAATTAATAAAACACGTAATATATACCACATTTCTTATTTCAAATTATTAAGGTATTTTAACAGACAAATTCCTTGCAATAAAATTTCTAGGAATTCTTTTAGATACCGATTCTAGCATAGTGACAGCGAGGCATTGTGATGATCATGAAAATAAAATGCTGGTATACCATGTAAACTGCTGAAAAATATATGCCCTTTTCAATTCTGAGATGTTGCTTTTTCACAATTAAATTTAATTGATGTGCATAGCAATGTATAAATTGAGTATTATAATATTTTTGTTTAATTATGTTTTGTACACCATTCCCTTCACTGCTCATTACAGCCGCACCATCATAAATTTGAGTTTATGAAACAGCTTTTAAAACTATACTCAATTGTTCTTGAATATAATGAGACAAACCCTTAATGTCTTGTGAGGTGGGTCTATGAAGTCTCCAAAATCTTTCAATCACCTTGCGTTCATTTTGGTAACGAAATGACTTTTTGAATTTTCTCAGAAATATCTGTTGTATCATTTGTCTTGACGGCTAGAAATTCTGTATAACTAATTTTATTATTTCCTTTCAGCATACTTCCAAAATACAATCTAATAATTCATTTTGAATTGTTTTTGAGTTTCCCCTGAAAATGGTGCAGTTTCAAATGAGTCTTCTTTAACCTGTTCGTGATGGTGTGTGCATTCTGAAGTTCGCATCTGAGGACAGAACATTTGATTACACCTTCGGGTGGAAAAATTTTGCGCAGTTAAGCTTACTGCTTTTAAAATATTCTTTAAAAACTTATGACAAAAAAAAAATTTTTGTGAAACATTTTGAAATTCACAGACATGAAATAAGTTGTTTTATATCTACCCTATATATATAAAATCCTAATGAAACGAATTTGTGAAACGATTTTATGAAACGAATTTATGAAACGATTTTATGAAACGATTGATTATGTTTCAGGGCTCTTTTTAATAAAATATTAAATGCTTGATGGTGAAATTAATACCAATTGTCCATAAAAATCCGCGGATATCAAAACTGGTAATAGAATTTTGAAATTGGAATTAGTTTTCGAGATATTAATTTTTTTCTCATTTTAATGACATTTCTGTAATGATGGCAACTAATTACTCAGTTTTTTGTGACGAAAAAGGGAAAAAAATTGAAAAGGATCCCGATAGGGATTATTGATTTCTTATTATTCGTCATTTTTTAAATTGGAATTGAATTTATCTTTTATTTCAATCGATAATGAAGACAAGATTGTGATTAAATTATGTTTTTCAGGAAAAGTTGAAAAAAAAAATCACATTTCTATAGTCAGGATTCAATCGTCTGTCAGCATTTAATTTAATTCATAAACTGATAATATTTTGAATAAATTCGTCCAAATGACGTCATTTATGTAAATGCAAAAGAAAGGGGGGAAAAGGAATTAATAGTAATTATTATTTATTGATATCATTTTGTTATTTTTTTGTAAAATTTAATTAAATGGATTTATAAAATCACTAATTCGGATATTTGAAACGAATATATAAAATAATAATTGCCCAACTGAACGGAAGGAGAATAAAATATCCTGCTTGGTTTTTTCCGCCAAGCTTTTTAAAAATGCATCAAGACCCCTATAATAGAAAAGCACCAAAAGTTCATTGGGTTTGTTTTCATAACTTTTGGCAACAAATCTATGTATATTAACGAATCTATCCCTTTTTGATGCTCGAATTACGCCAAACCTAAAAGCAAAGGATCCTATACTGGAAAAGTACCCGATTTTCTTATGGACAATATTCAAGTGACATAACATGGTGTAATATTATAGCGGATAGCAAATTTGTTTAAATATCTCATCAATTGATGCCGAATAAATGCAGGCATGCATGCACAAAATATTTAATTAATTTTGTATGATAAATAATTATTAAAAAATTCGTATATACATATTAATTAAAATAAATAATTTACATATTTGAAATAACATGAAAATATGCATGATGGTGCACTAAAATAGAGAGAAAATTAAAACCTGTTACTGAAAATTCTATAACATAGTACTTTTCAATACCGTGGTTCTTAATGTTATTCACAAGCAGATGGAATTTTTCTCATCCTTAAACGCAAAGGAAGAATAGAAAACAGATCGTTGTTATAAAAGTCCGAGAGATAGCCACAATTTAAACCTAACCATTTTATACAAGCTGGTTTTCAAGTTGTAATTGATTTTACTTATCAATCCCGAAAACAGTCGTCAGTTGTCGCAACAGAGAGGCCATGAGGCCATGATAATCAAAAAATGTCCCATTAAAAGGGTAAAAGCATGGCAACCCAATTACAGATTTACCAATATTTTTAAAATAAAGCACGCTGTCATGTTTTTAGAGGCCTCGAAGTCTGAGCAGGGGTTGGCGAGCGTAGCTCGCAGGGGGTAGGCCCCCTAGTAGATACTTATTATTATAGGTGCAGATTGACGGTCGCCAGTCACGACTAAATTTTTTGCTGTGGCCACTAACTTTTGGTGTTTAAGTCGCCATGTGATTTAAAAGTAATCAATTTCTGGTATTCCCAGTCCCCATCGCAAAATGTTGGTATATTTTTTAAAGATTTAAGACCAAAACACATAACAAACATTATTATTATCTTTTAATAACATTTCAGAATGATCTGTTTAACACAGCAAACTATTAATATATTCGAATAGCAATGTTATTCGTAACAGTTTGAATCTGATAATTTTATATAGACTGTGATTTAAATATATTTATATATATAAACAAATGTTTGAAGTGTGTTTTGATTTTTATAGTGCAAAATAATCTCACAAATTCAGATTTTCAATCATATGTACTTTTGTCTGGCAAAATCAAAATAAGAAATATTATTTTTCTGATATTCCCCACTATCATAATTGCTTAGCTTATACCTACATATTTTTTTTAAACCGTATCTTGCCCAACTTTATCTTCTGACTGTACATGATTTAAGATTTAATTAATATTCAAATTTTGTTGTACATGTGTTTATATTAAATAAATTACTTTACACTTTGAATTCCTGAGTTTTAGTTTTTTACCCCATATAAACACTTTTGTTTTTATGCGTTTGTTTTACAATTGTGGCTACTGGATTTTTTGGGTTTAGAAGCCAGTGACTCCTTCCAAATTTTGGCAATCTGCACCTATAATACTTATGCAAAAAATGAGGTATATTCTCTGATATTTGAATACAAAAATGATTTTTTAAGTAGATTTAATGCATATATTTAACCACGTTTTTAGTTTAAAAACTATATAATAGTAAAATACTTACATGTCTTTAAAATATCAACATATGAAACATTTTCCTCTAAGCATAACAATTTTGTTATTTAATAATTTTTAACGCTGTAAACAAAATAAAAGGTTTAAAAAATCTGATTTATTCACAAATGGAAATAATTAAATAAAACTTGCAAACAACCTGTGAATGTTACCTCATAACACGTATTGTACAGATATACATAATAATGGACACAAATAATTTGTTTTAATTAAAAAATATTTTTAAAATAAAAAAATACATAAACATAATTAATCATCATGTATAGTGTTGAATAATAATTGGTAATAATGAGTAAAATAGAATAACAATTTAAAATATGCATTTCCAAAATGTTTTTGATGTTAAAATTATTTTTCAAAACAAAAAAATAGGTATATTAATGTATTAAAAAGCGTATTAAATAAAAAGTATTGGATAATTTTCAGTAAAATTTAATGATAACTTAAAATATATTCTAAAAAATTTCATTGATCTTAAAAATATCTTTAAAAAATGTATTTAAATGTATAATCAAATATATAAAGTAAAAAATACTGAATAATAATGAATAATAATTAGTAAAACTGTACAATAATTTAAATTACACTTTAAAAATATTTTGTTCATGTTAAGAGTAATTTTCAAGAAGGATAGTTATAATCTATAACATAAAAAGATATTAAATAAACATATTTAATTATAAGTTAAAGTATTTTGCACTGGTAGTGAATAACACTAGTAATTCACAATACAGTGTGTTTCTAAATGAATATTGGTGTTTTAACGCTTTGTAGTATCGATTATATAAAACTTAAAATTATACTTAATATGTAAAATGAAAGAGCAACTCAAACAGTTTGTTGGTACCTGTGCATGCACAAGCGCACACAATGTTTCTTCCTTTAGAAAGCTCTAGTAGCAAAAATGGTGACTAGTGAACAGAAAGCATTTTGTGTTCTGCAGTTTGCAAAGTCCGAATCTGTAGTTACCGTGCAACATGTGTTCCGGATAAAGTTCAGATGTGATGCCCCAAGTGATAATAACATCCGTAGATGGTATCATCAGCTTAAAAATACCAGCTGCCTTTTCAAACGGAAGAGTATGGGATCAGGGGCGTAAATCCTGGGGGGTGCAACACCCCCCCATGAAAAAGCCAGTCGGAAAATTTCCCATTTGATCAGAAAAAAGTACATTTAGTCGGAAAAAATGGTATTAACCTATAAAAACTTATTAATTGGAAAAACAAAAAAATCAGTTGAAAAAAGTACGTGTAGTCGGAAAAAAATGGTATTAACCTATAAAAACTTATTCATTGGAAAAATGAAAAATTCCCATTCGATCGGAAAAAAAGTATGTTTATTTAAAAAAAAAAATGGTATTAACCTATAAAAACTTATGAATTGGAGTAATGTTTTTGTAGTTTTTAATTAAATAAGAAAAACAAGTTAGGTCGAAGAAAACCTATAGAATTTTATTCTTAGTCGGATTTTTTATTTTTATTTTTTGCAGTTTTTAATTAGAAAAATAAGAAAAACTATTTAGAACGAAGAAAATCTATATAAATTTATTCTTAGTTGGAAATATTTTACGAATTTTCTTTTTCTGATAAAAGTATAAAGAAAAACTTTGATTTGTCGAATATTGTGAAAACTCGAAAACCTTGATATGACGAGTAAGATATTTATATACATATTAGTATTTCAAGCAATGTTAATATTATTTGAAACCTTGATATTTTGATCAAAAACCTTGATATTCCGAATTTTTTTCTGTGTCCTTGACTTCGAGATATCGAGATCCAGCTGTATTTATTTATAATCGGAAAGCTTTTAGTTTAGACTGGAAATTTTAAGATATACTGACTGAAGTGACGAAACTTCCATTTTGTATCTAACTTTAAATTTAGTTAGAAATGTGTATCACGGAATTCAGGTGATATCCCATTAAATTTCAAAACTGAATTGCAAATATTTAGTACTTTTCCGTATCAAAAGTTGGATATTTTCCACTCTACACGAATTTTACCTTTAATCGAAAATAATTATGGTTTTATTTTTTGTACTGACTAATTTTGTATTTTCTTCTTATTTTATTTTAAAAAGATGTGATTTTTTTTTTACTTTTTTACGTAATTTTAGATTGATTTAAAAATATGTTTCAAAAGAAGTTTATATGATACAGGATGAAAATTGAAAATTATCTCAAAATAATCTGGATATTTTACAATCTATATGAGTTTATTTCTATCAGAAATAATACGTTCGTTTTCTTTTTCCTTAACCAATTGTATTCGATTTCTATATATATATTATTATTACTACATTTTGTTTAGTCGGAAAAACAGGTATGACACCAAATTTTACACTGCTTTAAAGTATGTTGTTAGAAAGAATTATAAACTTAAATTACGAAATCCCGAATTTTTGACAAATTCATGTCTTTAAAATATTCCCCGAGCAAACAGATTTCAATTTTACTCAGAAAGAAACGCTAAAATATTTTAACTGATAGCTAAAAAATAGGGAGATAGAACTTCCACGTCTCTTCCAAGCTTTTCCTGATGATCACAATGTTTAAAAGGATATATTGAAATAACTTTTATAAACAAGTTTTCATTTGTGATTAATATTAAACATGTATTGGTATATTTGTTAAGTAAGTTTCTCCAATTAGAATCAAAACACACATGTATGTGTGTCTTGACATCAATACATTCATGTCCAACATTTTAGCATATATGATAAAAACGAAGAAAGAAAATCTTAAATATCTTACGAAATTATTAAATTTTATAGATGAAATTCACAAAATAATTATGATTTCGCGTGTCGAGATAGTCAAATAAGTTTTAACACTAGAATGACCGGAAATTTTACTCAAGTTTTTTTAAACTATTTCACACCAGAATTTTTATTTAAAACTACTTAACTTTAACATTTAACATATATTTGTGAATATCATTTTTAATTTATTTTAAAAAGAAATTTCTGGTTCGAATCGGAATAAATTCATTTGGTAACGGTCAAAATGACCGCTCATGGCCGTTCTAGTGTTAAAGGTCTGATGTTGATTCCTTTTGAATTATTAATAAATTTATCTAAAAATTAGGGGTCAAGGTCCATGATTAATATGTGTAGAAAAATGCGGATTAGAACTCCAAACTGCTTTGTTACATAGCGATATATCTCGTTACTAAACGTACAAAATTTGATTAAATTTTATTGACGTACTAAGAAATGGATATGAGTTTTGTTCATTTGAAAAATTTCAATCTTTTAAATTTTGGCTTTTTTAATGTCGTAGACATACACGGGTAGCAGGAGTCCTTATGCTTAACTCAGAACTTTATGAATTTCTATCTGGAGTGGAGTCTATGTGAATAAGTATGCCATACACAGAAAAGTAAAATGCATTAAGCCCTTTATCGGTAAAAAACGGGCAACGAATCCGCAGCTCTTCAATCCAGTTTTATAAAATTTGGTACATTTAGAAACAAGATATATCGCTATCAAACAAAACAGTCTGGAGTTCCAAACCGCAATTTTCTACACATATTAATCATAGTATTTTGATTTTTAGAGACATATATTAATAATTCAAAAGGAATCAATATCAGTGCTTTAAAACTTATTTGACTATCTTGATACCGCTAAGTCATAATTATCTAGTGAATTTCTTCTATAAAGTTTAATAATTTCGTAAGATATTTACGATATCCTTTCTTCGTTTTTATCATATATGCTAAACTTTTGGGCATGAGTGTACATATATATATATACAGGGTGATTCATAAAAGATGGGCAGAACTTTAAGGGGTTATAGTACACTTAAAGACAAATAATATTAAATAGGAGACTAAGGGTCCCAGACGTATTCCCAAGGAGATAGGGGGCATTAAAGTTTAGGGTCCGAAATTTCAAATGATTATAAAACATGGAAAAATTGGTCGATTCGTTTGCGGTTTTTGCAAAAAAATTTCTTTATGCCAGTATTTTCTTGAAATAAAATTTTAAAGTTCAATTTCAAAAAATGCCGATAGGGGGCGCTTTAGACTTTGGAGTAACAAACAACTATTTTTTAACGTTATTTTTTGTATTTCTTTAAATGATTTCGAAAGCTTAGACTTAAACTTAAATTTTGATCTAAAAATCTGAGTCCTAACGAGTAGTTAAGTAGCGTAAACTGAAATTTGAAATTTGAAACCCTTCTCCCCCCAGAACAAAAATCAGTTATTCCCGATCCTTGTGTCGTAGATTAGGCTCTAACTACTGCCGCGTTTTGCTAAAATTATTCTTTATGTCAGTATTTTCTTGAAAATAAATTTTAAAGAAAATTTTCAAAAAATTCCGATAGAGGGCGCTTTAGACTTTGGAGTAACGAACAACTATTTTATACCGTTATTTTTTGTGTCTCATTAAATGCTTTCTAAAGCTTAGACTTAAACTTAAATTTTCAGCTCAAAATCTGAATCGCTGAGCGTGGTTCAGTAGCGAGGGGAGGGGGTTCAAATTTCAACTTCTGAACATAGTTCAGTTTGCACTACTTAACCATGCCCAACGATTCTGTGCTGTGATATGAGGCAAAAATACAACTTTCGTCAAGGACTGCATAGTCGGAATTCACTCATAAAGGCACTGGCACAGTTGGAAACGTCGCTCATGCAAACGTTAAAGCTCCATTCCTGACGCTAGTCACCGGGTGAAGAAGGAAACAGAAAGTATGCAAATGTCAAATGGGGAAGAAGAAGAACACGTATGCAAAATTTCGACACGATTCAGGCATAAAAACCACTGAACGGTGAGTCAAGTGTAAGTCGCTGTAGTAATGAATCGGAAGATGGTGCCCTTCACGAATAAGGAAAAGGCTGAGATGCATTTAATTTACGGAGCGGCAGATGGAAATGGTGCAGAGGCACAACGAATGTACGGAGAGCGATTTCCTAACAGGCGGTTGCCTAACCGCAAAACTTTCGAGCGCTTGCACAGACAGTTGTGTGAGACGGGATCATTTCTCGCTTCCCGGTCGAATGCAGGTCGTGCAAAAAAGGACGAATCAGTAGTTGTTGCAGAAGCCATTCTGGATGTAGTAGCGGCGCAGCCAAGTACAAGTACACGAACAGTGGCTAGCCAGGTGGATACCTCACAGTCCACGACTTGGAGGGTACTGAAGGATGAACATTTGCTCCCGTTTCATGTGCAACGAGTCCAGAAACTGTCTCCAGGGGATTATCCAAATCGTATTGAATTCGCCCGCTGGTTTCTGCAGCAGAACGCGCTAAATCCACATTTTGGACGAACTGTGCTTTTCACCGATGAATGTACCTTCACACGTGAAGGTACATTTAACACACACAATGCACATGTATGGGCGGATGTCAATCCACATGCTACGTATCCACATGCTCATCAGAGACGCTTTTCCATCAATGTTTGGGCAGGAATCCTCGGAGACCACCTAATCGGACCGTACCTTCTTCCTGAACGCCTCAACGGTAAAACATACCTCACATTTCTGCAACATGTGCTGCCAGACCTGTTAAACGTTGTTCCTCCACGCATCCGGCGGGTCATGTGGTTCCAGCACGATGGAGCGCCAGCCCATTACCTACGAGACGTCCGCAACTATCTGGACATCACATTTCCGAACAGATGGATTGATCGAGGTGGTCCTGTTGCTTGGCCTGCTCGCTCGCCAGATCTTTCACCCCTCGATTTCTTTTTTTGGGGACGATTGAAGGCTCTTATGTATGAGACACCCATTGAATCCCCCGAGGAACTGGTCGCCAGACTTTCCGCCGCTGTAGGGGAAGTGCTCGAAAAGCCTGATGTTTTCGCGAATGTTCGCCGTTCCATTCGTCGCCGTTGTTCTGCGTGCATAACCTCTGGTGGTCACAATTTTGAACATTTATTGTGATTACATGTTAATAAATATGCTTTGGTAACATAATCCTAATTTGTGTCTTTTTACCTCGTATCACAACACACAATGTGTGGACATGGTAAACTGAACTGTGCTCAGGAGTAGAAATTTCAAACCCCTCTCCCCAGAAACTTAACCACGTCTAACGATTCAGATTTTGGGCTGAAAATTTAAGTCTAAGCTTTAGAAAGCATTTAATGAGACACAAAAAATAACGGTATAAAATAGCTGTTCGTTACTCCAAAGTCTAAAGCGCCCTCTATCGGAATTTTTTGAAAATTTTCTTTAAAATTTATTTTCAAGAAAATACTGACATAAAGAATAATTTTAGCAAAACGCGGCAGTAGTTAGAGCCTAATCTACGACACAAAGATCGGGAATAACTGATTTTTGTTCCGGGGGGAGAAGGGTTTCAAATTTCAAATTTCAGTTTACGCTACTTAACTACTCGTTAGGACTCAGATTTTTAGATCAAAATTTAAGTCTAAGCTTTCGAAATCATTTAAAGAAATACAAAAAATAACGTTAAAAAATAGTTGTTTGTTACTCCAAAGTCTAAAGCGCCCCCTATCGGCATTTTTTGAAATTGAACTTTAAAATTTTATTTCAAGAAAATACTGGCATAAAGAAAATTTTTTGCAAAAACCGCAAACGAATCGACCAATTTTTCCATGTTTTATAATCATTTGAAATTTCGGACCATAAACTTTAATGCCCCCTATCTCCTTGGGAATACGTCTGGGACCCTTAGTCTCCTATTTAATATTATTTGTCTTTAAGTGTACTATAACCCCTTAAAGTTCTGCCCATCTTTTATGAATCACCCTGTATATATATATATATATATATAAACAAATATATAGATACAGTAGAACCTCCGTTATCCGACCCTCGTTTATCCGGAACTCTCCGTAAACCGACGTTGGTTTCCTGACCCTTTTTTACAGCGATTTTTTTTTTCACATTCCTTGTGTATGCAAACGGTCATTTCCGAACTACCAGTACAGATAAATATTTTGATTCCTCTTTCTTAGAATTCCTTTTAAATTAGCTTGAGCTACCGCAAGCTCCGATCCCGGTATAAGTGTACTCCCCCCCACACACACACTCTGTGTACACGTCCCTGTTCTAAACAAAAACACTCCAAATTTTGAAATTTGGGAGGCCGTAGTGCCGAATGCCACAACATTCGAATGTTATTGCACCCTCTGATTGTAAGCAAGCGCAGGGAACAAAACCCCTTTTGTCATCTTTTCACAAGCAGAAATTTTCACAGCTGCAGAATTTAAAAAGGGGGGAGGAGAATTTTCATGTATAATTTAAATTTAGATATTTACTTAGCAGTTTAAATAGTCATAATAGCAGTTCGATGAAGATATTACATATTAAACTCGATTATCCGGAAATTTCGATTATCCGATGTAAGTTCGATCTAAATTACGTCGGATAATCGAGGCTCTACTGTATATATATTATATATTAGTCGGCATTTTGTTTTTCATAGTACTCGGAAATTTTCCTTCTTGGAGTCGGAAATTTATGAGTCTACACCCCCCTATGCGACTAGGGTGGTTTACGCCCCTGTATGGGATGACTAAGGATTAGTGAAGAGAGTGTTGAGCGAGTGAGAGAGCTTGTAGGTAAAGCTGTTTGAGTTGCTCTTTCAGTTTATGTATTACTTATAATTTTAAGTTTTATGTAATAAATACTACCAAGCGTTAAAACCCCGATATTCATTTAGAAACACCCTGTATATTACTTTCCCATACCGATTGATAAAGTTGTTTAGAAAATTACAATTTAAAATCAAAAATAGAAAGAAAAAATATTCTATGACGTCAGTGCTAAATTTGTTAAAATGAGTGAATCATGGTGTATAATTTGCTGGTAAACAGAATTGGGCAATATATTACTTTTTCTTACCAATTGATATAGCTCTTTAGAAAATTACAATTTAAGTTAAAAAAAAAGTAAGAAAAAATAGTCTAAGAAATAAGTGCTAAATTTGTTAAAATTAAGATGAAAACTAATGAACTATGATGTATCATTCGCTGTTGAAAAGAATTGGGTAATATATTATTTGTGCCTGCCGATTGATATAGCTCTTTAGAAAATTACACTTTAAATTTAAGAAAAAAGAAAGAAAAAATATTCTGTGAGTTCAGGGATAAATTTGTTGAAATTAAATTTAAAAAAAGGTTTAAAAATTAATGGCAAACTCATTATGTATTAAAAGTATGAAAAGACGATAAACATAGAATTATCATTTTATGAAAATAAATAAGATATGTTATAAAATTAAAATGAAATATATTTATTAATATAAATATATTTAATTAATGATACATAAGTATAGATCATTTAATTAAAAGATAATAATTTAAAACATTATGAAAAATTATTGATGGAAAATATCAAAATAAGAGCTGATGGCAGAAAAGTCCTCTTAATTTGACTCTGCCGAAAATATTCTGAGACTTTCAGCACCTACAGTCTGTATATACAGTCAAGGATCTATAATCTGCACAGCCATAATCCGCAATTTTCCATAATCTGCATTGCTTACCAAATGTAAACATAAACAGTTAAACAAATTTACAGATTCTTGATCCGAAAATGTTTTTTTTTTTTTTTTTTTTTTTTAAATAATGTAGAAAAAGTTCATAATAAAACATTTTTTTACATATACTATTTTTATATACCAGTAAAACTAAACTGCATTACAGAACACATCTAGGCTAACTGGACATTTAGGGACTAGCTTTGGGTAGATAATATTTGAATTTTTTAGAACAAGAATTTTATTTCTCAACAAGAGTTAATGACTGTTCATAGAATGCAAGATAAACTTTTTAAGGAAAATTTAAAGTTTTAAAACATACCACACTTGGCTCTATTTTTGAAAAACAAAAAACTTTATAAATATTATTCAATATTCCAAGAAGCTATTTTTAATATTTCATCATAGCTCAATGAATATTTCTTTTTTATTATTATTCCATTTTTAATTGTTTCATTTTTTATTCTAATTATTAGATTTCATATTTATCTTTTTATATTATACTGAATACTACTTTATACTGAATGTGGAATTAAAATGTTGTCCAGAAATAAGCATAATCCATAATACTCCATAATCCGCAATATTCTATAATCTACAAAACCTTTGGTCCCAACTTTTGCGGATTAAAGAACTTTACCTGTATATGTATATTTTACTGGGAAACATGATTTACCGCAACAAAATAAAAGTATAAAATAGAGTTCCTCTTTTCTTCTCAATGACCTCTCCCTTCTCTGAAGTCTGGTAATGGTGCCAACGTACAAATAAACTATTTTCAATCCAGATGAAAGTTAAAAAAAAAAAAAAAAAAAAAAAAAAAAAGGAATGGAAAACACACATGAGCTGTGAGTCTTAGTCAGAAGTGAGGGTGAAGCATACGTCATATATTTACTATTGATCAGCTATCAGCTGACCCAGACATCCCATCCAAGAGCTCTAGAAAATTTTCCGATAGCAAAAAATATAACTTTTATTAGGCACATTAAAAATTCATGGTAAAAAAAATGTTTAAAAAACAAAAATGTGGTGAAAAAAACACACATTTATTTCACTGCTGTAATTGTTTGACAAATCAAATTAACATGGATTAAAAATATATTAATTGATTCCATTTGCTTACCTAGTTAGAAGGAAATGTGTTCTTCGATAATATAAATTCTAATATGATTATGACAAATTTTTGTATATTTGTATGTTAAACTGTTTTAAAGCAAAACGTTCCAAATGCGTGTCACGAATTTGTGTCTCTTTGGACCTGGAAACCACAAGCCTCAACACGTATTCTGGTTGCGTGGGAAGAAAGTGAAAACAGCGCTGGCATGTATACCGGTCACTCATTTCGAAGGAGTTAATTGTCCTGAAGCTTTCTGGCAAACTCCAACAGTCCTTGAAAAATCCCAGGTTTAGTAGGTTCCAATCTTTTGCCTTGGCCATGGAGTGATAGTTCATATTTCCCACAAAACCTAATGCAATCTATTATTTCTGAAAGTATCTCTCAATTTTTTTGCACTTTTTTATCATGCTTAATTTCTAGCCTTCACTTAACTACTTTGTTACTTTCTATTTGTCATTTAACTACTTTGTTACTACTTTGTCACTTAACTACTATGTTACTTTCCCAAACATAGCCAAGTTAACAGCATTTCTCAAGTGCTTTTAAATTTTTTCTGGTAGATGACCCAAGTCATTAATATCCATTTCTGTCCAAGCATAACTTTAGAATTTGATGTCAGCACTTTACTAAAGAAGAACATTAGTCAGCTTAATATTTTAAGAAAATTATATTACACTATTATTTACATATTAATTAATTATTTACAAAAAAAAGGAATTAATTACATTTTCACTGTTTTTAAACAGACTTATCAGGTTGCTTATAATGTGTCTTTTCCACCTAAATCCCAAAACTTCCTCTGTGGCACATTCATAACATTTTTTTCTCCCTCAATGCAGAACTTATGTAGACACTGCCGTCTGGTGCTGCTACCTGTTGAGAGTAAGTGGAAGCTTAAATGATGGACTCAACTTCACATAACCTCCACCAAAAAATAAACATGAAAAACAAAATAATGCATTTCTGGCATCACATCTACATAACCTAACATGTTTAGACTAAATCTATCCATTAAATTTTCGCTGTTACGGATTCTTTCTGCTTGGATAATTTTTATGTCTGGCATAGGACGCCCTTTGTTTTAACATAATTTTTTTCTGCTAGTAACAACTATGAAAACAGTTTTTTTTTGTAAATGTAGCACACTCATCACATGCTTGAACACAAAATCCCAAAATACAACAGAATGTGATTGATGCACTCGACAAAAATTAAAATTTCTTTTATACTAGATATCTGCACTGCTTGCAGTTGCAGCCTGTATGCAAATGTAAAAGTGCTTGTCCCCCTCCTACCTATACATTGTTGTGGGTATTCATAATGAACCATTTGGATGAATAAAAAGAGCTGCTTCTCCTTGCAGCTGAAAACAGGAAATGAAAGGTGTTTCCTTTGCCACATGCACTGTGGACAAGCGAAAAAGGATATCTACTTTCCCACTTGCATTAAGAGATTGCAATTGGATTATAAAGACAGTATTTTAAACATAGAGTTTTAAAAAATCATATGGAATTCTGCAGCACTTATTGATAAGCACCACTACTGTTTATATATTTATAATTTTTAAATATTTATGAAACTGTCAGAATGTACTAGATATAATAAATATTTTATGATTTTTCAAATTGTTTTACATATCCATTACAGTAGTTCTATATAGTAAAATTATCTTAATTTTTTTAGGTACTGTCCCCTTGGGAGCTCTGTGTAGTTCATAGTTTTTCTGGACTCAGGAAATCCTGTTTTTTCATGTGCCCACAACTCTCAAGACTTTTGAAATTTATATCATCTATTCCTAATTACAAAGAAAAAGTAAACTATATTGATGATGATTCTTCAGCTTATGAAACTGCTTCTTGTTACAGTTCATCTTCATTTGGTAAGTTTTAATATTTTAAAATCTCTTTCTGTTGTTTTCATGAAAATCACATATTTTCCCTTTTAAGTATAGCTGCTGGACCTATAGACCTTGAGAATAGTGTCTAATATAGTTAACTAACATATTATAACTTTTTTTTTTTAAGAGCATAATTCATTAGGGATGTAAGTAATTGCAATTTGGCCAAATACCAAATTTTAGACCGAATACCGAATATTCGTCTGCTGAATGGTAACATTTAAAAAGTATATTTTTGATTATATGTACGTAATTATACATACATACATATTAATTTCAGGATATATATGTATATATATTAATTGCATATACATGTAAAGAAAACAGCTTATTGCTTTTTCTTTGACATCATCCTTTGGAATTGGTTTTGGGTGTAGTTGTGGCTAGATGTTAAATAATGCAAACACATAGACAAGTTCAATTAGATGCTGACTTTTTATTCGTTTAAGATACAAGACCATTCTTTTTAAAATGAGGCCCACATGTCTCAGAGTCTGAAAGCTTTTATTCCAAAATACCCAGAGACATGTGAAGATGATTAGCCATCATTCTACCAAAAAAACCTGTGTTTTTCTCAAGTCTGCTTATTTTAAGATTGTACTTCTGATTTTTTACACTAGGTGGCAAAAGTGTCAATTTAGGAGGAACCTTCAATTTAAATAAACTATAAATGCTACGCATTCCATTTTCAATACCGAACATGCCATGGTAAACTTCAAAAACATATATCAATTACATGGCAGCCCAAGTATATTTACGGGAGTTTGAGCGCAGACAGACAAACCGAATTCATAAACACTTGTTGAAAAATGTTAAACATTGTAATAACCCCAAAACAAATATTGATAATTTTTTTAAAATTTTCTTTGCTATCTTCTTTATTACAAATTATGATACTTTATTTTGGTTATTATGTCCACTTTTTTATTAATTAAAAAATCAAGAAAATATATTTCTGTTTTCTGATTTGCCCCTTATTTTTTTTCATAATCTAAATATGCCACAGGTGTTCAATTATACATTCAAATAAACCATGAGATAAAAACAGTTGCAAATCACTGAACTAGAGTAATCAAAATACATTTTCTTGATTTTATTTGAATACTTGTTTAGATTGAATACAAGTTTACATTGTTGGTCAAACTGTAATGAAATGAGATAAAAATAAAGTATGAATGGTATTAAAATGGCTGTTCTTAGAAAAGAAAAATGGGCAATAGTACATTTTGTATTGCAATGGAACATTTTATAGTAAATTAACATTTTTGAAAGGTTTTTTATGAACACAATTTAACATCTGCATTTCATATTATAGTTCTTTAACATTTTGAGTTTGAGACATGTGGTTTCTTTTGCATATTAATTATTTATCACCGTCTCTTATCTTAATATTATACTTAAAAGTCTGACAAAACAGTGGACAGTGGTATTGTAAGAAAAGGTGTGGTGTGTGTATGCGAGAGAGTCAGGAGACAGAGACAGAAAATAGTTAAACAAACAACAGGAAAAAGATAAGATTGCTAATTTGTGAAGGAATTATTGATGGAAGATCCATGACGTCTCCCTACTACCTTGTATCATTAAATTCACTACTGTTATTTACTTTTTAGTAAAGCTGAAGGAATTGATTACTTTTCTATAATTTAAAAGAAAAAATGACAGAAAGAGGACAAATTCTTGTCTGTGACATTTAAAAATATCTTTTTTCCCTCTTTAGAGTCAAGTTTGAAATTTTGGCAAAAAAAAAGTATACTTGCCCAACCCATGGTAACTGCCTTAAAAAGCTAAAGCTAGCTGTAATTATTTTACGCATTTAGAGTGTTAAGGACAGTTTTCAACCATAGTATCTTCTATTGTGTTTTGTTCTTAAATGACAGTTTAAAAAGTGACAAGATATAATGTAGAAATCTGGGACTGATTAATTTAAAATTACAATACTGAAATATACTTTTATTTTATAGGATCAGCTGCAAATACTCCATCCTCTCCTTCAAGCCAATCAAATTCATCGAAGAAACTATATTTGAACTCCAGTCAAACTCAGGAGAGCAATAATGCACTTTCAGAAGAAGAAGTTCAAGAACTAAGTAACGTTTTAGAGAATTTGAAAACTTTAGCTGCTGAAGTTAATAGAGGACAAGTAAATCAGATGGAAAGAATATCTGCATTAGTTGAAAATACTGAAAATACTAGACTAAAAATAAAGGATGATGAAAAAGATTTGAAAAAACAAGCATAACAAGTATCTTTTAGTAATTTTGTTTTTTAAAATGGATCTTACATAGAAGTTGGGAAAAGTAAAGTGATGGTGTATATATTAGAAAAACAAATTCATCAAAAAAAAAAAAATAAAATGAATAAATAAAAGTATAATATTTTGACTTGCTTTATAGTAAAAAAAAACTGTCTTAAATGTCATGTATGAAATTAAAATACTATCAAGCAAAAGATGTAACTTTGAAATTTATGCTGCAGATATACTTATGCCACGCATTAGATCTATATCAGTAATCTTTGAAACTGTAAAAAATATTCTAAGCTTTACCCTAAGTGAATGAGTCCTGTACTCAAGCTTTAAGTAGTTTTTTGGAAGGCATGTGGTTACGGACTATATTCCCTTTAAAATATCCTACTCATAGATGTCCCCATAAGTAGGCTTAAGGGAAAATTAACAAACCACATACACAGTAATGTACTATACACATAGCATTTTAGTAACTATTTTACCATAATTTCATTTTAAGTGAGCCTAGTAATGAAAGTAAATTATATATCATAATTAACCCCAATAAAACTATTAATCAAATGAAAATTGAGAAATTTAAAGAAAACCTAGATTAAAAAATATAAAGCTTTCATAAAGTGTAGCATTAAAATACATTTGAATATTACTGAATTTT
Organism: Maratus michaelseni; assembly: GCA_963931845.1. Lineage (NCBI taxonomy): Eukaryota > Metazoa > Arthropoda > Arachnida > Araneae > Salticidae > Maratus > Maratus michaelseni. Next base: position 318,002,948 of record OZ007587.1, on the reverse strand, counting down.
TAAGGAGAGTATAATACATATTTAGAACTATTTCCTTATGAAAGAACTTGATAACATTTAAAAGCTTAAATTTGAAGTAGTCCCCTTTTCCTTTCATTATACTTTAATCTTCAATTAAAAATATACAAACACATTGTTACTTTCTTTATTCAGATGAGTAGTTTATCTCTTTGCTTTGGTAGCTTAAACACTGAAATTATTATTGATACCTAATTTTTGTTCAGTTTCACTTTAAATATTTCTTTCCTCAGATTTAAAAAAAAAAAAAAAAGTATTAGTAGATGTTTTTTATTTTATTGATAGCCAATTTCCAATATAGCATAAATATAATTTATCTAATAATAAATACAGCAAAACCTGTAAAATTGGAACTTGTATATAATGGAATCTTGCCTCAAATGAAAAAAAATCATGATCACAGAGAAAAAAATATAATAAAATTGCAAGAGACAGTGTACCTGCTAAGATGGATTTCTTTTTTAAAGTTCCTTATAATTCTGTCTTAGCAGGTTTTATTGTACAGCCTTTTAGAATCTCTTTTCAAATTCAACATAATTTTTGGAATGTTTAATTATTGTTGACATTGACATTTGAGGTTTAAACTTTGCTAGCATATACACCCAATAGTGCAATTACATTTTTACTTTGAAATATGTTTAATGTAAGCTTTAGCTTTAATTATTTTACTGCCTATTAGGATTTAAAAAAAAATAAAAAAGAGAAAATTTTAAACTTTTGACGGATTTACAAGTTTTTGGATATTCTGAATACTATTTTGGACCTATTGTCTGTTACACAAATTTTATGGCTCTGTGACTCAAGGACTAATGTACAGAATTCTATAAAACCCATATTAATTTAGACCCTGACATAAAGTGGTGCTGATTAGATTTTGGTGTATATTGTCCAACATGTGGTGCTACTATACCGTGTTTTTAATGACTTGCAGCCACATTTTGGCATCTATGTGGTGGAATTTCAGCAAATTTAATGTTAAATGCTTATGAGAAAAAACCATGCAGAACCAATTTTTGCTTTGATAACTCAACGGGGAGCATGATTATGCTATGATTTTTGCAATGAAGTTTCTATTGGACAGAAACATACTAAATTTTATATTTTAGGTTATTAATTAAAAATCTATCCGATGGTCCAATTTTGGATTTGAATACCTGATATGGAGCACAGTTTTTAAAAATTATTATTACTGTAAATGCCATGTTAAATTCAAACAAATACACTGTACTTCATAAATGTTGGTATGTAATTGCACTATTTAAATTAATATATTAGAACAGCGGTTCCCAACCTGGGGTACATGTACCCCTGGGGGTACGTGGCAGGCCTGCGGGGGGTACGTGAAAATAATATCGGTAATGGCAAACATCACATAAAGAAAGTTGATAGTTTTGGATTATAAAGTTGTTTTTGTTTGAACCTGATTTTTAAAAACTCAGCTACATAAAACAAGCTCAAGGATCCCATTGAGAGTATTAGAAGCCATGTTTGTCTACTTGTATCTTGTATATCATGATGCAAAATGCTTCTAAACTTCCATCATAATTTAGTTAAAAATTCTTTTAATACTATATTGATTTATTTTGATGTTAAGCTAATATTATAAAAAGTAATATTAAGACAACTTTAAAAACCAAGATAAAAATAAAATGTTAGAAATGCCTGTGTAACTTGTGTCGACTTATCGATTTATTATTTAACTATGCTAAAAAAGTTACTAATTAAGAAAGAAAAAAAAATGTTTGCGTTATGTGGGTGAGGAGAAGGGAGTGTTTAAGAGAAAAGGGGGTACTTCGAAATGAAAAGACTAATCAAGGGGTACGTGAAAGAAAAAAGGTTGGGAAGCGCTGTATTAGAATGATATAAAAGAAAGTTTTGTGATGACTACAGCACGTATAAACACATGTAAAAAGTTTTCTTCATTGTATATGTTATTTGTAGATATGAAGGCAATATAAGTAGGATGAGAATTTGTTGAGATTTCTGAAAAATAAATGCATTCAACTATCATTGACAAGTTTGCTAGTAAGGATGGTGCTGGGAGAAATCAAACTTTACAGATGAATTGCTTCCCGGTTTATACAATTTTTAAGTTTGCATTTTTTGAATTAAGAGTATGTGTCTGATATTTCTATTTAAAATTATGCATGTTCAAGTCAAAATTTATTGTTTGAATATTGCAATTTGGTACCGTATATCTGGAAACCAGTTATCCAGAATGATGTTTCAAATTGATTGTTTTCAGAATCTTTGTACTAAAAAGTGTTATACAGTGTCAGTTTGGCATGTGCATCGCTTTATTCATTACCACATGCATGGTATAACTGGATGCCAACATCTACAATTTGAAATGGAAACATGTTTAAGATATTGAGTGTTTTAATTTTTATCAGAATTGTTGTTTACAAGAGATTCCCGTAAATTGCTTTCTTTCAAACTCTGACTAATCTTTTATCTTGATTGAATCTGATTCTTAATCCGCATAATCTAATAATTAATTTGAAATCAGAAACAACATCACAGCCACATATATTTCCAATCAAATGGATGTTGTTAACAGTCCCAACCAGTTATCCAGACTATACCTGGCCCCGACCATTCTGGATAAATGGTTCTATACCGTATTACATTAGTTTGACTTGTGGTGTAAATGATATATAAAAGCAGTAAAGGTGTATTATATACATATCTGTATTAGTGTACATGATAATTTTATGAATATTAGTCTTGAATGAACAAAAATAAAATATAAGTAAGAACAACTTTTGAAAACACCATCCAATAGAAGCAAATTATGATAGGATTTTCATAATTTTAAGTCTAAAACATACATAATATAAAAACTACATACTTTCCTTCCATGTTATTAAAAAATAAATATATAAATCTCACAAATAAAGTTTTAATTAGTAGCTTTCTTCTTCATATGTCACAGAGAGCTTTTACCTCAGGCGAAAAGCAGTTCTGCTACATCTGATGAAGGGAATTGCTAGTTAATTGATCCTGAAATTATAGTTGTATTATTTATTATTATCTGTTTAAGATATCCTCTCCCCCCCTTTTCTTTTTTTATCTCCAGTATATTTTATTAATAGTTTATTTGATAGTGCTTTTCAAAGTTGTTATTACATGATTTTTTATTGGTTGCAATTTTTCTTTATAATGTTTTATTGAAGGCCAATGCTGTGATAAAATTTTATATTATTGTAAATTCAACTTAACTTTGGTTGTACTTTTGTCAATTTTCATTATTATTTTAAAAATAGAATGACAGCTATATCATGTAATATAGGTTGAGGAAAATTGTATTAGAGAATTATTACTTAAATTTTTCAGTTTTAAATTATCTTTTCTGGACAATGTTATTTTTACTTTTTTAAAATAAGGGTGCACCATAATTAATTTAGCAATTTTTTTTTCTACAAACACTTTTATGTTTATGTCAGAATAAAATTTGAAATGTGCAAATTATCTACTTATACAGCATATTTTTCCTATAAAACAAGTATATTATATCCTATTATAATGTTTTAAGTTCTTAATTAAAAATCCAGATTAAACATCGTAATTTTAGATATAAACAAACGAATACTGTTGCGAGCAATATTATTTTGGCGCCATCTACCAGCTTTAAAATGTACTTTTCTACAATTCAAACCTTTCAATAATAAAATCTTCATGCTGTTTGTTTGTATGAAGTCTTATGAAAATGGAACGCAGATTAACAATCTGTCATTTTTTATGACGGTTATATACTAGTTTACAAATAATTTTCAATAAGATTATCATTCATATGTGAAAAAATTTGAAACATTGGGGAAACATAAGGTCAATAAATATTACTGATGGTAATTGATTGCATAAATTATAATTTATTTCAATAAAGACAAATTTAACAATTGAACCATTTTTACAAATTTCAAATATTTTTTTAGCACTTTAATAATTTCAAAATAAAAGTTAATTATTGCATTAATTCTTTAATTAAAAGCTTCAAAAGAATGTACACAATTTTATCATTTTCATGCTAGTAATATATATACTAGCTGGCTTTGCCAGCTAGCGGGCCCCTAATTTATATCGGGACCTCAAATCGTACTAAATTCGAATAGTATAAACCTCTAACTGAACGAACTTCCTGCTCGGTTCCCCAATGCCTGCGGCACTGTATAGAAAACGTGCTGCGCATGGGCTGCAAAATCCATTAGTTCTACCTTCCACCGCCAGGGAGCGCTAAGTGTTTGATTCGAACATAAAACTGGAATCTATAAAGCTATCGAAATCTAGTCGAATGAGCCTAACCCCGTCGTAATCGGGTCCATAGAACTTGATAGCTGCAAAATCCATTAGTTCAACCTTCCACGGGGGGCAATCTGTTCTATATGAACATAACTGAAATCTTTAAGGCTATCAATGTCGAGCCAAATGAGACATATCCATCATGATCGGGCCAATAGAATCAGAGATAGGAAAGCGCCCTCTGGTGGTGAAACTTTGAACTAAAATTGATAAGTTCTATCACTATCCAGTCGAATGAGCTAAATCGTGCCATGATCGGACCCATACAACCTGAGATAATTTGAAATGAAATAGAAAAATCCTTTGCATTTTATTTCTTTTTCTATACAAAAATCGGGATTTTGCTAAATCAAAAATTATGAGCCGAATTTGAAAAATTTTTTGAAATCTGAAATCCCAGCCCATTTTAAGCAAGGATGCATAATTTTCAAATCCCAAAATCCAATATTTTTAAAAATTTTATATAAACTATGAAAATTGCAGTCCCTTTCAAATGCATTATTTTATCTCCACAAGTAAGCACCTTGATGTCTGTCTGATAAATGATGGCTTAAAAACATTTCTTTTTAAGCAAATAAATTAATTTAAAAGCAAATGATATTTCTGGCTCGAAAAATTAAAATTTTAAATTAATATCTTGGGTTCTAATTGATTGAATTTTACTTCTCTGAAATTGCGATATTTTTTTATGTCCATTTATTGTGATTTTTTGGAAAAATGCACAGTTTGCCATTTTAACCTCAGCGAGAATGAAAATTTCAGGGTCTCGGTCAAAGACGAAATCTTATTGGTCGGTTTCTAGCAATGTATCAGGGTACCATTTTAGTCAAAATTGAACTTTCTTTCAAGTTTTTGTTTCAATTTCGCTTAATCTTGATGAGGTTTTTAATTAATATCTGTCTTAATTAAAGGCCAATCTTTTAGATATAGAATATTGACGATGGCTGAATTTTTCGACACCATGACCACTTCTCTGCTCGCGGAGCGAGCAGTTTTTCCAGGTACAGAAGGGCAGACAGACACACAAACACATGTTTGCGAACATTAATAATAAAGATATATTTATTGAAATAAAAGCCAAATCATTAAAAAATAAAAAAAATAATTAAAAACTGCTCATAATTTTCAAAAGCTTATTTTTCTATTTTTAAATAATTTGAAATTTTTGAATTTTACTTTGTAAATTTTATAAATGTAATAGCATTGGTTGAAAAGTTAAGAAAAATCCTTGCTGGGTTAATTATGGCATACCTTGTATATTGGATAAGACATGAATGGAAGAAGGCAGTAAATCACATTTTCTTAAACAATGTTTTTATTTAGCGATAAAGGTGTGAGATCATATGGTAAAGCTAAAATGCTAAGATTCTAATTATTTTTGAGATTTTAGACATTACTTTTATAATTTTAAAGTAATAATTTTTAATTATTAAAAAATTATAAGTTTTTCTGAGAAAATTTTGTATAATCTGTTAAACGTATGCTAGCAAAAAAAGAAAAAAAATTATAACAAAAACTTTCACTTCAACTTTCTTGAAAATTAATATTTATTATATGAAATTTGCCTCCATTTGTGTCTTTAATTATTAAATTTCTGTTTGCATTTTATGCATGCTATTTTAAATACTTTATTTTCAGTGGTTGATAATCCTAACGTACTTTGAGATTTAAAATATGTATTTTATAGTGTTTACAATAATATATATTGCTTCAATTTTAATAAAATTATTTATCTTTCAAGATTTTGTAGTTGAAATAATATTTAATATCACACTCAGCAATGTCAGATTGAACTTACAATCAAAACCCACAAAAGTTTTACATTTCCTTTCATGTGCATTCACTTTTGTTTAACCAGGTTTATATGTATTACTTTCTTCTATATTCATAAGAAATGTTATAAATGTATGTTATAAATATTCATAAAAAATGTTATAAATGTAACAAGGTGGAACCCATCAAAATTCGACCAAAGAAAGAAAATGTTTTTCTATTAATTTCAACATTTCAAATTATCAAAAAATTAAACTTTGTTCATATAAATAATCACTAACATACAATCAAAATAAATGATTATAATGAAGTTATCAATTGAGGCTCTGATATTTGGTATTACAGCTTGAGAAATCAGCAAAAATTATGTCAATTTGACACAGTCACAAAACTTTTTTTTCAATAAAATCTGAACATAATGTTATTTTTATCGTCACAAAATTTACATACATACTTCTCCTATTCATATTCACCATTTAAAAAATATTTTAACTTGCAATAGGTTATTAATAAATATATTTCCAAATTTGATGTCATGTTTGCCAGCTACAACTTTGCACTCTTGACTTGAGGTTCTAATATATAACTAGTTTTATAAATATTCAGATCTTGGTGCAATAGCTGTTGCACTCTTATGCTAAAATTATTGAATACAAAATTTATTTTACGTGCAGATTTTCATATTATAGATATTAATTTTATTTTATGAAATTAAGTTTCAATACACTTTTACGAACAATTAATTACAATGCTGTTACATTAAAATTATACTATGCGCAAATATCCAATAAAAGACAATGTAAAACAATCATCATTATTATTTCACTGAAAAAATGAATTACATCGTCTGTTATTATGATATGATTAATTTCCGTAATAAAATACGTACATTTTAAGTTGGCAACATTTTATCTTTTGTTGACATTTACTGAAAATTTCAATATAATCACCATGGCAATCTAGAATCATTACCTATCATGGGATATCATTGAATTAATTATGCATAATAGGTTTTAATAGAATGAAGAAAATCTTTATTAATATCTTTTTTTTTAAAGTTTTGATTCGATTTTCATAAAATTTGAAACGACTCGACAAAAGTTTGCAACGATTATATATATATTAAATTTCAAACCATTCGGTTGGGTAGTTTTTGTGCTGTTATGTACGGAGACAGACGGACCAGACGAAGACTATAGGTGCTACGTATTTATATAATTATGAACGCACCTAATAAAAGAGTGTAAAAAATGGCATTACTTTGATGACATAATGCAAAAACAACTCAACATGGGGCATTTAACAAAGTTCTATTTTGTATGTCATTGTTTTTAAATGGAAACTTATATTTTCCTCTATGAAACAAACTACAATAACTGCACGAAAATGGCACCATTTTCCACATGCTATGAGTCATGAAGTTTCATTTGAATAGAGAAAAAAAACTTAACAGTTGCTATGTTTCAATTTCTATTTAAAATAAATCGTAGAAAATGTTACAACTGTATCTAAAGTATTAGAACATTTAGCTTTAAAGTATAGCTATAATATACAAACAAAATCGGAAATAAAACATAGCAACCATTTGTTTAGACTCCATTTGATATCACACTAAAATTGTCTCATACAGAGTAATGTCATTTTTTGTCACTTATTTTCCTGATATATATATATATTTTTTATTGAAATGTTTGTATTATTACAGTACATGTTTTAACTTCAAATACATTTACATGAATGGCAAACATCACATAAAGAAAGTTGATAGTTTTGGATTATAAAGTTGTTTTTGTTTGAACCTGATTTTTAAAAACTCAGCTACATAAAACAAGCTCAAGGATCCCATTGAGAGTATTAGAAGCCATGTTTGTCTACTTGTATCTTGTATATCATGATGCAAAATGCTTCTAAACTTCCATCATAATTTAGTTAAAAATTCTTTTAATGCTATATTGATTTATTTTGATGTTAAGCTAATATTATAAAAAGTAATATTAAGACAACTTTAAAAACCAAGATAAAAATAAAATGTTAGAAATGCCTGTGTAACTTGTGTCGACTTATCGATTTATTATTTAACTATGCTAAAAAAGTTACTAATTAAGAAAGAAAAAAAAATGTTTGCGTTATGTGGGTGAGGAGAAGGGAGTGTTTAAGAGAAAAGGGGGTACTTCGAAATGAAAAGACTAATCAAGGGGTACGTGAAAGAAAAAAGGTTGGGAAGCGCTGTATTAGAATGATATAAAAGAAAGTTTTGTGATGACTACAGCACGTATAAACACATGTAAAAAGTTTTCTTCATTGTATATGTTATTTGTAGATATGAAGGCAATATAAGTAGGATGAGAATTTGTTGAGATTTCTGAAAAATAAATGCATTCAACTATCATTGACAAGTTTGCTAGTAAGGATGGTGCTGGGAGAAATCAAACTTTACAGATGAATTGCTTCCCGGTTTATACAATTTTTAAGTTTGCATTTTTTGAATTAAGAGTATGTGTCTGATATTTCTATTTAAAATTATGCATGTTCAAGTCAAAATTTATTGTTTGAATATTGCAATTTGGTACCGTATATCTGGAAACCAGTTATCCAGAATGATGTTTCAAATTGATTGTTTTCAGAATCTTTGTACTAAAAAGTGTTATACAGTGTCAGTTTGGCATGTGCATCGCTTTATTCATTACCACATGCATGGTATAACTGGATGCCAACATCTACAATTTGAAATGGAAACATGTTTAAGATATTGAGTGTTTTAATTTTTATCAGAATTGTTGTTTACAAGAGATTCCCGTAAATTGCTTTCTTTCAAACTCTGACTAATCTTTTATCTTGATTGAATCTGATTCTTAATCTGCATAATCTAATAATTAATTTGAAATCAGAAACAACATCACAGCCACATATATTTCCAATCAAATGGATGTTGTTAACAGTCCCAACCAGTTATCCAGACTATACCTGGCCCCGACCATTCTGGATAAATGGTTCTATACCGTATTACATTAGTTTGACTTGTGGTGTAAATGATATATAAAAGCAGTAAAGGTGTATTATATACATATCTGTATTAGTGTACATGATAATTTTATGAATATTAGTCTTGAATGAACAAAAATAAAATATAAGTAAGAACAACTTTTGAAAACACCATCCAATAGAAGCAAATTATGATAGGATTTTCATAATTTTAAGTCTAAACATACATAATATAAAAACTACATACTTTCCTTCCATGTTATTAAAAAATAAATATATAAATCTCACAAATAAAGTTTTAATTAGTAGCTTTCTTCTTCATATGTCACAGAGAGCTTTTACCTCAGGCGAAAAGCAGTTCTGCTACATCTGATGAAGGGAATTGCTAGTTAATTGATCCTGAAATTATAGTTGTATTATTTATTATTATCTGTTTAAGATATCCTCTCCCCCCCCTTTTCTTTTTTTATCTCCAGTATATTTTATTAATAGTTTATTTGATAGTGCTTTTCAAAGTTGTTATTACATGATTTTTTATTGGTTGCAATTTTTCTTTATAATGTTTTATTGAAGGCCAATGCTGTGATAAAATTTTATATTATTGTAAATTCAACTTAACTTTGGTTGTACTTTTGTCAATTTTCATTATTATTTTAAAAATAGAATGACAGCTATATCATGTAATATAGGTTGAGGAAAATTGTATTAGAGAATTATTACTTAAATTTTTCAGTTTTAAATTATCTTTTCTGGACAATGTTATTTTTACTTTTTTAAAATAAGGGTGCACCATAATTAATTTAGCAATTTTTTTTTCTACAAACACTTTTATGTTTATGTCAGAATAAAATTTGAAATGTGCAAATTATCTACTTATACAGCATATTTTTCCTATAAAACAAGTATATTATATCCTATTATAATGTTTTAAGTTCTTAATTAAAAATCCAGATTAAACATCGTAATTTTAGATATAAACAAACGAATACTGTTGCAAGCAATATTATTTTGGCGCCATCTACCAGCTTTAAAATGTACTTTTCTACAATTCAAACCTTTCAATAATAAAATCTTCATGCTGTTTGTTTGTATGAAGTCTTATGAAAATGGAACGCAGATTAACAATCTGTCATTTTTGATGACGGTTATATACTAGTTTACAAATAATTTTCAATAAGATTATCATTCATATGTGAAAAAATTTGAAACATTGGGGAAACATAAGGTCAATAAATATTACTGATGGTAATTGATTGCATAAATTATAATTTATTTCAATAAAGACAAATTTAACAATTGAACCATTTTTACAAATTTCAAATATTTTTTTAGCACTTTAATAATTTCAAAATAAAAGTTAATTATTGCATTAATTCTTTAATTAAAAGCTTCAAAAGAATGTACACAATTTTATCATTTTCATGCTAGTAATATATATACTAGCTGGCCCCTAATTTATATCGGGACCTCAAATCGTACTAAATTCGAATAGTATAAACCTCTAACTGAACGAACTTCCTGCTCGGTTCCCCAATGCCTGCGGCACTGTATAGAAAACGTGCTGCGCATGGGCTGCAAAATCCATTAGTTCTACCTTCCACCGCCAGGGAGCGCTAAGTGTTTGATTCGAACATAAAACTGGAATCTATAAAGCTATCGAAATCTAGTCGAATGAGCCTAACCCCGTCGTAATCGGGTCCATAGAACTTGATAGCTGCAAAATCCATTAGTTCAACCTTCCACGGGGGGCAATCTGTTCTATATGAACATAACTGAAATCTTTAAGGCTATCAATGTCGAGCCAAATGAGACATATCCATCATGATCGGGCCAATAGAATCAGAGATAGGAAAGCGCCCTCTGGTGGTGAAACTTTGAACTAAAATTGGTAAGTTCTATCACTATCCAGTCGAATGAGCTAAATCGTGCCATGATCGGACCCATACAACCTGAGATAATTTGAAATGAAATAGAAAAATCCTTTTTCTATACAAAAATCGGGATTTTGCTAAATCAAAAATTATGAGCCGAATTTGAAAAATTTTTTGAAATCTGAAATCCCAGCCCATTTTAAGCAAGGATGCATAATTTTCAAATCCCAAAATCCAATATTTTTAAAAATTTTATATAAACTATGAAAATTGCAGTCCCTTTCAAATGCATTATTTTATCTCCACAAGTAAGCACCTTGATGTCTGTCTGATAAATGATGGCTTAAAAACATTTCTTTTTAAGCAAATAAATTAATTTAAAAGCAAATGATATTTCTGGCTCGAAAAATTAAAATTTTAAATTAATATCTTGGGTTCTAATTGATTGAATTTTACTTCTCTGAAATTGCGATATTTTTTTATGTCCATTTATTGTGATTTTTTGGAAAAATGCACAGTCTGCCATTTTAACCTCAGCGAGAATGAAAATTTCAGGGTCTCGGTCAAAGACGAAATCTTATTGGTCGGTTTCTAGCAATGTATCAGGGTACCATTTTAGTCAAAATTGAACTTTCTTTCAAGTTTTTGTTTCAATTTCGCTTAATCTTGATGAGGTTTTTAATTAATATCTGTCTTAATTAAAGGCCAATCTTTTAGATATAGAATATTGACGATGGCTGAATATTTCGACACCATGACCACTTCTCTGCTCGCGGAGCGAGCAGTTTTTCCAGGTACAGAAGGGCAGACAGACACACAAACACATGTTTGCGAACATTAATAATAAAGATATATTTATTGAAATAAAAGCCAAATCATTAAAAAATAAAAAAAATAATTAAAAACTGCTCATAATTTTCAAAAGCTTATTTTTCTATTTTTAAATAATTTGAAATTTTTGAATTTTACTTTGTAAATTTTATAAATGTAATAGCATTGGTTGAAAAGTTAAGAAAAATCCTTGCTGGGTTAATTATGGCATACCCTGTATATTGGATAAGACATGAATGGAAGAAGGCAGTAAATCACATTTTCTTAAACAATGTTTTTATTTAGCGATAAAGGTGTGAGATCATATGGTAAAGCTAAAATGCTAAGATTCTAATTATTTTTGAGATTTTAGACATTACTTTTATAATTTTAAAGTAATAATTTTTAATTATTAAAAAATTATAAGTTTTTCTGAGAAAATTTTGTATAATCTGTTAATCGTATGCTAGCAAAAAAAGAAAAAATATTATAACAAAAACTTTCACTTCAACTTTCTTGAAAATTAATATTTATTATATGAAATTTGCCTCCATTTGTGTCTTTAATTATTAAATTTCTGTTTGCATTTTATGCATGCTATTTTAAATACTTTATTTTCAGTGGTTGATAATCCTAACATACTTTGAGATTTAAAATATGTATTTTATAGTGTTTACAATAATATATATTGCTTCAATTTTAATAAAATTATTTATCTTTCAAGATTTTGTAGTTGAAATAATATTTAATATCACACTCAGCAATGTCAGATTGAACTTACAATCAAAACCCACAAAAGTTTTACATTTCCTTTCATGTGCATTCACTTTTGTTTAACCAGGTTTATATGTATTACTTTCTTCTATATTCATAAGAAATGTTATAAATGTATGTTATAAATATTCATAAAAAATGTTATAAATGTAACAAGGTGGAACCCATCAAAATTCGACCAAAGAAAGAAAATGTTTTTCTATTAATTTCAACATTTCAAATTATCAAAAAATTAAACTTTGTTCATATAAATAATCACTAACATACAATCAAAATAAATGATTATAATGAAGTTATCAATTGAGGCTCTGATATTTGGTATTACAGCTTGAGAAATCAGCAAAAATTATGTCAATTTGACACAGTCACAAAACTTTTTTTTCAATAAAATCTGAACATAATGTTATTTTTATCGTCACAAAATTTACATACATACTTCTCCTATTCATATTCACCATTTAAAAAATATTTTAACTTGCAATAGGTTATTAATAAATATATTTCCAAATTTGATGTCATGTTTGCCAGCTACAACTTTGCACTCTTGACTTGAGGTTCTAATATATAACTAGTTTTATAAATATTCAGATCTTGGTGCAATAGCTGTTGCACTCTTATGCTAAAATTATTGAATACAAAATTTATTTTACGTGCAGATTTTCATATTATAGATATTAATTTTATTTTATGAAATTAAGTTTCAATACACTTTTACGAACAATTAATTACAATGCTGTTACATTAAAATTATACTATGCGCAAATATCCAATAAAAGACAATGTAAAACAATCATCATTATTATTTCACTGAAAAAATGAATTACATCGTCTGTTATTATGATATGATTAATTTCCGTAATAAAATACGTACATTTTAAGTTGGCAACATTTTATCTTTTGTTGACATTTACTGAAAATTTCAATATAATCACCATGGCAATCTAGAATCATTACCTATCATGGGATATCATTGAATTAATTATGCATAATAGGTTTTAATAGAATGAAGAAAATCTTTATTAATATCTTTTTTTTTAAAGTTTTGATTCGATTTTCATAAAATTTGAAACGACTCGACAAAAGTTTGCAACGATTATATATATATTAAATTTCAAACCATTCGGTTGGGTAGTTTTTGTGCTGTTATGTACGGAGACAGACGGACCAGACGAAGACTATAGGTGCTACGTATTTATATAATTATGAACGCACCTAATAAAAGAGTGTAAAAAATGGCATTACTTTGATGACATAATGCAAAAACAACTCAACATGGGGCATTTAACAAAGTTCTATTTTGTATGTCATTGTTTTTAAATGGAAACTTATATTTTCCTCTATGAAACAAACTACAATAACTGCACGAAAATGGCACCATTTTCCACATGCTATGAGTCATGAAGTTTCATTTGAATAGAGAAAAAAAACTTAACAGTTGCTATGTTTCAATTTCTATTTAAAATAAATTGTAGAAAATGTTACAACTGTATCTAAAGTATTAGAACATTTAGCTTTAAAGTATAGCTATAATATACAAACAAAATCGGAAATAAAACATAGCAACCATTTGTTTAGACTCCATTTGATATCACACTAAAATTGTCTCATACAGAGTAATGTCATTTTTTGTCACTTATTTTCCTGATATATATATATATTTTTTATTGAAATGTTTGTATTATTACAGTACATGTTTTAACTTCAAATACATTTACATGAATGGCAAACATCACATAAAGAAAGTTGATAGTTTTGGATTATAAAGTTGTTTTTGTTTGAACCTGATTTTTAAAAACTCAGCTACATAAAACAAGCTCAAGGATCCCATTGAGAGTATTAGAAGCCATGTTTGTCTACTTGTATCTTGTATATCATGATGCAAAATGCTTCTAAACTTCCATCATAATTTAGTTAAAAATTCTTTTAATACTATATTGATTTATTTTGATGTTAAGCTAATATTATAAAAAGTAATATTAAGACAACTTTAAAAACCAAGATAAAAATAAAATGTTAGAAATGCCTGTGTAACTTGTGTCGACTTATCGATTTATTATTTAACTATGCTAAAAAAGTTACTAATTAAGAAAGAAAAAAAAATGTTTGCGTTATGTGGGTGAGGAGAAGGGAGTGTTTAAGAGAAAAGGGGGTACTTCGAAATGAAAAGACTAATCAAGGGGTACGTGAAAGAAAAAGGTTGGGAAGCGCTGTATTAGAATGATATAAAAGAAAGTTTTGTGATGACTACAGCACGTATAAACACATGTAAAAAGTTTTCTTCATTGTATATGTTATTTGTAGATATGAAGGCAATATAAGTAGGATGAGAATTTGTTGAGATTTCTGAAAAATAAATGCATTCAACTATCATTGACAAGTTTGCTAGTAAGGATGGTGCTGGGAGAAATCAAACTTTACAGATGAATTGCTTCCCGGTTTATACAATTTTTAAGTTTGCATTTTTTGAATTAAGAGTATGTGTCTGATATTTCTATTTAAAATTATGCATGTTCAAGTCAAAATTTATTGTTTGAATATTGCAATTTGGTACCGTATATCTGGAAACCAGTTATCCAGAATGATGTTTCAAATTGATTGTTTTCAGAATCTTTGTACTAAAAAGTGTTATACAGTGTCAGTTTGGCATGTGCATCGCTTTATTCATTACCACATGCATGGTATAACTGGATGCCAACATCTACAATTTGAAATGGAAACATGTTTAAGATATTGAGTGTTTTAATTTTTATCAGAATTGTTGTTTACAAGAGATTCCCGTAAATTGCTTTCTTTCAAACTCTGACTAATCTTTTATCTTGATTGAATCTGATTTTTAATCTGCATAATCTAATAATTAATTTGAAATCAGAAACAACATCACAGCCACATATATTTCCAATCAAATGGATGTTGTTAACAGTCCCAACCAGTTATCCAGACTATACCTGGCCCCGACCATTCTGGATAAATGGTTCTATACCGTATTACATTAGTTTGACTTGTGGTGTAAATGATATATAAAAGCAGTAAAGGTGTATTATATACATATCTGTATTAGTGTACATGATAATTTTATGAATATTAGTCTTGAATGAACAAAAATAAAATATAAGTAAGAACAACTTTTGAAAACACCATCCAATAGAAGCAAATTATGATAGGATTTTCATAATTTTAAGTCTAAACATACATAATATAAAAACTACATACTTTCCTTCCATGTTATTAAAAAATAAATATATAAATCTCACAAATAAAGTTTTAATTAGTAGCTTTCTTCTTCATATGTCACAGAGAGCTTTTACCTCAGGCGAAAAGCAGTTCTGCTACATCTGATGAAGGGAATTGCTAGTTAATTGATCCTGAAATTATAGTTGTATTATTTATTATTATCTGTTTAAGATATCCTCTCCCCCCCCTTTTCTTTTTTTATCTCCAGTATATTTTATTAATAGTTTATTTGATAGTGCTTTTCAAAGTTGTTATTACATGATTTTTTATTGGTTGCAATTTTTCTTTATAATGTTTTATTGAAGGCCAATGCTGTGATAAAATTTTATATTATTGTAAATTCAACTTAACTTTGGTTGTACTTTTGTCAATTTTCATTATTATTTTAAAAATAGAATGACAGCTATATCATGTAATATAGGTTGAGGAAAATTGTATTAGAGAATTATTACTTAAATTTTTCAGTTTTAAATTATCTTTTCTGGACAATGTTATTTTTACTTTTTTAAAATAAGGGTGCACCATAATTAATTTAGCAATTTTTTTTTCTACAAACACTTTTATGTTTATGTCAGAATAAAATTTGAAATGTGCAAATTATCTACTTATACAGCATATTTTTCCTATAAAACAAGTATATTATATCCTATTATAATGTTTTAAGTTCTTAATTAAAAATCCAGATTAAACATCGTAATTTTAGATATAAACAAACGAATACTGTTGCAAGCAATATTATTTTGGCGCCATCTACCAGCTTTAAAATGTACTTTTCTACAATTCAAACCTTTCAATAATAAAATCTTCATGCTGTTTGTTTGTATGAAGTCTTATGAAAATGGAACGCAGATTAACAATCTGTCATTTTTGATGACGGTTATATACTAGTTTACAAATAATTTTCAAATTCATATGTGAAAAAATTTGAAACATTGGGGAAACATAAGGTCAATAAATATTACTGATGGTAATTGATTGCATAAATTATAATTTATTTCAATAAAGACAAATTTAACAATTGAACCATTTTTACAAATTTCAAATATTTTTTTAGCACTTTAATAATTTCAAAATAAAAGTTAATTATTGCATTAATTCTTTAATTAAAAGCTTCAAAAGAATGTACACAATTTTATCATTTTCATGCTAGTAATATATATACTAGCTGGCCCCTAATTTATATCGGGACCTCAAATCGTACTAAATTCGAATAGTATAAACCTCTAACTGAACGAACTTCCTGCTCGGTTCCCCAATGCCTGCGGCACTGTATAGAAAACGTGCTGCGCATGGGCTGCAAAATCCATTAGTTCTACCTTCCACCGCCAGGGAGCGCTAAGTGTTTGATTCGAACATAAAACTGGAATCTATAAAGCTATCGAAATCTAGTCGAATGAGCCTAACCCCGTCGTAATCGGGTCCATAGAACTTGATAGCTGCAAAATCCATTAGTTCAACCTTCCACGGGGGGCAATCTGTTCTATATGAACATAACTGAAATCTTTAAGGCTATCAATGTCGAGCCAAATGAGACATATCCATCATGATCGGGCCAATAGAATCAGAGATAGGAAAGCGCCCTCTGGTGGTGAAACTTTGAACTAAAATTGGTAAGTTCTATCACTATCCAGTCGAATGAGCTAAATCGTGCCATGATCGGACCCATACAACCTGAGATAATTTGAAATGAAATAGAAAAATCCTTTGCATTTTATTTCTTTTTCTATACAAAAATCGGGATTTTGCTAAATCAAAAATTATGAGCCGAATTTGAAAAATTTTTTGAAATCTGAAATCCCAGCCCATTTTAAGCAAGGATGCATAATTTTCAAATCCCAAAATCCAATATTTTTAAAAATTTTATATAAACTATGAAAATTGCAGTCCCTTTCAAATGCATTATTTTATCTTCACAAGTAAGCACCTTGATGTCTGTCTGATAAATGATGGCTTAAAAACATTTCTTTTTAAGCAAATAAATTAATTTAAAAGCAAATGATATTTCTGGCTCGAAAAATTAAAATTTTAAATTAATATCTTGGGTTCTAATTGATTGAATTTTACTTCTCTGAAATTGCGATATTTTTTTATGTCCATTTATTGTGATTTTTTGGAAAAATGCACAGTCTGCCATTTTAACCTCAGCGAGAATGAAAATTTCAGGGTCTCGGTCAAAGACGAAATCTTATTGGTCGGTTTCTA
Source organism: Maratus michaelseni (assembly GCA_963931845.1). NCBI lineage: Eukaryota > Metazoa > Arthropoda > Arachnida > Araneae > Salticidae > Maratus > Maratus michaelseni. The sequence goes on along the minus strand of OZ007587.1, from coordinate 317,984,988 downwards.
GCAATGTATCAGGGTACCATTTTAGTCAAAATTGAACTTTCTTTCAAGTTTTTGTTTCAATTTCGCTTAATCTTGATGAGGTTTTTAATTAATATCTGTCTTAATTAAAGGCCAATCTTTTAGATATAGAATATTGACGATGGCTGAATTTTTCGACACCATGACCACTTCTCTGCTCGCGGAGCGAGCAGTTTTTCCAGGTACAGAAGGGCAGACAGACACACAAACACATGTTTGCGAACATTAATAATAAAGATATATTTATTGAAATAAAAGCCAAATCATTAAAAAATAAAAAAAATAATTAAAAACTGCTCATAATTTTCAAAAGCTTATTTTTCTATTTTTAAATAATTTGAAATTTTTGAATTTTACTTTGTAAATTTTATAAATGTAATAGCATTGGTTGAAAAGTTAAGAAAAATCCTTGCTGGGTTAATTATGGCATACCCTGTATATTGGATAAGACATGAATGGAAGAAGGCAGTAAATCACATTTTCTTAAACAATGTTTTTATTTAGCGATAAAGGTGTGAGATCATATGGTAAAGCTAAAATGCTAAGATTCTAATTATTTTTGAGATTTTAGACATTACTTTTATAATTTTAAAGTAATAATTTTTAATTATTAAAAAATTATAAGTTTTTCTGAGAAAATTTTGTATAATCTGTTAAACGTATGCTAGCAAAAAAAGAAAAAATATTATAACAGAAACTTTCACTTCAACTTTCTTGAAAATTAATATTTATTATATGAAATTTGCCTCCATTTGTGTCTTTAATTATTAAATTTCTGTTTGCATTTTATGCATGCTATTTTAAATACTTTATTTTCAGTGGTTGATAATCCTAACGTACTTTGAGATTTAAAATATGTATTTTATAGTGTTTACAATAATATATATTGCTTCAATTTTAATAAAATTATTTATCTTTCAAGATTTTGTAGTTGAAATAATATTTAATATCACACTCAGCAATGTCAGATTGAACTTACAATCAAAACCCACAAAAGTTTTACATTTCCTTTCATGTGCATTCACTTTTGTTTAACCAGGTTTATATGTATTACTTTCTTCTATATTCATAAGAAATGTTATAAATGTATGTTATAAATATTCATAAAAAATGTTATAAATGTAACAAGGTGGAACCCATCAAAATTCGACCAAAGAAAGAAAATGTTTTTCTATTAATTTCAACATTTCAAATTATCAAAAAATTAAACTTTGTTCATATAAATAATCACTAACATACAATCAAAATAAATGATTATAATGAAGTTATCAATTGAGGCTCTGATATTTGGTATTACAGCTTGAGAAATCAGCAAAAATTATGTCAATTTGACACAGTCACAAAACTTTTTTTTCAATAAAATCTGAACATAATGTTATTTTTATCGTCACAAAATTTACATACATACTTCTCCTATTCATATTCACCATTTAAAAAATATTTTAACTTGCAATAGGTTATTAATAAATATATTTCCAAATTTGATGTCATGTTTGCCAGCTACAACTTTGCACTCTTGACTTGAGGTTCTAATATATAACTAGTTTTATAAATATTCAGATCTTGGTGCAATAGCTGTTGCACTCTTATGCTAAAATTATTGAATACAAAATTTATTTTACGTGCAGATTTTCATATTATAGATATTAATTTTATTTTATGAAATTAAGTTTCAATACACTTTTACGAACAATTAATTACAATGCTGTTACATTAAAATTATACTATGCGCAAATATCCAATAAAAGACAATGTAAAACAATCATCATTATTATTTCACTGAAAAAATGAATTACATCGTCTGTTATTATGATATGATTAATTTCCGTAATAAAATACGTACATTTTAAGTTGGCAACATTTTATCTTTTGTTGACATTTACTGAAAATTTCAATATAATCACCATGGCAATCTAGAATCATTACCTATCATGGGATATCATTGAATTAATTATGCATAATAGGTTTTAATAGAATGAAGAAAATCTTTATTAATATCTTTTTTTTTAAAGTTTTGATTCGATTTTCATAAAATTTGAAACGACTCGACAAAAGTTTGCAACGATTATATATATATTAAATTTCAAACCATTCGGTTGGGTAGTTTTTGTGCTGTTATGTACGGAGACAGACGGACCAGACGAAGACTATAGGTGCTACGTATTTATATAATTATGAACGCACCTAATAAAAGAGTGTAAAAAATGGCATTACTTTGATGACATAATGCAAAAACAACTCAACATGGGGCATTTAACAAAGTTCTATTTTGTATGTCATTGTTTTTAAATGGAAACTTATATTTTCCTCTATGAAACAAACTACAATAACTGCACGAAAATGGCACCATTTTCCACATGCTATGAGTCATGAAGTTTCATTTGAATAGAGAAAAAAAACTTAACAGTTGCTATGTTTCAATTTCTATTTAAAATAAATCGTAGAAAATGTTACAACTGTATCTAAAGTATTAGAACATTTAGCTTTAAAGTATAGCTATAATATACAAACAAAATCGGAAATAAAACATAGCAACCATTTGTTTAGACTCCATTTGATATCACACTAAAATTGTCTCATACAGAGTAATGTCATTTTTTGTCACTTATTTTCCTGATATATATATATATTTTTTATTGAAATGTTTGTATTATTACAGTACATGTTTTAACTTCAAATACATTTACATGAATGGCAAACATCACATAAAGAAAGTTGATAGTTTTGGATTATAAAGTTGTTTTTGTTTGAACCTGATTTTTAAAAACTCAGCTACATAAAACAAGCTCAAGGATCCCATTGAGAGTATTAGAAGCCATGTTTGTCTACTTGTATCTTGTATATCATGATGCAAAATGCTTCTAAACTTCCATCATAATTTAGTTAAAAATTCTTTTAATGCTATATTGATTTATTTTGATGTTAAGCTAATATTATAAAAAGTAATATTAAGACAACTTTAAAAACCAAGATAAAAATAAAATGTTAGAAATGCCTGTGTAACTTGTGTCGACTTATCGATTTATTATTTAACTATGCTAAAAAAGTTACTAATTAAGAAAGAAAAAAAAATGTTTGCGTTATGTGGGTGAGGAGAAGGGAGTGTTTAAGAGAAAAGGGGGTACTTCGAAATGAAAAGACTAATCAAGGGGTACGTGAAAGAAAAAAGGTTGGGAAGCGCTGTATTAGAATGATATAAAAGAAAGTTTTGTGATGACTACAGCACGTATAAACACATGTAAAAAGTTTTCTTCATTGTATATGTTATTTGTAGATATGAAGGCAATATAAGTAGGATGAGAATTTGTTGAGATTTCTGAAAAATAAATGCATTCAACTATCATTGACAAGTTTGCTAGTAAGGATGGTGCTGGGAGAAATCAAACTTTACAGATGAATTGCTTCCCGGTTTATACAATTTTTAAGTTTGCATTTTTTGAATTAAGAGTATGTGTCTGATATTTCTATTTAAAATTATGCATGTTCAAGTCAAAATTTATTGTTTGAATATTGCAATTTGGTACCGTATATCTGGAAACCAGTTATCCAGAATGATGTTTCAAATTGATTGTTTTCAGAATCTTTGTACTAAAAAGTGTTATACAGTGTCAGTTTGGCATGTGCATCGCTTTATTCATTACCACATGCATGGTATAACTGGATGCCAACATCTACAATTTGAAATGGAAACATGTTTAAGATATTGAGTGTTTTAATTTTTATCAGAATTGTTGTTTACAAGAGATTCCCGTAAATTGCTTTCTTTCAAACTCTGACTAATCTTTTATCTTGATTGAATCTGATTCTTAATCTGCATAATCTAATAATTAATTTGAAATCAGAAACAACATCACAGCCACATATATTTCCAATCAAATGGATGTTGTTAACAGTCCCAACCAGTTATCCAGACTATACCTGGCCCCGACCATTCTGGATAAATGGTTCTATACCGTATTACATTAGTTTGACTTGTGGTGTAAATGATATATAAAAGCAGTAAAGGTGTATTATATACATATCTGTATTAGTGTACATGATAATTTTATGAATATTAGTCTTGAATGAACAAAAATAAAATATAAGTAAGAACAACTTTTGAAAACACCATCCAATAGAAGCAAATTATGATAGGATTTTCATAATTTTAAGTCTAAACATACATAATATAAAAACTACATACTTTCCTTCCATGTTATTAAAAAATAAATATATAAATCTCACAAATAAAGTTTTAATTAGTAGCTTTCTTCTTCATATGTCACAGAGAGCTTTTACCTCAGGCGAAAAGCAGTTCTGCTACATCTGATGAAGGGAATTGCTAGTTAATTGATCCTGAAATTATAGTTGTATTATTTATTATTATCTGTTTAAGATATCCTCTCCCCCCCCTTTTCTTTTTTTATCTCCAGTATATTTTATTAATAGTTTATTTGATAGTGCTTTTCAAAGTTGTTATTACATGATTTTTTATTGGTTGCAATTTTTCTTTATAATGTTTTATTGAAGGCCAATGCTGTGATAAAATTTTATATTATTGTAAATTCAACTTAACTTTGGTTGTACTTTTGTCAATTTTCATTATTATTTTAAAAATAGAATGACAGCTATATCATGTAATATAGGTTGAGGAAAATTGTATTAGAGAATTATTACTTAAATTTTTCAGTTTTAAATTATCTTTTCTGGACAATGTTATTTTTACTTTTTTAAAATAAGGGTGCACCATAATTAATTTAGCAATTTTTTTTTCTACAAACACTTTTATGTTTATGTCAGAATAAAATTTGAAATGTGCAAATTATCTACTTATACAGCATATTTTTCCTATAAAACAAGTATATTATATCCTATTATAATGTTTTAAGTTCTTAATTAAAAATCCAGATTAAACATCGTAATTTTAGATATAAACAAACGAATACTGTTGCAAGCAATATTATTTTGGCGCCATCTACCAGCTTTAAAATGTACTTTTCTACAATTCAAACCTTTCAATAATAAAATCTTCATGCTGTTTGTTTGTATGAAGTCTTATGAAAATGGAACGCAGATTAACAATCTGTCATTTTTGATGACGGTTATATACTAGTTTACAAATAATTTTCAATAAGATTATCATTCATATGTGAAAAAATTTGAAACATTGGGGAAACATAAGGTCAATAAATATTACTGATGGTAATTGATTGCATAAATTATAATTTATTTCAATAAAGACAAATTTAACAATTGAACCATTTTTACAAATTTCAAATATTTTTTTAGCACTTTAATAATTTCAAAATAAAAGTTAATTATTGCATTAATTCTTTAATTAAAAGCTTCAAAAGAATGTACACAATTTTATCATTTTCATGCTAGTAATATATATACTAGCTGGCCCCTAATTTATATCGGGACCTCAAATCGTACTAAATTCGAATAGTATAAACCTCTAACTGAACGAACTTCCTGCTCGGTTCCCCAATGCCTGCGGCACTGTATAGAAAACGTGCTGCGCATGGGCTGCAAAATCCATTAGTTCTACCTTCCACCGCCAGGGAGCGCTAAGTGTTTGATTCGAACATAAAACTGGAATCTATAAAGCTATCGAAATCTAGTCGAATGAGCCTAACCCCGTCGTAATCGGGTCCATAGAACTTGATAGCTGCAAAATCCATTAGTTCAACCTTCCACGGGGGGCAATCTGTTCTATATGAACATAACTGAAATCTTTAAGGCTATCAATGTCGAGCCAAATGAGACATATCCATCATGATCGGGCCAATAGAATCAGAGATAGGAAAGCGCCCTCTGGTGGTGAAACTTTGAACTAAAATTGGTAAGTTCTATCACTATCCAGTCGAATGAGCTAAATCGTGCCATGATCGGACCCATACAACCTGAGATAATTTGAAATGAAATAGAAAAATCCTTTGCATTTTATTTCTTTTTCTATACAAAAATCGGGATTTTGCTAAATCAAAAATTATGAGCCGAATTTGAAAAATTTTTTGAAATCTGAAATCCCAGCCCATTTTAAGCAAGGATGCATAATTTTCAAATCCCAAAATCCAATATTTTTAAAAATTTTATATAAACTATGAAAATTGCAGTCCCTTTCAAATGCATTATTTTATCTCCACAAGTAAGCACCTTGATGTCTGTCTGATAAATGATGGCTTAAAAACATTTCTTTTTAAGCAAATAAATTAATTTAAAAGCAAATGATATTTCTGGCTCGAAAAATTAAAATTTTAAATTAATATCTTGGGTTCTAATTGATTGAATTTTACTTCTCTGAAATTGCGATATTTTTTTATGTCCATTTATTGTGATTTTTTGGAAAAATGCACAGTCTGCCATTTTAACCTCAGCGAGAATGAAAATTTCAGGGTCTCGGTCAAAGACGAAATCTTATTGGTCGGTTTCTAGCAATGTATCAGGGTACCATTTTAGTCAAAATTGAACTTTCTTTCAAGTTTTTGTTTCAATTTCGCTTAATCTTGATGAGGTTTTTAATTAATATCTGTCTTAATTAAAGGCCAATCTTTTAGATATAGAATATTGACGATGGCTGAATTTTTCGACACCATGACCACTTCTCTGCTCGCGGAGCGAGCAGTTTTTCCAGGTACAGAAGGGCAGACAGACACACAAACACATGTTTGCGAACATTAATAATAAAGATATATTTATTGAAATAAAAGCCAAATCATTAAAAAATAAAAAAAATAATTAAAAACTGCTCATAATTTTCAAAAGCTTATTTTTCTATTTTTAAATAATTTGAAATTTTTGAATTTTACTTTGTAAATTTTATAAATGTAATAGCATTGGTTGAAAAGTTAAGAAAAATCCTTGCTGGGTTAATTATGGCATACCCTGTATATTGGATAAGACATGAATGGAAGAAGGCAGTAAATCACATTTTCTTAAACAATGTTTTTATTTAGCGATAAAGGTGTGAGATCATATGGTAAAGCTAAAATGCTAAGATTCTAATTATTTTTGAGATTTTAGACATTACTTTTATAATTTTAAAGTAATAATTTTTAATTATTAAAAAATTATAAGTTTTTCTGAGAAAATTTTGTATAATCTGTTAAACGTATGCTAGCAAAAAAAGAAAAAAAATTATAACAAAAACTTTCACTTCAACTTTCTTGAAAATTAATATTTATTATATGAAATTTGCCTCCATTTGTGTCTTTAATTATTAAATTTCTGTTTGCATTTTATGCATGCTATTTTAAATACTTTATTTTCAGTGGTTGATAATCCTAACGTACTTTGAGATTTAAAATATGTATTTTATAGTGTTTACAATAATATATATTGCTTCAATTTTAATAAAATTATTTATCTTTCAAGATTTTGTAGTTGAAATAATATTTAATATCACACTCAGCAATGTCAGATTGAACTTACAATCAAAACCCACAAAAGTTTTACATTTCCTTTCATGTGCATTCACTTTTGTTTAACCAGGTTTATATGTATTACTTTCTTCTATATTCATAAGAAATGTTATAAATGTATGTTATAAATATTCATAAAAAATGTTATAAATGTAACAAGGTGGAACCCATCAAAATTCGACCAAAGAAAGAAAATGTTTTTCTATTAATTTCAACATTTCAAATTATCAAAAAATTAAACTTTGTTCATATAAATAATCACTAACATACAATCAAAATAAATGATTATAATGAAGTTATCAATTGAGGCTCTGATATTTGGTATTACAGCTTGAGAAATCAGCAAAAATTATGTCAATTTGACACAGTCACAAAACTTTTTTTTCAATAAAATCTGAACATAATGTTATTTTTATCGTCACAAAATTTACATACATACTTCTCCTATTCATATTCACCATTTAAAAAATATTTTAACTTGCAATAGGTTATTAATAAATATATTTCCAAATTTGATGTCATGTTTGCCAGCTACAACTTTGCACTCTTGACTTGAGGTTCTAATATATAACTAGTTTTATAAATATTCAGATCTTGGTGCAATAGCTGTTGCACTCTTATGCTAAAATTATTGAATACAAAATTTATTTTACGTGCAGATTTTCATATTATAGATATTAATTTTATTTTATGAAATTAAGTTTCAATACACTTTTACGAACAATTAATTACAATGCTGTTACATTAAAATTATACTATGCGCAAATATCCAATAAAAGACAATGTAAAACAATCATCATTATTATTTCACTGAAAAAATGAATTACATCGTCTGTTATTATGATATGATTAATTTCCGTAATAAAATACGTACATTTTAAGTTGGCAACATTTTATCTTTTGTTGACATTTACTGAAAATTTCAATATAATCACCATGGCAATCTAGAATCATTACCTATCATGGGATATCATTGAATTAATTATGCATAATAGGTTTTAATAGAATGAAGAAAATCTTTATTAATATCTTTTTTTTTAAAGTTTTGATTCGATTTTCATAAAATTTGAAACGACTCGACAAAAGTTTGCAACGATTATATATATATTAAATTTCAAACCATTCGGTTGGGTAGTTTTTGTGCTGTTATGTACGGAGACAGACGGACCAGACGAAGACTATAGGTGCTACGTATTTATATAATTATGAACGCACCTAATAAAAGAGTGTAAAAAATGGCATTACTTTGATGACATAATGCAAAAACAACTCAACATGGGGCATTTAACAAAGTTCTATTTTGTATGTCATTGTTTTTAAATGGAAACTTATATTTTCCTCTATGAAACAAACTACAATAACTGCACGAAAATGGCACCATTTTCCACATGCTATGAGTCATGAAGTTTCATTTGAATAGAGAAAAAAAACTTAACAGTTGCTATGTTTCAATTTCTATTTAAAATAAATCGTAGAAAATGTTACAACTGTATCTAAAGTATTAGAACATTTAGCTTTAAAGTATAGCTATAATATACAAACAAAATCGGAAATAAAACATAGCAACCATTTGTTTAGACTCCATTTGATATCACACTAAAATTGTCTCATACAGAGTAATGTCATTTTTTGTCACTTATTTTCCTGATATATATATATATTTTTTATTGAAATGTTTGTATTATTACAGTACATGTTTTAACTTCAAATACATTTACATGAAGGTACTATGTCATTTTAACACACTTATAGTTAAAATTTTTAATTTTGTCAATGAAAAATTCATTTTTCAGCTGAGAATGACATGCTAAAATGTAGTGAGTGAATCTGAATTTTTATTGGCTTAAAAAAAAAAAAAAAAAAAAAAAAAAATACATGTATTATAGTTTTTCTTTAATTCTTGTACTGTTTTTTAAGGTTTGCAACAGAAAAGGAAAAAAAAAAAGGTTTCTATTATAATAATAATGCAGGTGGTTGAAAAAGGGATAAAGAGTAGTCTGATAATTTTTTAAGTTGACAGCAATTTTATTCTTGTTCTAAAACATATGTATATCAAGTTTTGTGCAAATTTATCAACTATTGTAGATTTGTACAAGGAACAAACAAACCAACAGTGACTTTTATGTAGATAGATAGATATTATTAATAGATAAGCGGCCAATTATAACAATTTTCTTCTCTTCTTTTTATATATTTGTATTGAAGAAAGTATTGGATTCAGGAAAAATTTAGACTTCTGGTTTTTAAAACAAATTTATATGTTTTAGAAGGTCTTGAACACGATTTGACTGTTTTTAGAAAAAGTCTGTGACACAAATTTTGTGGGCACTCTAACTTGCAAACTACTGTGTAGAATAGGATGAAATTTCATATGAAGTTCTATCCTCATGTGAACTGGTGCTAATTAGTTTTTGGGTGTAATCATCCACAAATTGGTTGCCACAAATAAATAGTCTTAGAGCTAGCAACGTTTTCATCACATGATTTTAGCATGGCTCATTTTTCTATATATTCTCCGTCTTTATTGTGTAGTACGAATGCGGCAGGTTTGGCTGGTGGAAGTGGGTGCGTTTACCTGTGGGGGGAGGGGCAATGCAGGTAAAAAAGTGACAAAATTACGTCATTTTAGCATGGATTTTGTTTATAAAACGTGAATCTGCTAACTATTTGTGATATTAAGTTATTAGTCTGGCACCGTTTTAACGTTGCCAACACCGTGCCAGACCCTCATTTATAGGCAAAATGAGGTGTCAAATTCACTTCATTTTAGCATAGCTGAAATTTTAGTATGTTATACTTTGGCTATCAGATAAGCCATAATTAATTTGCCAGACCGAAATTCGGTTGCTAAATTACTGCCAGACGCCGATTTAAATCTGGCAGAGAAAGCACCTATTATGAGAGTTTGCAGCTTTTGTAGTGCTTTGGCTACTTTCAATACACAATAAAGTCGTAATTGTTGCCAAAGCAACGATCTTTGCTTTAGATAAAAGTATCTATCTATCTCTCTCTCTCTCTATATATATATGAATAGCCGCCCGTCCCGACTTCGCGTGGGTGCACAATGTGTCGACTACAATGCAGGGTAGGTGGTAGGTAATTAAACATTATTCTAAAAAATATTTTAAAATTCTAAATAGGATAGAAGTGGAGGTGAGAAAAAACTGCAGTACTTACAAATTTTAAACTTTAAATAAAAGCTTGTAAAAATGTGATAAGTAATGTTTTTCTATTTATGTACATAATGACAATAATAAATTAATTTTAATATAGCAGAACCACCAGGCTTCACCCGAGTTAACCTTGGCCTACCAGGTAACATAAGTAAAAATTCAATATTCTAAAAATACGCTGATCACAGTAACGCATCCGCGTCCATAAACCGTCAAAATGACATTCAGAAAAAACATATGTTATTTTGACGCAATCATGCTAAATCCCTCAGCTTTATAATTGATTAAATGAATTTCTTTTAAAAAATGTCTTACGCAAAATATCTAATAAAAAATCAGCAGTAGTTGTCTTATTAGTCTAATCTTCTATAATATAGAGTTCATATCCTTTGTTTAACCCCCTTAGTGGGTGAATTTCTAAAATTGCTTTAAACACGTGTTTAACTATTATTCTTTAGTAGAATTATTATCCTAAATTTCATACTCCTACCTGAAACTGCTGCTGAGATACGGTGAAATGACCTAAAACGTTTGACAATCCATTTAACCCCCTTAGTAGTTGAATTTCTAAAATCGCTGAAATACGTGTTTAACTATTTTTTTTTTTTTTTTGGTAGATTTGTTATCCTGAATTTTGTGCTCCTATCTAAAACTGCTGCTGAGATATGGTGAAATGACCTAAAACGTTCGAACCTGCATTTAACCCCCTTAGTGAATTAACTTTTTTTAATATTCTCTCTAACTTTTAAATAATTTAGTAAATATTTTCTCTTAATTATCTGAATAAACTTATATAACCTTATTTGACGGTCTGGCTGGCAGAAGATGTTGTGTTTACTTGTGAGAGTAAGGGCAATGCAGGTGAAAAAATTACAACATTAAATTTTGATAACATGAGTTTTGTTTATAACATTTGTTTCTGAAAACTATTTGTGATATTAAGCCATTAATGCCAGACGGTTTCAATGTTTTTAAGACCGTGCCAGACTCTGATTTATAGGTAAAAAATAAATCATCTACATGTCAAACACGTCATCTACACACAGTTCAAATTTAAATATGTTATTCTTTGGGTATCAGACAAACCATAATTAATTAGCCAGACACCAATTCCATTGCTAAATTAATGCTAACATCTAGAAAGAAGTAAGCAAGCAATAAAATTAAGTATATAAAAATACGTCGTAGTTGATAATAATAAATAATTAAAAATAATATAATAATAGGCATAAATTAGCAATAACAGGTCAGCGAACTGTAGCGAACAGGTAAACGAAAGAAAAAGTGAATACATTCCATTTTGAGTTTTCAAAAAATATATTATAATGAAAAGTAAGTGCTATATATAATAATGAAAAATAAGTGCTATATATAATAATAAAAATAAGTGCTGAATATAATGAAAAATAAGTGCTGAATATAATGAAAAATAAGTGCTAAAAAGTACATTAACTTAAAATATTATTTCAAGATTATTTTGCCTTGTGCATTTTCAAGGTCTTCATCTTCGTCACTGCTGTCATCATTATAAGAATTTTTAAGAATTAAGAATCTTTATCATCATTAACATTGCCTATTTCTTTCTAACCACTATAAGTTTATTTAGAAAATTAAGAGAAAAAATATATGTTGTATAGTTTAAAATTAACAGCGAATATTAATAAAGATTAATTATAATATTACTTAAAAATTAAGACAGAATTTAAATAAATGGTTGACAATTTACGGTGGAGTTTCAGTTTTGCTCTTTTTTCTCCTTTGGCGATTTTATACATCTCTATACTTATAAAAGAGCATGTCCTCATGACTCAGAATCAACGTAGAGTCTCAACCGCTGCTCCTAGGACTACGACATTTGGAAGATATGTGCCCACCAAGAAAGTATTTTTGAAAATTCAGCCCTACGGGGGTTAAATGGGAGGTTCGAAAGATTTAGGTCATTTTTCCATATCCCTGCAGCAGTTTTACATAGGAGGTAACATTTATTTCATGGATTTTAGAAATTCAATCACTAAGGGAGTTAAATGGGGGTTGTTGAGAGTTTAGGTCATTTCCCCGCCATATCTGAAAAGCAGTTTTAGATAGGAGTGTGAAATTCATCATACCAATTTTACTAAAAAAGGAGTTAAACATATATTTCAGCGATTTTGGAACAAGCGATTTTAGAGCCAACATCGACTATGAACTCGGTTATGAAAGACTAAACGAATAAGACATCTATTGCTAATTTTTTATTAGATATTTTGCGTGGCATTTTTCAAATCATAAATATGTGTACTTTTATAGAAAGCAACAATCGTTGCTTTGGCGACAATCACGGCTTGGCTGTGTATTGATAGTAACCCACACGAAGTCGGGACGGGCGGCTATTCATATATATATATATAGAGAGATATACTTTTATCTAAAGCAAGGATCGTTGCTTTGGCAACAATTACGGCTTTATTGTGTATTGAAAGTAGACAAAGCACTACAAAAGCTGCAAACTCTCATAATAGGCGCTTTCTCTACCAGATTTAAATCGGCGTCTGGCAGTAATTTAGCAACCGAATTTCGGTCTGGCAAATTAATTATGGCTTATCTGATAGTCAAAGTATAACATACTAAAATTTCAGCTATGCTAAAATGACGTGAATTTGACACCTCATTTTGCCTATAAATGAGGGTCTGGCACGGTGTTGGCAACGTTAAAACGGTGCCAGATTAATAACTTAATATCGCAAATAGTTAGCAGATTCAAGTTTTATAAACAAAATTCATGCTAAAATGACGTAATTTTGTCACTTTTTTACCTGCATTGCCCCTCCCCCCACAGGTAAACGCAATCACTTTCACCAGCCAGACCGGCCGCATTCGTACTACACAATAAAGACGGAGAATATATAGAAAAACGAGCCTTGCTAAAATCATGTGTTTTCTGACGTTGCTAGCTCTTAGACTAAAAGATTTGTTCAATTTATGTGATGCTTATATCCCCAGTTTATGTGTGCAGAATTCAATGAAACATCAAATTTAGAATCCTCATGATAGGAATAAATTGTCATTCAATTTTGATTGTGGACATCTAAGAAAGAGTGTTGAAATTCGATGAATTGTTCGAAATAGGCGATGCTTATATCATCCGTTTAAATGCACAGAATTCAGCGAAATTTCACTTAGCATCCTGAATATGGTAATATATTGTGTAAAAACCTATTTGCTAAATTGATGTAATTTCTTGAACTATTTAAATCATTTAATTTATACAGAAGAAAATTTTGTGATGGCCCCATCATACTAGTTTTTCATATATTTTCTCACTGCAATGATCTGTTTAAAAAGGAACTGGGTCTTTTAAAGGACCCTTCACAAAACTTTTCACTTTAAAACAGAACCCTTCACAAAATTCTGTGTCTTAAAAAATAGACCTTTCACAAATTTAGTTATTTAAAAATAAAATCTGACTGTCACTTTTACATATATAAAGAAAACCTATGTATTTTACATTCATATATCTTCTTGAAAATGTATAGAAAAGAACCTAAGTATAACGATCATTTCAAATTCACAAAATTATTACTAGATTTTTCATACATGTACAAATCTGTTGACAATTTCACAAAAACAGGGTCCTGGGAGAAAAATCTAGACAGTCCCCTGCACTGTATAATTGCCATGACTAGAAGCTACCAGAAAATTCTTATGAAAGCATGTGCAAGTTGTGATTAATTAATAAATAAATAATTACAGAAACCATTTTACATCCAGTTTGGTCGAAATCTGCTAAAAATTATAGATTTGTATAAGGAACATACAAACTTTGACTTTTATATATGCACAATCAACTCTCAAAAATCTGCATGCCATTCACAATGTAAGGAATGAAATTTTCAGTTACAGATTTTGTGAAAAAAATCAATATGGCTATTCTTGATTATCTAGGTGATTTGTGCTGATGAAGCATCAGCATCTCACAGATGAAGAATGTATAAATGGTATATAATGCAGTTGAAACACTAAGACAAACTTACTTTTGATGAGGCTTATAAAGATAAATACTTTAATTTTCTAATAACATTTGCTTTTGCGAAAGAATAAGAACTGCTGACTCTTTATAGGTTTCAAGAAAAGATTTTAAAATAAAAAAATGTATGTCCCTAATCAAATTGCTATTGATCAAATGTTTAACAAGTGCATTAAAAAATGTGTAACAGTAATTATAATTTATAAAATTATCCATTAAATAAATACATACCTTTCTTTGTATTTTTATTAGCATTTATTTTGTATAACATATATTTTACAAGATGAGGTTTTAACATGTAAACAAAACAATGATCTAAAATCCACAAAGCCCTTGGTTCCAAGCTGTGCAGGTTTTTGAGTGTGTATTTGTAAGTCATTATATTAGGAAAAATCATTTAAATAAAAGAGTTGAAGCCAAACATTGAGTTTTTTTTTCCTGTGTCCATATGAGCCTAGAAGTTATGTCAATTTAGAATAATTACTTTGGAAAAAAGCAAAATTGTATTTTGTAAATAAATGCTTAATTTTTTTCACAATGTGATGTATTTAACACCTTAAATAACTTATCAATATTTTTGACTTAATGTTAAAAGCAGTTATGGCCATTATATTTTACTATCTTTTTATTTATTATATGCAATAAAAATCAACTTGTAATTATGAAAATAATGCAAGAGAAAATTAATGATTGTAAAAGAAAATGTTGAATTAGAAATCTATTAATGATGAAAATTTAGAATTATAGAATGAACATTTAGTTTGCCTGATATAATTTTCAAGTATAAAAAAACATAACAAAGATAAATGTTTTATGACATTAAAAGGAGTGAATCAATCTGATTAGTTATCTGATAAACATAGACACAACATTTAAAAGCAGAAACACTGTTTAATGGCAACACCAAGGATCAATAAGTTTCCACTGGATAAAGAAATATTCATTCTTGTGATATTACAACTGCAATGGAGTTTTAAAAATATGTGTAGACAAATTTATTCAAGGGTGATATTCAAAGGTTAAATAAGTTAATGTTTGTTACTATTAAAATATGCTACAAGATTTTTTTTTTATATAACAAAGCATTTTATTTAATTTCAATAAAATAAAATAGATTATAACACAGTGGAATAAAAACATGCTTTAGAAAAATGATAAGTTAATGTTTGTTATTATTGAAACATATTACAAGATTATTAATATTTTTTTACAACAAAGCATTTTATTTAATTTCAATAAAATAAACTAGATTATAATACAATGAAATAAAAACGTGCTTGTAAATATTAACATTTTACTATATATACAGTTACTGGCACACATACAAATACTATATCACTGGAAAAAAAATGTTTTTCGTTTTGGTAAGCAGAAAAAAAAAAAAAAAAATTCAATAGATGCAAAATGAATAATTTAAGATGATGGATGTATTTCTACAAAAGCTTCTGCACATGCTTTAGTTAGCTGCGCTAATAGATTAGGAGACAATTTTTTTAAACTATCTTTTTTCAAAATATCCTTTATGGTTTCTTCTAATAATACTGTATTGTCTTCTGAATTTTCTGAAAAATAAAATTGCACATAAATAAATAATGAAAATAAAAAAACAAATAACATTTACATGTAAATACAGTAAAACTCATTCACAGTGAAATCATGAGTAGTGTTGCCAGATCTAGTATTCTAGTATCATAGAAAGGAGCACAGGGAGAAAAAAAAAGCAGGACTTCAAAATTGCAAAAACCTAAAAACTAAAGTAAACCATTTAAAACGTAACATGTGTAATGGAATCAGGCTTTAAATGGAAAAATTTTGCTATCTTGGCTAAAACAGTACAATACAATTGTAAGGAATAGTACAGGGTAGGGCAAATAAAAGTGACTCGGAGTTTGTTTATCACTTTTTTTGACTATTTTTCCCTGACCACTAACCACTTTGATCTTCACCTTTCCACTGATACAGCCCATCTAAGATCTGAATCGGTTTCGATCACGTGGTGTGCACGTCAATGAACCACGTCCAATCGTATCCACTCGTCCGGGCCACTTTTATTTGCCCCACCCTGTATATACTGACTAAGACTGAAACCTGCCTAAAACAAACATATCTCCGGTCTCTTTTAATAGTATTTTTATGTCAAAAATGCTCCTTTTATAAATACCGCATTTTACTTCTTTCATTATCTTATATTTCAGTCATTTGTAAGAAATCACAATTATTATTATGTATATAGATCTAACACAGACAGCATGATTTTCCGACTTCTGATAAGATAGAAAATTTAAATCTAATCGGAAATTGAAATACAAAATTTTTAGGAAAAATGTAAATGAAATGTAAGATAGTGAAACAGCTTAGAATCTTAAAGTGCATTATTTTAGTATCAATTCAATCAGGGCTCGGAAGTAGCGTGCTACAAGTAGTGAAACTACAGTAGCCGCTACTTTTTCTAGTAGTTTGTAGTGTAGCGCACTACATTAAAAAAAGTGTAGTGTAGCGAGTAGCACGATACAAAATATCAGTAGTTTGTAGCGAGCATCGACGCTACTTTAGGAGGAAGGAAAAAAGTGCCATCTTCAAATCACGTGATCATAACTCGTTTCTTTTGTGCGAAATATGTTCTCTGCAATTTGCGAATTTCAACGACAAATCTAAGTTGCAGTTTCATATATTTCTCCATAGACGCCGGGCAGGATCACAAATTAACTGTCATTTCACAGTTTGGGTGTCAGAAACTTCGTGTATTGTTATTTAAATCCATAAAAATCTTCTCAATATAAAGTATTTTTATACGCCTATGATTGTTTTTACCAAAATATAGTCGTCTGGCTATGTTAAGTCTTTATCTGACTAATTTCTTCTTCCTTTTGCCTCCCACCACCAGCAAGCAAAGAAATGTAAAACTTTTATTTAAAAAAAAGAAAGAAAAAGAACGGATTTATCCAAACATAAATCATCTAAATTATCCCTAACCTCTCAAATTCACGCTTCCTCTAGTAGCATACAAAGGAGTTTAAAATATTTTTAAATCTTTATTTTTATACACAAATAAAATTTTTTACTCCATTTGTTGCTCTCTAATGACAATAAATACAAATTATTTCCTGATCCCCAAAATTTACGATTCCTTTTTTGTCCCTCCTCCAGCATACAGTTTCAAATATTTAAAACTCTTTATTTAAAAAAAAATGGCCACATTCGTTTCTACCTAATAATAATATATAAGTAATCATCTAAATTGTCCCCTAACCTCCCATAATTTACTCTTCTTTCTCGCCCCCCCCCCCCCTAGCATACAAATAAATCTAAAATATTTAAGTTATTTCTTTTTATATATTAAAAAAGATCTTCTGCCCTAAATAGTGCTCTGTAGTGACGATAAATAATCAGTATTATAAATTATCCCCCTTCCCCTAAAATCTCCCCCACTTCTCCATATACAGAATTTAAAACTCTTCTTTTTTTAAGCTCCATATTCTTTGCTGTCTAGTAACATTAAATAAATAATCAATCATCTAAAATATCCCCCTTCGAACAAAATTTCTGCTCGCTTCCTGCCAGTTTAAAATCGTTAGAACTCTAACTAAAAATTATATATATATTCGAAAAAGCACAGAAAAATAACAAGTACACCATTTTATTATTAGAGAAAAGTGCACTAAGAAGGAATGATTTCTGCCTTCAAACAAACTAGCAGCTGAAACGTAAAGTGTCAGCATGCCGCTGATCTATTATTTGCTGGATTTGCTGATAAAACCGCAAAGTACTCACTCATCAAAAAAATTAATTTTCTTGCTGTTAACCATTTGTCTACTTACTCATTATTAGATCTTGTGTTTTAATGTGGGGATGCTTCTTTCGAGACTGATGTAATAGAATGACAGACAAAAATAGTATAGAACTACCCTGGTCGGAATATAATGAATATTTTGAATTTATAGAATTACAAGAAAGTGTAATTATTCTGTAACATGTAAACTTTGTCCAATTAATAAGAAGTTATCTGTATCAAAATCATCTGCTTACAACCTGAAGTTGAACATAGAGGTGAGTTAGCATTTTCTTTATTAATAATAATTACTGGATCGCATCTCGCACCGAATATCTAAATCGTTATTCACTAAAATTCATAAATCATCAAAAAGAGTATTTTCGAATTAAGATCCCTAGTTCAGAAAATATTCTTATCAAACTGTTTATTATCACAAAAAATTTGAGAAGCACCAAGCGCTACTGTGCTATATCACTCTCATAAATTTGTAAGATTATTACAGATTTTGTTTTCAAATTTCCTCTTTTTAACACTTTCCAACATAATTAAAAAGTGTCTATGAATTCGCTTTGTCTGTCTGGCCGTGCTCTAACTCTCGTAAATATACTCGGATTGCCATGAAAGTTTTATATGTTATTGAAGCTTACCATAGAATGTTCAGAAATATGTTCATAGAATGTTGAAAATGAAATGTGTAGCATTTATATCTTGCTTACAGGGACATTCAAAAGAATTCTGTTACATGGTCTATGGGGAAAATCGTTGGTCTAATCGTTTGCGGTGCATTTAATTAGCGATGATAACTAAAGTAGCGAAGTAGTGACTACTTTTGAAAAGTAGTTTGTAGTCGCTACTTTTTTCATAAAGTAGTTGTAGTTCACTACAAACAAAAAGTAGTTGTTCGGACCCCTGAATTCAATCATAAAACAGTCTTGATAATGTTAAAAAATTTTAATGTCTGAATTCATGCTTATTTCGAAATAGCCAAAATACCACTAATTTAATAATTAAAAGTGTTCAATCTAATAATGCAATCAAATTTAAAATTTCAAGGAAGTTAGTGTTCTGATTTATAGGTATTTTCTACCACATTTCTTATGAAACTCCTGGTTGTTATTACAGACCTGTACGAATCAAGTTATACCCAACCCAATCTTGATAAAATAATTTTTGTTGGACCAAAATCTCGTTTGCATAGTATTGGATGTATGTTACTGAAGGCAATGGGGCCCCTGACTCTAGGTTGAACTTGGATGGATTTTTGTTAAAAAATATAATTTCATACAAGTTTGAGGATATACGCTTCCGGAGGCAATAAGCTCCTGAACACTAAATCCCCCCCAAGAGAAAAATGTCTCAATTCAACACTTATTATTTTTATTATCACAGGCCAGCTAGTAATAATAATAAAAACTAAGTTAGTGGAATTCAAAAACTCTATTGTTATATTTTTCCACAAAGTTAACCGTTCTCAATTTAAAGTGCAATAAAACTAACTTTTTAGTCATAATTTTACAGCACAACCAATAGGATCAAATATCTTAACTTAGACTGATCAATTTTCGACAGGAAGTACTAATAATCTGAGAAGCAATGTTACATTCTTGCAACCAATTAAAGCGTCAACGTTTTTGGTATATGTGATAGATTAGCTGGTGCAGATAATGAAACTGCCAGTGAGAAGAGGGGTATGCCATAGCAATATCGAATACTCCACTGCTATGTGAAATGAATGACAAATACCAGTAATAGGGTTGCTATTCATTTCACATTGAAGCAAGCTGTGCTATGTTGCCAAGGCAACACTTCCTGCTGGTACATCAGCTGACTGGCAGTTTCATTAACTATACCATCTAGTTTATCATATATACTAAAATCATTGACACTTAAATTGTTTGCAGAAATGTGATGCTGCCTTTCAGATTATTATATATCACACACCTGTTGATACAGCATTATTCGTTATAAAATCACCTGCACCCTTGGAGTAGATGAAAATAGAACATCGTAGGATACAAACACAAGGAAACAAATATCCTCCTTTAGATACACAAATTTAAACTCAAAATTGTCTTTAAATCTGATTATGAAATCAAAATAGCTAGGATATATACGATTAGAGTAATTTGAAATTCTGTTTTATTATTTTGGACTTTCAAACAGACGCTTCAACTGTAAATTACACTTATTATTATTATTACTTTAAAACTTAAATTTTCTTTTAAAAGTAGCTATTGTGAAAATTATGCAAATATTTTTTCTTAAAAAGCTGCCTTTCAAAAGTACGGGATTTGTAAATTACACAGAGGTACAAATTATGTAAGTAATTATGGTAATTTAATTTAACAAATATTAAAATTGTGAAAAAGTGGCTACTAAGCTAAAAGGGTCCACCAGCCACTGACTAAAAATTCCAGTGACGCTGAACTAAATCTACTATAGCATAAAAAGTTATAATAATCCATATAATAATAATAATAAAAAGGATTTGAAAATATTTTGCAGATATGAAGACAAAATTTCAGCAGTTTAAAAGTGAATTTGCCATACAATACAATATACTTAGAAGGAGAAAAAAAAAAAACTCTTTGAAAACGGTAAATAAGTGCCAAAAGAGAAAAAAAAATGGCAAATGGTCCAAAAACATTATTTTAAAAAATGATAGTTCAAAAAGACATCTTATTTAATATATTTTTATCCCATTTAATCATATTTAATAAATGATATTAAATAATTAATTAATAATTAGTTTTATTTACATTAAATGATCCCCTCCACTCTCCTTCTATAAACTTCATTTAATAAACTGAATGCTTGACATTATTTTTCATAAATCTAATATTGACTCGAAATATCAAATTAAATATTTTAGATATAAAAGTTCTTTGAAATGTTACATTTTTGTTTGGAGACCAGTACTTAAGTTTGCTAATGGAAAAGTTTTATTATTTTATCTATGAAGATAACACAGCACTTTTTGTCGGGGACTGAAATTAGAAAAAAAAGTGAAAATCAATGAGCTACTAATTTTAATGTAAGATGCAGTCTTACACAACAAGCATATACAATTTTAGAGTTTAAGGACACCTGAAAATTTCATGCATACATGGATGAAATTATTGCTATTACAGAATAATGTTTTCTTAAACTAATATTTAAAAAGAAAAGAGCTATCCGAGAAGAACTTTTTTCTGCAATAAAATGTTTTGAAAGTGACAAAAATTTTCTGGACTCATTAACATATCAAACTAGATGTCATTTTTAAGCACATGTGTATATACAGTGGTGGCCAAAAGTTTGGACCTTTTTTGAAAGTTTTATGTTTTTCAAATTTGTGTGCTTGTAGAATATATTAATTTTCACTTAAATACAAACGTTTATATATCAAATTGAAGGTAATTTAGTGTAGAATTTAATAATAAAAACAGTATTACAATATCTGTATTTAAAAAAAAAAAGTTATACTCATTTTAGTAGAACAAACAAACACAAATCGTTTTGAATAAGGACGTGTTTTGTAATAAAAGCGTACTAGCCAATCACAAACACTGTTCTGAGGACCAATCAAATGTCTGTAACTATAGTTTAGGTTATTTGGATGGCAAAAGAGTTATTGTTGTGGAAATATTTTGCGGAATGATGCATACTAGTACAATTAAATAGAGTATTGTTGTTTTTGAATATTTAAAGTCATTTTTTTAAATTAAACTAATTTTAAACAATGTCATCAACAAGAACTAATTGGACATCTACAAAAAGAAGCCGAATTGTCATATTGAGAGAAAATGGCCTCTCTTATGCTGAAATTGCAATACAAGTTGGTGGTTCAGTGACTTGTTCTGGTGTACGAAAGTTCTCTTTACGTTATGAAAAAATGAAATCGGTGGAAAATAAGGCCAATTCAGGCCGAAAAAAATGCACAAGTGCTACTGCCGATAGAAAAATTAAACGGCTATGCCTTCAAGATAGAAAAATTTCATCAGATGACATTAGATGTGAAATGAATGCAGCGGGTATTGCAATAAGTTCAAGAACAATAAGAAGAAGATTATCAGAATTTGGACTACAAGCTAGAATTCCAAGGAAAAAACCATATTTAAATCAAAAGCAACGCGAAAAACGAGTTAAGTGGGCAAAATAACACATTAAATGGTCAGAAAATCAATGGAAGCAAGTAATCTGGAGCGATGAGAGTAAAATATCGCTCTTTGGTAGTGATGGTAAAAAATACGTGAGACGTAGAGTAGGAGGAGCACTTCATCCTGATTGCATGGAAGCAACTACAAAAAACCCAACAAATGTCATGATTTGGGCATGTATGTCTTCAGATGGTGTGGGCCGAATTCAAGTGACTGATGGCATCCTGAATGCCGAAAAATAAATCGAAACTGTCCTGGAACCAAAATTGATACCTTCCATCAGGGATCTCTTCCCCAACAACACACCATTTATTTTTCAGAAGGATTCAGCTCCATGGCACATAGCAAAAGTATGCAAAGCATGGCTTCAAAATAAAGGCATAGATATATTACCATGGCCAGGAAACAGCCCTGATCTCAATACAATTGAAAATTTGTGGCGACACGTTTGAAAATTCTTGTACGAAAAAAACGTCCATCCAATAAAAGACAACTTATTGAAGCTATAATTGATTGTTGGCACCATGTGATTACGAAAGATGAACTCCAAACACTCGTTCACTCGATGAAAAGACTATGTGAAGCTGTCTTAAAAAATAAGGGTTATCCTACTAAGTATTGATTGTGTAAGTATCACTTTAAAAAAATGCAAATCTAAGATAGATCTTACTATTAGTTGCATAACTTTTTTTGTAATACAGATATTGTAATACTGTTTTTATTATTAAATTCTACATTAAATTACCTTCAATTTGATATATAAACGTTTGTATTTAAGTGAAAATTAATATATTCTACAAGCACACAAAGTTGAAAAACATGAAACTTTCAAAAAATGTCCACACTTTTGGCCACCACTGTATATAATGAAAAATATATTTTAATCAAATTGAAATATTCAATAAAAGATTTAAATTAATGACAGAGGTCTGATTAGGAAGAATAAATTTAAATAATGAAATAAAGGGTAAATCTACTGGAATGCAGATGATTACTTATTAATACAGGAGACACAGACACTTTTTAAAAAGTAATATCACACAAGCTGACTTTCAAATATGTAACTGATATCATCTTAATGAATAGCAAAAACAGCTGTTATGACCATGATGGATGCAGCCCAGGGGGTCTGCAACATCACATAGTCAAACTGAAATAAATGGTACCCCAATTATGTATGATATCACAGGGTTGTTACGTTTAAAACATGTTTAAAACAATGTTTAAAACATGTTTATTAAATTCACATGGAAATCTTTTAATAGAAAATTAATTATTGTAGAAAGAATTTTATTGTGGATTTTTAAATTGTTGACAACTGCTATAACGAAAAATGTTTAAATTTAATATGAAAAGGCTGTTAGATTTTTAGTTTATCTCTCTATATTAAAATAATATGATATTTTCAAAATGTTATGATTTTCAGCATGACAGTAGGTATTCAGCTGTAAGTACACAAAATTTCAAGTCTGTTAATTATACAGTTTCTGAGAACTGGCTCTGTGACGGACAGACAGAGAAGTGAGACGAATAGGGTTTCGTGACATGAACAAAACCCTAAAAATGTTACGCTGTCAGTTACCAATCATAAATTCGCTACTCAAGAATCAAATAAAGTGGACAATTTTGTAGAAATAACACCTTTATCTTGGTGGATAAGCCTTGAAAAACACGTTGATAAAAATGTCATGCAGATCATAAAACAATTACAAGCAGCTGTATGCTCTACTGCTGGTTTAGAAAGAGTGTTTTCTACTTTTGGCTTTGTGCAGAACAAAACTAGAAACCAGTTAGGTGTTTGATAAATGATAAGGCTGCCAAACTTGTTACTATTTTTAAAGAACTTAATAATTAAATGTTTTAGTTTAGAATAAAAAAATTAATTGTTAATTAATGTTTGGTATTTATTATATAATTTTTTTCTTCCTTACTGTTTTTTAAAAATATTTTCATTCTTTATATTTAATTTATTAATTTTTGCTCACTTTAATCAAAATTGTGCTGTTGAATGAGAAAAAAAGTTTTAAACGTTTAAAACATGTTTTAAACAAAAAAAAAACAAGTTTTTTTTTTTTTTTTTTTTTAAAAACATGTTTTTTTCCAACCCTGTGATACCATGACTATGGTAGCAGCCATCCATCAGGGTTTCACAAAAATTTCCTTGACCATTCTAAATAAGAATTTGGCTTATACATTGTTGTAAAACCCTCCACAATGGACGCCTCATAGTTACAGACAGTTACTAATTTCCATAAAAATGCATTACTCTTAATAGGTATATCCCCTTTCTTTTGCAAACACTCTCCCATGGGCACTTATTTTGTAGTGCTTAATACTGGAATAAGATCTCTGTTGCCTACAGCTAAACAAAAAGTGCAAAACCCTGAAATGATAAAATTTGTAATCCCATATTCAAGAGGACAAAGTCCAAGAAAGTTTTCATCCAAGTGGTATAACATTCTATTTCAAAGTGTAACTTGCAGCATAAAGCTATTTTGTTTTCATTTAGTAGTTAAGTTAGTAGATCTCAATCCTGCCATGCTGACAATTATTTAATTATTATAGCTATTATTTCAAACCTGGAGATTTACTTTTTGGGGTCCTAAAATCTTAAAATTTTTGTAATCCCCGATTTTGCATTTAAATTACAGAAAATCAAAATTTAATTATTAACATGCTGTCAATACACACAGCTTTACAGTAAAGAAATAAATAACAATACTAACTAACAGTGATATATTGACTACACTTGGTGAAAGTAAATTAAGCGAATACAAAAGAAAAATTATAGTTTTAAGCAATACATAGGATGAGCTCTCAGGACTTATGTTAAAAGCAAAAAGATCCATATTTGGCATTATTTAGCCAAAGCAAAATATGTTGCTATTACATATATCAATTACATATTACATTATAGATATCTGTCTGTGTGCGATGGCTAAGGAAATCTGTTATGCATAGAGGTCTGAAAATTTGGATGAGGATAGTCCAAGGCAGGTCCTAATGCACCTGAGACTTGGATACAGACATCATTGGATTCTTCATTTTTGATAATTAGCTGAGATATTAATTAAAACCAGGGTTGGAAAAAAACATGTTTTTTTTGTTTAAAACATGTTTAAAACGTTTTTTTCTCATTCAACAGCACAATTTTGATTAAAGTGAGCAAAAATTAATAAATTAAATATAAAGAATGAAAATATTTTTAAAAAACAGTAAGGAAGAAAAAAATTATATGATAAATACCAAACATTAATTAACAATTAATTTTTTTATTCTAAACTAAAACATTTAATTATTAAGTTCTTTAAAAATAGTAACAAGTTTGGCAGCCTTATCATTTATCAAACACCTAACTGGTTTCTAGTTTTGTTCTGCACAAAGCCAAAAGTAGAAAACACTCTTTCTAAACCAGCAGTAGAGCATACAGCTGCTTGTAATTGTTTTATGATCTGCATGACATTTTTATCAACGTGTTTTTCAAGGCTTATCCACCAAGATAAAGGTGTTATTTCTACAAAATTGTCCACTTTATTTGATTCTTAAGTAGCGAATTTATGATTGGTTAGTGACAGCATAACATTTTTAGGGTTTCGTTCATCTCACGAAACCCTATTCATCTCAGTTCTCTGTCTGTCCGTCACAGAGCCAGTTCTCAGAAACTGTATAACTAACAGACTTGAAATTTTGTGTACTTACAGCTGAATACCTACTGTCATGCTGAAAATCATAACATTTTGAAAATATCATATTATTTTATTATAGAGAGATAAACTAAAAATCTAACAGCCTTTTCATATTAAATTTAAACATTTTTCGTTATAGCAGTTGCGAACAATTTAAAAATCCACAATAAAATTCTTTCTACAATAATTAATTTTCTATTGAAAGATTTCCATGTGAATTTAATTTGTGAATTGTCACATTGTGACATTATAAACAATAAACATGTTTTAAACATTGTTTTAAATGTAATGTTTTAAACAAAATGTTTTAAACGTAACAACCCTGATTAAAACCCATAATTAAAATGGGTCTTCAAAAAAAAGAAAAAAACATCATGGCGGCGTGCTAGAACACCATTTTGAAAAACAGAAGCAGAGAAGATTCAAAAGTGCGAAAGCAGTCAAATTTACTATAGTGGACTAAAACATTGTAAGCTGAATTCTTTTAGGAATGTCAAAAAATAACCGCAAAATGCAAAACACTAAAAAATTGCAGAAGAAAAAATTTACAATATTAGGCTAAAAGTTTGAAACTGAATTCCTTTTACAAATCTCAAAAAAGTATCGCAAAATGCGAAAAAACTCTAAAAATCACAGAAAATTCAAACAAATAAACTTTATGAATATGCATTCAAATTATTTCATAACAAACAAAATTCATATTAGATATATAATTATACCCTATTAATTCCTAATTGGATTTAAGTATGGTATTAATTTTCTTTCGCTCCGGGTTTGTTGTTGTAGGTTATATGTTCTTCAGGTTCAGGTCATCGAAAATTGTCTTTGGCAGTTCACGGCCTACGAAAATAATTTTTTGCATTGACTTCAAAGCAATGTTTAGGATTAGAGTCAAATTAATTTTTGTTAACCTGACCAGAACTAATTTTCAAAAGAACAGTGTCATTTTTCATGTATGGAGTACTGTGTTCTTTTCTTTTATTCTCGATAAATGCTAAAAGAGTATGCACTACATGAATTTCCAATTTTTAATCATTTTTCATATTATACTATTGTTGTATAGTTTGCATAAATTTTATATAAAATTACAGATCAGAGGAATAATTAATTCAAATTTTTGTCATTTATGGCGATAACCGATATCCTGTTAGAAAGTAATATATAAAAAATTCCGTGACCTGTAAGAACCCTGCCCATAATCAAGATACCATTCCTTTCGTTTTGGCTGTGTGATGTTATGGCTGACATCTATTTTTCACAATTCATTATGCAAGTTCAATTACAAATAAGTGTCACTATCTCTCGGACTAATATAATGAAGGTAACACAGAAATTGTAACATAGAATCTTAACAATATTTAGGTCTGGATTTAGCTTTATCTTTTTTTTTTTTTTTTTTTTAAATAAAGCATAAAATAAATAAATACCTACCTTCTTTTTTTTCAGCTTTAGAATTTTCAGAAGAATGAGAAGCTACCATATCACTCATTTCTATGCAGGATCCATCATCAATTGTTTTAATTTTTTTAAGTGTAGCTTCTTGAGTAGCACCAAGATATGATATCAAAGCTTTGTGTAGAGTTTCAGCTTTGGGGGATTTAAAAGGTAAAGCTTTAACTTGGTGTATGTTCAATTTACATACATCTCCAATGGTTTTGATGTTTTTAGAAGCAAGAAGACTTTCCAACCCTCGAACCCTACAAAAGTATAATAAATATAGTGATTTTAGATAAGAGCTTTTCAATGAAAGATAACTACAGTATTTACAGTTATTAAATAGGATTTTAAACTATTTAACACCAGTTTTCAGGCAGTCCTTAAAAGTTAAGAAACAATTAATAGCTTAAAAAAATTATTCAGGGGTCAATGCAGGTTTTTTTTTTTTTTTTCCTTGGGGCCCATTTTGTGAAAAGTAAAGTTTAATTTTGTGATATTTATTATATTTTTGTGAAAAATAACATTTTATAATGAAAGTTGAAATCCAGTTAATCAAATTCAAACAAGGCATTTATAAATAATTTTTAAAAAAATCCTTTTACTGAAGTTTTCCTCTCTGGGAGCTTGTATGTTTACAAATTACACATTTTAAAAATCACAAAATAATAAATAGTAAGTTTTTATGGAATAGAATTTTGTGAATGGTCCCATTTTATCAAATTGATTTTTGTAAAGGGTCCCCATTTTATCAAATTGATTTTTGTGAAAGGGCCCATTTTATTAAATAGATTTTTGTGAAGGGTCCCTAAATAGGTCCCAAATTTTCCCTGGATCGACCCCTGTTATTATATAAAGAAAACAAACATAGAATTGAAATGAGTACATTATCAGATGAAAAACAGTCTATTGAAAAGATAAATTTAAAATTCCATTAAAATTAATTTCAAGATTAAACCATTGTTACAGTGATGGCTGCAGTTCAAAATTTATTAATACAGAATATCAATACATTAAAACATTATTATCATTTTAACACTCAACAATTTTAATAATAAAACAGTAGCTCTCGTTATATTAATCACCACAATACATAATCCTGTTTTTCTGTCTTCTGAGGAAAAACAAAATCTGCTTTTGCTCAATTTTCAGGTAATTTTATGTGTGTGTGTGTGTATATATATACGGGGCTCGGAAGTAGCGCGCTACAAGTAGCGAAACTACAGTAGCCGCTACTTTTTCTAGTAGTTTGTAGTGTAGCACGCTATATTAAAAAAAGTGTAGTGCAGCGAGTAGCGCGATACAAAATATCAGTAGTTTGTAGCGAGCATCGACTCTACTTTAGGAGGGAGGGAAAAAAGTGCCAATCTTCAAATCATGTGATCATAACTCGTTTCTTTTGTGCGAAACATGTTCTCTGCAACAATTTGAGAATGTCAGCGACAAATCTCAGTTTCAATGTCATATATTTTTCCATGGACACGCGGCGCGGTCACAAATTAACTGTCATTTGCACAGTTTGAGAGTCCAAAATTTCGTGTATTGTCATTTAAATCCATAGAAATCTTCTCAATATAATGTATTTTTATACGACTATGATTGTTTTTACCAAAATATAGTCGTCTGGATATGTTAAGTCTTTATCTGACTAATTTATTCTCCACTTTGCCTCCCACGCCCAGCAAGCAAAGAAATGTAAAATCTTTGTTTAAAAAAAAAAAAAAGAAAAAGAAAGGATTCATCTAATATAAATCATCTAAATTATTCCTAACCTCTCAAATTCACGCTTCCCTCTAGTAGCATACAAAGGTGTTTAAAATTTTTAAATTTTTATTTTTATACAAAATAAAATCTTTCACTCCATTTATTTTTCTCTAAGGACAATAAATAAATTATTTCCTTGTCTCCAAAATTTACGCTTCCCTTTTTGCACCTCCTCCAGCATACAGTTTCAAATATTTAAAACTCTTTATTTAAAAAGATGGCCACATTAGTTTCTACCTAATAATAATATATAAGTAATCATCTAAATTGTCCCATAACCTTTCATAATTTACTCTTCTCCCCCACCCCCAACATACAAATAAATCTAAAATCTTTAAGTTATTTTTATATAAAAAAAAAAAACTTCTGCCCTAAATAGTGCTCTGTAGTGACAATAAATAATAGGTAATATAAATTATTCCCCTTCCCCTAAAATCTACCCCACCCCTCCATATGCAAAATTTAAAACTCTTTTCCGCATTCTTTGCTATCTAGTAACATTAAATAAATAATGAATAATCTAAAATATTCCCCTTCGAAAAAATTTTCTGCTCGCTTCCTGCCAGATTAAAATCGTCAGAACTCTAATTAACATTCTATTCCAACATATATCATTAGTTTTGCTTTCTGTTATTTACATCTCTTTTCCAATTTATTCTTCTTATAAGTGTTTACTTAACCTTTAAGTAAGAAATTTTACTTTCTTACAAAAAAACTCTTTTATTCTTCTTCAGCAGATCTCAATTCTATATTCTGGCAAGTTCTTTTGAATAATTTAAATTATGTAATTCTCAACATTACCTTCTGATTATTTGCTATTTCATTTTTGCAGATATTTTTTTTCTCAGTTATCTAAGACAAGTTACTAATCTAAATTTTTGCTGTTATTGGGGCAGACTCTTTTCTAAGCATTTGAAATTGTATATTTTAATCCAAAAATAATGTACCAATCCTCAGATAAACAATTTCAAGCAAATCTTCCATGATAACTATAATGAGCGATAGATTTTTAATTTTTTTGTAAATTTAGACACCTTTCTTTATTTTTTGTGCAGGTGGATTGACATATTTCTGCACACCGTCAGTATTTTTTTTTAATACCAAAATATGGCATAAAGTAATCCTGTAATTTTCAGATAAAAAATAATCTGGGATCCTGAATCCCAGGATTGTAACTGAAATCATGAGTGTAGAAGGTAAAAAGCATGAATAAAACATAAATATATTTTATCAAATATTTCATAATCAAAAGATTAAACTATGCTTCTAAAGCTGAAGCTCCCTGAAAAAGCTGAACTATACACATAATACAAAGTTATTGCAATATAAATGCACAAGAACATGCAGAAATAAATATTATCAATGGAAATTACCAAAAAAGTAACTCATTTAGGTATTATAACATGTAAAATACATATGGAAGTAAAGTTTAAAGATATACATGTATTAAAACCATTATTATTTTTATTTACAACTATTTTCCTTCATTTATACTATAATATTATGAGTTCAAACACACCCTCATGTTAAAAATTTTGCACTATATTCAAACTAAAGCAAACAACACCACAGCAAGAAAAAACACTAAAACAAAAATCAGAAATAATATCACAAAATTTGCATAGTTTTTTTTTTTTCTAAACTATTCATTTTTTTTTAAAATTATTTTATTTTTTTTCAGCCCTAGATTTCACATTTAAAAGAATATTTGGTAAAACTGGGAACACTAGAAAAAAGGCAAGGGAGGCTTAGCCTCCCTCGTAAAACTGACTTAAAATGATGGCAAGAAACACTTCATCATTATATATCACAACAAATTTGTGGGAGGGAGGGGGAAGAGGAGAGAACTATTACATGTCAATCAGGTCTGGAGATTTCAAACTGTCTAGCCTCCAGTATATAGAAGAAATGGTGGAGAATGAATGATTCCATTGAAATCACAAGCACGAATAACCTTCTCTTTAAAGGGACTCAAATGCAAGAAAATTGTTGGGGCTATCAGTTACTTTCAATGATAAAATAAAAAAATCGTTTAGTCTTATTGGGGGCCCTATAAGTATAAGTCTCATAAGCAAAATTTTGGGAGAGTAATATTTTATAAAATTGGCTAAGGAAAAAGTTTTTCAGTTGGGGTTTCTATAAGCATTTCCGGCTGCCCTTTTCTGTTCCTGTTGATCCACTATGAAAAACATTTTTATCTATTTTATTTAAAAAGACAGTGTAAATATTAATTAGTCTTTTATTCAGATATTGTTATGTTTTTACATGTTCTTAGTGAAAAAAAAAACAAACAAACAAAGTATGTCATACAAACATACAACACCTTATTTCAGTAACACGTGCTTCAGATAGTGTTGCCAAGTGTTAAAACTTGTGCGAGACGTCCCAAATTTTAAGACTTCTAACTTTTACGACCCGTCTCACTAAACAACTGTGCGGGACACCAAAAGTCCTGATTTTTCATAATACACAAATTCTTTTAGTATCGTGTAATTTGTTAGTCTGCATTGAGAGGAACTTAATACAGTAAAACTTCCGTAAGCAGAGCCTGTCACTAAAGAAAATTTTTACGGTCCTGTCGAAAGGACTATCGTACAAATTTACCTGCTAAAGAAACTTGTCTCAAAACAAAATATATATATATTTTTTATCCCTAATGATCCCTAGTTTTTACATGTTTTAATGTACGTGGTTCAGTACATAGATTAACATACAAGATAGGACACTATCACAGAGCATAATGGCAATGTAATGAAGATCGCACCCTCTGCCTGTAGTGGCAAGGGGGAAGAAGAGTCTTATATACGGAATATTTTTGCTTTTGAACATCTATCTTGTTATGATCTTTCTTTTTTTAAATGTTACATGTTTACGTTTTCAACTTTGTATGAAAAGTGAAAAACGAAAGATTTGAATGATTCTGATTGACATATTTAAATGTGTTTAGAAATAATAAAAAAGTTCTAAAAAGAATTGTTGCTTCAATAATAATAAATAAAACAATAAAAATGAATTCGTTTATTTCATACACATGGGTAAATTTCAGAAGCTTGTTAGTTTTGGCCTGTTGTCACTAGTAACGCTAGTATTGCTGTCATTACAGATTTTGCTGTAACTGTCCTATCTTGTATGTTAATCTATGGTTCAGTAATACCTGGGATATAACGCAGTCTTAAACATAAAATTTTCAAAAGGAATACCATACAATTATAACTGCTCAATTAGAAATCTCACCAAAACTGAATTTTGTTTCAGTCACTAGTGATCCCTTCCACTTTTATAGATTTTACTATGTAAGATTATGTTTATTTAGTACAGTAAAACCTACTAAGAGTGAATCTCAAATGACTGAAGAAAGATTTTATATTAGACAGGTTTTTGTCTTAGCAAGTATAATTTGGTACTTTTCTAGTATAGAGGCCCTGGCGAGAGAAAAGGAAATTTGGCGACATACTTTATGGCAACCTATTCATTATTTCAAATACATAAGCAAGTTTTTAATAGTTATACAATTTATTTAACATGAAGAAGCCATTTTATCTATTGTTATATAAAAACAGGAATAAATTGTATATAAAAACAATAATAATAATATATATATATAAATAAAATGTTTAAATATATATATGTGAAAAAGTATGAAAGAATATTGAATGTGAACGAATGTGGATTGGTATGAAAGGATATTTAGTTAAATCCATTCCAAATCAGAAACTAAAATGTAAAAATTCCAAGTTTAAAATCCATAAATTGTGTGTCTAAATTTTAAAGTCCTGCCTTCATTTCTAGTTTGCCCCTGTAACTTAACTTTTCTTACAATACATTTATTACGAACAGATATCAATTTTGAATCCTATTTAAGCTTAAAAGTGCTGACGTTAGTGCAATTCTCTTCTCCTTGTGGGTAGGTCTGCATGAATAATTGCCCGGGATGCTTACCCAGATATGAGTCAAAAGCTAATTAGCCAATTAAATTACTCTATTTCATAATTTGCAGAGTGGTCTCTAGTGGTAGTTTCACCGTATATAATGTGCGGAGCACGTTTTTAGCGTGGCTTTTTACCTTCATCACTCTCCCCAAAAATACGGACCGTTATTCTTCAAAGTGAGACGGCACTCTTGCTGTTATAAGGCCGGCAATTCGCCGAGCTTCGGCCAACAAGATGTATTCCCGGTAAAAGACTCTTCAAACTGTTCACTGGGCCTAGCTTAAAAAGAGACTTGTAATACAAAGGAATAAAAGCTAGTTCCCAGGAAAAACATCTACTTATTTCTCCTACCTTCGCCTGACTACATACTTATATCTTCTAGCCTATGAATTACACGGTAATACGACGGACGAGTGCCGAGAAACTACATTAACGGCACGAAATATGGTCCCTCAAACATCGTGATACCTATTACTGGGATATGTTATAGTGGCGATGACTGTACGTTACAATCAAGCAGGGCGGTCGCTCTGCCAAGCCAAGCTTAAAAAAAAAACGCCACACAAACAACGCCAAGAACTGAACTAGACCGCAACTGCTTATTTACAGAAATCAACTTCGCAATGTTAAATCGATAAAACATGCCAGATTAAAATATCAGATATCAAATAAACCAAGCGTCGCAGAAAAAAAAAACGAAAACTAGAAGAATCTAATGAAGAATTTCTTCAATTTAAGACCAAACTCATCTTCATAAGTGATTTATAAACAGAGATATAGATTTAAAAAAAAAAAAACGTCGAGTTACTTAAAATGATCACTTTTTTCTTCGTCAAACTTTTTTTTTTCAAACAACCTACAGACCTTAATATTCGGCAGAATAAAAAAAGGATTGCATTTTTGGAAAAGTAATTACGTAATATATGTGCTTTTATAAAATTCAGTGTAAAAAAATATTTTCTATCCTTAATTAGCAAAAAACTGTTAATTAACTTGGCGATTAAAAAATTATGCCAAAACAGAGATAAAACATGCCAATGACAATGTACCATCTCTATAATAAAACCGTAAGTCATGTGACTGTCATCAACAGTTCCGGAATGTCCGTTTCACTTTTTTATATGCCAGGCGGCCATTTTTATTAAAAATTATTTTTTCGAATAAAACTTCATAAATGTGACATTTTTAGAAAGATCGTTCAAAATAAATTAATATTTGACAGATGACTTACGTTCAATTATGTATATATTCTCCAATAACTTCAGTTGAAATTAGCTTCGCAGTTCAAATTCTCTATCCATGAAAGTAAACAAAAAAAAAAGATTCATTCGTCGTGAAGGTTTAAAATATTAAACCATTAAACCATGGAGATAATCGTTCGTAAAGTTAGTTTTCCATGAAAGATTTTTTGGAGCACTGCCTGGTGTCAAAAAAATAATTCGTACCAGTGACACAATCAAAGTTTACCATAATTATGTGCTATACAACTCAACTTCATTCTTTATCTTTTCTTGATGTAAGCTGAATGTAAACAAATACAACTCATGTAATGATATTTAATGAATCAAATTTCGAAACAAACTGTCAGTTAATTTGGTATTTATGTATTATACGTGAAAGGAAGAGAGACCACCGAAAATGATTGTTAATCACCAATCATATTTACCATTATTAATGACCAATCGCTTTCAAAACAGTAATTTAATATACATTTACAAAATACATAACATCATTAAGTACTTTTGTGTTATTTGGGCGCAAATCTCGCCAATAGAATTTTTAAAATCACCAATACCAGCTTTTATTTTTCGCGTGTGCAAATTAGAAACGATACTTTTATTTTGAAATCAAATGTTCTGATGGAACAGCTGTCGTAGACGCACCGGGGCACTATATTAACTATAGAGTTGCAATATAGAGAGAAAAAACGGGTTGCTGTAATTAGAATTATAGGCGGTAATGTTGGTGTGACATATTTACGTGATTATCAAAACTGGCTTCCAAAAGTTCAATGTTTCACCAAACCATACTCGAAAATTACGTGTTATAATATGCACTCCGATTATGTCACATTATTCAAGACGTTTTAAATGAGAATAATGATAGATTTTCTTCTTGATTCTCCCGTAATCAAGTCTACAGCCAAAGTTAGCGAGAAACAAACAAACAAACAAAAAAATATTGGCAACAATATGGTTCAGTGTAAATGGTGGATATCATTAAAGACTTTCACAAAATAGACTTCATTGCACCAAATCGTATTAACTAAAATATGCCATTTGGCAATGGATCCAATTACGGAAAACTACTTAATATGTTTAAGAATCTCCTCATTAGCAAGCATATTGCAACTGATAAGCAAACGGATATGAAGCATAAATGCTTAAGTTGGTTAAGCGGTTTTTGTCAAGAAAGATGAAATACATAACCACAAAAAATATACGAAATGCTACCATGATCGAAAAAGTTTTTGATTTGTCTATTAGAATCTTCCGGTTTGGCGAAGGATTACGGAAAAAAAAAAAAATTATGAATAAAAGTAACGTGTTACAGTGCTTAACATACATTTAAGGGAGACCAAACTGGTCGCCAGTGGCGGCTAGTCTGTATTACAATAGCACAAATCATCTGCAAGTCAGCCATTTTCTTCTGAAGATGTTTTTTTAAAAAATAAAACTTCATAATTATAAGAACACACATTTTATCAAACAATTAAATATGACTGCAAACTGTGGCAGATGACTGTTTCCAACATGAATAAGTATGAGAAATTCCCGTCAAGCGTATCGATCTGGGTGGCTCAGTCGCAGAGCGTCGGCATGGTATGCGTAAGGTCCCAGGTTCGAGTCCTGGCCCAGGTCAATTTTTCACTCGTGTTTGTTTAGTGCATTTAATTGTCTGATAAAATGAGTGTTCTTAAAATATTGTAAAATAAAGTAATCAGACGTAGTGTTTACGCTTTAAAAAATATTTTAAATATATAATATACGTTTTTGAAAGATCTTTAAAAATAAATTAGTTTCTGAGGGAAGATGTACCTTCTAAAATGTATACATTAAGAGTTATCGGCATTTAAAATTTCTTTCCAAACGTAAACAAAATTTTTGAAATGAATTAAAGGTGATTCATTTATTTCTAAAAAACGGTAAAGGATGGGCATTTTGTTCGCAGGAATACCTTTCACGTCATTTTTCTATAAATTAATGAAATCCAGTTGTTAAATTATTTTTGTTTTAGAAGTGAAGTTTCCATTTAAATTTATTGTTTTATTGTAGCAGTACAATGTTTAATTGAATAAAATAATGTAAATCTAAGAAATTGCTAAGAAATTCCAAACATCCACAGGGCAATGCAATGCAAAAAAAAAAAAAAATAAATAAATAGATAAATAAATAAATAAATAAATAAAAATCAGCTTTCATAAATTCTAAAAATTGTTCATATATCTCAATTACAATCTAAAGGAGGGTTTATTTCTATATTATTCTACATATAATAGTAATTTCAGCAAATATATTAAATTCCAATGTGATCTGTTTTAAACTTTAAGATGGTTTATAACACATGATAAAAAAATTATAAAAAAGAATGGCACGTCACAGTTCGGGGGGAGAGGATGGGGAGGAGCGTGAACAAAATTAGGAAGTATAATAAGGCTATCTGTTTGAAACTTTACGATATTTTATAACACATAACATAAATTTTAAAAATAAAGCTGCGTCAAAAATTATAGGGAGGGGCGGAGCGCGTTTTGCCTACACAAGGGGGACAGGACACTTTTCTAAATTTTAACGATATCCGTCATGTCACATATCGTTACAAAGGGCTGTGACCACTTATTGATGTTATGCACCACAGGTGAAACCCCCACATTTTGCGCCCCCCCGACACTACTCATGTGATATATTGTTCGAAAGGCCTGTGGCCGCTTATTCATATTATGTATCTTCGGGCTCCATCCTCCCGCTTTCAGCCCCCCCAAAGGGGGGGCTTTTCTAAATTTTGCTGACACCTCTCATGTGATATATCGTTGGAAAGGTCTGTGAACGCTTAATCAAATTATGCAGGTGGGGGGGGGGGTATTTTCTGAATTTTGCATATATCCCTCATGTGATACATCATTGGAAAAGTCTGTGACCGCCTAATCTTATTATGCATCTCCGGTGTTCATCCCCCACTTTGCCCCCCAAACACGATTAGCTTTCACCACCAGTGGGCGCTTTCCTATCTCTGTTTCTATGGGTCGGATCACGACGGGGTATGGCTCATTCGACCCGACATCTATAGAGCTTTCTGATTTTAGTTCATTTTTTCACCACCAGGGGGCACTTTCTTATCTCTGGTTCTATGGGCTAGATCACGACGGGGTATAGCTCATTCGACTCGACATCTATAACCTTAACGATTTCAGTGCCCGAGGTTCGTATAGAACAGATTGCGCTACCTGGTGGTGGAAGATAGAACTTGAGCGTGCGCAGCACGACTGCTATACGGTGGCGAAGGCAGCGGGGATCTGTGTCGGAAGTTCGTTTGTTTACAGGTTTATACAATTCGATGTGCAAATTAAGGGATTATCCGGTGCCGAAGGCAGCGTGGAACCAGGTCGGAGGTTCGTGGTTTATCTTATTCGAGGTTTTAAAAGGATTGAGGCCCCGGTGTAAATTAGGGGCCCGCTAGTGCTAGTAATAAAAGAGCGTGATATCACGTTTGATTTCAAATGCAGCGCTGACACGCTATGTACATATTCCATTTTTATTCATTTAATGGATTAGTCAGTGATATTTTTTAACGGAGGATAACAAGTATTATAACAAGCCACATTTAGTATATTGCTTTTAAGAGTGTAATTAATTTAATTGAAAAATCTACTGGTATTTCTAGTTAACCCTTTAAACAATGACTGAAAGTAAAATGTATTTTTAA
Organism: Maratus michaelseni; assembly: GCA_963931845.1. NCBI lineage: Eukaryota > Metazoa > Arthropoda > Arachnida > Araneae > Salticidae > Maratus > Maratus michaelseni. The sequence continues at coordinate 317,946,744 of OZ007587.1, read as the reverse complement.
ATTATTTCTCATGTTTAGATTATTTAAATTATGTTCAATATATTTAAAAAAAAAAGAAATGATATCTACAAAAACAACTTTTCAAAAGTAAAAAAAGGCCAAGCGCAAAAAAAAAAAAAAAGTTGTGGCTAAAAAATGGTGTGATATCAAATTTTCAAGCTATTATATTGCTTATTTAACTTTTTTCCATTAAATAATTTATCATATATATAAGTCGAGTGCCTACGTATATGTTAATAGAAATCGTTTTCTCCTGTACTAAATACATCCTAATGAGTTTCTGAAAATTCAATTTTTTTCAAATTATGCATGATGGGCTTGGCGGCCATCTTTGCATATTATTCACAAAATTCTAACCACCCAAATCCGTAGTTAAAATCCGAAGTTCAAAATTGTTATTTAAGCAAATATTTAAGAGTTTCATTTATAGACTTGTATGCTCTGAAAATTGTGTCTTAAGATAATGATGACTTATCTTAAAGATTCATCTTATGATTTATTTTTTAGAGTAATTATTAATTTCAAACTAGTAAAAATCAATTTATCAAAATATCAGTCTTATCTAATTTATCTGTCCGTAGTTAGAATCTGAAGTTCGAAATTTTTATAAACATATTACATTGCAAACATATTACGCTTTTACTTTAGAAATTTGGATGCTTAGAAATATGGAAAGATGGCCGCCAAGCCCATCATGCATAATTTGAAAAAAATTGAATTTTCAGAAACTCATTAGGATGTATTTAGTACAGGAGAAAACGATTTCTATTAACATATACGTAGGCACTCGACTTATATATATGATAACTTATTTAATGGAAAAAAGTTAAATAAGCAATATAATAGCTTGGAAATTTGATATCACACCATTTTTTAGCCACAACTTTTTTTTTTTTTACGCTTGGCTTTTTTTTACTTTTGAAAAGTTGTTTTTGTAGATATATATATATATACACACACAGTCGAACCTCGTTAATATGAAATTCAAGGGACTTCGAATTTATTTCGTGCTATCCGAAATTTCGTGTTAATCATTATAATAGTGGGGCCATCTATGTTACATATAAAAACTAAATAAATTAACCTACAAATATATCCCTGCTCAAAAAATCATAAATTAATAAGAAATAGTAAATTTCATTAACAAATTAGTCATCATTTTTTAAACAATAATAAATTTATTTACTTTCTAATCATTTTTTTAAAATCCGTTATTGACTTTTGCTTCAATTTTTGTACAGTAGTTCTTTTAGGAGCGTATGGATTTCATCTAATTTGGTCAAAATTCTGGAAGCATCTTTTGTTCCAGAAGGAAACGTTGTACAGTTTTCAATGCTGTGGTAGATCAATTTAATGACACTAAATTTTTCTGTTTGGTGTCAATTTCTTCATGCTTTCCCGTTTTCTGGCTACATATCTTTTTGTAGACAATTCTACGGCACTCTTTAAATCTCCGTTCAATCATCCGTTAGAACATATGAAGTCGTTCTCACCGAGAGCAACAGCAAAAGCCTTTCCTTTCTCTTGCAAAACTGCAAAAGTTAAAACATTGTTTTAGATTCTTGCCTCTTTTACCCACCGCAAGAGAGAAATTTCAATTTATTCATTCTTTCTTCTACACATTCATTTTCTTGCTGGTTTGAATTGACTCACAGCATAAGCGACTTCAATCTTTTCACGATTCTTTAAAATTGTAGAGAGGTCCAATTGTAGAAAAATTGCAGGTATCCTATACTTCGCTGCATTTTCTGATTTTTTCAGCACTTTATTGCTAACTTCGTTTAACATGTTTTGCTTGGTTTCTAAAGATACAGCTTGTCGTTTTCGATTCATCTTTCACAGAATTTTAAGGAATTTTTTTAAAGTTTGTTCTTATTTGTAACCACTTTAGGAGTGAAGTTTTTGAAAATACTTTATTAGTGCACCTCTACATCCAAAAAAGTATTTTTCGACAAATTTTCATGTTACCTACAATTTTATGGTATTTCTTCCATACGGACTATAAATTTTTTACTTTAGTCAGGATTCCATTATAGACAGGTTTAGTTTTCATACAATTTGCTGTATTTTTATATCATATCCCGATTTAGAAACCATAGACCCAACTTTTTCTCTTTCTGTTCTGCCATTTGTGAAAGCACCAACTTCAAACTACAATTGTGAATGTTGTTCACTATATAATCACTGAATTAGTATCTGGGTAGGGAAGGTTGTTTTGCTGTCAATTACAGCCCCCTTTCTTATTTACCTCACCGAACGGCACTGAACTTAGGCATGTGTAGTTTCATATTGCTATATCTGTTGTGGAAATATTCCATGTATAATGCACACCCAATGTTTTAGATGAAAATTATGAAAAAAAAAAAAAAAACATATTATATACATGAGTTATTTTTGCTTCAGCGTTTAAAAAAATATAAAACAAATTTATTCTTACCATGATTGAGAAGTCAAGTCCTTTAAAATATTAGAAATATCAACACGACAGTCAATTAACATAGGTGATACAGGAATATCACTGAAATCAACAACATCAGAATCTTGGTATTCAGATGAAGATGGAATGTCTTCAGATTCATTTGAAACTGGAGATCGAACAGAACTTGGTTTTTGAGTCTAAATGATTATATCAATCATATTAGTGCACAGCTAAACTAAAAACATTACTAAAAAATATTTTTTGAAAATTGCATGGTTATTCAATACCACACAATTAATTAATTTGCGATTCAAGAAAGATCATTAATACAACAAAAAATTCAAAATATTCTAGGGATACCCCCCCCCCCCCAAACCTACCAACTCCTGAATTCACCACAGCTTATTATGATGTCAAAACCTATCTATGATTTTTATTTTCAACTGGTGTTTTAAAGATTAGTACTTATGTTAAGAATGTCAGATATGTTTAAAAAATTTTTTAACATGGTAAATGATATAACCACACAAAAGTTACAAAAAGAACATTAAAAGTTCAAATTTTAGTTATTTATTTATTTATTTTTGTTTTTATAAATTATGTATTTATACCTCTACTTTACTTAATGTGTGTTAAAAGGTAATGTTTTAAAAATTTAATAAATTGCAATTTATCAGCAGATTCTTTTAATTTTATGGGTTTGTGATAGACATCTGTGCTGCATCACATTGCCAGGTAAACTTGTCACGATGCTGCCGCCACTGGCTTCAACTCTGGCACAACATGATAAATTGAAAGGTTAGATAAATTGAAGAGTTCTATAAACATTTTTAAATATTGGCAGAAAAAAAAGCTTTTATGTTTATTTATTTGTTTTTACTTATATAAAATGTTTCTTTTGGAGATCGCACGTGTGCTTTATCAATCTCTGTAACTAGACATTTAAAAGAAAAATCCTACATTTACAAAGATTTTTGTTTTTCAAGAAATTTTCTAAAGTGCAAATTTTATTAACTTCATAAAAAATTCAGTTTTGTATTTTAAATGGGAAAATAGTCTAAGCATATTAATTTATTTGCATTTCTTCATAAATTACAAATTGAAGATTTGCTTTTTCATACTAAAAAACAGATCTGTGTATAGCAATTAGTATAATTTTAAATTTTTTACTTATTGGAGATAAGTAGACAATGTAAATTGCAAAAGTATTCAAAATAAGGTAGATTGCAGCTCAACTACAAATTTCCCTGACTTTTCCAAGTTTTCGATACCAATAACAAAAATTTCCAGCTATCAATTATCTATGATGCATAAATAAACCTCCCTTAAAAGTTGTGAATTTGAGAATGAAACTTTCACAATCGATTCTGAGCACAAACTATACTGATTTTTTTTTTTTTTTTTTTGCAAAATCTGGAAGTTGTTGAACATCAAGATATTTATTTCATGACTAATGATTGCTTGATACCTCATATTTCTTAATAAGAATGTTTGTTTATATTCTAAACATTTTGCAGACACACACTTTTAGCACCAAGTTCATCCATTTGGTCTACCCAGGATGAAATTCTTTATCACATCAGTCACATATAAACACAGATTGTTTTGACATATTGTAAACAAAGATAAATAAACAGATTGAATCACTCAAGCAACCCTACAAAACTGTATAAGTTTCAGTGAAAGTAGTATTGAAAATCTCAGAGTTACAATGAAGGAAAGAAAGAGGGTAAACAAGAGTGAAATACCTTTTACAGTACTTAAGAGCAAATTTAGATTTCCCTGGCACTGCAATTTCAAATCCTTACTTTCAGTATCAGAAATCTGTTTTTGAATTTTTCTCGGAAGTTACAAATTTATGTGACTTTTTTGGAAATTTTAAATATTTTTAATTTTAACACAGAAATTGCAAATTTCCCAATCCATAAAAAAACCACTGACTTTTCTAGGCTATCTAGGTGTAAAGATATCCTGATAAGATTATATTAATGATTTAGTCTTCTCACAGGTTTTACATAAAGTTATATTTAAAAAAAAATATATATATATATAAGATTCCCTAGATAAATAGCCAATTAGATTTTTTCTCCCTTTTTGCTGCAACAGGTCATTACAAAAAATTGCATTACAGTAACTTTTAACTTATTTGAATTATAATAAAAACAAAGAGCTTACTTATACCCTTTTTTTTTTATACCATTTAAAATATTTCATCAGTGAAAATCAGGACCATGTAGAAATTGATGATGCCATTCATTAGACCAAAAATATGTTAACAACTGTAAAAAAAATCATCACAAATCCAACTGTGGCATTGATTGTGGACCAAGTGCTCATATTCATGGGAAAAGACAATTTCAGGGAAAAATGAAGGTGATTTGAAAAGTTCTCGGCCTGACAAAAAACAAGATTTTTAACAAAATTTCATTTTATTTTTAAACATAATCTCCTTGCAATTCAATACATTTAGATCAACGACTTTCCAACTTTTTAATAACATCAGTATAATAACCTTTATATAACTCTGCAAAATAAGCAGTTGTCTCAGCTTTGACCTCATCATCAGCAGTGAAGCATAATACTATCCAGTGATGGTCTTGCTTTTTTCTAGGTAGTCTATGAGCACCACACCATGTGAATCACAGAAAAACGTACCCATTACTTTTCCAGCGGATGGAACCGTTTTTACTTTCTTTGGTGTATTTTCACCTGCTCCTACCCACTGTTTATATTGCTGCTTCATCTCTGGTGTGTAATGGTGAACCCATGTTTCATCTACTGTTATAAAACTCAGAGAAAGTCAGTGGAATTGTGTTTAAAGAAAGTCCAACACTCTTGTGAAATGTTCATTCTTTGGCATTTTTGGTTGACATTTAACAAACATGGCACCCATCGAGAGGAAAGCTTTTTCATACCTTAAACATAATGTAAAATATAGTAGACATAGTCTATCAAGATGTTTGCAATGGCAGCAAGCTAGCGTATCTTCAATCAGCGATAATTTAATAGGGCATTGTGAATTTTTTAGATTATTTTGTCAGTCGTAGTAGTTTTTGGAAGTCCTGAGCATTCATTATTTTGAATGGATGTCCAACCATATTTAAATTCAGGAGCCCACTTTTTTTTATCATCGAGTACAAAGGGGAAGAATCTTTTAAAGTGGAATGTAATTCTTTTTGTATGTCTGTGGAGGGATAAACCTTTTATAACAAATAATTTTATGACAGCTCAAACTTTAATTTTATCTATTTGTAGAAAATGGTCAAAACTTGTTTACTATACTTTATCACCAAGCAATAACCGATAAACTCATATGTTTGAAACTTGGCAGCATGCCATCTAAAGGATCATACTTTTCAAACATCCTTGTCATTTGGTCATACGTGCACCATCTCTGTGTCAGGCTGAGAACTTATCGAACTACCCTCATATGCATAGAATTGGGACTCTTTTAATAAAATATTTAATAACAAAACTGGTCTTTTAACCTAAATAGTCTAATAATAAAATGTTAGGGACACACACACACACACACACAAAAATTGAATTTAGACAAATATTAAAAGCATTATATTTAAATTAATAGAAAATACTGTAAAAAAAGAAAAAGAAAGAAAGATGTAATAAATGGAAAAAGAAAGCAACAATTAAAAAAAAAAAATAAATAAACAGTGGCAGCAATATCATTTTGGCCCATGTTTTTTACTTATATGTTTCATCTATTTAAGGGACCTCTCCTTTAAAACATCTGTTCGCTATTGTTAATCCTACGGGGCAGTTATCTTGTTTGCATTTCAATATTTTTAAATGATTTTTTTTTTTTGCATTGAATAGTTGAGATTGATTTTTACAACAACTCTTTTGAACTTTTTTGATTTTCTTTGCAGATTTTTTTTTTTTAAATGAGGATACTTTTACTTTTGGAACCGGTTTTGAAAGTAAAAGTATCCTCATAAAGAAAAAAACAACAAAGAAAATTGAAATATTAAAAAGGAAGTGCTGTTAAGACCAATCTCAACTATCCAACACAAAAAGTTTAAAAATATTGAAATGCAAACGAGATATTGTAAAATAACTGTTCCATAAGAATAACATTAGGTGAGGGTGTTTTCGCATGAGGGGAGAAGACCCTTTAACCATCTTTCTAGCTCTAAAATTAACATTAAAATTTAATATTTAAAAATTTTATTTGTTTTTTCCCCCAAATTGTTAAACCATGTGTCAAAAACGAATAAATACATAATCCTTTTTATAGTTGTCCAATAACGGAAAATTTTGAATCCATGCAGTGCTGTGCAACTTCTGCCGTAATTTACTAGCTGTACTGTTACCATTTTTTTTTTTTTCTCTACAGACCTCTAGTTTGTGTAGGTAATTATATATATATATATATATATATATATATATATATATATATATGATAAAAAATAACAATTTTAGAATAAGAATTCAACAAATCAATGCTTAAAAATAAACAACTAAATATAAAATTTATTAAAAATCTATGATAAAACCATTTAATAAATATAATATATATATACAGTGGAACTTCCCTTTAACGAAGTCCCTATTTAACAAAGTTTTCTACTTAACGAAATTTTCTGCAGAACTTTGACTTTGAACACCATTAGCATGTAAATTAATCTCCATATTACGAAAAATATATTCTATATAACGAAGTTTATTCCACTTTTGTACGTGCACATAATTCAAACTAAGCGATTGCTGTTCGAAGGATATGCAAATTTATTTCAGCGGATTCGATTGTATGAAAATGAACACATTTAAATAATTTCCATTCTGCTTGGTGCTAAATAAAACAATTTTTTTTCACACTAAGGAAAACACTTGTTATCACTATTCTCCCATTCTGAGACTCCAGCGCTGACAGTTGGGGGAAGTCAAAATCCCCTTTTTACCTTCAATGATATAGAAGATGAGGTGTCGCAATGGCGTCAGATGCATTGAAACAAAAAATATCTATTAGAGTCAGACATGTACCATTCTGACCTCACATTGCTGATAGACAATTGCTTTGTACATCCAAAAGAACGTGCTTCAAAATACAAATCGAAGAACATCAAAGTTATTTTTGTTCCTACCAATACAGCTAAACTTCAATCATTAGTCTAAGGAATAATAAAAAATCTTGAAGTACATTATCGAAAAAGACAGAAAAAAGCCGATGTAGTGAAAACATTAGTTTGAGATTCTGTGTATCAGAGCTGATGAAAGCTTGGGCCAAAGCTTGGGAATTTGACGGGATTTCATCGACCGTACACAAATGTTTTGTAAAAGATGGCTTCATAATTAAAACTGAATCAAATGCTTCTGAACCCAATACCTGTTTGTCATATCTCAAGAAAAAATTTCATGAATTTAAGTTAATTTCTATTTAACGAATTTTCTTCATAACGAAATTTTTAAGTGTAACGATGAGACTTCGTTAAATGGAAGTTCCACTGTATATATATATAACCATTGTCTGGTCTATAACACCCAATAAAGTATTTATTTAAAAGGTTAAATGATTCTAATTCAAAAATATTATGGCATCATGGGAATTAGCTGATGAAAATATCTTTACCTTATTTTTTTCTTGTAAGATTTTTTTACGTTTCTTATTCAAATTCTGGATTCTAGTCATTGTTACAGCATCAATTGTTCTTGATTCAGAACAGCTATCAAACACAAGTTCATGAATAAGTGGAGATGCAAACGTCACCCTTCTAGCCTATAAGTAAAAAACAAAGAAATTGAAAATAGCAGCTGATTACAAAAATAAACAATGAAAATAAACTTTTAAAATAAATAAAAACTTTGCAATATTTAATTTCTTAGAACTAAAATTAGGGAAGTAACAAATATCTGGCTACTATTTGGTGGCTTAAAAGTGGGAGGTTATAATCAGGATTTTACGGTAACTCTTTTCATGCTAAACTCTGCTTTTCCACCGCTTCTGGCAAGTGGCTTGTGGTACAGCATAAGGTTGTAACCCACACCATTTTAGACTAGTTTTTGATTTAGCAGATATAATTGTATGGTATTCTTTTTGCTGGGACCATGCAATTTTTCCGTTAATGTAGGATTTCGTTATAGACTGTTCTTTCATTACAGACAACATTTTCATGGTCTTGATGAAAGAAATTCTATAGAATTAAACCTGCTAAAGAGAAACTTTCCTTTGATCCCTACCAATTCTGTCTCAGCAGGTTTTAGTACATTATTTTTCTATTAATTTAACAATTAATAATGAACTACAAAGTAAAGTAAACCTGTGAAAGCACAATTACTAGAGACCGGAAAAAGATCTGTTTTAGACAGGTAGATTTGTATGGTGCTCTTTCATAAGGACTAGGAAATTTTTCTAATAAATAGAAGATTTCGTTATTGACAAGTTCTGTTTACACAGATTTTATTGTATGAATTAACCAACATTAGGATTATGTATAAATCTTAAACAAGTAAAAGGATTATCTGAATCTGCCTCTGCATCAAATTATAGGAAAACTATCTTAGAATATACAGTAATTAATCACTGGTCAATTCATTCTCTCTCTAATAATAATAAATTTAAATTATTAGATCTGTTTTTTTTTGTTTATTTGATAACATTAGTTTTGTAATAAGAAAAAAATATGCTAAAATTTAAATGAGCCAATTACCCAACAAATGATTATCTTCTTCTCTTGGGTTGGTTATAGCCATAGACATGGGATTGTTTGTGTCGCTAAACTGCAAGTACTATTGATTATTATAATTATCTTCTAATTTTGAACAGTTTCAGCACAGAGATTCACAAAATTAGAAAAAAACTTTGAAAATATATATTAATTTCACTATACTAAAACCGAAATATATCTTTAAATATAGCAGAATTCTTCTCATCTCCAGATGCTGTACACCAAATTGCATCTGGATATGAAAAAATGAAAGAGAATTAATGGCCTTCTTTTAACACTTTCCAACATACAGGTGGTTATCAAAATAATGGAAACACTTGTGAATGAAAGGGACATTTGAGAATTCCCTTCGTAAGCATTAAAATATAATCTTAGCTACCAGATTTTTTTTAATATAAAAAGTACATGTATTAGGTAGTATGAGAGAGCTCTAGAAGAGTTGTCTACGTTTTGATTTTTTTTTTGTCAGAAGCGTAAAATGTCAGACCTCACAGATTTTCAAAGAGGCCAAATTGTAGGAGCCCAACTAGCTGGAGCAACGGTGACCGAAACATCCCAACTTTTAGGCATTTCTGGAGGTACGGTGTCTAAAGTCATGACAGCATACACACAGCGCGGAAAGACAAGCTCAGCAAAGCAAAATAGTGGACGGAAGGATAAGCTGAGTGAAAGAGACCGACGGGTATTGAAGCGGATTGTAATGTCTAAAAAGAAAACAACTGCAGCCAAAGTGACCGCAGAGCTCAATCAGCATCTGGATTCTCCAGTGTCAACAATTACAGTTCGGAGATACCTTCATAAAGAGAACATTTACGGCAGAACAGCAATTCCCAAGCCACTTGTCACAGATGCTAATGCCAAACGTCGTGTAGAGTGGTACCACAACCACAAAACCTGGTCGATTGATAAGTGGAAGACTGTTATATGGTCAGACGAATCATCTTTCACACTTTTCCCCACAACAGGACGGGTACATGTCTGGAGAACACCTGTACAAGCGTATGATCCTGATTGCCTCCGTCCAACTGTCAAGCATGGAGGTGGATCGGTCATGGTATGGGCAGCCGTGTCATGGTTTTCTGCTGGTCCAATCGTAACCCTGAAAGGAAGGATCACTGGGGAGAAGTATAGAGAAGTTTTAGCTGACCAGGTCCATCCCATGATGCAAATTTTGTTTCCTGCAGGAGATGGAAGTTTCCAGGATGATAATGCCCCTATTCATGCAGCCAGAGTTGTCCAATCATGGTTTGATGAACATAAGGATGAGGTGGAACATCTACCTTGGCCCGCACAGTCCCCAGACCTCAACATAATCGAACCGTTGTGGTCTATTTTAGAGCTTTCAATCCGGAATCGATATCCTCCACCGGCATCTCTCACGGAACTTTCATAATATCTCCATGAAGAATGGTACAATATTCCTCTAAACACTATTCAGAATTTGTATGATTCGATTCCCAGGCGAATCCAAGCTGTATTACATGCCAAAGGCGGTCCTACGCCATATTAATAAAGAATTCCTTCAAAATCTAGGGTGTTTCCATTATTTTGATAACCACCTGTAGTTAAAAATTGTTTATAAATTCAAGTTGTCTGTCTGTGCTCCAATTCACGTAAATATATTCGGATTGCTATACAAGATATATGTTATTCAGGTTTACTACGGCATGTTTGGTATTGAAAATTAAGTGTGTAGCTTTTATAGTTTGTTTACAGGGACACTCAAAAGAATTCTTTTCCATTATTGTCTGTGGGGGAAAATTGTTTGCAGTGTATTTTAATGATGCTAGACTATTCCAAAAATATTGAAATTAATATACATCACTGAGGTGCACTACAAAAGGTTTACTATAGAACAACATGGTGTGCAGATCATTCATCGTTCATTTACAAGAGAATTTGGTTACAATAATTGATGGAAGTGCATTTTAAGTTGTGGTGCGCATTTTTAAATTCAACAAATTTTTTTGCCTATTGGTGTGCATAAATTCAATAGATCTTATACAGAGCAGCACAAAAGATCTTAAGTACACTTCCATTTATTGACAAAAATTGCTCAAGAAAAATTTTCAACTGTACTATGCATTTCCTAATTGAATTAAATTTTGGCATATGTAGTATATATAAAAATTTATAGATCATATATAGGGTTGCACAAAAGAATTCAGATATTTTCTCGACCATTGATGGTAATTTCCGAAATTGGTTTTTCAAACGTGTTACACATTTTCGAAATTGTTTACTTAGGCATCATCTTTCACCATGTTAAATGGTGAAGTTTGTTAAAGTATTCAGGAAATGTTTCATAATCTATGCTCGACACATGATTTTTTGTTCTTTAAAGGGTTCCATACTTAAAAAGTAAAAACGGAACCATTATAAGATCACTTCTGTGTCTGTCCATCACAGCCATTTTTCTCGTAAACTATGAGAGGTAGAACGTTCAAACTTGGAAAAGTTATAAAGCCTTCTTACCCACATATTTTCAGATTATTAGCTATTCACAAATTTGTTTAGAAAAAAGTTACGGGGCTAATTAAATTACTTGAGAAAAAAAAAAGAAGTTTTCTTTTTGTCTATCGTGTGAAAGATCTCGTTCATAATACCAAACTAAAAAACATATTTGTTTTAATTTTAGGTATTATATTTTCAGAGATATCGTCAAAAATGCACTGTAAAAATATGTCCCCCCTCTATCCTATCCCATCTATTTCTGAATCTACTAAAACTAAAAATATGAGAAAATTAGGGGTAGTAGATATTTATTTAAACCTTGCAGGAAAACTATAGAGATTTTCCTAGGTAACATAGTTTTTGAGAAAAATGCATTTTTTCGTTACACACAAACTTTACTTTTTGGGCGATCAGCGAGGGAGTCTATGGGCACTCGGTGTATATATTGGTGTAGAATCATCAAAGGATATTTGATAATGATTTTCAAAAAAATTGTTGGCAATTAGCCGAGTATTAATCAAGTTACTTGAAACATATATTTTCTTTTTATATATCATGTTGGGTATCATTCGAAAGATCTCGTAACATCGAACTAAAAAATATATTTGTTTTAATTTTAGGTATTATATTTTCTGAGATATTGTCAAAAGTACTGGAAAAATACTCCTTTCTATTGAAACTAAATTATGAAAAAATTAGGGGTAGTAGGAGTTTATTAATTAATAAATTCAATGTATGGAACCCTTTGAGCGCGAGTTATACTCACACTTGACTGATTTATTTAAACTATAATGTGACTTTTTACATTACCCACCTAAGGAGTAATTCTGAGTACTCCATTTTAATTTTATATGTGATTTAAATTAGTGATTTTTTAAAAATTTAAATAAAGTGATTTAAAAGCAGCTCTGAAATATTAACAATAGTTAAACTGGAATACGAAAAAAAAAAAAAAAAAATCTTGCTGTGTTTATGCTTTCAACAAGCTGCATTAGAAAGGAAAAGTTAAATTGATATAATTTACATAAAATTTTGTTACTTTACTATAAATTAATGAAACTCTGTATCTAAAAATGAGAATTTATAAATATATGGTCATATAAATAGAATACAATCACTTGTGATATAAAATAATTGAAGCATTTTTTATTTCAAATATAAATAACACAACATACCTTTTTAGGAGAAACTTCTCCAGAGGCTTTTCTTTTCTTCAAAATACTGGATAAAGTAGTAGAAGAATCTTCAGGATTTGCAGGCACTGCAGTGGTTTGCAATGGTTCACTGTCAACTACAGTAGGTGTCTGAGAGTCAGCTATAACTTTCATTCGGCGAGTTTGATGTGCTATTTGAGCATTCATCCGAGTGTTAATATCAGTTAATTCATCATTGGATAACAATCCCAGTCTCTGTGTTTTAGGCATTTGGCTTGAAGATGGAATGTGTGGTAGCATATCTGTTTTCACATCATCTTCAACAGTTATTGAGTCAACAATAGAAGATATAATTTTAGCCATGCTGGTATCTGCTTCATCGTCATCTTTAAGTTCATCCTTACAAAACAGTGATTTGATGACAAAATCTTTAGTTTCAGAAAGAGGTTTTATATGAGTAACATTAAGAGCCTTTACATTATTGCTTTTTGTTGCAACTTTTTTAGAACTTTCCATTTTAGCCCGTTGTCGAAAATTGAAAGGAGATCGAATTGGGGGTTTTATTTTTCTTTTCTTTGATCCCTTTGCTAGCTTATTGTCATTGCTGGAGGTCAAATCTTCATTTTCTTTGTTAGAAGCATGATTTGAATTTGATGGAATGTTTTTTATGTCTGTTTTAACAGCACTTTCATGGCTCTTATCAAGAGAAGAGAAGTAATTTGCCACATCTAATCTTTCAACATTAATAACAAGATCTCTCATAAGACAACTGATTTCATGTCCATGTACACCTGAATTATGAAAAGATGCATTATAAGCACACAGAGGGTCAACTGTTACAACATCAATATCATCTGAAGAGTTACTATCATCCTCTAATTTGTCTACTGCTGACTCATCTTCATTTGGTTTAGATGAATAACAATGATCTAATTCAGGGGAAAAAATATCACCTTGAGAAGTGGATTTTTCTGCATTATCATTTGATTTTGTTTCAGTTATATTTTCTTCACTACGATTTAAGTCATTTTGATTAACATCCTGAGCATCTGTTATGACAGAATTTACCAATATTTGAACAGAACTTTCTGAATCATTTGGAGTATGACTTGACATTATCACATCACTTGAATTATATTCCTCAACAGAATTACTAACATTTTCTTTACAGTCTTTAGATAACTGATTATGTATTGCTTTAGTGGACAACAGTTCTATACTAGGCTCTTCTGTTTCATCAGTAATGGGTGAATGAAATTTATTATCACAAGTAACAGCTTTATCAGAATTGATTACAGGAACTGATGGATTTTGTACATTTTCTACCTTTTTAACAGAAACAGATTGATTTTCAGGTAAATCAACATTTATATTATTTTTACAATTAAGACCAACTACAGTATCAACAATATGACGCATTTCACAACTCAGATCATCTTCAATAACACTAAATCTAACAGATGAGGAATCTGAATTAACTTCATCATTTTGGACATCCATTTTATTTTTATCTGTTTCACTTAGTGAGTCAGAAGGCTTAACACCAGAGTGTTTAGTTTCAGTGTTTGCAACCTCAAGTTTAGACGAATTAGAGACAATGTCATTTTCAAAACTGCATGGAATTACATTGATTTCATCTGCATTAGAGCCATTTCTATTGCTTGTAGATGTATGAAAAGTTTCACTTTGTTCGGAAGAAGACCGACTCTCCTGAGAATCCATATCATTAGATTTGTCTTCATCTGATTGTGAGGAGCTATGAGAACTTTGAGAATCTCCTGGCGCCATTGCTGTATCTTGGAAATCTGTCGAGTTATTAGAATGGACTTCAAATATTTCACAGCTTTCAGTGTTTTCAATATTTAGACTAGCAGCTTTATTACCCTTGTCTGACGATTGACTAGAAATCTCAACATTTTTTTCGTTTATATTAGAAGAACATTTTGTTTTTGGTTGAGCATTTTCAGAATGTATACTTGGAGCAGAATTATTTTTATATTTCAATTTGTTTTTACCGTTTTTGCTCAAAATATCTTTTTTCAAGTTTTTTTTCCTGCTTGGTTTTTGTGGTGGTTTGGAGGACTCAGTATTAATGCTTTTTTTCCTTAATTTCTGACTGTAAGTTTCATTTTCAGAACATTTCTCTGTCTGTTTTAGACTAAGACGAGATCTCTTAGCAATAGGTTCATATGGTGAAGGAATTCCTTCCTGAATACCAGAATCAACAGACATTACCATTTTATTTTCTGGCATTGATAGATTTGTAACATCTAGATTGACAGGTAAATGAAAGGAAGGAACTTGAGATTTCATTTCATCTGATTTATTTGAAGATTCAAGTCTTTGATCTATTTCAGACAGACATAGATTTGAAGTTTTAGTACCTGATTCTGAAATATCTTTCATTTCTACATCAGACTGATGAGATGTAGGTGTATAAGATTTCTCAGAAGTAGAGTTAACCAATGTATCAATTGCATCTAACAAAGTACTCATATTACATATAACTTCTTTAGAGTTCACTTGGATATCAGATTCTTTACATTGATTAAAATCTTCAGATACAATTTCATGATGATCTTTTTCAACCATTTTATTTGTAGACTCTTTAGTTATATCTGTTTTTAGATTAGAAGAGTTCGACAAACAATCTAATTTATTTTTGTTGGGTATTGCACAAGATTCATCAATAAGTGCTAGTGAAGGAAGTTTAGACTTAGATGGAGTTGAAGTGACAAAATTTATATTGTCTGTCACCAAATCTTTACATTCATTATCTACAATGTTATTTTCAGGTGATAAACAATGTTGGGGAGACTGTTCAGTGATGTTTATATTAGAATCATCAGTCAATTGGGATTTCTGATTCCCACTATTAACAGACAATTTGACGCCATTTTCAGTTTCAGAAGAGCCTTGAGAACTAGGAATTATATCATCAGAGTCACTAAGCTCAGCAAGTTCTACACAAGACTTATTCAGTTTATGGGATTCTATTTTTTCTGAAGTTCTCTCAGTAGTTAAAACTGAAAATGACTTAGATAATCGAGAGTTTCTTCTGGTATTTCGAGGTACTGAATGCTTTTCTCCCGGTTTAGAAAATACAGAAATTTTATCACATATTAAGTTCTTGGTTTTCTTTTCTTTCGAAGAAGAATCGCTAGCTTCCACTGTAAGCTTACTTGAAATTTTATTAGTTTCAGATTCACTGTTGATTTCAAGTGATGCAGGAGATGATAATTCTTCAACATTAATAGATTGATCTTTATTGAGATACTCATCAAGTTTTTCTTCAAATTTGGTAGCAATTGGAGACTTAGCATTTTTTGATATAGTAACTGGATCTGTATGACTAGTTGAGGGAGGACTCTCGAGGTCTTTGTCAGAAGGAATTTTCGGCAATGTTTCAACCTAAAAAGAAGAAGAATTAAATTCAGATAATATTTTAGGAAAATAAAAAATTCTAAAGGCAACAATAATTGTAAAAAATTCCACAAATACTTAAATCCACAAAAATACAAAAATCCACAAATACTTAAAAGTGGTGACTGGTTCTGAGATAACAAACATTTCTAAAGATATCTTTTCAGCAGGCAAAGCACAGATGTGAACTCTTGGAGATAGACTAGCATTCTACCATTCAGGTTCACATGTATGATTTGCTCAATGAAAAGAACTAAAAAAAAAAAAAAAAAAAAAAAAAAAAATATTTCCTTTGATTGTGTTGTGAGAGAGATTGTGTCTGAGAAAGTTAAAGAAAAATAATTTATGGTTTGTTAAGAATTCAAAGCAATCATCTAATAAATATTTTAAACACAACACAAGACTGTCTAAGTGAGACAATCTTGATACCACCATAACAGAGATAATTGCGATCATTGTGAGTTATCTTATATAATATTGGACTTTATGTAATAACTGAGTCAATAACCATAAATGAGAGAAATACACATAAATGTCTGAGAAAATTACAGAAAAATAATTTATAGTTTGTTAAGAATTCAATGCAGTCATCTAATAAATATTTTAAACTCAACACAAGACTGTTTAAGACAAACAATCTGGATACAAACATAACAGAAGTAATTGCAATCATTGTTAGCTGTCTTGTAATATTGGACTTTATGCAATAACTGAGTCGATACACAAATATAAGATATCAATTGAAAGTTTTTTTTTCACTTTGGTAGGTACTGAAGTGTTTTGTAAAATAATGCTACATAAAATTATTCTATAAATTAAATATTCTTTTTTTTTTCTTTCTTTATAGTAAGGTGGAAATAGGCTTCTTAACAGTTTTAAATGCTTTCAGCTTCAAATTCGTGACTTGAATTAATATAGGAATTCAATCATTCATGAATTAATATAGCCAGTGCATTCTCCAAATTCCTTCATAATTATAACATATTTCAATATTATATTCTTATTTTTTAAACTACTCTAACATAACAAGGCAAAAGTCTTTGACTTCAATAACTTAAAGTAGAAGATATGCTCTAAAAATAAATAAGCAGAAATCAGGCTGGTGCAAGAAATAGTTAACAGCTATTGCATATGCAATCTTTATTTTTTTTCTTTCATAAAATGAAATACAAATAAATATGACAATAATAAAACTAAATGAAACAACATTTAGTACATTTCAGATTGACACACCAAAGCAAAGTAAAAACATTTTTTAACCAGTAATTATCCCCTAAAGCAGCGATTCTCAAACTTTATACTTTGCGTAACCCTTGAGAAACTTTGTTACTGGCATACCCCCCTCCCCCCCTTTTTTTTTCTTTGTAAGAGTCATGGATCGAAGATAAATTAAAAAATCAACTAATGAATGCAAATAAAACTTGTACTTTAAAACATTACAGGTAGCAAGCTTTTTCATGTGACAGGTGCACATGTTTACCCTTGCATATATTGAATGTTTGGTGTTTGTTTTCTGAGGTAGAGTTGTAAACCATCTTCAACATCGAGTCTGTTTCTATATTTGACTTGACATGTAAACCCTAAAACCTCTTTGCATAACACACTTTGAAAAGCACTGCTTTAAAATGTTAAAGAGCAACAATAGTTGTAAAATACCATGAAAAATAGATGAAATTGATGTACCTACTAACTAATTATAATACCGAATATGTATAGATATGTAGTATTATAATTAGTTATATTTTGATATATTTTGTTTTTCTAGAAAATCACTCCTTTTATGTTAAAAAAAAAAAAAAAAGACTACAATCTTTTGTTTGAGAAACTGCATAACTAATGCAACCAAAACTATAATAATAATAATAATAATAATAATAATAAATTCCCAAGGAAGTATAAAAGTATTTCAATATCAGTTTGTTATTTCTCAAGTGTCCTTGCCTTCTTAAAAAAGTATATGTTCTTATGCAATCAGATTTATTATACTCTTTTATTTAACTTAACTTGGTTTATTTATTTAAAGAGGGAATTTTATAATAAAATTTTCACTTACTGCTATGTTGATATGCTAGGTTTATAAAAATTGTGTATACAAGTGTGTTTCCAATGAGTGATTTTTCTGTCAGCTGGGTGCAACTGATGTATCACCAAATGTTATTTATGGTTACAACAAATATAGCAACTGCAGTGAAGTTGCATCGTAACAGATGAAATATTTTAAACACCAAAAAGTAGAAAATAAAATATATATATATATATTAAAAAAAAAAAAAAACCAAAAAAAACAAAAACAAAACAGTAATAATATGTTTAAAAATATATGCATTTATCAATTAACTAGCCGAGCTTTGCCTGTTTAAATGGTCATTTTTAAGACCCAGATATAGGTAGATATCAGTTGTTTTCTAAAAGTTGCTGGATAATAAGGGATTTTCCCCAAATTGTCGTTTTTAATTTTATTTTTAATTGATGCTTTTTTTTTCTAGGAAAACCACCAGAACAAGCCTAAGTTTTATTAGTTTCTAATTCTGGTTATCAGTATAAATCAACGAATAAATTAATCTAAATTTAGGTAATTCATAAGCCAACTTATAATGGATGAATAGAAGATTAAAAAAATTGAGTAAGAGAATAAATAGTAAAAGGAAAAATATATCATACCACAGGTTCTTTAAAAGCAATTTCTTCTAAACAGGCAGAATTTGTAGTGCTGAAAAATATAATTATTTTCATCAGATAAGTGCAAGGGATATGATAGATAATAATGCATCATTTAAAATCTATGTTAAAAATGTTTTTCAACTAAAAGAGGTTTGTTTGTTAACAAAATTTTGCCTTAAGATTAAAGTACTCTGTTGTAAGCTCTTGATAAAGTGAATAACTCATTAATAATATATATATATATATATATAGAATAAAATTTGACAAATCAGTTATATATATATATATATATATATATTAAATTTTTGGGCTTTTATTGTTTTTCACATTTACTTATTTTTGTATAACTTAAATTAATTTATTTTTTATATGTTTTTTGTATTTTAATATATGTTATGAATGTATAAAAAAATGTGCATATATTGATCATTCATATTTTGGTTCTAGATTGCATAAATTAAAATTCAATACACATATTATGAAACAAAAATATTCAATTGAAAATAATGTCCTTTACTTTTCAATTTTCTATTCAATACATCTCACTAGAAGGTGATATGAGCAATAGCAGGTGATTCCTTCTTCCCCACCTTCTAGTGGAATCATTCATAGGTGGCAATGCTGACTCACCTATTTGGATTGACCATAATAAAATGGTCATATATAAGTGTATAGACCATAATAAAATGGTCAACATGTAATGTTCCATATAGAGGTCTGCACAGGCCCAGAAAAAAGTTAAAATCTCGGTCCAAGTGAATTTCTACAAAACTTTGATTTTTACATCGATATGGTTAAAATTTTGCCTCGTAGGAGGAGATCTAACCAAAAATTCCTATCTTAGCCTTTTTTTTCATGTTTACAGTCTTCATATTATAGAAGTGCCATACATATAGAAGTGCGCAGCCTGCGATATTTATTTTTTTAAATAAATCTCTATTTGTTATATGTATGTGTTTAAGTTATCATTAATATTGTTAATCTATATTCCATATATTGAAGTGTTAAAAATCAGAAAAATGCTATACAGTAAAATCTTCTAAGATGGAATTGCATAGGGAAGAAAAAAAAATGAGTTATAGATAATTTGTCCTTATTAGCAGGTGTAAATGTATTATATATTCTTTTTTTACGTATTAGTATATTCATTTTGAATGGATCAACACATTTTTCAGTTTAAGATAGGATTCCGTCATAAAGCAGGTTCTTTTTCACACTTTTTACTATATTTTAATTGACCCATATTTTAATAAGTGTATAAATCTACAATTCTTTAAAAAGAATAAACTTTAATTATAAAGTAATGGCGATTTAAAAATGTATGCATGTTTTGCAAAGATTTTTGTGCCAGGTCTTATTTTACTGACCTTTGAACGGACTAGGCACGCCGAGACAATGATTTTCATACGGGTCAAAACCAGGACTAAAAATTTTTAGACGTGAAGACTAAGAAGAATGAAACCAGTCCTGGCTCTGTACGGAAAAAATAAAAAATAATTTAAGGCACGGCCTGATCCTTCAGAAAAAAAGTAAGGCCCGGCCCTTCAGAAAAAAATATGGCCCGGGCCGAATGCCATGCAGGAAAATAAGCTAGAACAGATCTCTAGTTTCATATGAACAAATATTTAACAAAACAGCAATATGTCTAATATTTGGAGGAAAAGGAGTGAGAGAAAAGTCTCAGTATCACAGCCAACAGGTAATAAATAATAACTGATGTTATAATATCCACATAACTATCAGTAGCAAAAATATGTAATATTTTTGCATCCATTATATTCAAGGTCTAATCAGTTACTCTAAGGAAAAAATATTTCCACTCACAAATATTACTAAACATTAATAATTTATAAACTTATATAGATTATGAAACATTTAAAAAAAAAAAATGCATAATTTGAAAAAACTTAATATAAAGATAAGGGATGAATGTGATAAAGATATCACAGTCTTTATTTTTTTTTAATCCCTTTCTATTTCAGCTCAACGTATTTCTGTATTTAATAGCCTTTCCAGTTTAATTGCCGTTCTTTTAATGCTATTTTATCGGCGATCGTGTGCGATACGGCATGTTGTTTTCACTGCATTGTTCCCCCTCTTTCGTGCTCTTGTTCATTTTGAACAAGCGCAGCGGCGATGTTGTTTTCACTGCAGTGCTTCTATCCCTCATCATGTCTCTATGTTCGTTTGAAACAGGTGCTGAGCCGAAGTAGTTTTCTCTGCTGTACTTGGGCTGTGACATCATCGCATTTGGCGACTCGACTCTCCCCCGCTCCTACGTTATTATAACGCAGGAGCAGCGGAGAGTCGCTGTCAGAGCCCAAGTACAGCAGAGAAAACAACTTCAGCTCAGCGCCTGTTTCAAACGAACATAGAGACACGATGAGGGGGAGAAGCACTGCCGTGAAAACAACATCGCTGCAGCACTTGTTCAAAACGAACAAGAGCATGAAAGAGGGGAAACAATGCAGTGAAAACAACATGCCGTATCGCGCGCGATCGCTGATAAAATAGCATTAAAATAATGGCAATTAAACTGGAAAGGCTATTAAATACAGAAATACGTTGAGCTGAAATAGAAAGTGATTAAAAAAAAAATAAAGACTGTGATATCTTTATCACAATGAGAAGAAAATTTACTTATACAGTGAAAATTTCATTAAATATTTATATTTTTTTACACAATATTTTGCAAGTTATACTATACTAGAAAAATTAAAAGCTTACTCTTGAGATTCGGAGGAACTCATCAAAGTAGCAGTGTCTTGAGATTGAGATAAATCATTGTATAAAGTAGGCACATAGCTAAAAAAAAAAAAAAAAAATTATAATAATGATAATTATTACTATAAAACAAGGGTGGAAAGTTTTATACATGCATACACATACAATCCTATCTTAGCCCTTTTTTCATGTTTATAATCTTCATTTTTATAGGAGGTCCTGCAACCTGGAATATTAATTTTTTAAATAAATCTCTATTTGTTGTATGCATGTGTTTAAGTTATCATTGATATTGTTAATCCATATTCCATTTATTGAAGTGTTAAAAATCAGAAAAATGCTATACAATAAAATCTTCTAAGATGGAATTGTATAGAGAAGAAAAAAGAAATGAGTTAAAGACAATTTGCCTTCTTAGCAGGTGTAAATGTATTATATATTATTTTCTTATGTATTAGTATATTCATTTTTCGTGGATCAACACATTTTTCAGTTTAAGACAGGATTCCGTCATAAGTAGGGATGTAACGAATACTCGGCCACTATTTGGTACTTGACCCTTTTGCCGAATATTGAACAGATATTCGGCCGAATACCTGTAGCCGAATAAAATAAAAAAATTTGCCGAATAGTTGCATATTTGGCCGAATATTCTAAGATATTTTGTTAAATAAGTTCCAGAAAATCAAAACAAAATGTGATTTTAAATATTTTCAATGAACAATATTAAAAAATTATCTAAATACATTAATTATTATAAGAAAAAAAATTCTAATACTTACTCACTTTTAAAGCTTCATGACAACTTATAAATAACTGCATATAATGATATTACATAAATAAAAATATTTTTCTTGCTGCATATTTAGGCATCATGTGAATTTAAGTAAGTACTGCAACATTAATTTCTTTTACATTAAAATGCAAAATATATACTCCATTTAAAGTTTAAATCATCAGTGAATTTAAAAATATTAACTTTATATCTATTTTTTTAATTTGATTTATAATGATGATAAGTTTCTCAAACAATAAAATTCATAAATATTAAAAACAAATATTTTACTGTCTTGTAAAAATGCTTAATCTTTCACAAATTAAATCAATTTTCTTGTTTTTAGTTTTATTTTTAAATAAAAAAATTAGAATAAATATATGACTATATAATTATTTTACTAATTAAAAATTAAACATTAGACATTGATTAAACGGACTAATGAATTTGATACATTGAAAAGAAAAAAACTATTACCTATACTGAAAAAACATCTAATGAGTTATTTCAAAATAACAAACAGGTGTAACAAAATTATTTATCACTGTAAAGCCTGAAATTGTGATGCAAAAATAATAACTTTGCAGCATTTTCAGGAAGAAGTCTTTTTCGTTTGGTTTCATATATATATTACCAGCTTCAGAAAACAAACGTTCACTATATACTGTGCTTGCATAGATTCAGCTGTTATGATTTTTGAACACTCAAACAAAAAATTAATTTCAATTAGTTCTTAATTTAATTTTTGATTTTAAAATTGAAAAAAAAAAGAAAATAAATAAACAATTAAAATAATTTTTTTTTTTAAAGTCGGTATTCGGCCAAATCACTATTCGTTACATCCCTAGTCATAAGCAAGTTCCTTTTCACACATTTTACTATATTTTAATTTAGCCATTTTTTAATACATGTATAAATCTACTATTCTTTAAAAATAATAAATTTTAATGTTTAATTGTAGAATAATGGTGATTTAAAAATGTATGAATGTTTTGCAAAGATTTTTGTGCCAGGTCTTATTTTACTGACCTTCGAACGGACCAGGCCACAGCAAGACAATGATTTTCATACGGGTTAAAACCAGGACTGAAAATTTTGGGGCGTGAAGACTAGGAAGAATGAAACCAGTCCCGGTTGTGTACGGAAAAAATAATTTAAGGCATGGCCTTATCCTTCAGGAAAAAAGTAAGACACGGCCCAAGCCTTAAAAAAAAAGTATGGCCCGACCTGGCTTGAGTGCCGTGAAGGAAAATAGGCCTGAGCTCGGCCCATGCAGATCTTTAGGGTGTATAAAGTTTTCTTTTGGAAAGGTTTATGAGTCAAGACAGTAGTTGGAAAAATTATCTTTTTTACAGCGATCTACAACTACTTGTTTTAAAAATTAGTTACTACAAATATTTTCCAAAAGTAGTCACTACTTTGCTACTTTCAGATTTTGTTAAAGGATTCAACCAACACTAGAAATTGAGGATACAGATTAAGAAATACAGTGGCTCCTTGTTATATATTGTCTACTGGAATATAGTCAAGTAAGTGCAATATAACAAAGAGTATTAAAAAGTTAATATACAAATAAATGCTGGAAAACAAGAAGATCTGCCTACAAAAGATGAAGGAAATCTTTTCACAAAACAATTTATAATAGCAATTCTAAAAGAAGAAATTTGACATTAAACATGAATATTTAATAACGAGTAAAGCATAGACAAGTGCTGCCAGTAAGAATATTATTTACTTTGATGGGTCAGCTACTTTATTTTATCAGCATGTATTAGTGGAAAACTCTCTGATGCCATACAATGCATTTCTAAACATTACAAGTGAAATTTGTCATGGACATTCACAAATTGGTTCAAAGAACACATTTTCCTCAAAAGATGTAAGTTATGATTATGTGATTTGTAGGTGCATTTTCCCCTCTTGAAGTAGCATTAAAAGTAGTGTCAATGCTTGCTAAAATTCTACTGATTCTTTTGTGTCGCACTACTCGCGACATATTTTTCAAAATGTAGTGCATTACACTACAAACTAATAGAAAAAGTACTGATTACTGTAATTTTGCTACTTTCAACCACTGAGAAAGGGAGACATGTAGAAATATTTGTGGATCATGATAAAAATCCTCTGAAATTGTGGGATAACGACAAAAACCTGTGAAAATTTTAAGAATGTTGGACATTTTACCATGTGGCAGTTATTAATTAGAGGAAAATTTGAAAAATCACAATTTATTATAATGATGTAAGCATAAATACTTTCATATTATATATAGTATATAAAAAGTTTAACAGATCCAGTAGTCGATATTTTGTCTATCATATATATTATTTCTGTTGTCAACATAAATAAAAAACGCAGAACGACAGATTTTGAAGCGGCTTCGGACATAGTACACTCACATTTCGTTAAAACATGTATTTTGATTTTAAAAAAATGTTCAATAAAGATAAAGTGGGACATAGTTGTTGCACGAAGTTTATTTTATATTTATGATTAAAAGGCAAAATTTAAATTCAAATGCTCAATTTATTTTTCTTTATCCCATGTTTTTTACTGAAACAGATGATGTCACCCTCCAATGCAGTTAAAATACGATTGATAATTTTTATTTATTTATTTTTGCGTTTACTATCTTTGGTCAGTTTTTATTGTAACTTTGGTGGAATAAATGAGATGATATTCTGGCTTGACTAATGTTGTTTGCAGATATTTTTAGTCCTTATTTTTTTTAGAAGTTTAAACTTATATCTAAAAAATATCAGATTAAAGTTAGTTAAAAATATTAGACTGCAGTGCAAAAACTTCGCACAGGTCCAATGGTTGTCTGCAATTATTAAAGAAAGCTTCGAGCTTCTTTTGTTTTTTAAAAGCAAACTCGGAACCTGAAGGGCCACTCCAGTGAAATAGATTTCATGCATCACAAAATCCCATATTAAACACAGGGAATTAAAACCCATGCAGGGGATCCTGCAGAATATTAATCCATGTGCAGGGAATTAAAACACAGGGTTTACTCACTACCTAACACAGTTATCAAAATTTTGTTTTTAAAAATTTTAACTTCATCAAAAAAAAAAAAAAAAAAAAAAAAAAATAGTGTTTTCTTAAAAATACATAAAATTTAAAAAGACAATTTTCTGAAGCAAACTAAATCAGAAGTGAATCATGTAACATTGAACACCTTTGAATTCCAGAGCGATCTTTTTCTTATAACCCAAGCATAAAGTTATGCATTAGTATAAGTTAAGTATTTTTTGTGTTAAAAGTAAAACTGGACAGAGCAACTTCAGTTATTAAATTAGTTATAAAGCTATGCAGCATTTTGAGCTGTTTTCTATCTGAACTTAACTAACTATAAATTTTTAATATATATCTTGTTGTAAACATGCTTTATTTTTTGGTAAGTTAAGTTGCTAACCCTCTGTCCGTCCAGCCAAAGAGCAAAATTGTAATGTTGTTTTTCCGTATTTTATTTTAAATGCTAAAAAAAGGATTATTCCAACATTATATAAAAAACTTAATTATATATATGAATGTAATCCTTGAGCGTACTAATTATTACTCAATGTGTTAAAACTGTATTATGGCAACAGAATTATGTTATTTAAATAATGCTTGTATTGTAGTGAAACATGGAGCTTAGTGAGCGTATTAGTGTACGGGCGTGTCAGTGAGAGGGTTAAACATGCTTTCTGTTCAGTGCGAAATATCTATACAGATCATATTTTTACGATTAATACTGCTAAAACAAAATAACACAAAAGCAAAATATGTAAAAATTAACTACAAAATTACAGAAACATAAGAAATTATTAAGATGTTATATTAGATATTCTACCAAATGTTACATTTATTTTTTTTTTCCGCCTCACAGATTTTTATTTCTCTAATGAAAAAGAAATCTTGAAAATTACCTTCTTCTTTTTTTCCGTTGTCGTGGTGTTGACACAATTGGGGACTCAATTCTCACAAATTCCTATAATTTAAATAACAATAATTATGATAGTAATACTTCTAATAAAATAAAATTGAATAACAAATTTACAAACAGAATTAGCATCAGCAAGTATGTCACAGCCCCCCCCCCCCCCCCCCCCAAAAAAAAAAAAAAAAAAAAAAAAAAAAACTTTTTTTTTTTTTTCAAACCATTTTTTCAGGTACAGGGTATAAAAAATACATGGGTTATTTTTTTAAAGTATATTTATTGATATAAAATATACTAGTTCAGAATGCTAAAATTCATCTTTGTATAACAGTATAAAAATGCACAAATAATGTCATCCATTACCTAAAAGATGACTAAAATACTTTAGTAGATGTTAAAAATTTACATTAAAATCATCTAGTACTTTCGGCTATGTACCCAGCCTTCATCAGGATTTAAAAAGATGTTATGAATGTCGCTTGTTTGGATCTCACTCGTAAATGGCAAATACGATTGGCACATACGATGTCATTTACGAGTGAGATCCAGACAAGTGACGTCAGGGGTTGGGAAAAATTACTTTTTTACTGTAGCGAACTACAACTACTTTGTCGAAAATGTAGTTAACTACAACTACTTGTTTTAAAAAGTAGCGACTACTAACTACTTTTCAAAAGTAGTCACTACTTTGCTACTTTCAAATTTTATCAAAGTGTTCAATTTACACTAGAAATTGAAGACATGGATTAAATAATAAAGTGACCACTCGTTATACCACCCCTGCCGGTATACAATTAAATAAATGCGATATAACTGAAGGAATTAAAAAATTAAGAGAGATACCATACGAGGAAATGTTTTATGTTCATCTTGAAAATGTTAGTTTATACACACTTAACAAATTTCGTATCAAAATTAAGAGAGATAATATAATCTAGAAAATTACAGAAAAACAACCCTAAATGCAAACAATAAATAAATCTGTAAATGGAACAATTCCGAATAATAAGAAATCCGGCGTTAAAACATGAAGACTTCTTAACAAGTAAATAGACAAGTGTTGCCAACAAGGAAATTAGTTCCTTTGGTGGGTTAGAACTTGATTTCAGTAGCAAGTGTCATTGGAAAAAATCTATGACTTCATGCGATGCATTGCTATACACTGCAGCTGAGATTTGCCACTGCGATTCGGAAATTTTTGAGTGGAACAAATTCTCCACAGAAGAAGCGAGTTTCGGCCATGTGATTTGCAGAATGGCATTTTTTTCTCCTGAAGTAGCGTCGGTTCTCGCTACAAACTACTGATTTTTTGTATTGTGCTACTCGCTACACAACATTGTTCAAAATGTAGACTATATCAGGAATAAACTAGTTAAATTTCAGGAGTTTTGGACATACTTAAGGAGTTATTAGCATTCCAGGAATCGTATAATTTTTTTCAAGCTATACTTTTTAATATTTTTTACAAATATTATCTGAATCCTTAACTCTTAGACCATTTACACATATCGATACACACATAACTGAAATAAGGGTTAGATAATTTACTTTTACTTTTTTAATATAAATGATTTTTTAAAATAAATTTATAAAAAAGGAATTAAAACTTTGTTATCCCTACAGAGTGAAAAATTTGTGATACATAAAATTGAGTGAAATTCCCGATTTTTTGCTGCAACCAATTGACAAAATTCATGATTCCCCGCCCCCAAGATACAGTAATGGAATTCACAATTTTCTTCTGTGATCGAGTGACAAAATTTACTATTACTTTCTGCAACTGATTGATGAAATGTGTGATTTTTCCTAAGACCAATTGGCAAAATTCATAATTTTCTTTTATGATCAGTAGACAAAATGTTTTGATTGTAAAAATTGTTTAAAATTTATGTTTTGGCTAGTAAATTTATTTTCTTTTGCCCCTATTTATTCCAAAATACTGATTTTCCCGAGTTCTGTGAAAAAATTTAGCAGTAAAATTACATCACGGATTGAGGAACTATGCAGCTCGCAGGGGAACTTAAATCGAAATTAGATAAGGAAATTTTTTTTATTGTTATTATTTTGTTTTTTCTACATTTATACTGTACTACCATATTTTATCGCATATTTTCGGAGATGTTGGCATCTATGCATTAACATATAATCTTAAAAAGAAAAGGAGCTAAGTAAATATAATGGAAATATCTGATAAATCAATGATAAGGAACCTTTTCTGGTAGGATATAATTATGCTGTTTACATTATAAAAAGTACAGGGAATAGAGTAACAGACTTTTTTCCCTCAGCAAAATTCAATGCGTACGCTGAGTTGACTTAATGGAGAAAATAAATTATACATTTGGGGAAGAGATGGGGGAGGGAGAAAATAATAAATACAGTGATTTTTAAAAAAAATGCTAACTACAAATCTTTTATTGAATAAAATAAATAAAAAGGTGACTTAAAAATATCAAACATTGAACAACCTCACTTGGTAGATCATCAATAGAAATTTTTGATGATGGCTTATTTTCTTTAACAACAACTTTTGGGACTTCACCATTAACACTCACAGGACTCTTAAATGGCTTAGTCAAAGCAAGAGGAACAGGAGAAGGATTAATCTCTGAGCTATCCTAAAGAAAAATTCAGATAAATATCTTTAGATAAAAACAATAGGAATATAAAGTTGAAATTGAACATGTTAATATTTAATTTTGGTAATATAGTAGAATCTCACAAATTCACATCCTGATATCTCGACTTACTTCCCAATATCTCGGCATTCGATATAACTAGATGTTTTTTTTTAAAAATTGCTAAATGGGTCATTTTAAATTTACATGCAAATTTAATGTAAGGAAGAACTTTTTCTTTGTAAAGTATTCAGCACTTTTAATCAGTGTCGCTACCACCCGTGAAATACCTTATTTACTCATTAAAAATTGCATTAGGTATGTTTAAGACTAAAAGGGGGGAAAAAAAAAACATCTACGTTTTTGATTGTCTAATATATTGTTTATTTAGTACATTCTCATGTGTACACATTTTATTATAATAACTTTAATTAGTATATAAATACTGCCAAGCAACTACTTCTTAATACTCATTTACAGTGCGTTAAGACCACTTTGATTTTGAAAATTATGAAGTAAATAAAGGTTCTAAATCTAGTTTAAACACATGAGATATCAAAATACAACATATTTATTAAAATTAGTTTGCAATAATTTTGAATAATGCAATAAATAAGTATGTTAACAAAAATATAAACAATGGTTGAAAAATACACTGTTAAGAAATTATAAGAAAACTTGTCTAAAAATAAAACAAAAATAATATGTAAGTTAATATGATATTGGTCCTCCATTTTACCTTATAACCTCAAACACTCTGTTTTTCATAGAAGTGACCAGGTGATTAAGTACAGATTCAGAAATATTGTGCCATTCTTTTACAATGGCTACTTCTAGTTCAATGGCAGATAAAAACTGCTTATTATTAGCATAAACTTTGTGACTTAATACGCCCCAAAGATTTTTTCATATGGTTCAAAGTCTGGACTTCGACTTGGTTATGACAAACCATGAATTTTTTCTTTTTTAAACCATTGCTGGGTGGTTTTAGACACATGGCAAGAAGCATTGTCCTGCTGAAACATCCAGTTAGCACCACCTAAAAAAGGTATCAAATGATCATATAACATAGTCTGATACTGCACAGAGTTCATATGTCCCGAAATTCGGGTTAAATTGCTTACTCCATCATGACTAAAAGCTCCACATACCATTACTGATCCTCCCCCATTTGTCGACTGAAGCATTGTTTTGGTTCCTTCCTCAAATCATGCCAATAGTGTTTATAACATCCGGACAGACAAAATTAAATTTTTTTTTCAAATTTTGTCTGAAAATATCACTTGTTTCTATTTCTTGTCCCATGCCATGACATTTTTAGCCCATTCATTCTTTCTTCTTTATGTTTCATTAACCTTGGTTTTTTTCAACAGTTTATACATTTTGCTTGTAATTTAGACACATTTTAACAGTTATTTATACAATTAAATGTAACTGTACATATGATTGTTATTTTCTTTCCGTAACTTAGAAAGTATTAAAAACACATTTAAACTAACAATAAATGTATACGATCATTGAATAAAAAAATTAAATTGAAGACAGTTTGCTAAAGGTGTAAATCCAAATATATCTCATCGACTTATGTTCAGTGATTAATTTTTCAAAACAAATATTATTAGAGATGGTTTGGCTAGTTAAGATTTCTCTCTTTCTTCCAAAAGAAAACTCCCCATGCTAAATATAAACACACCAATCTTTGCTTCAGAAATAAAAATGCAACACTGAAATTACCCAAAACTGTTGTATAAATAGAACAAAATATTCTATTCTATAAAGAACCTTATAGAAACTTCCTTTTTCTTTTCAAGTCTAGAAAAAAATCACTCTGGAAAGACACTTTAAACAACTTCATTTATGATGCTTATAATATAAGCTCACCTTTCATTTGATGGCTCTTTTGCATGGCAATTCAGAAATAAACTCCAAGAATTTGAGTAGACAAAATGTCTGATTATTAAATTTTTCAGACACCCCCCCCCCCCCCCCCCCCATATGCTTCCAATATTTTCTTTGCATTACTTCAGAGAATGCCAAAAATTGCTTTAAAAAAGGTTGAATTCCCCCTTTAGGAGGAACACTTTCATTCCTGTTACCATGAAAACAACAACAGTGTAAGGTGGTGCAACAGTTGATGCAGCTGCTGAAATTCATGATATTTTTGTGACCAATTGATGAAAATTGCGGCTTTTTCTTGATTTTCTGAAGCAACTGAGAAAAAACTCCTAATTTTTAACAGTCAGAAAATAGTGCATCTCATGCTTGTACATATATCATTGTACACGTGTTTAATATTTGAAAGCATAATCGATTAAGCATAATAATTTAATGTTTAAAAAGTATGATTTGATGATGGCATACAGGCAACCTTAATGATCATAGCATCTGGTCTGATATCTGAATCAGCACAACAGAACGTGATTACACTAGATTAATTTTGACACAATTATTATGTCAAAATTAATCTAGTGTAATCATGTTTCCAGCATTTACTAGAGGTCCCATTACCTGTGATTTATTCTAATGGGTTGATTCAGATACCAAACCAGATACTTTGATCATCAAGGTTAACTGAGTGAATTAGTTCATCCAGGATTGCTCAGTTAGAAGAGCATTGGCAGCTTCAGCCAAGGGATTCCGGGTTCGAATCCTGGCCCGGAATTTTTCGCCCGGTTGAGAAGATTACATCTCATATATATTATTTTGTTATTAGGCCACAGAAAAATACTTTTCACATGTTTTTATTTTTAAAATTATAAAATTTATTTAAGAAAACAAAATGTTACTATTTGTTCATGATTATGCAAAAAATGGGAGAAACATTATCATTGAGAATTTTAGAGCACAAGTGAAATAATGTTTTAAACACTTATTTGTAATTTAATTTTTGACAATATGCTTCAGTATAATCATTATTATTTATTAAATGAATGATGAATGAAAACAACAAATATGCCAAACACAAGAAAATATATAAAAAATTAAAAATTGGAATCCATTAGGAATTTATACAAATTACAAACCTCAGGAAGTGAATCTGGCATTGGTGAAATGCTGAATTCTGTAGGACTAATATCATCAGGCAACAGAGGGAGTTTCATTTTCTTCAGTAAATTCCTGATAAAATTAATAAATGATCATTATGACTTATGGTTTCTACACATAATGGCTTAATAATCGTGTTACTTACAAAGTAGCCCGGGCCCAGGAAAATAACTTTTAAGTATACTTAAAATCAGTGTTGAATTCAGATATTTCTCTCTGGGAGGGATTTAGAGTTGAGTGATGTACACCCTACATCCACGAGCGCATAAAATCTACGTATTGTTGCAGATGTGAACAGAGAAACTTACAATTAAGTTGTAGGAACAAAATTCAAGATGGCGCTGAAGTCAGTGGCAATCAAATTTTTTTTTATCCTAAATTTTTTGTTAAACATACTCTTTTGGCTATAATAGCTAATTAATTACTAGATAAAATTATGTTACTTTTGATTTTGATGTAAATTAGCATATATATAATGAAAATTCGCCATACTGTAGGTCCTGCACATCATTCACAAAGGTAAACTGTAACCAAACTGACTGTTTATTTTTCTTATGTTTATTTCTCCCTGTTTCAATACATATTTTTATTTTTTTAATATGTAATTCTGGTTAATAAGACCAAATTCAAGTTTTCTCATGAAGAAAATATAAAATAATTTCCGAAAAATTCTAGATGGTACTAATATCTGTGACAATCACAAACTTTTTCCAAGACATTTTTTAATTAATCAAGCTTTTTTGTTTATTAAATCTACATAAACTTTAAATAAAATTTCGCTATTTTACAATTATGATGAAAATTATTTTCATATGTAAGATAAAAATATAGCACAACAGTAGCCTTCCCACAATACCTGTAACGGGTGAAACCGTATTGTTTATGTTTACATTTTTGCTTTTGCTTTTTAGATATTAAATTTTCTGTTTTAATAAGTAATTATTTTTATTTTATTTTTTCGTAAACTAGGGGGCTCGCTACGCTCACCAACCCCGCCGCTTAATCGAGCCCTAGCCAACCCCAGACGTTATCGTTTTGCGTTTCCATTCTGGCTCGCCTTGCGATCCCTTATTTTCTATGCATTCAAATTTTAGATTCCACTTCGTAATTGTTGTTGTAATTTAAATGAAACAAACTGAGTTTGTTTTAATAGATCAAAATGACCTTTCCCGAATTCGAAACCTAGCTAGATGGATTTCTCGTGCTCGAATTAGTATAGGTAACACGTTTCGTGTAAATCGTTTGAGTATTTTTCCATTTATAACAAAAAACATTTTCAGCACTGAGTTTGTATTACCCTGTAAAAACAAATTTTCTTGCATTCAAAACCTAGCTAGATCTTTTTCTCGTGATCGATTTAGTATAGGGGGCAAGTCTCGTGAAAATCTTCCCAGTCGTTTACAATATCATTCATAATCGGGAAAATCCCTTGCTCGTTTAATATATATGAATAAATAATCGGGAAAATCCCTTGTTCGTTTAATATATATGAATTTGGCGACAGTAATTTGGTCGACAGGATAACTAACAAGTACCAATTGTATATACAGTTTTACGAATATTGTAAATAGTTAGTGTTTGTGCTTAAAAATAATGTAAATAGTTCAATTAAGCTCTATTCATAAGCTAATATTAATTTTTGTTGCATTGCAATATCTCAATTTGTTGATTTTTTGCAAGTGAGTAAACGCTATTGGATTTCAATGGGAGTCTATGGAAATTTGGCGAAATACTGGAAATAGTGCCAAGTTGGCACCACTTTTGGTGATATATCGCCAAGTCGGCGCCAAACTTGGTGATATACCCGGGTCCCTTCCCCTTGGTAACCTCCCTAATAGCGCTCATTCTATCTAAATTATCTACTTTCATGTTAATTCCCCCTAAGAAAAGTCAGAAAGCTTTGACCAATCAGATACGTTTCGCGGTATCTACGCAGATTTTCATTGGTCCATTTTCAAACCATAACTTTTTTTTTTTATATATAGAAGGATTTGTAAATAATATCGCTAATTTCAATCTTTATAAAAAAAAAAAAAAAACATAAGTTTGACAATAATTCAAAAAGTAGAGATCATAAAAAGCAGCTAGATTTTGGTTCATCTACTCATTTTTGGGCACAATCATAATGAAATAAGCCCTAGAACAGGGTATGACATTACAAAACAAAAAACCTAAGCAGACAACAATTTTGTCCATGTTCACAAAATATGATGCAAAGAAATTAAAGAAGTTTGTAAAAAAAAAAATATACAATATATACTTTCCTTTATAGTGAGTTTTCATTGAATAAAGCAAGAAAAATTGATATTTCAGCATTATTATGCATATTTAGTACCACATCTTTAATTATTACACTTGTCTTTATTTTTAATATTTTAATCATTTTTTAATTTTTTAATATAATTATCTTAATATTTTATTTAAATTATTTCAATATTATATTTAAATTGTTTTAAAGGTTTATTAATTATTTTAATATTTTACTTTAATTGCAAGCATTCACTATAATTTCCAATGCTTTACTCCATTCAAATTACTGTTTTAAAAATGTAAATGAAAAACAAAAAAGACCAGAAATGAACAAAATTATAAAATCTGCACAACCGTTGGTTTCAAGCTGTGCTGACTTGAGGGAGTCTACTGTATTTTAGCAAAAATCTATCCAAACAAATCAAGAGTCAGGAAACCTACAGCCTTTGGCACCATACATCTAAGCATGCTATGTACACTCCAGTTTATTTTTGCAAACGAACCCTGAATTTGTATGATGTTATATATATTACACCTTAGTAGCAGAAACAATGCAGCACAGTAGTGATCGCTGTAGATTTCTTTATCCCTTGCAGACCAATCTAACAGCTTAAAAAAAATTTTGGGCTGAGAAAATTTGCTAAAATTTAATTTTTTTCTCTACGTTTATTGTATTTTTTTTTTTTTTGTAAATGCAAATTTTACTTATTTTATAATTTCCTATGATAGTAAGCTTGGTTCAGAATTCTTGAGTAGCAGATAAATTTTAGTTTGTTGCTGATTAACACAGAAAATTCTGCTATGGGTATTACACTTTTAATTATGACCCAAAGTTCTCCAGGAAAACTCAAATAATAAAAAAACAGTGCTCCCCTAGTGTTAATGATTTTTATGTAACATATCCTGTTACTTTATTCTCTTTGAAAATTGGTAAAAATTTCCACAATGATCAGTCAATTAGCTGTGGAGTTATTAAATTATGGTATTTTTAACACATCAAAAAACTTTTTTTTTTTTTTTTTTTTTTTTTTAATTAAAAAAACGAAATGATATATATGAGTGCTGAAAATGGAGAGGATTTCCTGAACATGGTCAAAAGCGATTGCACTGAAACTATCTCAATGTCAGCAAACTGTGGAGAATTGAAGCTTGTTCATAAGAATTTTAATTGCTATCTTGGCTAATTAATAAAAAATTAAAAATCTGAGAATCAGGTGCAAACCACACCTATCTTTGTCTATCCTTATCCAAATTTTCAGACCTCTATGTGCAATAGATTTCCCCAAGTCATGATCAACAAACAGACAAACACCTTTCTTTTATTAATTTAGATTAAGTAACTTTTACTCTAATTTAATTTTTGTAATACATATGTAATGATTTTGTGGGTAAAAGAAGTTGACTCAAGACCTCTTTGAAGACCAACTAATTTATTAATCCAAATAGATAATACACCAAGAGAGGTGGGAGTTCGAAGAGTCCCCGAAAACAATATTATTCATGGAAATTCCTACATGGCTTCTAGGGAAGGCTGAACATCTCAAATTATGCCAAAAATTCGAGCTCCTGATGGGAACACATGTGAATTTTGTTAAGCATTCATTTTATATTTTTTCAGTAGAGGGCGAACTAATCAAATATGAACTAATCAAATATAGGCGTGATGCAATAGGTTTTGCCCCAATTGCATCCACAACAATCATTTCTAAATTTAATGTTAATGGTTATTTATGATCTTAAATGTAATGAGAAATGCCAAACAGAGAAAAGAAATTAGGATTTACCACCTAAAATGTACTCACCAATTTCTTATTTTGACAATAATTTGAATTTATATTCTAAACATAATTATTTACTTAGCTTGATCTGAATGTAATAACTGTCATATTGGAGAAAGTTGATTAAACTTTATGATCTAAATGTAATTCTGGATTTCTTATTTTGACATTAATTGTAATTTATCTTCTGAACATAATTATTTAGTTTGATTTTATTAGATGAGTATAATAACTGTCATGGTGAAGAGAGTGATTAGAATTTATAGCTTTGAGATGTGATTAAAAATTAATAGCTTTGAGTAATCAACTAATATAAACATGTCAATCAACTCCTATTTGGGAAAATTACCTTCACCAACATTAATCATTGTTAACGATGTTTACAATGGATAATTTCTTTTCTTATCATTTCATATATATACATATAATCTAAGACAATATCACAAGCATTTTAAAACAAATCCTTCTTTTGCTTTAACCTATTTTCTATTAAAAGAAAATCAGTATTAAGGGCAAATTTAGTGCAATTCTATGCATTTTAGCTTATCCAAACTTTTTTTTTTACCTTCAATTAATTACTACTTATCTGGTAAGACATATTTACATAGGATTCAAAGCATGCTTCAACCCAGTCTGAAGTCTGATTTCTCATATAACAAAACTATTAAATATATACACAAAGCAACAATAGATAAATATATAATTAAATTGCCATTCAAAATGACCATCAGCCGAAGTCAGTTAAAAAAATTGCCAAAAAAATGCAAGCTGAGATAACAGATAAGTACCTACAATTCTTTTATAACAAGTAAAAATCATATAATACTTTTAGAAAATGAATATAGAAATTAAAAATACTACCTATAAAAATTTCAATGTACATAAATAAAATATATTAAAAATATAATTACTTCAAAGATTCTGGAAATTTCAAAGTTGAGGCATTTGGACCAAAAGTGGCAAACCAGAACCTGCGACTTTTTTCTTTAATGTTTCGTCTTGGATGAGAAAAAGTTGTTTCTAGAAGAGGACTCATAAGAACTAGAAACTCTGAATCATATGGACCTAAGTAGTAACGCTCGATAGATGAAGTAATTACATTCCACAGCATTTCCAACTATGATAGAGAAGGAAAAAAAAAAAAATTCATTCTTTTAAAATAATTTTATAAATATTAAATTGGATACACAAGCTTTGACCGTGTGAGATGAGATTAATTCAGCATTAACATTTAGTAACATGTTTACATTTTTTCAATCTCTCCCCCCTCCCCCTAACAAAAAAAGAAAGAGCTTAAACTGTACATGTTTATTCAAATAGAATTATGTTAAAAGTGATATAAGAAATATTATAGCACCAAACAATGAAAAAAAAAAAATAAGTTAATGAAAGTTTTATGAGCATTAAAAAAATAATAAAAATTCACGAAAAGCCCTTAGACACCCAGAAGATTTAAACTTATTCAAATTAAATATAATAAAATAATGAACGGAAGCACATTTCATTATATACTATTATATAAAAAACTATTATATTTATACAAATCTAAAAGGCTTCTGTAAAGTTTAATATTATACCATTATCTTTATATACAGGGTGAATGAATTCGGCAATGGATCTACCTCCCATTTAAAGAAGATAGAAAGGGAGTGTCTTTTCTAGAAAAGATGGCAAGCAAATTTTTCAAGTATTCTTCTCACATTAATATGCATTTCACACAAAAATATGCTGTTTTGTGAAAATTTTCTTGGAGAAGGGTCATAAACTCCATGATCCTCCCCTTATATGCCTTTGAGTGATTTAGTGAAGGATTTTGCATGTGCCGAAAAGGAAAGAATTTTAAAAGGTATAAAATTAAAATTCTGTAGTTTGCGTACAAATTATTACCTATTCAAACACTTTTGCATTTAAGTTTATTTAGTGTAAAAGCTGAAAGTTGAATGTCTGATAACCAGATTGCTTTATAAACAGTGCCATTTTTTTTAAAAAAGAAAATCCACAAATTACCTTAATAAAAACATTTAGATTTGAAAATTTATGACCTTTTCTTCTTTCAGTTTCTCTGCAAAACTTATATGGACAGACTCCTGCAATCACTAGTGTTTTGAATATTTTTCTTTTGAGTTTAAATAACTGACTTGAGAACTATTTTATACCTGAAGCACTTGAAAAGTTAAAATCTGTACTTTTACACACAATGCAAAAATCATTTTCATATTAGCACCACAGGCAATGGCAGAACAAGGGGAAGGATTTTGAAACATATGTGGTTGTAGACTGCTGCAAAGACCATGAATAGCATGAAAGATGAAATAAGCTAAACTAAGAACGTTTCATCAGAACAATCCATGCAAGACAATTTTTAAACATATCAACATAAAATTCAGTACAAAAATGTAACAAATAAGAAATATTAGAAATACAAAAGTACTCCCCCCCCCCCCCATCCTAAAATGGAGAATTGAAACAGCCTCTCTAACTAAAATTGTGTTTCACAGGAGGTTCAGGATGAGGGATACACCACTGTCGAAAATCTTTAGCTCATCTTTCTTTGAATGTTTAATTATTTTAAGTCATTTGAAAAGAATACATTCTTTTTTTTTTCCAAATCGATCAGAGATAAAGAAATCTTAATTAAATTTGAAATACATCTTAGATAACTGTTAAACACATATCTTTTTTACTGCAGGCTAATGTGTCAACTTTATTTTTTCTGTCCTGCATGCATGTCCAGCTTACTACTACCTAAAGATAAGGGAAAATATATATTTTTTAATGTGTAATTATAAAGAATATGCCTTAAAATGTATTTTTAAATATGTGAATGACACTAGAATCATTCAAGAGTTTTCAAAAATAATTCAGTGTTAAACCTGAGATATTGTACATATTGATAGGTCATGGAATATTGACACTACATTAAAAGTGTTTGTTGTAATTTGCATAAATCAACAATAAATTAAAATCACTTTACACTAAAATTTCACCCTAAACTGTTTTCTAATATCAATGACTTCAAGTTAATGAACCATGATTACATATTATCAAAATTTTGCTTATAATTTTTATCTCAGACATATGCATATTTTTTACATTACATAGATATATTACCTTAGAATCACTATGACTCATTAAATTTCTTTTCTGACTAGATTTCACAAAAAGCTTTGCAACAGGATCAACAAGTTGTTCCAAGGCAAGAGAAATAGTGCATGCTGTCTTGATGTTTCCAAAGAATGCTTTTAAGATGTCTAATGGGGCAGCATTCTTCACAATATGTACTTTTCTTTGAATGGAAGGAGCACTCGACTGTAAAAATCCAATAAACTGTCATTTTAATTAAAAATGTTTTATGCTATAAAATGGTAAGTTCATAGTAAAAGGATAACACACAAATAATAAAGTCTATTATTTAACAACTACAATTATCAGGATTCATATTAATTTTCACACACACAAAAAAAAACACCTGTATAATTTTCAAAAATAAATAATTTTTCCATATTAGTAATGAAGAATAGCGAACAGTAGAGATTGCTGGCTAACGTAAACTTTAAAAATAGTTCGGATAATTTTTCAAAATTAACTTAAAATTTTTTCCATGTTTTAAGAGAAATTACAGGTCCCAAGGTTTCTCTGATATTTTTCGATTAAAACAATTTTCCTGAGTTTTCCTTGAGAAGTAAGAACACGGATTAATAACAATAAAATCTGATTTCAAAACCAGTTCAATATATCTGATCCAAGTAAAATAAAGGTAGCTAAGGATTTCAAATTAATAAATTAAAGACATTTTCTCAATGTTTCACAATGTATTTTATACGGAAACAATTCTTTTCTTGCATTCCAGCTAAATTCAAACAACTTTAAACAAAATTTATATTTCTGTATAAAATGAAGTAAATATTATATTAGTAAAAATCTAAACACAATCTACTCTATTTAAAATTACTGCATTTAGAGAAACCTCATTTCTCAAAGTTCTGAGTATTATGGCTAAAAATTAACATGGTTAGAAAAATATCATACTTTTCTCTTTATATATTTACTACTGATGTGAATCTAAGATTTTGCAAATTTTTATTTTGAATGTTATATACATGCATTATTACAATTTGAATATAGGATTTTGTACTTCAAATTTAATATTTTGCAAACCAAATTCACCCTTTCAATGTACATACAAAATGTGTTGTTCAGGGAGGTGAAACATTTTTAAATAAACATAACAAATTAAATTTGATTATATATACTCTATTTATTATATTATACATACTCCATTATATACCTAATTTCGAAACAAAATAATTAATATTTAATAAATTCGATTTTTGATTTTTCCACTTAGAAAAATTTCACCGACGCATTTTTATTACACGAAATACGAAAATTTTGCTTTGAATAATTTACAGAATATTTAACAAATGAATAATTAAATGAAAGCTTTTAAAATAAATTTATGAGTAGTAATTGATTATGGAATTTCTTTAAATTAAACGGAATATTTGAATTTTAGAAAGAATAGCTGAATTATTGAAAAATGAATATTAATTTTAGCCAATTGGAAAATTATTTAAACTTGTTAACACAGAGGCAATATACGATGACATAAAAATTTTGCAGTGATTTTGCACAGTAGTAAAAGGAATCCGGTAACAATTCTTTTTAGCCCAATATAGTAAATGTTCTCTTTTTAATAAAGTTTATTCGGAATTCTTGCAGCAATTTTTGAATTTTGCTCAATTTTTTAATGAGATTTTTAGTTTTTTTTTTTCATGTTTTGCAGCGATTTTTTGACATTCCGAAAAGGAATCAGATTTAAATTTTTTAGCGCAGTTTTTTTCAATGTGTTTCCCCCCCCCTTCTCTGCAGAGTACAACATCCGCGATAATTTATTATTGCGACTTATGCAGGGATATTTCAATATATCAAAATGGGCTCAGTATATCTCTCCTACATACCAACCCAGGGTTCCCAGCAAAACATGTCTTGCAATTTCCCTGACCTTTCCATTTTTCCTGACCAAATCCAAGAAAATCCATGACCAAACGGGCATACACAAAATCTGCTTTAAATAACACAAAATAACAAGCAGCATAAAAAAAAAAAAAAAAAATCAGAAATTTGTATTGTAATAACAGGGTTTATACTCTTTCCTCAGGAGAAAATTCAAGCACCTTTCAAGAAAATTGCAAAATGAAATTCTATAAAATACTTTAAAATTAAAAAAAACCTTCATCTTGGCCAGTTTTCAAATGAATGCTATACAACAAAGTCTAGAATGTGAAAAGTCATGAAAAAGTCTAAAAAATGCAGAAAACTTTTGTCCATA
This sequence comes from Maratus michaelseni, assembly GCA_963931845.1. NCBI lineage: Eukaryota > Metazoa > Arthropoda > Arachnida > Araneae > Salticidae > Maratus > Maratus michaelseni. The sequence continues at coordinate 317,905,503 of OZ007587.1, read as the reverse complement.
TTATGGTTTTTCTGCATTGCATTTGAAGGAATTTCTCGATCTTGAAACTGACAAGATATAGTAACACTTTTCTAAAAAATAAATAATTTCAAATTAATTTTTTTTTTCCTTAGACTTTTCCATGACTTTTTTAGGAAATATTTGTAAATTCCCTGACTTTTCCTATATATTTTTTAATTTCCATGACTTTCCCTGACTACTTAGAAATTCCCTGACTTTCCAGATTTTTCATGTCACTGGGAACCCTGCAACCTCATTACCACAGAACTCTCCCTACTACTAATTTTACCTGCAGGTAGTCTGTCTTGCGCTTTTATAAAATGTTATTTTTTAATTAACAAAAAACAGCAGAGATTGGATTAACTAAAAATTGCTATTTTATAACATTATATTTAATAATTAGTATGCCATCTACATCGGCCAATTTAGATTTTTATATTCCCTCCTAGCTGCCAGCTAGTTAAGTAACACATTTTAACAATTCTTGGCAGCATGCAGCTGAAATTTTTTTTAAAGAAATACTGAATGAAAGAATTGAAAAAAAAAAAAAATTGGTACCTGTGTAGAATCTTCTTCTGCTTCAACATAATGAGCATGATATGATTTTAATAGAATTAGTAGAAGCTCAACAAATGATGTTAAATTTCCAAGAGGCTTTTTCCGTTTCATCAAGTTAGCAACATCCACTATTCCTGAAGGATAGTTATAAGATTATTATGTAAATACATCAAAAAACAAAGTTTAAACATAACAAAATGCAGTTTATTTCATGAAGAACGGGAAAGATATGGAAAAGACAATTTGGGAAAATGTTTTAAATAAAACAAGATCATAAAAAAGAAGAATATACAAAATTTATCTTACAACATTATATGATAGATTATAATAAATTCCATTAGAAATACTGAAAAAATAACCCTTCAAAGAAAAGCCAATTACAAAATATTTTCAAAATAAAGATAATTTACTATGCAAAGTAATCTCAATTCGTTTTCTAGATAGTTTTAAGATTTGAGGGTGCAATGTACTTCTTCTACTGAACTTTCTCTAACTGTGAACTAACTTTTAGCCTTATGTTTACTGAAAAGACAAAGACAAAATCTAATGTTTCCACATGTCTATTCTTACTGGGGGAGAGAAAAAAAAGGAAGTGTAAGTTTTAGGGCGAGTGGGGTTTAATTTAGATGATTGATTATTTATTTATTGTTATAAGAGAGCAACAAATAAGATAAAAGACATTTAGAAAAATTAGTTTTTTAAACTTTGTATACTGAGGAGAAGAGGATGGGGGATCTTTAAAATCAGGAGTTTTGTAGGAGCGTACAAACCCTGTTTTCCAGATTACATGGAAATGATTGACACATACACACATGCTGCAAACATATTATTTCTTTATATAATTTTTTTTCCATATATTATATGCTTAAAATGGGGAGAGGAAAAAAATAGAGAGAATGAAATATTAAACATGTGCCTACCTTGGGCACCAGATATATTCCCAGAAGAAAAATCAATAGATTCCATAATAGATTGCATGAACAAACAAAATGATTCCATGAAGTGGGGCTTCTGAAAGAATAATCTCATTATTTACATGGCTTGTCAATATAAAAACTAAATTAAAAACTAAAATATATCACTTATTTTAATTCATTTTAGAACAAACACCATATATATATATATATGAAATATTAACAGGGCAACATAAATATACATATCACTTGACAAATATTGGTGTTTCCTTTTTACTTAGGCCTTGGTGAAATAGAGAAAATAGCCTTAACAAGGAATATTTTCAGAAGTACTTTCTGGCAACCTCTTCACTGCTTCATATGCAGAAGCAGATTTTTCAATCTTTACATTATTTATTTAATATTATTAATAACAAAAGCAATTTATATAGTGTATACAAACAGAGGCAATTTATAACAAAATCTAACTAGCAAAAAGGGAGGAGTGAATTCCTGAAAATAAACTTTTAGTGTTTTGAAAAATTAAAAGAAAATTATTGAAAACATAATTCTAAAAGAATTTAAACCTACCTCAACTATAAATTTCTCAGAAAAACATAAATTAAGGTAAAATTAAATCAAAATGCTAAAATCACAAAAGATAACACCTAGCTTTACCTTGAGAACATCATCTTTTAAACAACTTTTTAGTTTAGCACAAAAGTTTTCACAAGCTTCATTGGGAGAGGTAGTAGAGACTAAGCTTGCTGAACATATAAATGTTTTGTACAAATTTGTCCATAATTTAGTAACAGGCCTTGTTCGAAACTGAAAATAAATAAACAAAATCAGTAATATTATTTTTATAGCAAGTAACAGACTTACACATACCCAAAATAACCAAGTGATATAACCAAGGGTATTAAAATATTACGACAAAAGATTGATAAATTTCTTGAAATGTTAGTGTATGCCAGGTTTTTTTCCCACTAGCTAATAACATTTCAAGAAAATTTTCAATATCTTGTTTATCTATACATATATCTATCTATAAACAATGTGATCTACTTGAGGTAGTTCACACAAAATAATGAAAATGAATGTGAACGGACACACACTTCTGAAGATACTGTTAACAAAAGATTTGAATATCCTCTCAATCATGGAATTGTTAGAACAGTGGCAAAATAATTTCGCACAATCATTTTTGATGATGGGAAAAGTTGATGAGGTAATAAAATGGGTGCAAATGACAAAGGAATAGTATATATGTATAATCTTGTCGAATTGCTCTTTACAATGCAAGAAAGAGTACTGATTACAGGAGACTGTCCTTATGACCAATGAATTATGTAATGTCCTTAGTCTCAACACTAATCGAAGCATCCTAGATAACGAATGTCTGGCAAAAAGAATCCCCAATTTGTGTAAAAATGATAAACATATAGAACCTTTCATGTACCCATTGTTTTACTGAAAAGAAACATTTTTCTATTCTGAGGTTGTACAATTGTGAACACCTCATCACCCCCAACCCCCATTTAAAAAAATTAATTAAAACTTTGTGTACATACTATAAAATTGGATTATCATTCATATGAATGCAATGTTATCAGGCATATCCTCGGTGCTATTCACCCTGTTACATAAAAATGAAAATGTTTCTTCTTATGCAGTCAATATTCACATTAGTGGTTGACGACATTCATAAGCAATTTTGGCCACAATGTGATAAATTTGACAAAAAAAAAAAAAAAAAAAATTCTTGGTAGAAAATTGTTTGTAATTTTGTACCAAACAACAGATGGTAAATTACGGCAGTTGTAAAGATTTCTGATTACAAAAAAATAACAAACAGAATGTAAAAAAATAGTATGAAAATGAGGTTGTTTCATTTTAAGAAACTTTTTGCATTTAATAGAATATTTATTATTGTACCATACTGGTATTAGGACAGGATAGTCTCAGAAGCATATATTTTGTGATAAGTATTTTGCATTTAACAGAATATTATTCCATCACATTTATTTGTTATCTATTAACACTTTATCTTCAAAATTTAAACTTACTAGTTTTTAACTTATTTGTGAATGACAGTATGTCAGCAGTATATTAGTGTTAAGTTTGTTTTAACCTATCAAAATTACCTTTGCTGAAATCGATACTTCTGATCATTTCTCATGTGTGAAATCAGAACATAAATCTTGTTTTATGTAAATTGTATTAGAACTGAAGGCAAAAACAGAAAGTTTTAAATCACTGACATGTCCTATTACATATCCTGCATTATTCGAGAAATAATGCTGTCTGGTGGTATACCAAAGAGTTGTTTTACCCGACCACAATCTGTCCTAAATATCCAGCAGATCGACACAAACTTCAACTTATATTACATCTCTCATATAATAGAAATCTTCTGTAATCATTCATCCATAATAATGTTGTTTTTCATTTACCAATTCTATTGGCAAGAACTCCAATTATGAAAGATTAATGACAAAAAATTGTTTAAATCTATGAAAACAAATTTGGTACTTATGTATTATATGGAGTAGGAAGACAGATCGGCAAAAAATTATCACAAACAGCCAGTCGTGTTTATCGTTGAGAAGTGCCAACATGGTTCAAAACAGTAATTTAATAAATGCATGATAACATCATTAAAAATAGTAAATAACATGAAAGAAAACTAAAATAATACAAAACTGTATAACTTAATATACATAACATTAGTTTTGTAGCTTTTATTGAGAAAAGACAGTTATTATAATACTTTTTATTCCAACGAGAGATGTTATGCGTGCCAGAATGAATATAACATATTTCCTATATATATGCTACCAGAAATGAAAGTGGAAAATAGGAAAAAAGGTGGAACATTTTTTACAGTTTTCTATACAATAAAATGAAATATAACTAAACGTATGATTGTTATTTTCTTTTCGAAACTTAGAACTTAACAAAAAACAAATTTAAACTAACAATAAATGTATAGGCTCACTGAATAAAAAGATAAAATTAAAGACAGTTTGCTAAAGGTGCAAATCATCCAAGTATATCTGATGAACTTATATGAAGTACAGTGATTAATTTTTCAAAATAAATATTATTTTGTATGGTTTTTAGCTATTTAAGATTTAACCTTCTTTGAGAAAAAAAAAAAAAAAAAAATTCTTAATGCTAAATATATGCACGTCAAATTGATTTTTGCTCCAGAAATAAATCTCCACAAACAAATCACTGAAATTACCCCAAGTGTTATATAAATGGGACAAAATATTCAATTTCCAAAAGAACCTTCTGGAAACTCCCTTTCCCTTTTAAAATTAAAAAAACTCCACTCTGAAAATACCCTTTGAACAACTTCATTCATGACTTTCAGAAGCTTATAATATAAGCTCACCTTTGATTTGATGGCTCTTTCGCACACAGCAAACCAGGAACAAAATCCAACTCCAAGGATAAGGATTTAAGTAGACAAAAGTATCTGATTATTTTGTTTCAATAAGACATACCCTCCCTCCCTCCTATATGCTTCAAATATTTTCTTTGCATTTTTGCATCAATTCAGGGAATGTCCAAAATTGCTTTAAAAAAGGCAGAACTCCTCTTTTAGGAGGATCTCTTTCACGACCGTACTATACTTATAGTATAGATATAGTTATTATATTCATATCATATTATATCAGGGATGAGATTGACAAAAAAGCTGAAAACCAAATGACGTTTCAGCAATGATAGTTATGAATTTCAAGCGCAACAAATATTATAATTGGTATTAATATATATTACATACTATATATATACATATTACATCAATTTAGCTTTGAGTAAATTAAAAAGAATTATTTACTTACTCTAATAAAAAATCTATTTAACCAAGATACAGCACATTAATAAAATCCTTCATTGGCATGAACATTTTTTAATAGGAATTTTGAAAATAGTAAGACACTTTTCTTGAAACAGCAAATCAAGTATATGCTAATAATTGCAACCACCTTAAATAAATGATAGAACAGTGTTCTCACTCTTTTTTTTAAATAAAAAATAAGTTTTTAAGGAAAATAGATTTTCTAAGGACATTATCAGCGGCACCAACTAATCAGTGCTTGGTTATTCCAGATTCCAGGTCATTTTTACCAGCCAGCTTGAAGCCAGTTTTTGGATTTTTTGCTTAATTTTTTAAAATTTAATTTGTTTTGGCATTTTGTGGCAAATTTTCTATATTACTAAAAGAAATTTGGTTCCAATCTTTTAATCCAATGCAGTAAATTTTGAAGAAATTAGAGTTTTCTCTGTGACTTTTTGTCCAATTTTGCAGTCTTTTGATGAAATTTGAATTTTTTTTTCGTGATCTTTTTTACGAAAATTGCATTTTTTTCGTGATCTTTTGACGAAATTTACGTTTTCCCCACGATCTTTTGACAAAATTCGTTTCCCCCCCCCCCTCATGATTCTTTGGCAAAATTCGCCTTCCCCCCCCCCCCCCTGATCCTTTGACGAAATTTGCGTTTTTTCACGACCTTTTGACGAATTTCGTGTTTTTTTTTTTAGTGATCTATTGGCAAAATTCACATTTTCTCCACGATCTTTTTACGAAATTCACGTTTTTTTTTTTTTTTTTTTCCCAGCTATCCTTTGACGAAATTTACATTTTCTCCACGATCCTTTGATGAAATTCATGTTTTTTCGTGAAATTTGCGTTTTTTTGCAATGTTTAAGCAAATTTCGTGTTTTTCGGAAAAAAGCGGAAAAATCTCATGCCTGTATTATATCTATACTAATAAAAGAAAGTTTTGCTTTGTGTGTCTGTCAGGGCTAGCGAAAAATTAAAAACTGATCAATATTTAATCTCTTTTTTTTTTTGTGAGCCAGCTTTTAGCACTCGTGCATGACCAGAACCCGATTTACAGCAGCGAACGAAAATGAAGAAAGCATTTATTTCGCAATTCTGTTTAAACTTCTATTGACTAAACAGTTTGGTTTGTTTAAAAAAATGGAAAACATATTCTGAAAGATCACACTCTTACATCTCAAATGCCACAATAATTCAGGAAAAAAGTTAATCCCTTGAAAAACATTTTCGAAAAAGCGTCGTTTTCCCGGATGAATGTTTCCACCCTCACGGCAACGCATCTCAAGAGTTCAATTTTAGAGATATAGACAAACCAAACATATGCTCTTAAAGCCGAAAACTTCTTCTAATAGATGGTATAATTAGTTTTAAAATATACAAATTTTAACACTCTAAAACATACCAGCGAATGCAGGTCATTTCGTGCCTTACAAGATTTTTTTTCTTATGCTAAAAGTTACCAAACATTCGCATTTCAACACAATCTTTTTAGAGCATCTCAGTAGACCAGATTTACATCATCTACAATTTCAAAATGTTCAGACAAGAAGAAATATTTAAAAAAATCTAAGAAATTTTTGGCGAAACCCTATAATAACGGGGTGTTGCTGTGTGGTCACGTTCGGCTTCAGGTAATGTTTTCATTATTTAATATGCATATATATTCACATAATTTTATAGAGACTTGGAAACAGTTATAAATGACTAAAATTTCAGAGAGTTTGGATGACGAAAATTATTATTAATTTTAAACGCTAACATACCAGACGTAAAAGCAAAAAAAATTATTTTACAACCAGATAACAATATTTCTGATGTAATTTTGACGACACAGTCTGTAAAACAATTATCTTTATGACCATTAAAAAAATAAAATAGTTCGGACAACAAAAGCTTTTTTCTTTAAAAAAAAAAAGAAAATGTTTTCTTATGAGCACTTTTATCACTAATTATCAGTATTTTTTCACTATTTTGTCATAAACAATATAAATTAAAATAATAAAAATATGGAGTTTATTTAAGGTTTTAAAATGGTTCGGGCAACGTCGGGCGGATCAACTAGTAGTTATATATAAATACTCCTGAAATTGCATTTAATTTGACAACTATAAAATATAAATTATGCAGTTACAATGTAGAAAAAAATAGGGTTACTGTAATAAGTACTATCAGTGCCATTGCTGACACGTTGTATCTGTCTGGCATGGATAAAGTACCACAAATTTTTTTGAAGTTGAGATCTAGGTGGATGGTTTCTTTAATAGATGAATTAGTACAACTGCTTTTGATTTATAGCAGCATTTTCAGTGCTGAGTTTGTTTTAAAGTATCAAAATTAATTTTCCTGTATTTGGAACATGTTAAGACGTTTTCTCGCACTTGCATTAATACAGCAAGCAATCTCCTGAAAAATGTTAATGCCATCTTCCCGATTGTCTGTAAGCATGTTACTGATCAATCATCAATAGTGTTGGTAAGAACTCCGATTATGGAAGATTATCAACAAAAATTGTTTAAACTTATCAAGAGCAAATTTTTGTGAAGTTAGATGGTTAATGAAACTTACCTGATGAATATAGACAGGAAAAATGAATTCAAATGGGAACAGTAGCACATCATACATACAGCTAAAATCATGTTCTTGTTTATCCCCTTGATTAACTTCTTGTGTCTAAAATATCAAGGAAAAGGATAAAATAAAATTACTAATATGGAAAGTTATTAATAGAGTACTAATAAAAACAACAGAACCACCCTATATGGGGAAATACAGTAAGTGCTAAGACACAAGGACCTCACAAATGCAGAAGGCTCTCTAGAAGAGTAAAACAAACAAATAAACAAAACCCTTTTAACATTTAAATAACAATAATAAAAAAATAGATTACAAAAATTTCCTGTATCTCAGCATATTACTAAAAAATTTTTTTTTTACACCTGAACAAAATTTAGGGGTTGTCAAAATTTCTTTTTTTTTTTTCTCGTACTTATGTTCCTTGAAGTCTGATAATTCTGGAACTTCTTTTTCTGCCATGAATACAATATATGCTAGGAAAAGTGCAGGAGATGTTGTATTTTTACATGTAAAAATGCTATAGTTATAGCTTGGATAAATGAAATTAGCACTGCAATTCGCAGCCATGTCCAACGAATAAGAGTGAATTATACCAGCCAGGATATCGTTCAGGTAGCTCAGTAGAAGAGCATAGGCACGGCAAGCCAAGGTACCCAGATTCGAGTCCTGGCCCTAGCATTTTTCGCTCTGTTGGAATAAATCTCAACTATAATACTCCAACCATTGAATATGATTTACCTAGTTGAAAAAACTTTCCTCTCTTCATTATGAATAAATAAGTAGTTTAACAAAATTAAAATAGGCACAGTTAGAATACTGAAATTACAAAAAAACATTATGCCGATAAGTCAGTTTCTCAATTACATGCACATACAGCATGCACACACACACATACATACACTACACCTGTATATATAATAAAATGAACTATGCAAAATTTCTCTAAATACCTTTTCAATAACTTCTAAAAGTGTACCAGCCACTCCAGACCAAAGTTCAATGAGAACATCCCCATCAACAGTGATTGTTCCAACAGCACTTCTTAAGACGTGCATAAACTTATGAGCATTGGATAAAGGATAGAATGATTCATGTATACCAGCTTGTATGAGGCGATTGTAAGCTGCAAAGAACCTATGACATAATAGAATAAATTGTGAAAGTAAATTGTTGGAGAAAACTGTAGTTTTCTTACAATGAAAACAAACAAATTTCAGTTATGTAAATCTAATCACTTCAAATATTATTCAACAATAAAATTATCCTGTTCAGTGATGCCACCAGGCTTTTGAAATCCAGGGTCCTTGGGACCCAGACACTTCCAAAAAATAGGGTCATTTTTTTTTTTTACAAAAAGGGGTCTTCTTTTAGAAATAAGACAGAATTTAATGCATGTTATACAATATATACTTCTTTTGTGATCTTTCAACAAAGAAAATTATGCATCCTGAAGGACCCATAAAAATTATATTAATGCACCCCCTTCTCCAATTTTTTTTTTTGCTTAAATGATGTGCTATAGCGTATCACCGGCATCACTGCCTGTTATATAATATATTTTCTGTTCTTAAAACTCTCTGGGAGAATAGGTACAGTGGAATCCTGATTTTATATTTTTCATTTGACCAGTTGAAGAAACAAAATAAGAGTGTTTTATATTTGCAACATGTTAAATTTCTCAATTCTGCAGAATAAACTACAGATATTCCAAATAAAATAAAATAAATTTGATTTAATATTATTATTTAACTTTAAAAATATATAAAATATGAAATGATTCACAATTCTATGATATTAATTTTTGAGAAATTTTTTTTTTGATTAGATTATAAATTAAACAAGTTGATAGACAGTATTTGAGAACAGCTAAGTTAAAACTTATTGTAATAACTACATAGACAGACAAATATAGATAAAATATACAAATGAAATCAAATATTTAAAAACGTACCTCTTAGGTTGTTCACTGGGAAATAAATGTGGACTAAGAAGCATTTTAAGTAGACTATTACATAATATGTCCTGCATAAAAGATTAACATAAAAGTGAGCCAAAATTATCAACAAAAAACAAACAAAAATAAAGTAACTGTGAATATTTAAATTTAACTCCATTGAATTCTGTTAGGAAATAGTTAAATTGAAAGTATTTTAATAGAAAAAAGTACATCAAACATATTAAATTGCTTTATTTTAAGAAATGTAAGAAACATTATTTTATTTTACCTAAGTACACTGGTAAAAACAATTAAAGGGACAAACGGTTTTTTTTAAAAAACAAGACAAAATAAGCTATGCCTAAATGCAAATTAGGTATCAGATGATAGCTAAGCTCTTCGCGGACACACCTGCCATGTGGTGGTCTGTGTCGTCAGAAAGAAGTAGCGCTGTGATCGCATTTGTGTAGAGGTACCTCATTTTCTCGCCGAAGCTTGTAGCGTAAGGACGTTTTGAAACATCGTAGCATAACCCAATCCTTGTTTTTTGAATTTTTTCGTTTACCCATCGTTAGTATGGCTAGTTGTCATTGTCGAGATGATGCCACAAGATAGTGGATAGTTGGAAGACTTGAGGCTGGCCAATCACAGGCTTTATTGTTGTAAGGACGTCGGGGTTCTGAGAAATATGGTGTCCTCTCTGTGGAAACAGTTCACAGAGATAGGAACAGTGGTCCACCGACCTGGCCAATGCCACAAAAGGTCAACAACGCCGGTTGAAGAGTGTTATTTGAGACTTCTAGCCAAAATTGATAGATTCGCGACAGCGACACAACTGTCTTGTCACCTGTATAATGCAACAGGAACATCCATTTCATGGATAACAGTCACCCAGAGACTTAATGCAGGTAGTCTGTATGCTAGGCGTCCTGCCGTCTGCATCCTTTTGACTGTGAACCAGAAAAAAGCCCGTCTAGCATGGTGCCGAGAACACCTCTCTTGGACAGAGGATAGTTGGGGGCGGGTTCTCTTCAGTGATGAGTTGTGATTCAATCTGAACAGAGACTTGAGACATGTTCTCATCTGGAGAGAACTGGGGAGTCGATATCAACCCTCTAACATTGTCGAAAAGGACCACTATGGCGGAGGTGGTCTGATGGTCCGGGCAGGCATCATGGCAGACGGGCGTACTGACCTTATTGTGTTCGATAGAGGTACTCTGACAGGTCAGCGGTACAGGGACGAGAACCTTTCACCCTATGTGAGAATTTTCCGCACAGCATATGGACCAAATTTCGTTTTTATGGACGATAACGCCCGTCCACATAGGGCTCAGTTGGTGGACCATTACCTCGAATCGGAGGATATTCAACAAATGGAGTAAGTAGCCTGCGATGTCCCCTAACCTTAATCCCATCGAACACTTATGGGACGCCCTTGGACGATCAATTGCAGCTCGAAGACCAGCTCTAACGACCACCAATGAGCTCAAGGGTGCTTTGATGCAAGAGTGGGTGTGGTTGCCACAGGGATTGATAAGAACCCTGGTAAACAGTATGAAACGCCGATGCAAGAGTTGTGTAACTGTTACAGGCAATCACACACCCTATTAGACATGTTTTTCTAGGACTGACAGGGTGTCGGTCAGCTGCTGAGTTGGACACGTGACCAGTTTCCTTATTTAGGGTGCAGGTTGTGCCCATTTTTGTTTTACCATATATTGGTCTTATATCGGATGATATTTTGGAAAAGTTTGGTTTTATTTGCTTTGTTAGTTTTATTTTTATTGCAAAAAAACCATTTGTCCCTTTAATTGTTTTCACCAGTGTATTATAAAAGGAAGAGCAAAATATATCAAAGTACACAAAAAGCAGAAAATATTAAGAAAAAAGAGAATACTTTGTTTTAATATCTCTTATTTTGCAAAATTATAATATTAATATTAAAAATAAATAAATAAGTAATACCAATTGAATAAATCCTAAGATAAAACTTGAGAGAGAGACTTCATAATCTGAGTTATGCAAATGTTTTGTTTTCATATCTAAGCTTATGTGTGAGAATAAACATTACTATCTTATCAAGATATCCAAGTTTTTGAGGTGTGGTCGATTTCAACAGAATGCATGCTTTTAGAAAAATTATGCAGTATGCTGATGCAGATTTCACATGCCACTATTTGATTACTATTTGTGAGAATTCTCATACTGTGTTTTTATGGTCAGCACTGTTATCTTTATTGCTGTAGTCGAAGAAATTAATTTTATTTACAGTGCTGGGTAACATCATAGCTCACAGAGCACATTTCTCTGCAGTCAGGAGGTGGGGCCAATTATGTTACGGATGATGGACTATTGGCTTTTTTTATTCCTTACTTTAGAAAATGGTAGTTTTGCTCTTCAGCATATCATTCAAAGTTTCCTGAATTTATTTTGGATATCTCCCTCCTCTTTTTTTTTTTTTTAAATAAAATTTGATTTCTGATTGTACCGGTCAGAATCAGTAGAGTTTGAACCATCATCAATCACTGAGGTGATACTGTCGCTTAGCTGAAGAAAATACGTTAACAAATTTTGACTAAAATGATCACTACTGAAAATCTTATAAGATGCCTTCCGGGGTTGATTAATTTCTTCTACAACATTTTAAAGATCCAGGAGGAAAGCATGCCTATTACTTCATGCTGATCAAATAAAGAAGATTTATTTTTGTATTAAAATGATGCTTTTATTGCTTAACTTTAATTAGATTAGGCCAAGACATTGGTAAGAATAAAATTTCCCACATAATTACTGTTTCTGATCTCAAAGAATGAAAAGTGGAGTTATTGCAAAATATTAAAAATTCACAACTGCTTAAATTTCTATAAGATAAGATAACAGATTTTAAACCAAACTTCATTGAAATAATTTCTGTGGTTTAGCATTTCTGGTTCATAAGAATTCCCTAAGCTGCTGTGATTACCTCTATTTGGTAAGAGGATGTTTTTTTTGTGGTCTCCAATAAAAAATGCTTAGGTTCATGGAACCTACATAGTTTAGGATGTAATTTTGGTGTGTGATAACTATTTTGGACTTTTGACAGTGTTTTTCCAAGTTGAGTGAAATATTAGTACAGAATTTAACTTGAGAAACTTTTTTTAAAAATCTTTTACTAATGTCTTTTCTTTGGAGGGCCAGGGGGTGGGGAGAAAGTTATAAAAATATTTACTCTTAAGTACATTGAGAAAACTTAAATATAAAAATGCAAATTAATGTTAATTTTATTTTGACATATTACAAATATTAATAACTAAGTGTTATTATAGTAAAATTCTTTTTGTTCAGTGGCTTTTTTTGAGCACTTTTCAGAAGAGTTCCCACAGGCATTACTTTTGTAGGCACTTCACTTACCACTATTTTTTTAACAATAACCTTCAGCTAATTTAATAATATTTTATGATTAAATAAGTTGAAGATTAAATCCAGACATACTAAATAAATAATTATAATACTTTTTGAAAAATGAAAAAAGAACAGTTTTAACTTTGGATTTTAATTTTGCATAAGTTAATTTTTGAAGAGTGTTTTAGTTCTGCAAAGTTAACCTAGACATCACCACCAGTTCTCCTTTGAATGACTTTTAATAAACTATTGTTATTTGTTAAACTTTCATATTTATGTTCTTATTTAGTCTGAAATCATGGATGAACAGAGAAGGATGGGTGGGGAGGGGGGGGGGGAGAAGAAAAAACATATTATACTACAAAACACATACAAAATAATTATATATTATATATCAGTGCAAAATTTTAACAGAAATGTGCCAAAGTGGTATAAAAAATCTTGATAATGTAAGAAATCAAAGAATCTGTCCCGTAAAATGCACAAAGAGGAGAACAATAAAGATTCATGGGATTTTCATACTTTCTAACATACATTAAATCTTAAAAGTTTGTGTGGTTTTGTACAAAAAATAAATGAGTCATTTAAAATTTTGTTGGATGCACATATTCATATGAAACATATTAAAAATACTCACACACGTTTACAGGTAAATTTTATCACAACATAATTATTTGATTTGTGATTATTTCATTTTAAAAACATACTAGCTGACCCCTACCAGCATTGCCCGGGCCTGTGATAATAATAATAAACTAGTCGGATGTGCCAATCCCAAAACTTTCTTCTATATCAGTCATTTTAATGCTTCAAAAATTCGCAATCACATCGCCAATAAAATCAATATTTTTCGTCATTATGTTGTATGTCAGCTGCTTGCGAATCGTCGGGTTACTGGGATGCGATCAGCGGATGTATACTAAACTACGAAAAGTCCTTCTGGCCTGTACCGACAGGAACAGATAGCCTCCCTATTCCTTGGTTTTACGATTTTAGCTAATTTTACTGGAAAACACGAAGCTAAAATGCGTGGAACCCAATTAAAGAAGATTCATTCCCAGTTCTCGTCAACATTGAATTTGAATGAGAATATCGCCAAATTAGTCCTCTACAGCCAAATTGGCTTCATTTATGGCAACCTAGTTTTGTGGCCAAATCTGGCGATATTTCGCCAACTGTCGCCAAGCTTGGCGAGAATTTGACGTTGGCGAATATAAATATATAGTGTTAAGCACTTAAGAATGGGAACAATGGTTACAACAATGAAAGAAAATTTGCTGAAACCATGTTAACTAAAACTCATAAATTAAACCCGTTTATGGATGAATTCTGCTGTCTTGTTTGAAAATGTCAACCACCCTAAAATTTCAAACCGCTATATCTCTGCCATTTTTTAAGATAGAGGCAAAACAAAAATTGCTCCGGATTCTCCAGATCAAGGCCGAACATTTAACGGAATTTTTTTTTAGGATTTCTAATTTTTTTGTACATCTTTTTGAATTTGAAATCTTTCAATGGCTATCACAGCGCCCCCTTCTGGCGGAATATCCCCACATTCAAGTAAGACCTGCTGGCCACAGCCAAAAACATATAAAAAAATTTGTTTTCATTATCTGCATAACATCATACACTTTTCGATGATACAATGGTGAAAATCAAACAAAAATCGCGATCGCAGCATCCCCCCTTTCGTCACAATATCCCCAAATTCTAATACAACCTGCTTGCCATAGCCAAAAACATAGAAAAAAAAATTGGTTCAATTTGAAGCATAACTTCATACACTTTTCGATAATATAATAGTGAAATGGAACAAAAATATCGATCACAGCGCCCCCTTTCATCGAAATATCCCCAAATTCTAATAGAACCTGCTTGCCATAGCCAAAAACATTGAAAAAAAATTCTGTTAAATTTGAAGCATAACTTCATAGACTTTTCGATGATACAATGAGGACGGACAGACAGGCATTTTGTAAAAACATGTTTTTCGGAATCTCTGACCCCTAAAACGTGTAAATCCGTCGAAAACCGGAAGACGAAAAAAATTTCGATTACAATACTTTCTTCTATTATAGATAGAAGAAAGTAAAAAACATCAAGTTTTTATTATTTTATACCTTTAACTCAATTTTGTATGAAATTATATTTTAGGATGGAAAAGTTGCGAAAAAATATTGATATTTAGTGATAAAAGTGCTCATTTTCTTTTCTTTTTTTGCGTAGGGTTGTTTCATAGTTTTAAAATAAAAAAGTTTTACAGCCTGTGTAAAAATTTCGTGAAAAAATATTGTTATCTAGTTGTAAAAGAAATGTTTTCTTCTCGCTTTTTTGTTTGTTTGTTTTCGTGTCGGCTCCTTTAGCATAGCAATAAAAAAAATAGTTTTCTTCTGAACTCTCTAACATTTCAATCGGTTATAAATACAGTAGAAGATCTTTATAACGAAAACCTAAAAACATGAGGTTGTGCGTTATATAGATAACATTTCACACATCATTAAATGAAGCTTGTAAAACACAGGGTGGTCACAAATATCTTATGTTAAAATTCCATGATTTTTCCAGGTTAGCGTTAAAATAATTAAATTTCCATTGGTTATTTCCTTTAACCCCTTGGGGACGAGCGACCCGTATACGTGACTCATAAGATGCTCAGAATTCTCGATTATTCCCACCAGTTAATTTTTATTGTAAGTGTTATGTCATGTATTAAAATTTAAGTGTAAAATATATTCATTTAAATATTTCCCTTTTTCACATGACATACATTTGTTTTTACCATCCCCAAGCCTACGTTAAAGTACAAACGAACTCCATTGCATTTATGCGAGGGAAATTCATCAGATCTGGGCTATGGAAATTCCCATTGGGTTTTTGACACTGCCGCTACAGCGCATTTTTGTAGCAATAGAAATTTATTTTTCACTTTTGAGCCAGTATCTGATTTGCACATGTCTCTTGCAGTTGGGGAGAAAGAATGTCCAGTTGAGGGTAAGGGTACAATTCAGTTTTTAGTACGTTGTAAAAATGGAAAATTCAATCGTATTATCTTAAAAGATGTTTTATATAATCCTAATTTAAGAAGAAATTTGCTTTCTGGTGTTAAGCTTGAAAAACTCGGGATAAATTTTGTGGGTAAAAATGACCTGTACTTTTTGAAGCCATCAAAATATGTTACTAAATGTAAGGGAAATGACAATCCAGTCAATTTGTCAGCAAATCAAGTAGATAAAGTAAATGTTAATGAGTTGTGGCACGAACATTTTTGCCATATTAGCAGTGAATATGTAATTAACACCAGTAAACAAGAAAGTGTTAATGGTCTTCCTATGCTATCAAAGTTGACTGAAGATTGTATTTCTTCTAAATTGGCTAAATCTAAAAAAGTCTCTTTTAAGCCTGTTGGTCAAATTCGTTCTAAAGTTCCTCTCCAGCTGCTGCATATGGATTTGTGTGGACTGCTGCCAGTTTCATCTCATGGGGGTAGCAGATATTTTTTATCTAAAATAGATGATTTTTCTAGAAAAGTTACTGTATATGCCCTCAAAAATAAGTCTGATGTTTTTGAGACATTTCTTAGGTATCAAAAGAGAGCCGAAAGGTTTTTAGATAAGAAAGTAGTCTCTGTTGGAACAGATGGGGGACTAGAATTCTGTAATGATGAATTTGATAACTTTCTGGAAAGTCAGGGCATTGCCCATGAGAAAACGAACCCGTATTCTCCCGAGATGAATGGTTGTGCGGAACGCTTCAATTTAACTGCCCTTGACGGTGTAAAAACCCTTTTAAATTCTAGTGGCTTATCTCAGAAATTTTGGGCTGAAGCTCTTTTATGTTTCACGTATGTGTGGAACAGAGTTTGCCATAAAAATTTCAATAAAACCCCTTTTGAATTGTATTCTGGGAGAAAGCCTTCTGTTTCTCATCTTAAAAAATTCGGTTGCTTAGCTTATGTTGGTATACCCAAACAAAAAAGAAAGAAGCTCGATATGAGAGCAAAACATGGCATTATGTGCAGTTATGCACAAACGACTAAAGGGTATCGCATTTGGATAATAGATGAGCAAAGAATTTTTGAAACTATAAATGTAAGGTTTGATGAGAGCAAAAGGGGGTTTGATGTCATAAAGAGTCCAAAACATAATTTTCATTCTTTTTCCTATTTGAACTTCCCAGAGGATGGTGATATCTTTCCTATGATAGATGACTTAATCGAGTCAGAAAGTAGAAGTGATATCCTAGCCAAAGTAAAGGAAACTACTCTTAGCCCTGTAAAAACTAGAAGTTCAATTAATCAAAATTCAAAAGACAGCCCAGATTTAATTCCTTGTACATCCGTCAATTGGGTACGTAGTGCTGACCCTAGGAAAAATGAGCCCAGGACAGATATTTATTATGGCATTGAGGGAACTAAAGTTAAATTAAGGTCTTTAAATGATACAATTAAGTACTGTGCAGAGAATAACATAAAATATGATTATGATTTTTTTGATTTCAGGGGAAAAAATAATCAATCTGGTAAAGTCTCAAATTTTTCAAATGAAGCTAATTTAATTGAATTAAAAAACCCTAGAAGTTACAAAGAAGCTGTAAAAACACCCGAAGCATCAGAGTGGGAAAAAGCAATGAACCAGGAAATGCAGGTCATGTATGACCGCAAAGTTTGGGATCTTGTAGAACCACCTAAAGATGCACAAATTTTGGGTAACAGATGCGTTTACACAATTAAGAAAAATGAAAATAATGAAATTGTGAGATTTAAAGCACGTCTTGTAGCTCAGGGGTTTAGTCAAATAAAAGGTTTAAGCTATGATGAAGTTTTCAGTCCAGTAGTAAGTTTTTCAATTATAAGATTGTTTTTCACTATTTTTGTATGTCTTTTTAAATGGTTAAATGTTCAAGTAGATGTTAACAATGCCTATCTATATGCAGATCTAGATAAGATTATATATATGCAGCAGCCGGAGGGTTTCATTAGTGAAACAGGTAAAGTTTGTAAATTAAATAAAGCTTTATATGGCCTCCATCAAAGTGGTCGTCAATGGTTTTTTGAAATAGATGATGTACTTTAAAACTAAATTTTATTAAACTTAACTGGTGCAACTGTGTTTATACTTATGAAAATAAACTTCTTTTATTGTATGTAGATGACATGGTCATCTTCGGTAAAACAGAAAGTGATTTGGAACTTGGTGTAAGTTTGTTAAATAAGTTTTTCAATCTGAAAGTTGTGGGGAAAACAAGAAAGCTATTAGGTATTGAATTTCAAGAAGTAAATGATAAGCTGTACATTCATCAAAAATCTTATATTGATAAAGTTTGTAGCTTGTATTCAAACTATAACATTCCTTTGACAGGGTTCATACTCATTTCCCCTCAAAAAATCCCCTGATGTATTTTCCAGAATGAATAATTTTCCCATGTTGACAATTAATGACATTTTTTAAAACTTAGTAAGTATTACCCCCCCCCCCCCCCAAATAAATAAATAAAGAGGTAATCACAAAAGTTAAGTTTTTACATCAGAAGGTTAAAAAATAAATATGTGTATATATATATATATATATACACAGGTATGTATAAAAAACCTGTATATGTATTTTTCCCAGATCAGCAGCAAATTTTCTAGGTATCAAGATTTTGTTACGTTACACACAAAAATCTTAAGAGTTGTGAAAGTTCCACTCTCAAGTTCACAACTGCTTCTGAAGCACAAACTACTGATTTGTTACAGAATTTTTTGCAAAATTTACAAATTGTTGAACATTTTGCAGATACATGCTGTTACTTCACAAAGCATGCGAATAGCAGCAAGTGCCCTCATTTCCCAGAGTAGCCGATTGTTTTGCCAATTTTCCCAGGTTTTTGGTATTTTTTGGAAAATCCCCTGATTTTTAAGACACAAAATTTATCCCCTGACTTTCCCCTGATTCCCAGGTTTCCCCTGATGAGTATGAACCCTGTTTGAGTAATGTCCCAATACCTAAGGGGCTAGTTTTGTCAAAAATGGACTCTCCAGTAAATCAGAATGAAGTTAATGACATGTCTGAATTCCCTTATAGAAACTTAATTGGTTGTTTAAGTTTTATTGCTGGTCGAACAAGGCCAGACATAATGTATGCTGTAAATCTTTTATCACAGTTCCATCTAACCCAGGTATGAAACACTGGCACAGTTTATTAAGATTACTCGGCTATTTACAATACACTAAACATTTTAAATTGGAATTATCTAGAATTAACGAATTAAAAATTTCTTAGTTATTCAGACTCTGATTTTGCAGCAAATAGAGATGATCGTGTTTCCATAGGAGGTTTTATTCTATTTTTAGACGGGTCACCAATTTTTTGGAAAACCTTTAAGCAAAAATGCATCAGCCTTTCAACTATGGAAGCCGAGTATGTAACTCTCACTGAAGCTGCAAAAGAGTTAATGTGGATGTTCTAGAAAATGAAAGTTTAAATTTAAATCTTAAAGAATGTTCATTATTTTGTGATAATCAGGCAGCTATTGTTTTTTCTAATTCACCTGTTGAGAATCAAAGGACTAAACATATTCATATTAAATATTTATTTTTGAGAAATTTGATTTATGATAAATTGTTTAAATTAAAGTATATTTCAAGTAAATTAAATTTAGCTGATCCTTTCACAAAACCTCAGGTTAAAGAACAGTTGATAAAATTTTGTATGCAAATTTTTGAAGTTTAAATTTTTAAATTACATTTTTGGCCACTCTTTTCATTGCCATGCCTCTTTTTGACATGACATTGATTAGACTGTCTTTTTTTTCAGAAAAGTTTAAATATTTTTGAGAGTTAGAATTTTGAGATAAGAGTTTAAAAGGGAGAAAAAAAAAACCTACTATTTTTGGTCATTTTGATCAGTGCCTGGCCAGTGAGTTTTTGTGGTTTCCCCGACCTGGTTATGATTAGACTGGCTGTTTTTGAATTAAGTATAATGTGTATTTTTCATGTTTAAATTTTTGAATATTTTTTCTTGAAGTTGTTGTAAAGACTTGGGGATGCTAAAAAGGGGGCTGATTGTTACGTCATGTATTAAAATTTAAGTGTAAAATATATTCATTTAAATATTTCCCTTTTTCACATGACATACATTTGTTTTTACCATCCCCAAGCCTACGTTAAAGTACAAACGAACTCCATTGCTTCATGAGGTTTTTCAGGTAAACATGCGATTCATCCATGATCTATCGCTGTGCTTTTGGATCACTGTTAATCGCTGTTACTTTCGACCCAGAGCTCTCGTCTGACGATCACTGCTCTGATTGCCTGTTGTTTGACGTCATGGTCCGTGAAGCCAGTGGAGTTTCGTGTACGTTTTTATCTTTATAGAGTGGCAGCAACTGTATGCAAATTTTTCCAAAACAGACTGGTATATGTAGCAGGTCAAGATGTTTGTACCTCGCCTTCCTGCCTTTGACTTGCCTTGCATTTTTCCACGTAGCTTGCTTGGAAGCAGCATTTTTGTCTTCTGCCATGTAACTGATTACGATGTCGTAGCTTAGCTACGTTTTAAAAGCTGCTGGCGGTTGTTAGTTTATTGATGAAAGTTTATTTTGCTTTTATTTTTAATTTTGTTAAGCGAAGCAATGCTGACGTTGGATTGTCATTTGTAATTAGCCATCAATAAAGTCATCTTGTTGTTACTCCTGCTGTCTTCCACATTCATGCATTTCCAAACCTAAAGATTCCACTGCGTACTCTGCTTACCATTTGCTTAATATATAGTTAATTTATCTCGATAGAGAACAGTAAGCTTTGCCTAATTTAATGACAGCATTTCTGCGATTCAATTAGGCAAAAATTTCAGTTTTGAAAAACCGATGGCGAAAGATTAAAAATTCTGCAAAGGACGCTCATCCCGAAGGGGTTAACAACACCACTCTGATATATACTGTCATTATTTATTTTTAAGAAATCACACAAGATATTTAAACAGTGATCATTTAAATCATTTTTTTTCCTTTCTCTTCAAGAAATTCTGAATTTATTTAATGTAAAATGTTTTATTATAACCAATAAAAATACCTTAGTATTGCGCATATGTAGTACTTACTTTCTATTAATATAAATAACATAACACATAAAGAATAAGCATACATATGTAATTGAATGAGTCCATATTACAAGACATTTAATAAATTTAATTTTAATATTAAAATTTTACAAAAAACAAAAAAGTAACTGTTAAAAAAAATATCAAAACTCAGTTTTTTCATTTTTTAAAAATATTTACTTTTTAATTGTTATTATCTCCTCCATTTATATTTCAATTTCTTTATTTGCTTTTACTTTCAGCTTTATACTTTCAATTTTGTTATTAATTTCTGTAATCGCCAACTTTATTCTTTTCTTTTTAGCTTCAGAAGCATCTTTTTCTAAGAAATTTTTTCTTTTCATTTCTTTTACAGCATCAGCTAGAGCTCTGAACATGCATTTTTATAACTTTAAGTGAATTCTAAAATCTCATAATTAACATTGCTTATGGATGACTTTATTTTCTCGTGGACAACTCTTTGTGCAATCAGGGTATTCTCTTTAATATTGTCAATGAGACATTCTGAATTAATTGAAAAACCTTTTACTACATTGATATTTCCATGAGATAATACCATGACTATTTTCATGACCACATTTATATCCTAACAAGAACGAAAAATCATGCTTCAAGCATAGATTATGTAACACTTTCCAACGCTTCCATAATAATTTTACAAATCATTACCGTTTAATAAGCTGAAAGATAACATCTAAGTAAACAATTTGGAAAACGCATAACATATTTAAAAATGTAATTTCAGGAATTTTCAACATATACAATATTCGGAAAAATATCCGAATACTTTTATTCAGCCCTGTATATAATCTATAGATTTGTATATATACTACATAGGATGCTAAATTTTAGTTTAGTTAAGAAACACCTAGCACAGTTTAAAATTCTCCATATGGAGTTTCTGTCAATAAACAGAAATATGTTCTCGAACTTTTGTGCTGTCCTGTATATGATCTACAGAATTTATACACACCAAGTAATAGACAAAAAGTGAGTTAAATTTAAAATCGCATTCAGCAACTCAAAACACACTTCCAGGAATTATTGTTAACAGACAGTAGAGAATTCTTTTGTGTGTCCCTGTAAATGAACGATGACTGCTATACACACAATATTCTGTAGTAAGGTGCTTGTAATGCACCTTAGTGATACATATAAATTTCAATGCGTTTAAAATAGTGAAACATTTATTTAATTAAACCGCAAATGATTTTTCTCCATAGACGTAATGTAACGGAATTCTTTTGACTATCCCTGTAAAGTAACTATAAGTGCTATGCACACCCTATTCCATATTAAGCTTCTTGTAGTACACCTTAGTGATATATATAAATTACAATGTGTTTGAAATTGTGTAACATCATTAAAATAAACCCCAAATGATTTTTTCCCATAGACCATAATGTAACGGAATTCTTTTGAGTGTCCCTGTAAAAAAAACTATAAGTGCTACACACTTCAGTTGAAATAGGGAACAAACTATAGATAACAACAATAACATATAAAAATTGCAGGGCAATCCGAGCATATTTACGGGAGTTAGAGCACGGACAGACGGCAGACAAACCGAAGTCATAAACACTTTTCAACTAGGTTGGAAAGTGTTAACAATCTCCAAACTTATTAAATATATCTCTCCAAAATATGTCAATTCTGGAATCTTGGTGTTTATAAGCTTTCAGTTTTTCTTTGGTGTCAATGTCAAAGCATACCTTTAAATATTCTCTTTGAGCATTGTCGACTTCATTATCACTGATAATTCTGCTGTCTACTAACACTGTCAAAAGATTTTTATGCGTTTTTGTTGAGTTTCATTTCTGGCTACATCTCGGTCAAAACAAGTTAATGAGGATAAATGAGGGGGGATCTTTGCAATAACTTTAAGCATATTGCTTTAGACAAGATACAGAATCTTTGCGGAATTGTAAAATCTTATAAGAAATTTTCTGTTTTTCTCTTTTTTTTTAAAAAAAGCACTCTATGTGCCATAACCTAAGTCAATTGTAGATGCTGATTTCAAGTTTTTATTATTAGACAAACCTATTTTATGAATACAACCATCAATAAGTACGCTCTCTTTAACAAATTTTGACATATTTCTAACTATTGATGTTAGAGAATTACAAAGAAAAGCTGCCATTGGAACATCTGTTTGATACTCTTTCAAAAAATGTTTGACTTCCTTTGAGAGAGATTTGGAAAAAGCCAATTTGGCTTCTAAAAGTTCATCTTCCACAAAATTTGCCACAGTTTTGAAGCTAGCACAAGCTGGTTCTTTTTCATCTTTTCGTGCACACTGAACGAATTTTCTAATATGTGACAAATTATCAATAGCACATTGACACACATGACTAACTATTCTGCAGCCACCTAATTGAACAAAATTTTTTAGGATATAGATCTAAATCTGTATATTCAGAATATAGAACTAGAGGAGCTGGTACATCTTTAAACAAATTGTAGAGGCTATGGAAAAGACTGATTAATGACCAATTGGTCACTTGAATACCTTTCATAAAGGCTCCATACAAAATATGTAAATCACAGGTATCAATGTTCAGTAAAATTGGGTACCAATCTTTGGCTCACTCTAGTTCAGCTTTTAAATCTTAGTAAAACTTTAAATTAACTTTAGATCCATCTATTGAAATCTGAACTATAGTTTTCAAGTTTAAAGAAGATAAAGCAGCTTTAAAGCTTTCTCAAATTTTATCAGATGTTGAACAACCTAAAATAGTTAAGTTAAGTAACGTGCACATTACTTAATTTTCATCAAAACACTGAAATCTTACATTTACATCCATTTGAGTTTTCTGTTATATTTTATTTAAAGATTCATCAAATCCTACTGTTACGTATTTACATTTTGATAATTTATCCAACAGTTCATTTTGAAAATATGACGAGATTCCATATAGTACAGAAATATGCAATTTTACTCTTTCTCAATTTCATTTTCTATGCTATTTCGCTATCTAGAAAAAGTGTTTGAAATAGTGAAACATCCCTTTCTGACATTCCCATTGATTTATGTGTCACTACTGAATGAATGCACCATAATATTTCAGCTTTTAACACACTTTCATTAAAAAGTAGAGACTTTAAGCCACAAGGTTTGGAAACTTAACTGAGTTATGTTTTCTGCAACTGAAACTTTTTTTGAAATGAGAATATTATCAATGTCCTCAGTTGATGAATAAGAAATGGAAGGTACAGATGTTTTAGATGAATTTGAACACAATGAACCTGCAATAGATGATGGAAAGGAATTGGATGAAACCCCAACACTCAATGATTTAGACGAATCTAACCTACTAATTATGTTTCTCCTCTGCTCAAACTTCACAAACCTACTGCCAATGAAATATGATCTGTCTAACTCCACCTTTGAAGAGCTGTGAAGTGCTGGTGCGATGGAGAAAAAGTTTTTCTTTTTTCCCCTTTAAGATTACAATTGAACTTACACTTATCATTACAGGAAACAGATGAAATTGCTCACTTTAAATAAGCAATATGCAAAAACATTTCAGAATTCTCTAATGTTATATATACTGAATAGCCTTTTCTGTTTCCTGAAATGATTACACATAACACATTTCACAGTAAACGGAAATTAAAATTTGTTTGGACGAATTTCCAGGATTGTGTTGAATTTCCATGATATTTCCAGGTGAACAAAATTCCCTGATATTTCCATGTTTTCCAGGTCTGTGACCACCCTGAAAACATGGTCAAATATGCGTGAAACATACCAAAATACATTAGAGTAGCTTTATATTGCTTTCTTTATTACCAAGAGTTGTGCAGATTATAATTTTTTGCATAATATAGATCATTCCACAAATTGTTAAATTTACTTTATAAACATTGTCCAAACATAACTGTATCAAATCATAGCAATTTTTTTTAGTAATTAGCTCTGAAATAAGGGGATAAAGTTGAACTAATGGATCAAATTCTAGTCTACAGAATAGCAACTATTTATAATGTGAGAATTCAGGTGTTTCTTAACTGAAAATTCATTGTTTACATCTGAGAAGTTGTGCATTATATGGAGAATTGCGTTATAAAGATCTTCTACTGTATAACTATATCCAAACTCTCTTTAAAATCAGAGCAAAAATATATTAGAAGGTCTATGCTTTCAATGTAATGGTACACCTCCATCCATTTTCAATCAACCCTTTTTAATCCCCCTAGGCTAAACAGGCTAATTAATTAGGTTTCCTGTTTCTGAGGGAAAAAGGCTTAAAAAACATTGATGCATGCACAAAGAGACGCTATTCGTGTGGAAAATTTGACAGAATACGCTTTTCGTTTTAAACATATAGATATTGAATTATGGCATTTACTTGCGGATAATGCCCCCCACCCCTTCGGAGTGTATTACATGCAGAATATTTCAAGACTTCACATGTTTTTAATAAATCGTTGAATATCCCACTTAGAAATTCTGATAAAATCACACGAATTTAAAAGTATAATAGGGCCAATCAACTATTTATTGCATTTATTCCTGTACTGTACCTCATCACACAAAAAATTTATAAATCATTTTAAAAATATTAGTTGTAAGTTTTGTTTTTACATTGTAGCATAAATGGGAAAAAAAAAAAAAAAAAAACGAAAAATCATGTGTAAAGCACAGATTATGTAACACTTTTCAACGCTTCCAAAATATTTTCGTTTAATAAGCTGAAAGATAATATCTAAGTAAACAATTTGGAAAACGCATAACATATTTAAAAACGTAATTTCAGGAATTTCCAACATATACAATATTCGGAAAAATATCCGAATATTTTTATTCAGCTCTGTATATGATCTATAGATTTGTATATATGCTACATAGGATGTTACATTTTAGTTTAGTTAGGAAAAACGTAGCACAGTTTAAAATTCTCCTTCTGGAGTTTCTTTCAATAAACGGAAATGTGTTCGCGAACTTTTGTGCTGCCCTGTATATGAAATACAGAATTTATACACACCAAGTAATAGACAAAAAGTGAGTTAAATTTAAAATCACGTTCAGCAACTTAAAATGCACTTCCAGGAACTATTGTTAACAGACAGTAGAGAATTCTTTTGTGTGTCCCTGTAAATGATCGATGACTGGTATACACACAATATTCTGTAGTAAGCCTCTTGTAATGCACCTTAGTGATATATATCAATTTCAATGCGTTTAAAATAGTGAAACATTATTTAATTAAATCACAAACGATTTTTCTCCATAGACGTAATGTAACAGAATTCTTTTGACTGTCCCTGGAAAGTGGAATAAAGTGTTATGCACACCCTATTCCATATTAAGCTTCTTGTAATGCCCTTTAGTGATATATATACATTACAATGTGTTTGAAATTGTGTAACATCATTAAAATAAACCGCAAATGATTTTTCCCCATAGACCGTAATGTAACGGAATTCTTTTGAGTGTCCCTGTAAAAAAACTATAAGTGCTACCCATTTCAGTTGAAATAGGGAACATGCTATAGATAACGACAGTAACATATAAAAATTGCAGGGCAATCCGAGCATATTTAGGCGAGTTAGAGCACGGCCAGATGGCAGACAAACCGAAGTCAAACACTTTTCAACTAGGTTGAAAAGTGTTAAAAATGAACTTGGTAACAAAGGAGACAAACAGACTTTAGTGTAAATGAATAAAGCAAAAAATAGTTTTAGAGGCAAAATGGTTAGCACACCTAAAACTTCATTTATTAATCTAGAAAACATGCCAGATAAAGTTTTTAATTAATTACGTTATATATTAGAAGGAAAAAAAACGAGCTCATCTTTGGTGCAAAGAATGGTTTGATTGACTCAAGTAAAATAAGTGAAATTTCTACGTGCTACACTTTGTATATGAACAAATATAAAGTATTAATTTCAGGTATCGATAAGCATTGTAAGTCAAAGTTTCCATGAGAGAAAAATACATAATTTATATGGGGGAAAAATTGTGAGTCAGAATTTCCACAGATTCTTCTTTTTTTTTTTTTTTGTTTCCTGGATTTCCTGCAGTTGAAATTGCATGGTTATTATACACAAGCACAGACAGCAAATGCAATATAAGCATGGTAATTTATTTATTTATTATTTTAGCACAGTATTTTAAGATGTATTAAAACAAAAAATATACTTGGCTGCTTTCCTGCGAACCACTTCCTATAAAAGAAAAACCATCACCATACAATGTGATTTAATGGCAGTAATACAAAAACAACGCGTCACATTTGATTTCAAATGCAGAGTTAGTATGCAATGTATGTATTCCATTTTATTTATATAATAAAATATACAAGTCAACTGTTATTTCTGTTTTCACTTGCATTGAAAAGAAAAAAACAAAGATCTGGGATCTTCCATCTACAGAATTTAATGATATAAACTATTTTCAAGATACTAAGATTCTGCATAAAAAAAGTGTGCATTAATAGGCATATGAGATTTTATCTTCAAACAGATAACCAATGACACAGTAATGTTAAAAACTGCGATAAGCAAAAATCTATTAAAAAAGGAACATGGGTTGACAGCTCAAAAGTGTTTTGGCTCATAATTTAAAGGTTGCATATAAGTTTTATGTACATTTTTATATGTTATATCTGTTATTTATGATTGTTGTACTGTATACATTATATCAATTTACATTATTTGACTAAATAAAGAGCAATTCCTTCCAAACTTCTGTTATTATTAGCTTTTATTAAACTTCTACAGAAAACTTAACTATAACAGTAGTATACAAAACCATAAACAAGAAATTTTGATGCCAATAGCTTTATCCTGCCACTTTTAGAATCGGAGTCATGCCTAGTATTTTTTTATTTTTCGGTGTAGTATCTTCTCGACAATCTTCTGTAGTCGGGGTCGGGATGCATGGATAAGGCAAAGCGTTCAACCAAAGTTAAAGGACAAAAATGTAATGAATATGGTGACACACTCCATTGATTAGCGAAATTTTTTTTTTCTTTTAAATAGAAAGTGGTCAAAATAGACACCCCCCCCCCCCCCAAAAAAAAAACCCTGCTCAGAAATAGCTTTAAAAAAATTTCTTTTGTTAATAAAGTCATTTGTAAATGTACCATGTTCATGCAAATCAACCACTACTGATAAAAAATAATTAAGAAATGTATCATGAATTCTCACAATGTTTAAAATGAACAATTAAGAAATTTAAATATGTTTGCATTAACTAAAAGCTGACAAATAATAATTTAAAAAAAATTGCATATCACAAATGAATATAAAAAATATCTTTGTTACTAGTGTGAGACTTATTCTCACTCTTCTGAAAATTATCAAGAGATTAAAAACTTTTCTTGATGCTATATAATCATGCATGTGTTAAATTGTTTCACAATTATGAATTAATCAAACCAGAAATTAGAAAATTATCCAACCCTGAATAGAAAGAACACATTTTTTATTCACATTAGGTAAAGGTAATTAACTTTAAAATTAAATAAATAATAATTAAAAAAAATACTGTCACTTCCACTGTATAATTTTTCACATTAAAAATAACACAAACTTCTCAGGTTACTTGATATTTTAAATGTATGACATTATATATCAAATGAATTCTATATGATAGCATAAATAATCTAGTAGATTTTTCTCATAAAACTACACAGGAATAAGAAGTAATCAATAAAAGTTCAAATATAGAAAGAAAAAAAAACAGAATATAAAAGTATAATAAAGATTAAATAAATAAAGTGAAAGTTTAGGGAAAAAATGTGAAAATTATATTTAATATTGCATGTTGGAATTTCACTGATGATTAAATACGATAAATTATCCAAAAATCAAGAAGAAAAATATGATATGAACCATTGACTAGAAATATAAATGGACAGCGGACTAGCAACCCTTTCTTGAAGAAAACATGTCCTTTCCTCCAGCAGGTGTGGAGGAAGAATATTCTGCCAAACAGCTTTTTTTTCGCGCCAAACTGTCACGAAAATTCTACAGCTCCCGAGGAGAAACAGAGATTTTTCACTTGCGTTTGAGTTTGTCAAGTTTGAGAAAGGGATTACCGCCAGAAAGCAGCACCCTTTCGTCTATTTTTGGCGATGAAAGGGGAAAGATATATTCTTCAAGTCTGTCGGAAGAAAAGAAAGGAGTCCGCTGTCCATTTATATTTCTAGTCAATGATATGAACCAATATACATATGGCATATACACTTTATTAGTTTAAAATAAAAGTTAAAAATAACATATAAATGTTAGCTAAATTCTAAAAGAAAATATATTATTTTAGTGATGTTAAAATATCAATCTGAAACAACATTATCTTATTTAATCTGCCATACAAAACAGATTGTTTTAGAAGAATAACACATCAAGATGGGTTAGAATCATGCTAATTATTTTTTTAACTCAAAAGATATTTACAGCACTTTAAGCAACCCGCAAACACACTGAAATTAATGAATAAAATAAAATTGAAAACAAGTATACTTTTCAAAGAAAAGTAACATACCTGAGGCTTCCTAGATCCACAATTAAAACTATGTGAGACTAAGACTTTTCTTGACAATTTACTTAAGCTCTCTAGACATTTCTAAAAAAAGTGAAATACACTTTCAGTAACCAAATTACAATTTATCTTAAAATAATTCAGTCATAAATCTGTACAGTTTAGGATAAAAAGTTTTGCATGATATCGAATTTGGCCGATATAAGATCATTGTTTTGCTTATTTACTTTAAAAGTCTAATTATAAAAAAGCAATATTTCCGTGACAATTAGAATGCAAAAAATGATATATAGTGTAAAAATAATTTAATAATTATAATAAAGATATTTAAATAAAAATTATTTACTTAAGGTTACTTGTACTCAAATAAAATATGTTTTAAATCAGTCCTGGATGTACCGTGTTACTAGTTAGAGCTGTTGCCTGTACAGTATTAGTGAATCAAATCAATACTCTCAACATAGTACAACTGATTTGAAATACTTTTTTTTTTTTTTTTTTTTTTTTGGGGGGGGGGGGGGGGGGGGGGGGTTGTCCAGTAGCAATCCAGAGTCTAAATAATGTAACTCATTGTTATTTAGCTAAAGTTACTATTTTCATACACAATATGCGAAATATTTAAAAATTCTTAAGTGACAATTCAATTCAAAACCCAAAATTAATTACATAATTAGCATATTTAAATTATTTTATGAGATTAACAATTAATTGTGAACTAATTGTTCATCAAATTAAACAGTTGCAGATTTGACAGAGCTGATTGTACACATACACATAAAATACACATTGTCTCTTTTTACAATTATTACTTCTATGGTTTATTTAAAAATTTAAATAAACAAATGTTGCTATTACAGTGTATACATACATATAAAAATTTTAAATAAAGTAAAAAAATTAATAACCGTTATTTAAAACAAAATACACAAAATTTAGTTTGCTAAAATCGCTTAGAAATGTTTTCTAATCAAAGTAAAGTCATATTTACACATTATTAAAAATAAAATTAATTAATGTAGCAATGTCACAAGCAACCTTATCAAATCTGTAGGACTGTGTGGGCCATAAAAATTCAAAATCATTTTTTTTTCATTGATACACTGCGGGAAAGTTGTGAATTGGAAAAACAAAAGCCATTAAAAAAAAGAGCTAAGATATCATTATTATTAATGTTGGTAAATGTCTGTCTGTGTGTTTGTGTATCTGTACCCGGATAAACACTGCGAGACGATTTTGGTATAAAAAAATTCGGAAAAATCCGGGCCTCCAGGAATTGCAGTTTCGAAGAAATCGGCTCCTAATTAAGAATGTTATTAATTAAAAACCATAGCAAAATTAGCAAAACAAGGAACGGTTTTATCGAAACCCGAAAAGAAAATTTCCGTTTTGATAATAGCAGACATACAAATTATCTCTTTTTGACGCATCATCGAATTAAAAAAAAATCTACCGGAGGTGTCGATCCGAAAATCGGGGTACACACGTGGCCGATTTTTGTCTTTCCAAAAATTAAAAATTTTTGAAATTCGGACCATAACTTTTCTTTATTTCAGCCAAAAACTGACCAGACTTCCAATAATGATCCAGACAGGAAAGAGGTTTGCCGTAAATGTTGTGGGGTTGACACATACAAGGCCAAATCGCCCCCTCGTTTTTTGAAACAAATGGAAATAATTACTCTATGTTCACGAAAATTTGCAAACATGTGTAAAAAAAAAATCACTAATTAAAAAAAAAAAAAAAAAAAAAAAAAAAAAAAAATCATAAAAATCTATCAGTAACTTTTAAAGATATCAATTAAAACTAATTAATGAAACAGCAAATGAATTTATTTCTATTCCAAAAAGACAGCTGCTTTTTTATTTCAACACTCAATCCAGACAAATCGTCTCTGAATAATTTATTTCTGAAAGAGATAAAATGATGCATTTCAAAATGATCGCAGTTTTTATATGCGATATAAAATTTTCAAAATTATTGGATTTTCGAATCTGAAATACATGCATCCTTGCTCAGAGCGGGCTAACATTTCAGGGAATCAAAATATTTTCGAATTCGGACCATAATTTTTGATTTTAGCAAAATCCCGATTTTTGTATGGGGAAAAAAAAAAACAGAAACTAAGGAATTTGCTATTTCTTTTCAAAATATATCCCATCGCGACGCGGTTTGGCTCATTCGACTCTACATCGATAGAGCTTACCGATTTCAGTTCCAAGCTCCACCACCAGGGGCGTTTCCGTAAATCGGGTTCCATAGGCCCAATTACAACGGGGTTTGGCTCATTCGACTGGATTTTGATAGCTTTACAGATTTCAGTTATGTTCGTATAGAACAGATTGCGCCCCCTGGCAGTGCAAGGTGTAACTAAAGGATTTTCATCTAACTCGGGTTCTATGAATCACATCACGACATGGTTTGGCTCATTCGACTCGACATCAATAGAGCTTATCGATTTTAATTATGAGTTTCCCCACCAGGGGACACTTTCCTATAACTGTTTCTATTGACCGGATCACGACAGGGTATGGATCATTCGACTCGACATCGATAGAGTTTATCGATTTTAGTTCGTTTTTTCACCACCAGGGGACACTTTCCTATCTCTGGTTCTGTGGGATGGATCATGACGGGGTATAGCTCATTCGACTCGACATCTATAATAGCCTTAACGATTTCAGTGACAGAGGTTCGTATAGAACAGATTGTGCCACCTGGTGGTGGAAGGTGGGACTAGCGTATATTCCAGCGCTTTCGAAGCACGACTGTTATACGGTGCCGAAGGCAGCGGGCACCCGGGTTGGAGGTTCGTTCGGTTACATGTTTATACTATTGAATGTGCAAATTAAGGGATTATCCGGTGCCGAAGGCAGCGGGGACCCTGGTCGGAGGTTCGTTTGGTTCGAGGTTCTACAAGATTCGAGGAACCCATGTAAATTAGGGGCCCGCTAGCAGGCGAAGCCAGCTAGTTTATTAATATCTTCCAACAGTGCATACGCCTTAAATTGAATGAAAATGGACTAAAAATCCATTATTTTACGTTAGTTTGTATCATAAAAAAAAAA
The DNA here is from genome assembly GCA_963931845.1 of Maratus michaelseni. Taxonomy (NCBI): domain Eukaryota; kingdom Metazoa; phylum Arthropoda; class Arachnida; order Araneae; family Salticidae; genus Maratus; species Maratus michaelseni. The sequence continues at coordinate 317,872,666 of OZ007587.1, read as the reverse complement.
AACTTTATAAGATCTGAATGCTATGGCTGTAATCTCTAAGTAATGAAATCGTTAAGAACAATAAGAAAATAATCTTCAAAATTTGACAACAAGTTCTGATCGCACACCAACTGAAAAATACTGAGGAAAGAAGTTTGTGTGGACATGTGCGTTGTGCTTCTTTCCTCTATTATTGATTCGTTTTGTCGGCAGTTGGCAGATCATTTGCAGCAGTGTTGTGGCGTTTCTGGGATATATTATGACCACATCGAAGAACAGAATCACAAAACAGATACTTGAATGTCCTTCTTAAAGACTTAACTTAATAAACTTCAGAATAAATAAATAACTTAATAAACTTAAGACTTTCAAACTTACCACACATGAAGACGTTTGGTGCTGTTTGTTTCAAGAAAAGGTGCAATTTGTCTCTAGAAACGAGCAGAAAGGGCATCAGTTTTTAAAGAAAATTACTGGATTAATGACTCACAAAAAACACTCATGCCCGTAAATCCTAATCCTAATAATATTATAAATCTGATTGTGTGCAAATGTTAGGCTGAAGCCAGCGTCAAAATGGAGCAATTAATGATCCTGTATCTTTGCATATAGGTGGATTATAACCCTCTTATGAACATAGGCTGGTTTTTGTTAATTTTACTCAAATATTTTTCTTAATAATTCAAAATTTCGTTATTTTCATAGAGAATAAATGGACATTTTTTCGTATAATATTTTAAAATGGTTAAATTTACTTTACCGTTGCTAATACTTTATTGTTGCCAAAACTAATTAAAAACCCGGAATAATAATTTTTACTCTACAATTTAGATTCAATCGAAAAAATTCCACGTGAAAAATGAAAATGAAATAAAAAAATTAAAGAATTAAAAATATTAAATAATATTATTAGAAATAAAACATACTTTTTTTAGTTTTTGATAATAATACAAGGTTTCAATATGCGTAACCATAGGAAACAGGCTAATATGACGTCATACATGGAAAATAAAGCGGATATGCTTTGATTGGTGAAATAAAATTATCTTAGGTTTTTTTTCTTCAATTTTTTTCTTCTTTTGTATGGTAACAATATGCGGTGTTTTACCGTCTGCGCACGGCTAATATAACTAAACCGTATTTTTTATTTCAATTTTTAAAAAGTAAAAAGAAATTTCAAAAGAAAATGGTTAGCAAATGTCAATAATATGCTCCGCAATATTATCCATGCCGAAAATGATGTCATGGATAGCGAGAAAAAAATATTTTCATTCTTAAAACCAAAAGAAATACCTTGATTACCTAAAAAAAAAGACGAATGTTAATAGTTCCATTTTTGTTGATAAAACCTAAAGATTTAATATTATTTCGTTAAAATAACATAATTTCCTCTATGCCAGTATTGAAATTAATTGCCAGGAAAAGAAAATTAACAAGTATTATGTCATTTAAAAGGGATTTCTCTGGGGAAGTATATATTTGAAATAAAACGGGAATTTTCCGATATGTTTTAAAATGAATGTGAATCAATTCCTTACATTAATAATACAAGGATCAGTAAGCATATAAATTAGATGAGTTTCACGCCATATTTATAACGAAAAATTTAAATGTTTTTTTTTTAGCTATACTGGTTATTAAGCATGAGTATCCATTATATACAGATGAGAGTTTTCTGCTAAAAATCACATCATAATTTTAAGAAAAGGAAAATGAACACGAATCTATTATATTAAAATCTGACTGTGTGTTTGTATTTCGAAACTACTCCTAGACTATCGAACGCAACACGATTTACTTAATACCGGTTATCATTGATCCGAAGACTTAACTATCAGAATTAAAAAAAAAATAAATTAGATACCAAGATTTTTTTTTTTTTTTTTTTTTTGTAAATTTTAATGAAGTTTCTCTAAAAACGGAAAGTAACATACTCAATATTTGTGTATGAAAAAGGAGAAATAAAACAGATCAATATATTTTTTACACCATTTTCTCATTAAAACTGAAAAAACAGAATTTATTTTCACTTTGAATAGATAGATGGTGAAAACAAAATCTTGATTTCAGTAAATTATCCGAAAAATAAAAACATATTTTCACATATTCAAACTTCATGAATCAATTCATTCGGGAGAACAAAAATTGCCTGTCAACATACTGTCATTTAGAAAACAAGATTTGTTTCAGCTATACATTAAACCACGGAGGCAGAATTGAATTTAAAGAAAAAGCATATACTAATTCCAATTAATGTTTTTTTGAAGAATGGCTGTTAAAACGTTTCACAAAGGCGTTAAAAGTAAAATTATTTATCAGCTAAAATTCACAGTTGTTTTTATCCAATTCATCTATTTCCACGATTTTATTTGGCACTCCTTTTTGCATTGGTTGCAATTTCATTTTCGCGATTATTTGGCACAAAATTTCACTTTTTTAAGACTGAGTTATGTCAAGGTCCCTATAACAAAAAATACCGCAAGTAACTCCTATGAAATGTTATAAAGAGTTAGTTAATTATTAACGTTTTTAATTATCGGGAGTGAAATATTTTGCTTAATTAATGTATTTATTATTATCTTAATGTTGCGTGAACGAAGTCACGGGTAACAGCTAGTAATATAAAAGCAATTGTTTGTGAATGTTTGGCTGAAGTAAACATCAAAATGGATGATTTAATGGCCCTGTATCTTTGCATATAGATGGATTATAACCCAGAAATGAACATAGGGCAGGTGTTATTCATTATTTTAAAATATTTTTCTTAATAACTCAAATTTTCATTTTTCACAGAGAATCAATAAATATTTTTCCTGTAAAAATTAACTAACCATTTTATGTTGCTAAACATCATCGTTGCCAATAAATACAAAACCTGAAATAAAAATTTTTCCTCATCAATTATTTTTCAATTGAACGATTTCTACGTGAAAAATGAAAATTTCTGTTTTGAAATTCTTTTCCAGATGCTGTTATAATATATCTCAAAAACATAACAACACTGTAACAAATGATCTGCTGACTGCTAACAGAATGGATAGGGGAAAGAAGGGAACAAGGCACAAAGCATATGAATGTGAGAACTTCTTTCCTCAATATTTTTCTTAAATTCGTTGGTGATGTGCAATCGGAAACTATTGTGTGATTTTGATGATTCCCCCCCCCCTCCCCCAATGATTTCAGTACTTAGCAACTAGAGCTATAGCATTCGGTTCTTATAAAGTTTAATAATCATAAAAATTATTGTAAAATAGTGGATTTTTGCACATTTTCATGAACTTTAAAACCTACGTGTAATCAGAAGATATTAATAAATTTCCTAGCCTTTTTATATGTTGTCTCTAAATTTTGCAACTTTTCTGTAATATAATAATAATAAAGACCGATTTTGATTTTTTTTTTGATACATCCTATTGTATATGGCTTTCTACTTTTCCTTTGATAACTCAGTTAAACAAGAAATTTCAGAATAAACTACGTATATATTTAAAACTAAAGTTATTAGACATAATGCACGAAAACTTACTAAACATGATAGAGAGGAATAGATTTTAGCTTCAATGACATCAGACAGAAAATTAATAAAGTAATTAACTGCCTCTGCAGATTCTTTATTAGAATCCTCTATTACAGTTGACACAATAAACAAAACAGACTTCATAAGGCAATCAATGTATGGTTCTAAGGGGGGAAAAAATATATATTACAATAAAAAATAATACAAAGAAAAAATGACAGCTATAAAATTTACAAGTTGAAGAAATAATTGCTTTATATTTAAATGTAAAAATAAATAAAAACAAGTAACAATTTATTAGTCAATAAAAATTTTGTTTAAAAATGACGGCAAAAAATGGCACATGACATTACATCAATTACTTCAAATTGAATAAAAACAAAACAAAGGGGAAGTACAAAGATTCGATTTTTATGATATAATCAAATTATTTCAACATTTTGAGCCATATGATTTCATGTTTCAGTAATTCTCTTACAATGGAATGAGCTGGGTTCAAATCCAAAACCTTTCGCTGAATCACAGAAGTATGTTGACTTCATGGAAATGTCTTTTCAGTTGAACAACTATTTATAAGCATTTTGGAGATATCTGGTTAATGTTAACCCAGGAAACATCGGCTATGTAATTATAGCCTATGAAACTTTGAGAGTAAGACAAATGTTTTGGTACCAAATTTATTAAAATCCATCCACCTGTTATTATTTTATGAGGTATAAAGAATCTTACATTGTCCACAGTCAAACACATTACCTTTCTTTTCACAGTTGCACATAGAAACAACTTGCATTCTCTTAAAAATAACCAAGTACAAAGCTCATATTAATTATTTGGTATCTACTAAGATGCAAAAATAGAAATAGCATACTTTTAGTTACTTTCTAAAGTATAACACAAAATGTCACACATATTTTTTAATCCTAAAAACAAAATTTTAAGTAATTTTAATTTATTATTATTTGATCCACTAAATTTTTTGGTTGTTGGCACGTCAAGATCACGTATTTTTTTTTTTTTTTTTTTTTTTTTTTTTAAGAATTTGGTATGTGGATGTGCAAAGGTTCGCTGTCCCTGCCATAGACCGTAGTAAGAATTTGAAAACATTTTGTTGGTGTTTTGTGCAACTTTACTAAAACTTTTAAATTGACACAATGTTCAACTTTTAAACCTGGCATTTTCCCCACAGAAAACACCACCTAATTAAACAGCGATTCACAATCAATTGAAAGTCATAGAATATTGAGATTTCTCATGCAGGTTTAAGGTCACTAAGCATGCAATTATAACCGGTTCTGAGTGCTTTGTTTACTAGGTGAAATCACAATCTCATTATTTACCCCGTTTATATAGTGGACACTCAATATAATGACTGTTTAATGTAGCGAGTTTCTCATTACAACAATGACCAATCAAAAAAGTTAAGATATATGTAACCATTCACATAGCATTATTTTTACACCCAATAGAACAAACAATTAGACCAAACATTCCAATATAACAATGATCTCACCCTCTCTCTCAAACTTACTAAAGAAACATAGTTGGCAGAAAATGAGATTCTTACCCTCTTAATATTCCATTTCCTTCTTAAATTTAACGATCCTTTCTTCATTCAAAGAGGGAAAGTATTGAAAAGTCTTATTGTCTAATTCCTGCCTGTCAGACTCATTCAGTCGCTAATATTCATTTATTTTATATCCGGAAGGTATTCTACAAGTAATTTTAGATTGTCTTACAACATACATTTTTCTGGTGACAGCGGTATTTCAAAAATTTTGTGCAAATAGCAGTAAGAAAGACTAATAGACCCATTTTAAGCATTTAAAAGTTTAATAGCATTAAAACTGAATGACATGACAGTTTGAAGACTCTTTATTAACACCCAAAGGAGGAGTGATGTCCCTATTGCACCCGCCTTGGATATATTTTTATTTACTTGATTAGAGAAAACTCACTAACTTTACTGCATATCTATGGATTTGTCAGAACTGGAAAATCTTCCAAGTTTGAAAAATTTCAGTCTTACACTGGGTCCGCCTTAGACAGAATTCACTGTTTATATTTTTAAATCATGCAGCAGATAACTATACAAATATCTTCAATATGAAATAAATGTACTTACTCATATCATCCCTTGTTCCACAAGAATCAATAATGACTTTGACAACACACAGGATTTCTTTGAAATGATGAGTGATTATTTTGATGTCCAATGGAGTTTGCAAAGTAGCTACAAAAATAAAATAAAATAAAATAAATAAATAAAATTTTATATAAACAATTATTTGAATAACAACAAATTTATACACAAAAATAAACTATCATGATCAACTCTATCAGAAAGTACAGTATTTAATCATGTAATTTAACCCTCACATATTTAAAAAAAAAAAAGCATTTATTCCATGTTAGATCAAAAAGAAATCTCAATAAACAAAGCAAAAGTGTATGGGTATGTAAAAGTGTATATAATTAAAAGTGTATGGGTATGAGCAGGGGTGCAAAAATCTAGTCGCCAATGGGCCGATTCCCACCACTAAATTTTTAGTATTCTTCGACTAATAATAATACTGAGAAAACGCAGACGAAGTATACTAATACAATTTGATGAAGGAAACTAATAAAATTTAGTGGTGGGAATCAGCCCATTGGCGCCTAGATTTTTGCACCCCTGGGTATGAGCATTTTTTGGCTTTGAATTGGGGAAATACATCTCAATGAGGGGTATTAAAACATTTTCCTTCTTAAAATAGCACTATTTAGTGTTTCCATCAAACCCATCAAAATCATCCCTGTATTTGCTTGCTAACTTGGGACTTTTTCTTATTCTAAAGTTCTCCAAGGATTGTTTTCTCCCTATTCAAAAACTATGTATATGAACTGTTGAAACTGTTACACACTTTTTAAATCTTGAGCATTCATTCAGTTTAAAACTTTATATACACATTATAGAATATAGTCATTTCTTTTGTAACTCTAAGTTTTTTTTCTTTTGAGAAAAATAAATAATCTAAACAAGGAAAAAAAAGGGGGGGAAAAATTGTATATGTTATGCATCTCCTACTTTTAACACTGCAAAGATGACACAAAAATATGAGAGTAAGTACGGTACACTTTGAAATACATAAATGTTTTAAATCAAAATAAAAAATCCAAATAGTCTCGTGTCATGTTTTTGAAGTTAATGACAGAGAGAAATAATATAAACACTAGATATATAAAAACTACCAGTTTGGCAAGTTACTGATTTTATGCTACTTGCGATATTTTTTTTCCAGACATATAAATTGCTCTTAAATGATGTGACAATGTAAATATACACAGCAATCTATTTTCTCTAAAATTAACTAAGTCTTATAAAAACATACAATACAAAACTGGTAACTAAGCAATCAATACTACAAAGAAATCTGAATGGCATAAACAACTTTATAAAGTCTGTTAATTTATTTTGCAATAACAAAAGAAAGATACAAGATGACTAGTGGAGAAAGTGTTTGACTTCACGATATATATCTGAGAGAAGTTTAGAAATATCTATTTTTTACCAATTTCTTTTTCTTTTTCTAATCTACATATTAACTCAGTGCATTTCAATTCTCATTTGAATTACATAGTTGTATTACAGTCAAGACAAGAAACACATTTAAATATTCATAAGAAATATGTGTAAACTTACGATATGGAATATGAGGAAGTTTTTTAGGACTAGCTAATCGATTGAATGAATCATTGGGTGGTAACTCTAGGAACCTTAACAATATGTAACAGGCTTTTTTCACTAATATAACAGAACCTAAACAAAGAAAACATGATTAAGTAAGAAAAAGACAATCCACAATATACATTCTTTGACACATTATACACAAAATGCATTAAAAAAAAATACAGATAATGGAGTCTTAAACTAAGAGAAAAATGTAATATGCAGTATTTAAAGCCATAAAATTTAGATTATGTTTAAAAAAAAAAAAAAAAAAAAGCATTTTTGGCTTTTCCAATTTTAGGTGTGATTTTGTTAAATCTTTGGGTAACAGGGTAATCCAAAAGAACTGATTTTGTTTTCTCTAAGTACATAGAACTATAACCAAGTTAACTATTTGAATGCCTTTTACAAAAAATGTTTAGTTTACAGTCTTTTGATATTTTCATAATAATTTTAGTAATTAAGCTTGATTTTGATAGCCGTAAAACTTACATCTTTAATATACAGTTTAGATAATTAATTTTATTTCACTTTAAAATGTTGTTAAACAGAACATTATGATGTTGAACAATTAACTATAAATAACTAAAATTTAAACTAGGGAAAAAAAAGTAATACAAACAAATTCAACTTGCTTGAAAACATATGTATATTTTTTTGAAATAAGTAAATGTATCAAAAATGTTTTCTACCCCCCTCCCCCCTATGTCTAACATCTATGGAATCTTTATTACATAACATGATATTATTATAGTAAGAAACCGAAAATAAATAAAATTTCCTTTTTTAAGATTATATCTTAACATAGTATAAAACAAAGTCGCTTTTTCTGTCCCTATATCCCTATGTATGCTTAAATCTTTAAAACTACGCAACGGATTTTGATGCAGGTTTTTTTTAATAGATAGAGTGATTCAAGAGGAAGGTTTATATGTATAATAACATCCATTAAATAGTGGAGAAATACTGTTATTTTTGAGGTTTAAGTCGCTTTTTCTGTCCCTATATCCCTATGTACGCTTAAATCTTTAAAACTACGCAACGGATTTTGATGCGGTTTTTTTTTAATAGAGTGATTCAAGAGGAAGGTTTATATGTATAATAACATCCATTAAATAGTGGAGAAATACTGTTATTTTTGAGGTTTTTAATGTGATGTCGTAAATAATTTCATTTTTTCCGCTTATACATTGCAAACACAGGCTGAACCCTACAAGATTTATCAAAATAATGTACTAATTATTGTACACATTAAAAAGGTCTACAGAAAACACAAAGAGATGAAGGTTTTCAAGGTTAACCCGAAGCAAAGCGAGGGAGGGCCGCTAGTATATATATAAAAAAATAAAGGACATCATTGACATATACATAAATGTATATACTGTATGTACTGTTTATGTACTGTATGTATGTACTGTTTATATTCTTATCATAAAATATCTTTTAATGCAATTTTATGCCATTTGTAATGAAATGTGATTTGCTGCACCTCCCTCTCCCATGTCCAACACCTATGAAATCTTTATTACATACCACAATATTAAAATAGTAAGAAACAGAAAAAAAAAAAAAGATTTCAATAGAATGTGTTAATATAAAAATTGTTATTAGCAGACCTGCCAACCTTTGAAAATGAGAAATAGTAGCACACCAAATTCAAATTTATCTGAAGGTTGGTTGGTTGGTGGCTGTTTTTTATGCTGTAAATTTTAAGCGAGCATATACTAATCAATTAAATGCATGTGTATATCCATAAGCACACAAAGTAGGAGACTCTTGTTTTTGCTAATATTTTTGTTGCGGGTGGGATTGATTAAACATAATTATTCCTATTCAATTAATGCTCTGTCCACTCCTAAGCCAAATTTCTGAACTTCACAGTGAATTTTCTGAAAGATTCCAAGGCGGTTGGGGGGAGAGGGTGATGGAACTACGGGTATATCTACCAGAGAAAAATGTCCTTCATCAGGTCGAGTAAGCTGATACAACCGGGAGTGGGGGTGTCCACTCCCGCCACTTTTTTGGGCATCCCTTTGACGAAATTTGCAGTTTCTTTTTTTAGATCTGTTGATAAAATTTGCGTTTTTTTCGATATTTTTTGACGAAATTTACCGTTTTTCACAATGTTTTGGACAGAATTTGCCGTTTTTATGCGATTCTCTGACGAAAGTCACGTTTTTCCCGCAATCTGTTGACAAAAATTTGTCGTTTTTTCGCGATCTTTTGACAAAACTTGCCGTTTTTCGTAATGTTTATGACGAAATTTGCTCTTTTTTCGTGATCTTTTGACGAAATTTGTCGTTTTTTGCAATGTTTTTGACAAAATTTGCCATTTTTTCGTTATTTTCTGACGAAAGTCACGTTTTCCCCGCGATCTGTTGACAAAATTTGCTGTTTTTTCTTGATCTTTTAACGAAATTTGTCGCTTTTCGCAATGCTTTTGACGAAATTTTCCATTTTTTGCGATTCTCTGACGAAAGTCACGTTTTTTCCGCGATCCTTTGACAAAATTGGCGACTTTTCTTCGAACGAAAGACGAGATTGATTTTTTTCGGCGATCATTTACCGAAATACCGATACATTCAATGTCCGAATTGTCGGATTTATGATCGGTATATATATATTTTTTTTCCCCGGAAAATTCAGACCAGAATCACCCCTGAACGATCTTTTGATGAAATTCACATTTTTTCAGCAATCAGTTGAATGAAATTCACGTTTTTTTCGGTGATACTTTGGTGAAATTTGCTTTTCCCGCCAATTTTTTGACGAAATTCGCGTTTTTTCAGCGATCCTGTAACGAAATTCGCATTTCTTAGCTCGATCCTGTGACGAAATTAGTGATTTTTCGCGCGATCATGTGACAAAATTCGAGATTTTTCAAGTAATCCTGTGACAAAATTCACGTTTTTTTTTTTCTTGGGGCAGAAAATCGTAGTTTTAGACAGATTTTCGTAGCATCGTAGTTTGTGGCTCAAAATCATAGCAACTACGATTTTTTCGTAGCAGTTGGCAACTCTGTATTAGCCACATGCCTGCAGTTAATCTCCAAAGATTTCAAGTCTTGTATGTATCATAAGAGACGGTAGTCTCTTGAGTGACGCAGCCAAAAACCGAAAACCGTAAGCCCAAAACCGAAGATTCCGTCACTCTCATATATACAGCTAGCAGGACATCAAAGTAAAATCGAAATGCCGACATTTAATATCTCAGTAAATATGAGGCATACCGTTTCGATTTTTTCACATTAGTCTTATATCTATGGCCTAACTCTATCCTGAAATTTATAGATTTCTACATGCAGTAGATTTTGAGATCTGGAAACCAATTTTTAAGCGAAAATGGAAAATGTAATGGTGTAATGGGCACAGAGGTGTTATCTCGAAAATGGATCGAACGATTTTTTTTAAATTAATATATTATATTAATCGCTTTTAGATGAAGAGAGTAAGATTTTGAGCTAACGTAGGAAAACTCTTGTTTTTTATATAATCCAGCTTCAAAATCGGACTCTTTTCTTATGCTTTTTCTGGTAGACTAACATTAAAGATTTTCGGCCTTTTCACCCTTTTTTATTCCTGCGCATCACGGTTATAGTTAAAGGCGATTTCGCAATCATATGTGGCTGAAGAACTACTTAGATTTTTTTTTTTTTTTTTTTTTTTTTAATATGAAAACAGTTTATTATACATTCCAAAATATGTATTAAATTAAATTATGGTTACATTTTTTTTCTTTCTTGTTCGGATGCAAATAATTCATATTTTTAATCTGCATTTGGTAGAAAAATGAATTATCTTTAATTTTAAAAACGAGAAATTCGTAATTACATGTATAAAATTAGATTGTATTTATTATTGGTATTTATGATTTCAAAATTTTTAATAAGAAATTGTTTTTTTGCTAGTATACAGTGGGCAAAGTCTCTAGCCATGCCAACCAACCAATCGGTTGATTATCTGACTGATAGTTTAGGTTTAGCCACGCCACAGTAGTTTAGCTTTAGCTTAGCTGTTATTACTTATTATTAGTTTGTCTTTGGCTTGGCTCTTATTTATTAGTTTGTCTCGACAGCTAAAATTTCACATTTTATAATTTTTATATCAATACTTCAGGTAAGAATGCTTTTTAACTTGATTATTTCCTGTATTTATAATAATTTTTTGTTACTAACATTCTTATGTTTTAATGCGTGCAAAATTTAAGATTGGCGAAAAAGCTGTGTGAAACTGCTAATCTATTTTATTAATATAGTATTATTGATCAATAATACCGCACAGATGTCATATATATACGCACCACGTTGGTGCGATTTTTTTCCTCCGCCGGCGAAAACTTTTTTTTAATATTAGTTACAAATAGCATGCAATAATAGCACGTGGATTTTTTTTATTTCAATATAAAAATAAAATAGCGTAACTAATGAAATAGTTTCTATTATTAAAAAAATAAATAAAATAAATAATTGATAGTTTGATGTAAATAAATATTGATATACATAAAAAAAATATCAGTTTGTTTGTTTTATTAAGAATAAAGTTTACATATTTATATTTTGCTCTGTCAAGGGTCGATCCAGGTAAAATTTGGGGAAAAATCAATTTAATAAAACGGACCTCTTCACAAAAATCAATTTGATAAAATGGGCCTCTCCACAAAATTCTTTTTACTAAAATAGTTCCTTTCACAAAATTCTATTCCATAAAAACTTACTATTTATTAAATATTTATTATTTTGTGATGTTTTAAAATGTGTAATTTGTAAACAAACAAGTTCACTTGAGAGGAAAATTTCAGCAAAGTGATTGTAAATGTAAAAAGTTTTTGTTAATAAGTACTTTGTTCTAATTTGAGTAACTGAATTTCAACTTTTGTTACAAAATGTTATTTTTCACTAAAATATAATAAATTTCACAAAAGTAACCTTTACTTTTCACAAAATGGGCCCCAAGAAAAATAACTGAACAGATGTGTTACACTCACGCTAAAATGTAAACAAAAGATTGGCGACTGTTTGGATGGCACGATTTCCAAGACTGCGCCAAGCTACTAAATACAAGCTTAATAGCTAGGTTGCCATAAAAGAAAAAACAGTCCCCAAAGTTTGGAGACTATTTTTTTTAACCGATTAAATTTTTTTTTTTTTAGCGTGAGTGTAAAGCATGCATCGACCCTTGGCTGTCCTCTTAAAAAAAAAAAAAATAATAAACGCAGTTAAATAAATGTTTCCTAAAAAACTCACCCTATTACTACATAAAATATTTTACTAAAGTTTGTTTTGTTCTGTTTTTCCGCACCATTTCCAATAATAAAAACAGTTAAAAATACCTAAGGAGTGCTTATTTAGTTTTAAAACAAATTAACAATTGCAGAATTCTGACAAAACAGAGCTTCATTTTTACAGATTTTGTTATATAAGAATTTTAGAATGACCTACATAAATTATTTTTTATGCTAAACCATCAATATGTACTAAAATGTTCCATTTTCAATACAAAATTCAGTACAATCATCATTAAATATATCACTTGCAATAAGCCTGTATTATGCATTGAAATGTATTTATTTCAATAAATTGATTTATCTTTTGTGCCATGCTGTCGAAAATTCAAAGAAAAATTTATGTAAATGGTTTTTTTTGCATCATACTATCCATTTGCATACATTTCACTTAGTTTGGATACTATGATGCAAAATAAACCTTTACATAAATTTTTCTTTCAATTTTCGACAGCATGGCACAAAAGATAAAACAATTTATTGAAATAAAGAACCTTTTAGTAGCTTTTTCGCCAATCTTAAATTTTGCACCCATTAAAACATAAGAATGTTAGTAACAAAAAATTATTATAAATACAGGAAATAATCAAGTTAAAAAGCATTCTTACCTGAAGTATTGCAATAAAAATTATGAAATGTGAAATATAAAAATTTAGCAGTCAAGACAAACTAATAAGAGGCAAGCCAAACTATATGAATAAGTGATATAAGCATAAGCAGATCCATAAGCAACCGATTGGTTGGTTGGCATGGCTAGAGACTTTGCCCACTGTATACTAGCAAAAAAACAATTTCTTATTAAAAATTTTGAAATCATAAATACCAATAATAAATACCAATCGAATTTTATACATGTAATTACGAATTTCTCGTTTTTAAAATTAAAGATAATTCATTTTTCGACCAAATGCAGATTAAAAATATGAATTGTTTGCATCCGAACAAGAAAGAAAATAAGGAGACTCATAAGGTTAGACCCCTTGACTCATATTACCTTTATTTTTAACCTCATTGACAAAATTAATACTTTTTATGTACCGGATTGACAATACATTTTTTTATCGCCAGATAGACAAAATTCTTGATTTTTATGCACCCGTTTGATGAAATTTGGGTTTTTTACGTGCAAACTTAACGAAATTAGTTTTTTCATGCCCGATCAATGAATTTTTTTTTATGCAAGCGTTTGATGAAATTTGCGTTTTTCATTTGCTAATAAATGAAATTCATGATTTTTACCGGCCTGTTTGATGAAATTTATAATATTTTCTCCCCCTATCGAGAAAATTCATGTTTTTTCTGTGCCGATCGATGAAATTCATGATTTTTGCACATTGATCTACGAAATTCCTGATTTTTATGCTGCAAAATGACGAAATTTGCAATTTTTTCAGACTAATTGGTATCTAATGCAGTTTAATTCATTCGACTCGACAATTTTTATGCACCTCATCGACAAAATTCATACTTTTTACGGGCCGGATTGACAAAAAAAATTTTATCACCCGATTGCCAAAATTCTTAATTTTTATGCACCCGTTTGAAAAAATTTGTGATATTTACGAGCAAACTTTACGGAATTAATGATTTTTTCATACCCGATCAAAGAATTTTTTGATTTTCATGCGACCGTTTGATGAAATTTGCGATTTTCATGTGCTTATAAATGAAATTCATGATTTTTACCTGCTTGTTCAACGAAATTTATGATCTTTTCTCCCCCTATCGAGAAAATTCATGTTTTTTCTGTGCTGATCGATGAAATTCATGATTTTTGCACATTGATCAACAAAATTCCTGATTTTTATGCTGCAAAATAATGAAATTTGCAATTTTTTCAGAGACTAATTGGTATCTAATGCAGTTTAATTCATTCGACTCGACAATTTTTACGCACCTCATCGACAAAATTCATACTTTTTACGGGCCGGATTGACAAAAAAATTTTTTATCACCCAATTGCCAAAATTCTTGATTTTTATGCTACCGTTTGATGAAATTTGTGATTTTTATGCTACCGTTTGATGAAATTTGTGATTTTTACATGCAAACTTGACGAAATTAATGTTTTTTCATGCCCGATCAACGAATTTTTTAATTTTTATGCGAGTGTTTGATGAAATTTGTGTTTTTCATGCGCTAATAAATGAAATTCATGATTTTTATCCGCCTGTTCGACGAAATTCATGATCTTTTCTCCCCCTATCGACAAAATACATGTTTTTTCTGTGCCGATCGATGAAATTCATGATTTTTACGCTGCCAAATGACAAAATTTGCAATTTTTTCCGAGATTAATTGGTATCTAATACAGTTTAATTTATTCGACTCGACATCGACAGGATATATTGATTTTAGTTTCAAAATTCACCACCAGGGGCCGCTTTCCTCTCTCGGGTTCTATGTGCCCAATCACCACGCAGTATGGCTTATTCGACTTGAAATCCACAGCCTCAAAGATTTCAGCTATGTCTGCACAGTACAGAGTGCTCCCCCTGATGGTGGAAGATGAAACTAACGGATTTTGCAGCTAACTCGAGTTCTATGGGTCCGATCACAATGCAGTTTGGTTAGACTCAGCATCGACAGGATATATAGATTTTAATTCCAAGTTTCACTACCAGGGGGCGCTTTCCTATCTCGGGTTCTATGGACCCGATCACGACGAGGTATGGCTCATTCGACTCCAAATGGATAGCCTCAAAGATTTCAGCTATGTTTGTATAGAACAGAGTGCGCCGTCTAGTGGTGGAAGATGGAACTAACGGATTTTGTAGCTAACTCGAGTTCTATGGGTCCCATCACAATGTAGTTTGATTCATCGACAGGATTTATCGATTTTAGTTCCAAAATTCACCACCAGTGGGCGCTTTCCTTTCTTGGGTACTATGGGCCCAATCACGACGAGGTATGGCTCATTCGACTCTAAATCGACAGCCTCAAAGATTTCAGCTATGTTTGTATAGAACAGAGTGCGTCCCCTGGTGGTGGAAGACGGAACTAACGATTTTTGTAGCTATGGGTCCCATCACAATGCAGTTTAATTTATTCAACTCGGCATCGACAGGATATATCGATTTTAATTCCAAATTTCACCACCAGGGACGCTTTCCTATCTCGGATTCTATGGGCCCGATCACGACGAGGTATGTCTTATTCGACTCGAAATCGACAGCCTCAAACATTTGAGCTATGTTTGTATAGAACAGAGTGCGCCCTCTAGTGGTGGAAGGTGGAACTAACAGATTTTGTAGCTAACTCTATTTCTATAGGTCCCATCACAATGTAGTTTGATTCATCGACTCGACATCGACAGGATATATCGATTTTAGTTCCAAGTTTCACCACCAGGGGGCGCTTTCCTATCGGGTTCTATGGGACCGATCACGACGAGGTATGGCTCATTCGACTCCAAATCGACAGCCTCAAAGATTTCAGCTATGTTTGTATAGAACAGAGTGCCCCCCTGGCGGTGGAAGATGGAACAATCGGGTTTTGCCATGCATTTTCATACTTCTAATTGTGTTACTCTCTCGCTGTATAATTTAAAAGTTGAATCTTGGATTCCTCTCCCTGGGCTATCCCACGCTATCCAAAATCATAAGTAAAATTTATGTAAATGATTATTTTGCGTCATATTATCCACTTGCATACATTTCCCTTTGTTTGGATACTATGACGCAAAATAATCATTTACATAAATTTTACTTATGATTTTGGATAGCGTGGCACAGAAGATAAATCAATTTATTGAAATAAATACATTTCAATACATAATATAGGCTCAGTGAAAGTAATATATTTAAAAGTGTATTGAAAAATTAAAAGTATTGTTTGTATGTGTAAATATACTTTAGAAGACAAACCAAAAATAATTTAAATTGAATTTTAAAAGAGTCCTATTAAATTCACGTCAAGGTGTCACTCAAATTTTGATATCATTTCTTTTAAAACTCATATTTTGAATTCATGAGAGATGTGAATGAAAAAGCATCAGCGAATAAGTTCTATATATTTTTTTCATATTAAGATAATAATTGCACCTGTGAATATAAATAAAACTAAAAAGAAAATTATGATTAAAAAAAAAATTATTAACATAGCGTCACTTAAATTTGATATCATTACTTTTAAGACCCATATTTAAAATTTATAGAGCCAAAACAAAGTGCTGTGTCACAACTTTTAACCCGTTAAGGGTTTTTGTACTGATTCATATATACATGAATCCATGCACATTCATGAATGTATGTATTAACGTATATAAATACTATTCTCATTATATGTTTGATATATATCCTAAGGATAATTGCTAAACATTTTCTGGCTAAAACAAAAGAGTAGTTGTTGATAATAAAGAGCTCCAAAGCTCTCTAATGACACATGGCTAATACGAAAATACCTAAAAATACTGCAGAGAAAACATTATACCTACTTAAATTTTTAACTACAGAAAGAGAGGAAAAAAATGGATTACCCCCTTTCTGGGAGATTTTCTCCGACAATCCATTTGATATTTTCCCCACAGTTAATTCTAACAAAGGGATGCACACCTGCAATTCATAATAGAAATGTATTACATTACATTCATAAAATAAAGTAAAGTATATAAAGCATAAAGTCAGATAAACATATGAGAGAATTGTTTACATAAATTAATTCCTATAACTAAATAAAAGAATACACTAAATTGGAAAGAAAATTATTATTACCAAGAAATAAGAAAGCATTTCAATTGTATAAGACTTTAAAACTCTTTAAAATGTCAACATAAATAAATAAATAAAAAGTGCACATAACGTCAACTTAATTTCATTCAACTTTTAGAATAAGCTAGATTTTTATTAACATTACACTGACAGGTATCTGTATATTCCTTAAAACTCTCACATAATTTGATGAGCAGGATAAAAAAATACAATGCTTATAAAACAAAGTAAATGAAACGGTTTTAAAACTGTACAAAATGGGTTAAAACTTATCTTATACAACAATGTATTCAGAAACTTTCATTCTGTTGCCATTTCTCTCTGTAAAAATTTATTTTTGTCTTTCAAACAACAGTTTTTAACAAAAAGAAAATCCTCCAACTAAAAAAATTCTTATTAGACAGGGTTTTAAGCCTTTAAAAGATATTTTATCCACACATAAAATAAAGCTACTATTACATAGCTGCCTATTTTGAGATTAAAATTATTAAAGTCAAATGATTAATTACATACCTGTGAAGGTTGGTAGTATTTTAAACAGCTGATTTTTATTTATTATTTAATTTTTAATAACTCAAATATAATATTTTTTACTTTTAATTACTTTTTATTTATCTCATTAATACTGATTGATAATGAAATCATGTAAGTTAAAATTTTTCGAACTGAGTGAAAATGTGCCCTGGGACAGCTCAAGACCTCCAGCTAACGTGGCAAAGCTCTACCAACTCAGCTATCCTGGACAACACAATTCATTCAGAAAACCTTTTGGCATTAACATCTGGTCGGCAATATTATGCAGTATAATAGATTAAAAGTTCTTTTATTTGTGGTTTAAACTGTTAAGCTGACTATAATAATGGAATACATAGTTCCCTTATCCTATTGCACTACTTGGCAATCCTTTTGTCAGACTTTGAATTTTAAGTTTGCCCATTAATGCATGGAATTCATAAAATGTTTATTTAATTTATAGTCTATTTCATTATTCATCTTACACAAATACAATTAGAATTGATTAGTACATACATTAATTTATCTTTGAACATTAAATTTATGCATAGTCTTTGTGCCATCTCATGTATCAATTTGAAATTGGATGTTAAAACAAATCTTATTGATTCAGATTAAGCTGGTATTCAAATGATAAAATTAAGGATTAAACCTTTGAAAGCTATTTTAAGAATATGATGCTTGCAGAATTGAATGAAAAGACTTTGAAACCTATGTTATAATGTATAGGGTTTGTATGCATTCTTTTAAATAAAAATCAAGTATCTTTTTATATAGAAAGTCAATTTTAAATAGTGCAAAATAATTAAAATGGTAAAATTACTTACTTCTGAGAATCTGTCTGAAAGATGCTCAGCTAAATTCCATGCAAGATGCATCCAAGTATCACAGGCAACAGATAAAATGTTTTCATTTAATCTTGATATATTTTTAAAAGGCTTTAACATAAATCTTAGTCTCTTGGAATCATTAAGAGCACCTGCAGCATAAAAAGTATTTTAAGAATAATAACTTTAAAAAATGCTGAGTCCAACATTTTAACTTGTTAATCAATATACACAAAAGTCAGGTAATTTTTAAAATAAAAATTTGAACAATGATAAACTTTTTAAACACTCTAATTAAAAACATTGCATCAATACAGTTTAAATATTTAATGAGGAAATGGTAAAAATAATCCTGATTAATAATTTACCCTTTTTCGCATAAATTTCAGTGAATTAACATTTACTCACCTTCAGTTCCTGAAAAACTGTCAATTAGACTTTTCCAAGCAATAAAAGATGCAATGCAGATGTCATCAGCAGGTGATTTAAACCCCTTTTCTATGACTTGAAAGAAAGGTGTGATGTTTGATAAATTAGCAGAAAGTGCCTAAATAGCAATTAAAACTAGTTTTTTAATTATTTTAAGTACAATAATAACAATTGCAAAGTACTAATTATAAATTAGTTATAATGAAGAATTTTAAATCTAAATTAAATAACATTTTACAAAAAAATACTTTTAAGGGAATTAGCATATGAACTTATAACTTTATAAATAAAATAGTTGAGGGGAAAATATGACTCGGGAATATTCAAAATTCACGAAACAAACTTTAAATAAGGGTATATTTTATATATTATATAATACACATCAAGATGAAAAATTTTTGTGCAGAAAACCAGAATTGCAATCAACTTATTAAAGGAGTTAGTTCTCAGAGAGAGAGTGAAAAAAAATCTCTACTCAAGAAAGCAAAATTTTTATGGATTCCTTTTTTTGCATGTAAATGCAAGAAATTAGCAGGTATGACTATTCATTTGGAATTGAATGACATTTTTATTTTTTCCATAAATGTATTGACTCTTTGAGTTACAAGCAATTTCTTTCTTTCATAACATCTTTTCTCTGGCTGTCACATTCAGAAATTCAATTTAAAATGCCAACTTTGACAGCATTTACCGTAAGATCTTTTGTATTTACTGATAAATAGGATAACACTATTTAGTTTTATAGTTTCTGAATAACAGCACCTGCACATTTCATTCACCTAAGATGAAAAATGACTTTGAGAATGTGTCAGAAAGTAGGCAGCTTGGATTAGAGTTAGAGGATACCTTTATGTCAAAAACACAAAATTTAAAGCCAAACCCAATTTTTAATTACAATTTTCCCAATAAAGAAGATATATTTTCATGAGATTTATATTGCATTCTGTGAATTGTGATAATATCACAAAAAAATTGCTAGAAATGGCCACAATATGCATCCAAACAGCACTGAGCTAGATAGTTGATAATTCAGAATAAAGATGACAGTATGTATATAGTGCCACTGACTGAATTAAAGTATACTCCAGCACACCCTCTGATGATGTCATCACATTTCACAAAAAACAAAGTCAGTATATTGAAAACTTTGCTAAAATATCTTTATTATTGTTAAAGCTATGAATGAAATTCTAGATTCGGAGTGGAGTCAGTATATTGTAATCCTGGTTTTCAATACAAAAATTGTTTGTCTTCACGTGCATCACCACCTCTCATTCTATGAATATTTATAAAACCATGTAGAATTTATTTTTGGTATTAATACATAACATTTATGGATTATGCTAGATTTTTTTTCTTCTTCTCCAAAACAATCAATTAAAAATATCTATCTATTTAAAAATGTAAATAACTATTGCTTTTTTAATTACTTAATAAAAAATTACATTTCTAAAGGGAAAAAAAATAACATTCTTCATTTGAATGTTACCCTTTTTATCATCATAAAGCCTAATTCTAGTATTCCTAATCATAGATTTTAATAATTATATATTTGGTCAAGCACATATTTAATTAAAAACAAACATTATAAGGATAGAACCCATTTATGATACAAAGAAATCAAATCAACATATTCATACATATTTTTTAAATTCAATGTGTGGAAGCTTCAAAATTATTAAATTCAACAAAATAATTTTTTTCAGACATTACATTTTAAAATCAAAATACAACTGTAGGTGTCTATAATTCTTGATAACAAAATTTTAGCATGATAAAATAAAGAGTATAAAACATTTAATTTAATTATAAAACTATTGTCACACTGAAAAAATAATTAAAATCCATTAATGGCTTACTTCCTAATAATAATAATAAAGTAAAAATAAAATTGATTAATGGCTTACTTACACTCCCTAATGCTTTTACAACATGTGTCCAAACCTTCAATACATAAATCTCTGATTTTTCCTTAAACAATTGTAACATTTCCTTGCAGTATGACTGAAATAAAATAAATTTGTATTCAACTGAAAACCTTCAGTATTACTTCACAAAAGAAAAAAACTATCAATTTAAGGAAAAAAGAAAGAAAAAAAAAATGCACACAGAACTACAAAGATGTGCAGTGATAAATTAATTAAGTAATTAAGATACTTATATATTTTTAAGCATTGATTTAATCACAATATTCATGATGCACATAAGAAGACATACAATCAACACATTGGAAATTATGATCTAACAAAAATCCAAACATTTAAAAAATGGAGGCTTCCTTCAAACTAAGAAAAGCCTAAACTAGTATTACATTGAGTATAAAGGATTGCATACAATTTGGTGATCTTTCAATATGTCCTTTCTGAGATATTTCCATTTTATGGAAATTGACAAAAAAGGTGAAAACTGCACAAACGGCGTTTCAGCAATAATAGTTATGAATTTCAAGCGCAACAAATATTATAATTGGCATATTATATATATATATTACATACAGTATATATATTACATCAATTTAGATTTGAGTAAATTAAAAAGAAATTATTTACTGACTAATAAAAAGTCTATTTTACCAAGATACAGCACATTAATCTTCATTATTATTAATGTTCGTATACGTCTGTGTGTCTGTCTGTGTATCTGTACCCGGATAAACTCTGCGAGCGTAGCGAGTAGCGAAGCACTTTTGGTGTAAAAAAATTCAGAAAAATCCGGGCCTTCAGGAATTGCAGTTTCGAAAAAATCGGCCCATAATTAAGGGAGTTATTAACGAACAAAACTGTTTTAATTACTCAAAACTAAACATTTTTTCTGTGACAAAGAAATAAATTCATTCCTGACTAGATTCAGACCTCGAGGCGAGGCTAGCGAATAGAGCGAGGACCAATCTGGACCAATCTGCTTCCGTCTTTTTCGGGGCCTTTTGGCGAGGCTAGCAGGAAATCCAGTAAACATCACGTGATTTTTATAGACTAGGGGTATTCAGGGGGCCGCCCCATCACAGAATCTGAGGGGCGCAGATCTTCCGTGCTCGCGCATTTCGACGTAAAAATATATCAGCTTTCAGAGAATCTAAAAATTATTCTGATATCTTCATTACGAGCTTAGATATTAATTATTACGAGCTGAGACATTATTTAATTATTGATATTTCAACTATGCCCCGACAAAAATAATAAATTAGAAGCAGATTCTCTGGTAAGATGTTCAAGCTGAGTGTGGGCGAGATATTATGATTTTAATTTAACATTTTTTTTTATTCGTCCCTAGCGTTTGATTGTGTTTATGTATAGAAATTACCAGTATTTTCGAATAGAAAATTCAGAGTTTTTTTTTTTTTTTTTTTTCAGTTCTAAGTTTTTCAAGTCGTCTTTGAACAAGTACTCCGGTAGTCTAATAGTCTAATTCAGTTGTTTGAGGAAAAGTAGTGTCATCTTTTTCTTTTAGAGTGGCAAATAGATATTATGACAGAGAAAAGCGGGCTTCGCCCGTTATCGATTTTTTTTTTTTCAGTTTTAAGTTTTTCTACAGGTCCCTGTCTTTGAACTAGAACTCAGGTAGTCTAAATCAGTCGTTTGAGGAAAAGCAGTATCATCGCTCCCCCCCCCCCCCCTTCAGGTTTTTTCTCTCTTAAGTATGGTCCGTTTCTATAGCTAAGAAACTATGTTACGGATTTCCACCAAACTGATTCCAAACATCATAATGAAAGTAATAAGGACCCTCTATAACATTTTTAAAAGTTTCTGAGTTTATACCACTCTCTTCGAATAATAATATCAGATTTTATATTTTGATTTCACAATATCTCGAGTTCTACGAGTCAAATCGGAACGCGGTTTGGCTTATTCGACTCGATATCAATAGAGGATACTAGAGCTTATCGGTTTTAGTTCGTTTTTCACCACCAGGGGGCGTTTTATTATCTCTGTTTCTATGGCCCGGATTACGACGGGGTATGGCTCATTTGACTCGACATCGAAAGCCTTGACGATTTCAGATATGATCGTATAAACAGCTTGCGTCACCTGGTGGTGGAAGGTGGAACTAACGTATACTGCAGCGCGTGCGCAGCACGACTGCTATACGGTGCCGCAGGCAGCGGGGACCCGAGCCGGAGGTTCGTTCAGTTTGAGATTTATACTATTCGATGTGCAATTTAAGGGATTATCCGGTGCGTGCGTAGCACGACCGGTATACGATGCCGAAGGCAGCGGGATCCAGGGTCGGAGGTTCGTTCGGTTAGAGATTTCTACTATTCAATGTGCAAATTAAGGGATTATCCGGTGCCGAAGGCAGCGGGGACCCGGGTCGGAGGTTCGTTCACCTCGAGGGGGATGCGAGCCGGTGAATACAAAAGTTTTGAGGCACCGATGTAAATTAGGGGCCCGCTGGCGGGCGAAGCCAGCTAGTAAAACCTTTCATTGGCTTTAACATTTTTTAATTGAAATTTTGAAAATAGTAAGACACCTTTCTTGAAACAGCAAATCAAGTATATGCTAATAATTGCAACCACCTTAAATAAATGATAGACCAGAATTTCCACTCTTTTTGTAAATAAAAAATAAGTTTTTAAGGAATTAAATAGATTTTCTAAGGACATTATCAGTGCATGGTTATTCCAGATTCCAGGACCATTTTTACCAATCAGCTTGAAGCCAGTTTTTGGATTTTTTGCATAATTTTTAAAAATTTGTTTTGGCATTTTGTGGCGAATTTTCTGTATAAGAAATTTGGTTCCAATATTTTAATCCAATGCAGTAAATTTTGAATAAATTTGCACTTTTCCAGCAATCCTTTGAGAAAATTTGAGTTTTTTCAGCAATCCTTAGACGAATTTCACGTTTTCTCTGTGATTTTTTGTCTAATTTTGCGATCTTTTGGCGAATTTCGCATTTTTTCAGCGATCTTTTGACGAAATATGTATTTTTTTTAGTGACGCTTTTGAAGAAATTCACATTTTACATGCGATCTTTGGACTAAATGCGCATTTCTTCGTGATCTTTTTGGCAAAATTAGCATTTTTTATGCGATCTTTTTGGCGAAATTAGCGTTTTTTATGCGATCTTTTTGGCGAAATTAGCGTTAATTCCCATTTATTGATGGAAATTGCTGCAGGAAAATTTTCAACTGTTTCCCAATTGAACTAAATTTTAGCATTCCTTTTAGTATATATACAAATCTATAGATCACATACAAGGGTGCACAAAATAATTCAGATATTTTTCAGAATATTGTTGCTAATTGCTGAAATTGGGTTTTCAAATGCGTTATGCATTTTCCAAATTGTTTACTTAGACATCATCTTTCACCTTATTAAACGATAAAGATTTCTAAAAGTATTTTGGAAGTGTTGGAAAGTGTTACATAATCTATGTTTGATGCATGATTTTTCATCTAGTACACTTATAAGCTTAAGGGGACTAGAACGTCAAATACCTTAAAAAAGAAAATCAAATTGTGGCTTAAAAAATAGATTCTGAAGATTGCAAATATATATAATTTATGAAAGTTTCAACTCTCTAACACTGATTTATTACCAGCTTAAAAATGTAAACAAACATTTAAATCCCATTGAAATGGGAAAGTGTTTTTCGTATTTTTCTCAAAATGTGTTTTTCATGTAATGGTACACTTTGTGCAAAATCTGTTGCAAGTACTTCTCTGTAATTTAAAAATATAATAGAGTAAGTGTTACTGCATCTTGTGAATCTATTTTTCTTTTTTAAGCATTGGGATATTTTTTGTAAATGGGGAATATAGGCAAAAATATGCAGATTTCTGATAAGTGAAATTTGTCAATTTTTAAAATTTTTTTGAGAATATGTAATGAAGATTAAAATACGGGGTTCATACAGAGTTGGCAAGAAAAAATCCAAGGAGTTCAAAAAATGTTAAGGATTTGCAATTTTTTGTTGTTGTTGTTTTTATGTGCTGCATCGTTATGTGGTATGCACACTCCAATTTTTAATGGCCAATTTGGAGAAAAAACAAATTTTACTCTATTAGAATCTAATTGTTAGTGCTGGAATTGCACAGTATTCACAAAATATTGCTTACTGATTTCGTAAGTTTAAATACAAAATAGACAATCAACTTTTTTATGCAGCAACCAATGGTCATATAAACAGAGATTAGTCAAACCTCAAACACTTATTATGTATATCACAAACAGGATACATCTTAAAAAAAAATTTTAAAAGGAAAAAAAAATGCTAAATGCAACATACAAGAAAAAATATAACAAGTTTTGAATTTATACTTTTAGAACAGCTGTAATCGATTTCATTGAAGGTGAAACTTTGACGAAATTCACATGTTTTTTTCGACCTTCTGGGGGAAATTCGCAATCTTCTGGGAGAAATTAGTGTTTTTTCGTGATCTTTTAATGGAATTCTCGTTTTATTTCGATCGTTTGACGGAAACTGAGTGTTTTTAGCGATCTTTTGACGAAATTTGCACGTTTTCTGAGATCTTTGGAGAAAATTTGCATGTTTTTTGCGATCTTTTGAAAAAATTTGCAATTTTTTGTTGTTGTTGTTTTTATGTGCTGCATCGTTATGTGGTATGCACACTCCAATTTTTAATGGCCAATTTGGAGACAAAAACAAATTTTACTCTATTAGAATCTAATTGTTAGTGCTGGAATTGCACAGTATTCACAAAATATTGCTTACTGATTTCGTAACTTTAAATACAAAATAGACAATCAACTCTTTTATGCAGCGACTAATGGTCATATAAACAGAGATTAGTCAAACCTCAAACACTTATTATGTATATCACATACAGGATACATCTTCACATGTTTTTTGCGACCTTCTGGGGGAAATTCACAATCTTCTGGGAGAAATTAGTGTTTTTTCGTGATCTTTTAATGGAATTCTCGTTTTATTTCGATCGTTTGACGAAACTGACGTTTTTCTCGCGATCTGTTGACGGAAACTGAGTGTTTTTTGCGGTTTGAAAAAATTTGCATGTTTTTTGCGATCTTTTGAGGAAATTAGTGTCTTTTTTCACGATCTTCTGGAGGAAATTCGCATCTTTTCTCGCGATCTAGTGGGAGAAATTCGTGTTTTTTTTGCTATCTTTTAATGGAATTCGTGTTTTATTTCGATCGTTTGACGAAACTGACATTTTTTTTCCCGATCTTTTGATGGAAACTGCATGTTTTTCGCAATCCTTTGATGAAATTGGCGTGTTTTTCGCGATTTGAGGAAATTCACGTGTTTTTTGTGATCTTTCGAGGAAATTCACATTTTTCACGATCTTTTGAGGAAATTCACGTGTTTTTCGCTATATTCTGGGGAAAATTTGCGTTTTTTCCATGATCTTCTGGGGGTAAATTCGCGATTTTCTAAGAGACATTGGAATATTTTTGCGATCTTTTAATGGAATTCGCGTTTTATTTCGATCGTTTGACGAAACAGACGTTTTTTTCGCGATCTTTTGATGGAAACCACATGTGTTTCACGATCTTTTGAGGAAATTCGCGTTTTTTTCGCGATTTTCTGGGGGAAATTGTGTTTTTGCATGATCTTTTGAGGGAATTCGCATTTTATTTCTATCGTTTGATGAAATTGACGTTTTTTTTTAGAGATCTTTTGATGGAAACCGCGTGTTTTTCCTGACCCTTTGACAAAATTCGCGTGTTTTTCGCGATCCTTTAACGAAATTCACGTGTTTTTCGCAATTTTTGAGGAAATCTGCATTTTTCCCGATCTTTTGAGGAAATCCACATTTTTCTCAATCTGTTGGAGAAATTAGAGTTTTTTCACAATCCTCTGACAAAATTCTCATTTTTTCGCGATCGATTGACGAAATTTGACAGTATTTTTTGGGATATAGTTGCGAAAAACGTGATTTTTGGCTAAAAGCCAAACATTGATAAAATTTAAAGTAAAGTACAGTGTTGAAGAACGGACTTTACGGACCTAATAATTGAAAAAATCCCTGACGGCTCGGCCTACAGGCACAGGTAGATTTCGAAGACGCAGAACGTGGGGTGCCTGTTTGTCGGGAATTGCGGAAGAAATGACCTTTTTGCGATGATGCTGCAGTTAGAACCGCCTACTTCGAAAAATAACTTGTTTGCAGGCGGAGCCGGCAGGGATTTTTTTGTTTTTAATTTTTTTTGCTATAACGGTTGGTCCTATAAAAAACTTGTCAATATAAAAGTTTTAGCTAATACTAAGAGGATTAATAATAAATTTACGTGGATTTGATATCTTGTGAATTGACGAAGCTATGATTTTTTTTCTCCTAAACCCCTCCCCCCCTTGGGGCCATTTTTAATTATATCAAAAATCTGTCATACATACATTTTCGGCCCTTTTCCTAGAAGTAATAATAACTTTAAACGGATTCGATACGTATAATAATAAAGAAATTATGAGGATTTTTCTGTTTTCACAAAAAGCCCCCCATTTCCCCCCCCCCTTGGTTCGATTTTGCCCATTAACGAACTTGACCGAGATTTTATGACCCTTGATTTTATATATCAGTTTCGAAAAGATGCGGGAGTTGGAACCACCTACTTCGAAAAATAACTTGTTTGCAGGCGGAGCCGGCAGGGATTTGTTTTGTTTTTAATTTTTTTTTGCTATAACGGTTGGTCCTATAAAAAACTTGTCAATATAAAAGTTTTAGATAATACTAAGAGGATTAATAATAAATTTACGCGGATTTGATATCTTGTGAATTGACGAAGCTATGATTTTTTTTCTCCTAAAACGCCCCTTGGGGTCATTTTTAATTATATCAAAAATCTGTCATACATACATTTTCGGCCCTTTTCCTAGAAGTAATAATAACTTTAAACGGATTCGATACGTATAATAATAAAGAAATTATGAGGATTTTTCTGTTTTCACAAAAAGCCCCCCCATTTCCCCCCCCCCTGGTTCGATTTTGCCCATTAATGAACTTGACCGAGATTTTATGACCCTTGATTTTATATATCAGTTTCGAAAAGATGTGGGAGTTGGAACTGCCTACTTCGAAAAATAACTTGTTTGCAGGCGGAGCCGGCAGGGATTTGTTTTGTTTTTAATTTTTTTTTTTGCTATAACGGTTGGTCCTATAAAAAACTTGTCAATATAAAAGTTTTAGATAATACTAAGAGGATTAATAATAAATTTACGCGGATTTGATATCTTGTGAATTGACGAAGCTATGATTTTTTTTCTCCTAAAACCCCCCCTTGGGGCCATTTTTAATTATATCAAAAATCTGTCATACATACATTTTCGGCCCTTTTCCTAGAAGTAATAATAACTTTAAACGGATTCGATACGTATAATAATAAAGAAATTATGAGGATTTTTCTGTTTTCACAAAAAGCTCCCCCATTTCCCCCCCCCCCTCCCTTGGTTCGATTTTGCCCATTAACGAACTTGACCGAGATTTTATGACCCTTGATTTTATGTATCAGTTTGGAAGAGATTTATGAAGAATTTTTCCAGTTATCGTGGTCAGAAAAAAGTGACATAGGTAGATAGATAGATATATATATAAACTTTTGAACTGGGGGTGGTTTTGGGTTCTCGGAGTCATGATCGGCGTAGATCTGCAAAAATTTTTCAAAATTTCCAACTTAGGTGAGAATGTAATAGGTAGTATTTCTTACGAAATCTACCTAAAACGGACCTAGTGGGAGCCCTGCTATAAGATTATCCTAACCAATCAATGCTGTGCTTCAGATAAATGACGTGTATAAAGGATTTACCGTGCGTTTTACAATTTCGATTTTTCCCCTCGGCAGCAATATCGCTTGCGTCCGAAGCCGCAATACAATTTAAGGAGTTTCTAAGGAGTGGTTTGTTTATCTAAGTAGTTCTAAGTACTACTTGGGAATGTTTTCATTTCTAAGGAGTTTCCAAGGAGTCTAAGGAGTCTGAGAACCCTGAAAATAGGTTCAATATATAAAATCAAGTATTTTTGATCATCACACAAGTTTCAAGGTAAGATTTTCATTAGTTAAAAAAAAAAAAAAAAAAAAAAAGGTGTACCAAAGTGAATATAATGAGGAAAAAAATAATGTTTGTTTAATGTTATTTTAAATTTATCTTTAAAATTTATAAATTTGTTACTAAACTGGGATAAAAAAATAAATAAATCATAATGATGTATACATATTTGAACGAGATATAGGCTTTAAAACAATAGCCTGAATTTTCAACTTCTTAGTTGTAACAGACATCCTAGTTATCTTAAAATAAATTTTAAATCATAAAGAGTAAAACAAAACTATAATTTATACAATTATGAAAACACTTTAGACATATATAAAATAATTAACAGATTATAATATAAAGATATCACTTCAAATTCAACACACCTCTTTCAATAATTTCAAAAGGCATGAAATAGATGCTTCGTCTAATGAATAAAGTAAAATCTTAGGGAACATATCCAGACTCTTTTCAGCGACTTCTCGTACTTTAACTGAAGGATGGCATAAAGGAAGAAAGACTATTTTAGACAGCACAGGTATGAAATTTGATAGCCTCTCTTCATAATCTTTTAAGAATCTGTAAAAGAAGACAAAAATATGTAAATATAAGGTGCTTTTCTGTTATACCAACACCATGCCAAAATGTATGCTAATGCAACATTTATTTCAACCCTGGCCGTGCAATGAATTTTTATTACAAACCATGCTAAACATTGTGACTCGCTATTTATTAAACATAAATATGTATATATTTTTTAATTTAATTTTAACCATGCAAAACATCTTAGCACCCTGAACACCGAACTGATCTGATATACTATAAAATATTAATTATATATTTAACATTTCTATTAGATTGTAAATTTTATCAATAGTCCTGTTTCATAGCAATAAATTGTCTTTAATGAAAATATCGATTGTGATGACACCCCGGGTAATATAACATATTTGTGTGTCATGGTGTTCAATGCGTTAATTTGCTATTTTCAAATTGATTTTTTTTTTTTTTTTTTTTTTTTTTTTTTTTTTTAAAAATTAAGTTACCTTTCATTTTTCACTGACGCCGTGGTGGATTTTATAATTTGGCGCCATAGTGCTATTTCTTATCTTAACTAATTTTAGAAATTTCATAACTTGGCATAATGTGCAAAAAATTGTCTAAATAAATAATTTAAAATATATGTATGTATGTGGTAGCGGTAGCCTCATTTAAGTAACAACACATGTGATGGGTCATGGAGGGGGGCAACGAAGTTTCGCTATATAGTGATATTTTCTTGACTTGATCTTCCACTTGTCCCAAAACTGACAAACTAAGTTGGCCTCTGATTAATAGTATAACAATACACAGTATATAAATTTTCAGAAATCGGCAGGTAAATATTTATTATACATTTCATTTAAGCCTATTATCAAAATATATTTTTTAATGTATTCTGAAACACTCTCCTTTATTTAACATATACAAATCAGAATATTTGAAATTTCAGTGACTCATATGTCTATTCAAAATATATCATAATTTTTGCTCAGAGTAACAAGTTTATGATTTAAGAATATCTTAAATTTAAAATAGGCTCCTGTAAAACAAGCACTTTAACACTGAACCAGGGGTGATTCTGAGTGAAAAAAAAATTTCTGAAATTCACAGCAAATTTTCTGAAAGGGGGGGGGGGGGGGGTCCACTTCCGCCACTTTTTTTTTTTTTTTTTTTTTTGAGTCAGTCCCTTTGACAAAATTTGCGTTTTTTCGTGATCTTTTGACGAAATTTGCAGTTTTTTTTAGATCTGTTGATGAAATTTGCGGTTTTTTAACGAAATTTGCCATTTTTTCGCGATCTGTTGACGAAATTTGCCGTTTTATGCGATGTTTTTGATGAAATTTGCCGTTTTTTCGCGATCTTTTGACGAAATTTGCCGTTTTTTCGCGATGTTTTTGACGAAATTTGCTGTTTTTTCGCGATCTTTTAACGAAATTTGTCGTTTTTTGCAATGTTTTTGACGAAATTTGACGTTTTTCGCAATGTTTTTGACGAAATTTGACGTTTTTCGCAATGTTTTTGACGAAATTTGCCGGTTTTTCGCGATTTTCTGACGAAAGTCACGTTTTTCCTGCAATCTGTTAACAAAATTTGCCGTTTTTTTGTGATTATTTGACGAAATTTGCCATTTTTCGCGATCTTTTAACGAAATTTATCGTTTTTCACAATGTTTTTGACGAAATTTGCCGTTTTTCACGATCTTTTAACGAAATTTGTCGTTTTTCACAATGTTTTTGACGAAATTTGCCGGTTTTTCATGATTCTCTGACGAAAGTCACGTTTTTTTTCGCGATCTTTTGACGAAATTTGCCAATTTTCGCAATGATTTAGACGAAATTTGCCAATTTTTGCAATGATTTAGACGAAATTTGCCGTTTTTTCGCGATCTTTTGACGAAATTTGCCGTTTTTCGCAATGTTTTTGACGAAATTTGCCGTTTTTTCGCGATCTTTTAACGAAATTTGACGTTTTTCACAATGTTTTTGACCAAATTTGCCATTTTTTGCGATTTTCTGACGAAAGTCACGTTTTTCCCGTGATCCTTTGACAAAAGTGGCGACTTTTCTTCGAACGAATGACGAGATTGATTTTTTTCGGCGATCATTAGCCGAAATACCAATACATTTTATGTCCGAATTTTCGGATTTATGACCAATATTTTTCTTAATTTTCGGAAATCATTGCCTTAATTTTTCGGAATTTTCGGACCAGAATCACCCCTGCACTGAACATACTGCAAGCAATGAAATAATAATTTTCACATCTTTTTGCATGACGTCTTACAAGCAAATTTGTCACACTAATGTAAATTTCTAAATTTTCTTAAAACAAATAACTAAATGATGTTTGCTTTCTTCGCTATATATTTTATGCTCTCTAAAAGATACATAACTGCTTTATTTACCATATTTTTTTCTTTTTCTGGCAGGTGGAAAGATAATTTACTTAATTAGAAAACTTAATCTTATAACTAGTGTAATTAGTATACACAAATAGCTTCTAAGAATGGTATGATAACAATAAAGAGGATGATAAAAGGAACAGCAATTACAAATGTCAAAACTGCTTACACGAATACACAGTTTTCAAAATTTCAATATCACTATTTTGTAAGAAAAAGGTCTGATTTTTTTTCTTGCAGTTACTTAACATCAAAAAAGTGCCAAGATTTTCAAAATAATCAAAATTAGATAGATTTAGTAGCTAAATATTATAAGCATATTTATTGTAAATTAAAACAGTTATACAATATAGTCTAATACAATGAATATATTTTGCTATTGTGATAAAACCATTTAATTTCTTATTCAATGTAGAACAGGATAAAATAAAGTAAGATAAGATAAGTATTCCTTTAAATCCACCTTACGCAAGCTAAACTTCATTGGACTGTTTGTAATAGAAACAAAGACATACAAAATCATAGCAATTTTAAAAATAAGATGACCAATTAATATATCACTATCTATAGTAAAAGCTGTGAAAACAGAATTGTTACATGCATCTTAGCATAGCAATTTAATGATGTTCTCTTCGCCAGGAACATGAAAAATTTAGAGGCATAGAATTTGATCTACAGTTTCTCACCTACCACTAAAAATGCTTATATTTATTTATTTAAAAGCAAGTAAAAGTGTTGCACCATTTATCCATTTTTTAGTTATTTATTATTATTTTTTTAAACATGACGAATTACACCACTACACTGAACTTGCTTTAATAACTACCAAGTAGAGATATTTTAAGTAATAATTTAACATAAGCTTTTAAAAGCCAATGTTGAATTATCAATGCATGAATTATTATTTTAACAAGGATTAAGGAAGGTATGATATAATTTACAAATGTAATGACTTGTTTCTACATAAGAACATATTAGCAAAAATGTTAAAAGGTTTCAAGATATTCTTTAAAAGAAAGGTAAATTTACATTAATTTCGTAGAGAACAGAGCAATACATACTTTTGGAAATAATTACAAGCAGAATAAGTAAAACCTGGGTCTTTTTTATTTGATAAAACTTCGTCAATTCTTTGCAATAACTCATTCAACTGAAAAGAAGAAAAAAAAATCTAAGCATTTTTTTTTATAATTAGAAATTTTAAGTATGTAGCAAAAAACAAAATGAAGCACAAAAAACTTTTCATAATTAAAACTATTTTTTTTTTCTCTTCTGATGCAATAAAAGCAATACTCTTTATTGAACTTAGTAAAATAATTTTATTCATCTTTATTTTAATATATATTTATCATTACTATTTACTTTATAAATAATTTTAAGGGAGCTTAGTATCTCTCAAATGAAATTTCACAAAAACATAAATTTAAAGAATTCTACAATGAATTCATCTTATATACTTTAAAGTACAAAACGGCAATAATTAAACTAGAGGTGTTTAGAGCTTGACAATAATAAAAAAAAAAAAGCACTAGGCCAAATGCTAATTTTAGAATAAACTAGGTGTTTAGAGCTAGACAATATACAAATGCACTAGACCAAATGCTAATTTTAGAATAATCCTTTTATTAGAGTGCCACCTAGAGTTATTTATATACATTTGTTTTTTCAATAAACATGTCAACCATTTTCCTATTAATGAATGAAGTGGTCTTACTACTTAATGTGCAGCTTCTTATCTGGGACATGTGTGCACAAGAATTTATATATATATATATATGAAATGAGAAGAAAAGAAATTACCCATAGTAAACCTCATTAACATTGATTAATGTTATTGAAAGCGATTTTTCAAAATCTGAGTTGATTGACATGTTTGTATTATATGAGTATTCAAAGCCATAAATTTTAATTAACTTTCTTTCAATGGGAGAGTTATTAGGTTCAGTCAAGTGAAATTAACTCATTATGTTTAGGCTATTAATTCAAATTAATGTTAAATAAGTAACTGATGATTAAATTTAGATCTTAAACCTAATTAACTTTTCTCTGTCTAACATGAAAACCATGTAATGATGTGAAGCAAGCTGTTCAGTATTTTATAAACACTCTTAATCGCTTCTAGGATATATATATATATATATATACCATGTAATGATGTGAAGCAAGCTGTTCAGTATTTTATAAACACTCTTAATCGCTTCTAGGATATATATATATATATATAATATATATATATATGGTCAGTCTTCTGCTAAATGCCAAGCTTAATGCAGTCTTCTCACTATCATCATGTCTCCTTAGAGTTAAACAATCTGCTTAAGTACTGAAAGTGATATTCATTTAATTAACAAAATCTAGGACCATGACTACAAGCGAAAATGGCAACATACATATATTCATGAATTAGCAGATGGCTCTGATATTAAGTTTAAGATTATAAATGTACAAGTATAAAGAAAGAATTAAAAACATATTGAACATTACTGATAATACTGAATAAAAGGCACTGAAGTTTTACAGTGCATGAGCTGTCATTGATGAAGGTACAATTTGTAGTATTACTTTTTGATGGTATGTAAAATACAAGAAATTATCCAATTTAATTATCACAGGATATTGCACTGTAAAAGAATTACAGACCTGCCAACCTTTGAAAATGAGAAATAGTAGCACACCAAATTCAAATTTATCTGAAGGTTGGTTGGTTGGTGGCTGTTTTTTACGCTGTAAATTTTAAGCAAGCAAATACTAAATTAAACGCATGTGTATATCCATAAGCACACAAAGTAGGAGACTCTTTTGTTTTTGCTTATTTTTTTGTTGTGGGTGGGATTGATTAAGCATAATTATTCCTATTCAATTAATGCTCTGTCCACTCCTAAGCCAAATTTCTGAATTTCACAGTGAATTTTCTGAAAGATTCCAAGGCGGTTAGGTTAGGGGGGGGGGGGTTGTGATCTGTTGATAAAAATTGAGTTTTTTTTTTTCAATTTTTTTGACGAAATTTGCTGTTTTTCGCAATGTTTTTGATGGAATTTGCCGTTTTTCGCAATGTTTTTGATGGAATTTGCCGTTTTCGCAATGTTTTTGATGGAATTTGCCGTTTTTACGCGATTCTCTCACGAAAGTCATGTTTTTCCTGCGATCTTTTGACGAAATTTTCCATTTTTCGCAATGTTTTTCACGAAATTTGTCGTTTTTTTTGCGATCTTTTGACAAAATTTGTCATTTTTCGCAATGTTTTTGACGAAATTTGTCGTTTTTTCGCGATCTTTTGACGAAATCTGCCGTTTTTCGCAATGTTTCTGATGAAATTTGCTGTTTTTTGCAATGTTTATGACGAAATTTGCCGTTTTTCGCAATGTTTATGACGAAATTTGCCGTTTTTTCGCAATGTTTATGACGAAATTTGCCGTTTTTTCGCAATCTTTTGACGAAATTTGTCGTTTTTTCGCGATTTTCTGACAAAAATCATGTTTTCCCCGCGATTTGTTGACAAAAATTTGTCATTTTTTCGCGATCTTTTGATGAATTGCTTTTCGCAATGTTTTTAACGAAATTTGCCACGATTCTCTGACAAAAGTCACGCTTTTCTGCGATCCTTTGACAAAATTGGCGAATTTTTTTCGAACGAAAGACGAGATTGATTTTTTTTGCCGATCTGCCGAAATACCATTACATT
Organism: Maratus michaelseni; assembly: GCA_963931845.1. NCBI lineage: Eukaryota > Metazoa > Arthropoda > Arachnida > Araneae > Salticidae > Maratus > Maratus michaelseni. Next base: position 317,837,130 of record OZ007587.1, on the reverse strand, counting down.
TAATGTCCGAATTTTCGGATTTATGACAGATATTTTTTTTTTTTTTTTTTTTTTACATCATTGCCTTGATTTTTCGGAAAATTCGAACCAAAATCACCCCTGAACGATCTTTTGACAAAATTCGCATTTTTTTCAGAAATCAGTTGAATGAAATTCACGTTTTTTCGGTGATACTTTGGCGAAATTTGCTTTTCCCCACCAATTTTTTGATGAAATTCGCGTTTTTTCAGCGATCCTGTGACGAAATTAGTGTTTTTTCAGCGATCCTGTGACGAAATTCGTGATTTTTCGCGCGATCCTGTGACGAAATTCGTGATTTTTCGCGCGATCCTGTGACGAAATTAGTGATTTTTCGAGTGATCCTGTGCAAAATTGCGTTTTTTTCCCCTCCAGAAAATCGTAGTTTTAGACAGATTTTCGTAGCATCGTAGTTTGTGGCTCAAAATCGTAGCAACTACGATTATTTCGTAGCAGTTGGCAGCTCTGGAATTATAATAAATCCTTTTACAAGGCAGCAGCAATTTTTTAAAAAAAATCTCTGGATATTCAACAAAATGAGTTAAAAGGCTAAAAATAAAATCATAGGGAAGCACAAAAAGAATGTATATAGCAAAATATTGAAACAAAGTTTTATAATTTTTTTTAAATAAATCATTACACAAGTAGACATTAAAATGCTGATGCTGAACCTAATAATAAAGTGAAATTAGTAGAGATGGGAAATAGAATCCTAATATTTTAAATAACACTTATCTCTAGAAATTAGGATTAAAAAATATTATTACAGCATTTTTTTCCCCCTGGGAGAATAAAATAAATATATATACATTAACTTACATATACCTATAAACATTATACTTAAATCAAGAAAGCATAGACAAAAGAAAAGTATAAATATGAAAAAAATTTAACGTATATGATACTTACAACAGCATCTTCAACATTAGGTAAACCTGGCATTTGTATAAGAACGGAGAAGTAATTAACCAGGACATTTTCATGTTTAGTTGAATCAATAGTACTTATAACATCTAAAAATTAGAACACAGATATTAAATCGATGAAACTAAAGCTGTATTTTAGACAAAGATGACATTATCACCAAAATAAAATGAACTTCAAACATGCACTCTATGTTTATTAACCATGATTTCTTTTAAACTAAAAAATTAAAACAATAATATAAAATTTTATACCTAAATAATAAGCAGCTTATACATTAAAGTTTGACAAAAAAATTATCTCAGTCTACATAATTTTTAAAGCAATGCAACTGTTACATTCATAAAGCTTTTTTTAAAAAGTTTATAAAACTAAATTAACATTTGTTGCAACAATTTCTTTTTTCTTTGCTTAGATAAAATATACCTAAATTATGCATTAAGTTTAGCATGAAACTCATGCAGATACATCAGCCTGCACACCAATTAGAAGCGAAATTGACAAAAATAAATAAATAAAATACTGATGTAGTATTATTTTTAGCGAGGGGTGGAGGAGCAAAAAATAATTAAGGTTTTATTTCTCTATAGTGAGATAATATTGTTGCAGGGTGCAAATCACGTGAATAATGGCACCTTTGACTGTTTTCCACAAGCTAAAATGTGCCCCTGCTTGCTAAGGGTTAGTAGAGACATCTGTTATAGACTGTATCAAGGCTCACGCTCGCGTGGATCAAGTAGTTCTTTAAAAAAATTATCCCCCCCCCCCCTCAATAATGCGTAACTTTGTGACACATTTACGACAGGGCTGGGTTTCTTCCAGGACAGTGGAAGAAACTGAAAAAAAAAAACGGAAGAAACTGAAAAAAAAAAAAAAAACGGAAGAAACTGGAAAAAAAAATGGAAGAAACCAACAGAAAACAAAACAGATGCTCAAAATTAAAGTTTATTAACTATATAAAAGAGTTAAATTCAAAACCTAATTATATGAAATTTAAATTGGAAACTTTAATTAATATATGGAAAAATAAGTTATTTTTTAATAACAAACTTCAGGTTCAGCAGGTATTTACAGGTTATGTTTTTTACAACTTTAGATGTAGGGGGGAAGGGTTATTTTTTCATTGTTTATGTAAAAAACACTACCTACCAATTCTTTATTTATCACATAAAAATGCAATATTTTAAAAACAATTGTGCAACACTTAAAATAAAGAAATTTGTAAATACTTATACTAGCTAGCATGCATATCCCAAAGCTTATTTTAAAAGATAAATGTTCTAAAAATAAACTCTACGTGTATGCCAAAATTCTTTTAAACTTTCCAAGTTCTGCTGGACTTGAAAGAATTTTTTCATCTTTTGCATTCATCCATTCTAAGTTGAGAAATTGATTGTAGCATCTTACTGCTAAAATACTTTTGTTTTGTTATACCATGTTGCACTGTAGTAAGGAAAATGGAGATTTTAATGAAATCTTTCAATACATTAATTATCCTATATTAGTTCCCTTAATAAAATTATGTAAATTAAAAGCACCGTCTTTTATTTTAAGGAGTTTCATTCTACAGTAGGTAAAAGATTCACATACTATTTACTACTGGTTACAGAAGTTTAAATAATAATAAAAAATGTTCCTGTTATGAATTGAATTACTTGTAATTGATTTTGTATATTTTGTTTAAATGTATTTGGTACATTTCAATTAGTTATACCAACACCATTGCCGTCTCCAAGCATAATAATTAACACAAAATGGAATTCATGTGAAATGATTCATTTGAAAAAAAAAAAAACGTTGTTGGCACAAAATTGAGCAATTAAAAATATAACATTTGAAAATTACAGACTTTCATGAACTATTTTATTAAATTAATACAAATCTAGACTTAAAATAATAAAATAAAACTCAATTTATGGCTAATGGCATTAACTACAGGCATGGAATTGTAAATGTCTCTTAGCATTGCAGTAATCATTTCACTTTTTGAATAAACTTTTTTTTTTTTTTTTTTTTTTTTTAAATAAAAGCCTTTATTTATGTATCCAAAGTCCTGAAACAGTTTTATTGCAGCTTCCTCATCACCTGATAACTGCCAAATGATAAAATCCATATCCGTTTCAACAATAAATGTAAGTTACAACTTACTATTAAATATTTTCTATTTGAAAAATAGCAAATTGAGATGTTTTGCGAGGTTACGATTAAGTAATGATAATTTAAAAGATTCACGTTCAATAAACAGCAAATCACAAAGTTTGGCACGGTTTGCAATAAAAATCCATTGCACGTTCAGGGTTGAAATAAATGGCACATTAGCATACATTTTGGCATGGTGTTAGTATAACGGAAAAGTACCATTTATTTTATTCAGGTACGCAATGATTGGAAAGCTTTAGACAGGTGTGTGATCTTGGCTAAAAAACTGGTGTAATTATCAATTTATCATGTATAGTTAAATTTTTATAGGTCTCATTAAATTTACTATCTATTAGATCTATTATTTTCTATTAGAGGTTATCTATTAGAAAAATGCATTTATATTTATTGTATGTTACAAAGTTGCAACTTATATGGTAAATTCCAAAAGAAAAACAGTTTCTTCAATTTCTTCCACTTGGAAGAAACCTATTTCTTCCGGCCGGTTTTTTCCACCTTGGAAGAAACTTGCCAACCCTGATTTACGAACTCATATTTTTAAATGCAAAAGCATGACACTTGCAGACCTGACTATTGAAGAGATTTGGAATAAAATGGTGTTTTAAAATTTTTGATAAATGAATTATTTATCAAGTTATAAGCAATTGATAATTGATGTCACGTGACAACAGATTTTTCTCCTTTTTTGCACTGTCGCGTTCAGAAATTTGGTTCAAAATGCCAACTATGACAGTATTTCCTGTCTTTATCAGAAAATGGAAAACATCATTCAATTACATAGTTTTTGAATAAGAACAACAGCCAATTTCATGCATTTCTGAACAAAAATGAATTCAGAATTGTGTCAGAAAATAGCTATCTTGGATTTGAGAACAGCCTTAAAGTAAGGGATCCAAAGGCCCATGAGCAGAAAAAATGTGGATCAAACTATTAAAAATTTGGGGCATTAAAAAAAGAAAGAAAAAGAAGTTAGAACATTACATTTGAAATTTGTTGCATACAGATATACATTTTAATTAAGTATATGGCTTAAGATAGTATTTTAAAAATTGCATTAAGATATTACAGAAAATGGGAATGTCAGATATATTATTAGAAGTATGAAAACTTTCAATAACAAGCACTATTCTAATAAATCAGTGATGTTGCTAGACTTTTGAAATCCCGTGTCCCTGAGACCCAAATACTTCCAAAATTCTGTGACTTTTTTTTTTTAAACACAAAAGTGTGTCCTTTTTTAGAAATAAGACAGTTGTAATGCATTTTATACAAAATAAGTTTCATACAAGTCACAATAGGTCTCATACATAAGTGTCAAACAAACTTGGAGAAGGGATAATATTTTTATGCATCCCTTCTCCAAATTGTTTGCTTAGATGATGTGCTACAGCGCATCCACGGCATCACTGAATAAAGTAGTATTCAACAATTGCATGACAACAATATTTTTTAAATACTGTTTTATAAAAATTTGTTTGTTCAAAATATAAAAACTGATTTTAGATGTATTTCCTGTGTTCTGTCTTAATAAGATATTTAAATTTCACACCAAATTACGATTTTTTTTTCCAAATGGACATGGAAACACGAGCAGGCAGATAGATCTTTATTCAGATGCTAACAAAACTAACAGGGAATCAACTTGAAATTACACTAAAAAGCAAAATGAAAAAACAAAAATAATTTTTATAAAAGATGTGGAAAAAATTACCTTTAAAAATTTCTTCTTTTTCTGCTTCAGGAAAAAATCTAGCGAAAAAAAAAAATCTAATATTTATGAAATAAAACAAACATCTACAATCTAAATATAAATAACATATAATATATATTTAAATAATAATAATAAAAAAATTACTTTTGCAAACTTTTGTGATGTAAAAAGGACTGAAAAAGTTTCACTAGTTGTGGATTTTCTTTCTCCTTTTTTAAGTCATCCAAGATGTTCCGGGATAAATTTTTGATACTTTCATTACTAATGTCATTATACGATTCATCTGCATTCTCTAAAAGTAACCTATAAAGTAGTGAATTTTTTTAGGAGTTAAAATACCATACATTTCATTCAGATATTGATAAACAAAAACATACAAAGGAGGGGAAAAAAATTGACAGTGGGATGGAGAAGCTTAAAAATGATATCTTGTTAGAAAATGTGCAAAAAATGTAAAGGGATTTTTCAAATTTTATCGATGCTATTTCCTGTAAAAAATATAAATTGAATTTTAAAATTCCTACTTCAAACTAAATACACATAGTTTAAATGTCTTATCATAATTATGTGTACATTATTAAAGTCTAAATTATTTTTAGGATAAGGCTTGTATACGACATATGAGCATCCTGAAAAATCAATGAGATTTTGTTTCCAGATTCTGCAGACACTGCAGATTATTTTAAAAGGAAATGGGAAATTTAAGTATGCGCGGAAATGTGGCATCCATGTTTAACCACATTTTCTAAGAATGGATAATACAAAAAAGAAAAAAAAGCGGTGAATATCACGGAATTATGAAGCAGAATCTACGTATTTGATTTTTAAATAAAAGCAGAAATCTGCCGATCGGCAGAAAAAGGGCATCCCTGAAAAACACATGGCAACTTAGACATCGAAAGTTAGTGGCCAAAGCAAAAAACTTTGTCGCCAGATGGCGACTGTGAATCTGCATCTATACTATGCAGTTGCATGTATGCTCTACTATGTAGTTCATGGAGCTATTAGTTCTTGTTACGCCACCGTACATTGTTTCTGTATTAATTTATGCTAATTTAATTCATTAATCTATTTTAATTAACCACTTAACTTATTCTTATAATCATTTTTCTTTAAAGTCCTTTTTCTTTCTAAAAAACTCAAATATTCCGTTAAAGTAATTTTATTCTGTTATTAAATAATAATATTAATCAATAATTCACTTGCTTTAATCAATAAAATCATTAATATAATATTCAGTTAAAGTAATCTCAGTAAAAAGATACGTTTTCCGTGTATCATAACAAACAAACATGAAATATTTCTAAGTCCAAAAACGAAAATCATAGTTATTAAATATTAAATATTTTGTATTAAAACCATATTCAATCTATAGATCTAAATTTTTACTTCAAGAATCCATTTACAGTTTTTTAATACGTTACTTTTTTCGGACGTTATGGCAGGAAATTCTATTTATTCAATTTACTTTTCAAACATCGCGCGTTTTGTTTTGCAGAAATATAGACATTTTGAATGCGCATCTTCCCCAAAATACTTGTTGTTTACGATCACGTGACAGGATTTCTCGGAAGAAATAGCTTGCAGTTCATTGCACTCTGGCAGGAACATGTTCACATCTCAGTGTCCATCCGGGTATTTTCCCGACATCGTTGCCATTCAGGAGTAACTTTGATTTCTATACATCTCAACTCTGCGTTGCGTAGCGAACGTTCGATGCTCATTGGCTAAAAGTTTGCTTTCAAAAATCTAACTGATTTTTGAGCACGATGTTTTCAATCACTTGTCAGCTAGGGATTAAGTCTGAAACGCGTCTTATTTAAGCGGTGGACCTTCGGGTCCCGCTGCCTTCGTTCCTGAGAAATTCATCGCTGCTTTTATTCCTGAAGTTTCATTCCTGCAGTTTTATTTTACAACTCATAAAATACCGATTATTGAGAGTTAAAACTCTGCCATTTTTCCAAGAATTGAACTTTATCGCTTACGTATCTGCTAGCTTTCGCTTACGTTTCGGCTAGCTTTACACGATGTATTTTCAAGCAATATTTAGTTGATGACAGATTTTGGCATATTTCAGCAATCGTTGCTTATTGTACTACTACTCAGTAATTTCGTAGACTTACATCTCACCAGCATTCGCCATCTTTCCTCATAATGAATCCTTTATTTCCAAAGAAAAATATCATTAATCTTGTTGACAGTTTACAATATGCCGAAAGAATGAAATCTGCCGCCGTGACAGAATAAACATTTGTCCAGCTGTATTGATCTGACTTTGCCGCCTTTGACGTCCTCGCTGCTAAATAGATTTGCTAAGCTGAATTGATCCATCATTGCTGCCTTCGCCGACTTTGATAGCTTCACTGATAATACAACAGAACTGTCTCAATAAAACGTCTACTCTCTAAAAGTACGTTATCGACACCTCAGCAGGTATCTAACTTTTTGACAATAGTTTCACTAATTCACCTAAAACTCTTTACGGACTTTTATCTGAAAATAAATATGTTCGGTAAACTTTAAATTTCATCACAAGAAAATATAACGTTCCTTTTTGTTCCTTCTTAGTAAATGTTAAATCATCTAATTGTGTGTACCATTGTTAATATAGAACATCAAGATGATACAACAAGTGTATGAAGATTAATTTTCAATTGTTCAGGTTGGCCAGCCATTTAAGTGTGTGTTGTTTTAATAAATGTTTAATCTATATTTCATTCTATTTCTTTCAAGACTTGGGTGAGTGTTACTTTTATTTACTTCACATCTTAATCTAATAATCAACTCCCTATTTTAACTAATCTTGCTTTTCCAAGTTATTTAGTGAAGTTTATTTAATTGTTTATCCGGCCTTGTTCTTAAATTCTTTTGCTATATATTTCACTCTCATGTCGATTATTGGATTAATCACCGCTGTACGATCGTGTGCCGTGACGTTGTTGTGGATTGGTAGTTTTTAAACCATTTTTTAATTTTAACTTCATTGAATTTTGCCTCTTTATTTTCCAAATTTATATGTCTTAGTCTTTTTCACACCAAGCCTGAACAACGTTACAGTCCTGCATGAGTCGGATGATACCCAACCTGAAACCGAAAATTCCATTTGAAGTCAACCTGCAACCGCCAAAAAATTTTATTGATAAGCAACTCAACCTAAACCCAACAAAATTTTTGCCGATCTGCAATCAATCTGACATATTTCAACTCAAAATGAAAGGAAGTCAATTCATGTTTTAATGCAATTATGAAAAGTTATCAACAATTATGTCTGTAATATTAATTTTATCTTTTATATAGAAAAATAGACATATCTAATCTATATTCTTAATTATTCAAACATAGTAAAACATCTGAATAGCAGACACCTCGGTATCATTGAAAAATGAGTTTTGCATCAGGTCAGGTGGTCACTATTTTTCTTTTTTTTGGTTGGGATGACTAATTTGTTTTCTGTGGGTCGGGTTCACTAGAATTTGTCTTGCAGGTCAGATTTAGGTTTTTGGAAGTCGAGTTGTTGGGATTTTCACAAAAAGTTTGAACAGAACTTTACTTCAGATGAAAATAAATATTTGAATATGAATGAACATGCTTATTCAATTTACTGCATGAGTAATAAAATATATATAAAAAAATGGGATCATAGATTACTCTTTCTGTATAACACAATTAAGAACCCTTTTTTCTCTCTCTTGAAATGTGAAAAATATTACCAACATTTCGATTTTGACAGGGATCACTCTAGAGAGTTTAAGAGGGGCGGCCTACCCTCATGCCCTTTTTAGATATAATCCCACCCTCCTTGCCCTTTTTCCAGGTAGAATTCTACCCTCCTTGCCCTTTTTCCAGGTAGATTTCTACCCTCCTTTTATTCCTGGGTAGAATCCTGCCTTGTTTGCATTGTACTTAAATTTCTTACCTATCTTTTATTTTTAGAATGCTAGTATGGTACGTGAGGAGTACTCCTCTTTCCCTCTTTATTTCTCTGTGAAATGCCCTGGTATGTCTAATCTTTGACTTAGAGTGATTAATCTTTCCATTGAACAAGACATAAAAAAGGGTAACTAATGTCATTAATTTCACCTTGTCTAGTGAAATATAGTATTGGATCAGGCATTATGGCCTTTGACCACATAACTTACATAAATTCTATAAAAAATTTGAGACTTAGCTTTAAAACTTTTATTTTTGTAGCTTTTTCAAAACCAGCTTTGCTAAGACCGGGGAAAAGTTATTGGGTGAATAAAAATTTTAGAGAAAGAGGTTTTTGAATATCGTAGGAAAAGGAGAAAATGACCGTGAATATAGTAAACAATTTTACAATAAAAATCGAGAACATAAGTTTAAATTTTGCTATTTTTAATACTTTTCAAATGGTGAAGTTATGGAAATTAGAAATGTTATTGGATTTTTTTAATTAAGGAGTACTTTAAGCAGTTGCCAGACTTCTCTACCCGCCAGTATATTGGTATAATGCACTTATTACAAAAATGCCCTTTTTATGAAATGATGTGCCCTTTTCAACAAAAAAGTGCCCTTCTTATGTAATGTGCGCCCTGCCCTTTTTTATGTTCTAGAATGATCCCTGATTTTGATATAGACAAAAACACACGTACTGTAAAATCTGATTGTAAGCCCCCTTTTTCTCAAAATCAAAAATAGTCAAATTTGGGAGGGGTTTATAATTGAGATTAAAAAAAAAAACTGTTTTTATCATTAGTTTAAAAGTATTAAAGGTAAACACAGGGCTGAGAATCCTCGGCATTTCGGTACATTTCTGTTTAAAAAAGAAAGAATCATCGAAATCCCTCCCCCCAGCACATAAAATTAAAAATCTTTATCATTTAAAAAAAAATTTCTGATTTGTTTGTTATTTTATTGTAATAACTAGCTAACCCGCCTGGCGTCGCACGGGCCAAAAATATTAATAATCTGTTCTATACGAAACTTAAGCCAAACCCCGTCGTAATCGGGTCCATAGTTCCACCTTCCACCACCAGGGGGTGCAGTCTGTTCTGGAAGAGGCCTTTTCAGAACACTCGACCCAACCAAATTTCCTAGTAGAATTGAAATTTAACCACGGGGAAACATTGCCAAAATAGCGGAAATCACAAAAGTTGGTTACGTAATCGATCGGTTTCTAAAGGGTTAATGTAGATATTTTTTAAAACCCAATCATGCGTTTTGAAGAAAATGAACGCGTCTATGATCTGGAGTCTACTGTTTGTCAGTACTCACATTTCCTGAGTCGATGCTGATTTTTAAACCTGGACTGAAAAACGAAAATCGCGTGAGTGAGTTTTGGAAAGGATTTTTTTTTTTGGAGGGTTAAAATTAAAAATTTTCAAAACGGATACCAGATTTTAAAAAACAGAGATGTAGATTAGTTGAGGTATTTTTAGTTTTTTGTATCTTGTTTATAAACGCCAATTCGGATTTTTAAAGATAGGGGAAATAGTTAAAAAAGCGAAATTGACTTAAGGTAAAAAACGCTTTCGAAAGGGTTAACGTGATTTTATTTTTAAACTAAAGGTTTCTGCCTAAATCCGACAGAACGTAGATGTCTTTAGGCGTGTTTGATTTTTGTTTGGTTATTTTAGAAAGCCGATGCCAGATTTTATATATCATAGAAAATCGGAATTCGCAAAAGAGAGTTCTGCGCACGAATATTTTTTGAAGGGTTAATATTTGTATTTTTCAAAAACAAATACAGATGTCGAAAAAGGAATAAATGTAGATATTGTCTGGAATTTTTAGTTTTTCGTACCTTTCTCTGAATCGCCGCTGGGAATTTTTAAAAATTGCCAAAATCGCAAAAATCACAAAACGGCATACAGAAAATACTTTTTAGAAGGGTTAATTTTTGTATTTTTTAAAACCAAAGGGGGCTTTGGAAAGGGCAAAGTCAGTTCTTTAATTTGGTGACCTTCGTTTTTCCGTATTTTTTGTATTTCGGTGGATGCAAGGCTCGGAAAACGGGAGAAAATAAAAAACATGAATTCGATGCTTTTTGATTATTTTTTTTGAAAGGGTTAAATGTAAATTTCAGATTGTTTGAGACGTAAAAGTATTTTCTTTCAGAATATGTAGACGGTTTTTTCGTATTTCTAACCGTTTGCCCATGGCGAATTCAGAAAAACTTAAAACAAAAACGGGATGTGTTGTGCTTTCTTTCTTCTATTCCGGAAGATACGGATATTGGTTTCTGCACATGCGCCAGCTCGCTTCAGAATAATGGCTTTTTTATTTGTGATCTTTGATTAGTTTTTAATTAATAACTACTTTAATTTATAGAATATTAAAATTCTGACGTAATGGTGCACCAGGAGAGGGTTTGGACTACCTATATCTAAATTTGCAGCCTTCTAGGTGGGCTGGATTTTCCTAGCCATCGCCAACAGACACACACACAGAGCGAAACTTTCTTTTATTAGTATAGATAAATAATCACTCATCTAAATCTCCACCACCCCCCTCAAAATTAACACTTCCCTCTTTTGTACCAAGCACACATAGTTTAACCACAACTCTTTAATATTCTATAGCAGGCATGTCAAACTCATTTACCACCGAGGGCCAAATTACCCATTGTATACAAAACCATGGGTTGCATTAAAAATAGTAATAAAATAAATAAATAAAGCAAAGTTTTATATTACTATCACACAGACGAAGCTGATAGCCTTTCCAAGAGTGTGCCTGACTATGAAATATTGATTGACTGGATCTCATCAGAGGATTTGATCCATGCCCACAAGAAAAAGATCAAGAGTCAGTTTGAGATCTTCTATAGTTCCTGCAAATACCAGTATTCACATGGGAACATTCCTAATGTGAAACAGATGCACAATTGGACCCTCAATAGACGGGATGATGTTTTAATCACTCGGTTCCTTAGTGGTCGATTTTAACTGGGTGCTTTGTTTTCCGATTTTGGATCATTATGAACAACATCCAAGTAGCTATAGGTCTCAAAGCCCACCCTTCCTTCAAAGTTCAAAGATCACACAGACGTTCAGATAGAAATAAAAAGATGTTTGAACACATATTTAGCATTTAAAAATTTAAATATCGTGATAAAAATGCATTATTATGTGTATCACCGTGATCTTTACATTTTCTGTTAATTTTGAAATTGCTGCTCTTTATAAAACCAATCATTGCAGGAGTAGTATTATTTGCAATATAAACTTACTTTTTAAACGACAAACTTTATTAAGTCAAAAATATCAATGGTGGTTATATTGAGGAATAATTTCTAGAAGTTCCTCTCTTATTTTTAAGTACACACCATGTCTGCAAATAAAAACTACCAACTTAGTGCAATTTTATGCATCTGTATCTTCATGAATTTCAATGTAATAGGCAACAAATATTGAAATAATAGATTTCTATTGATTATTGAAATATCTGGCTATGTCATGAATCTTTCTAGCAATGACACTAGTTCATATAGTCTTCTAATAAAGTAGGTTCCCTTCACAAAATTTCTTTTAATAAAACAGGACCTTTGACAAAATTCCTCTTTATAAAATTGGCCACCTCACAAAATTCCATTCCATAAAAATATACTCTTCATTAAATAATTTTTATTTTGTTAGATTTTAAAATATTTAATTTGCAAACAAAACAAGTTCACCAGAAAAGAAAACTTTTGCAGAAGTTATTAATAAATGCTCGGTCCAAATTTGAGTAACTGGATTTCATCTTTCATTATAAAATGAGCCCCAAGAAAAACACTGTGCATCTACCCCTGAGAGGTAAGAGGCTACAAATATATATAAATGTTAGGAATTGAAAACTGGTCGCTAAATAGAGGTGTTTGCTATTTGGGAGTGACCATTATGGAGATTTTATTGTACTATATAGATTTTCAACCTGTAAAATATTTTGGACAATCGGGTCAACCTGAAACCCAAACCGCAAAAAAAAAAAAATTATATATAGCACCAACTCAGCCGACCCACAGGTTGGGTAAAAGTGGGTTACCTGACCTGATGCAGGACTCTAGGAGCTACTAACGCAGTTCCGCATGCTCGCAACCATTACTCATTTTCTTTGCAAAACTATCACTGAGGGCTTGACTTGAGCGATGCAAAAGTTTCCATCCCACCAATTAAAGAACCGTGGCGGAAGCCATTGGTAAATAACAGTACGCTATTTTAACGATCGCGTTTTTCCGATATTTCTGTGGATATCAGTCCAGTTCATTAAAAGAGAACTTCATATATTTTTTTTCAATTTCTGAAGAAATTTCCAGGCACCAGTGTGGAAAACTTAGTCGCCACAGCAACCAAGATTTTTACACCCCTGATCAGGGCTTGACAAATGCGGTCGCCACTGGCAACCAACATTTTTTATCTGACGACTAAGTTTTTTAATTTGACTGCTATTTCTTTATTTTTCTTTACAAAAATTGAACTAAAAAATGAGCACAAACGACATTTTGTCTCTCCAACTCGTTCGGGCAGCAAGTGCAGTGGTCTCCCTCTTCTCGTACTTTTAATTGAAAAGCCAAGTTTAAAAGGCATTTTCCATTTCATGCACATAAAATGCCATTCTTTTCTGATCTAGTTGGCTAGCATGTCACGTGATTAGAACATGGGGAATTTTACCAAGAAATATTGTCAATCCAACCTATGTGGCATCTAAAAACTGAATGCAATGATAAAAAAGGCATACGCTTTTTTGTAAGTTTCAAATCAGATTTTTGTGTTCAGAATTAAAACTGATTAATCTATTACATTCATTTTAAAGAATACTAACATATAAGTTATTATAAGTAATTCATTCGAAGTAAATCTATAAAACTTAATTAAAATTTCAAGAATAATTCATTTTAATAAAAATAATATGTATTTTTTAAATATTTTTTCCCAGCTTAAAATGCTTGGTGCACATGTTGAACAATAGTTCGGCGTAACTCTGTCTTGGAGATAAGTGTACCATCTTTTGGTACCCAGTAATAATTTTGAAATAATAAAATCAGAATTATTTGACTGAATTCGATAATAAGGTAGGCAAAAAATCGTTTTCGGGCTTCACTATTTTATCGATGTCCTCTCATCAGATCATCACTCAAGAATATTTTATAATTACATTGTTTGGATTATTATCTGTAGTAAATGGAAATAAAAAATTATTGATTGCACTTCCGAAGTGTAAAGTATTTTATTTGTTTTTATTTATTTTTAAATTCTTATCGTAGATTGTTGGATCAAAATAAACCTCAGCTGGCTGCTGATTCTGATTATGTAATCCCAGCACAGTAAAATGTTTTCTTTTCTTTTCTGTTTAGCAATGCATATTATGTAATAACTCTCGAATTATTATGCAAACGTCACAATGTTTAATTCAACTTTTTGTAAGACGTCTCATTATAGAAGCTGCGAAGTTACAAAATATTAAGAAACTAGTATATAACCGGGGCCTCCGAGATGTCGCTGTGTGTCCTACACCGGGCCTGCTACAGGTGACGTCACAACCTGCTGACGTCAAAACAGTGATCCATAATAACTTAAAAATTTTCATGTACTTTGTTCGTTTGTACGGATTGTTTACGACAGTATTTTGATTTTATTTATTGTTTTATATAGTAATTAATAATATTTTCAGTGTATTTAGATTATAATGCTATCAATAATTATTGATTATAATTATTAAAGAAAGTGTAGATTATCTATAAAATAAAGAGAAGAAAATGCTGTGCTCCTAGTTTCTAATCTAAGTCTTCAAATTCGCTACTGATAATGAAAAGAAAAAATTTTAGCTACGAAAATTACCTTGTGATAATTATTTTTACAATTCAACAGAAATGGTTTGCATTAAATGTTTCGATATACTTTTTATAATTCGTGAAGCTAGAATTAATATGATGGTATTGAACTTGTGCAGAGAAAAAAAACCTAACAACAAATGTCTAGCCTACTGTAATGGAAATAATCTGGCATATTTGATTGAATTTGTACTTCCAAATCGAAAAGAGTCAAATGATCTTTAGAAAAAAAAATAAATAAATAAAAGAAGCAGACGATAAACAGTTTAAAAAATGATTTTGAAAGAAATACTGTAATAAATTGACTAATATCTGGATACATTAGTTAGAAGTAAGTGATGTGCTTTGTTTATAAAATTAAAAGTAACTGATTTACACAACTTAGTAATTCTACGTAGTTCAATTTAACATTTTAGCTAACTTAAGTGTACAAATATATGAAAATAAATCTTTTGATAAGTTATTTTGAGTGGTTATTATGTCCTAGACCCAAGTACACTAAATAGACAATTTTTAAAATATTACAAATCAGTTACAAAGTCAAGATAGAAAATTGGGTACTTTTCGGTTAGCCGGGCGCCAGTGATATATATACATATATACACACACATATATATATACACATATCTACACACACATATATGTATGAATTAATATATATATTTATATATGTGCATGTATCACTGGCGCCCGGCTAACCGAAAAGTATCGAAAAGGCTTATGGCGAGAGAAGGAAAGTTGCAAAACATTTTCTGGCAACCTATTCGTAGTATCATATAAATAAGTATTTTTTTTTTCATTATTTATATAATTTATTTAATATAAAGAAGCCATATATCTCTTTTTATATGCAGGTAGAACAGAATTGTATATATAAATAATTTTATATATATAAATAAACATAAAAGTACATTCGGTTTGTTTTCATAATTGTGTATATAATTTTAAAACTATAGGTGAAAACTGGGAAATTTAGTTAGTAGCCAGTGGCCGGTAGACTCAGTTTCATTACTGGCCACTTTTTAAAGTTAGTAGCCACTATTATGTTTCAAACTTTCTTGACATCTAGATAAATTATAATCGTTGTATATAAACATATTTTTCTATAAGAGTTTTATACCTATTGCATGAGTATGAGTATTTCGCATGATTAAACAGTATTTCTTGAAGAAAAATAATCCAACTGGTGAGCATGTGGCAGGAGTCGAAATATTGAAGATACTAAAATGTCCTTAAAATTTGGTGTGGAAAAAGGAATAAATTACTTGAAATAAATGTGGAATCATATATTTTGCAGAATAAAACTGTATTTCTTGAAAAAATAATCTAACTAAGAAAAAGCCGAAATATTGAAAATACAGCTAAGTCGTTGAAATCTGTTTGCATCTGGTAGGAAAAAGAATGAACCAGTTCTCTAATTAGATGTAATCAATGTAGAGATACATATTTCCATGAAAAATGGTGTATTTCACGGAACAGGTCTCGTACTCACTCCGCTCGGGGCTCGGGTTTTCATTGTTTTCTTTCCTGCAATACACTCCTCTTTTCCAAGATGTGCTTGGCGCTCCTACTTGGCGAATGCGATATGCGTAAACAAACTTATTTTAACCCCACACCTTAACCAGAGAGCGGTAGGGAGATTTGTTTGGGGGTTGTACTTAATAAATAAACAACACGTAGTGATGGAATTTGAAATGTATTGCGAGCGTTTAAAAATAATACAGCGGTAGGGAGATTTGTTTGGCGGTTGCACTAATGAATTAGTAATAGTAAAATAAATAAACAACACGTGGTGATGGAATTTGAAATGTATTGCGAGCGTTTAAAAATGATACTTTGCAGAATTTTGTCGAGACATTTCAAATTTTATGAAAATCGAATTAAAACTATACAAGATATTAATAAAAATATTTATTAAGAAATTTGAATTAAAAAAAAATCGGCGCTTTCTTTTTATAGGAGCTTTCGAGGTTGAATCGTCAAGCGACCAATATACTTATTTTATTGCAGAATTTAATCTGCAGATGGTATAATTCATTCCACAGAATTAAAAATCATCAAGATCTGAATATTTATATAACTTGCTATAGTACGAACGCACCTCATTTGTCACGTTTGACGTACAATTTCCAACTTGTTTATATAAATTTTAACGTAGAATATCATTGTTTTATTGTGTATTTCAATTATAATAAATAAAAAATATATTGAACAGATCTAGCATTTTAAAAGCGTTTAGATGTTGAATGTTTCATGCTGAATATTTAATGTTGAATGTTTAATTAAAAATACTTTCGCTATTATAATATTAAATAAGAGTGAAAACAGCAAAATAAAAAAAAATAAAAATAAAGTGAAAGTTTTCTAGCTATTTTACTTTTCTTTTATATTATTAAAACAGTTCAGTTAGAATTCTTATAAAATAATAAATACATAATAAGTAAATAAAAATATAAATAGAGTAAAACAATAATTTGCATCATCAAATCATTAAGTTTTATGTATTAATTTATGTATTTCTGAGAAGTTTGTGTGTTGTTTTACTTTTATTAAACATTTTTTGAAACATTGTTTTCGATGACTGTAAACATTTATGGAATTAAAGTATGCTTTTTAATGAACTTTTTTCATTATCTGATAATGAGAGGAACTGAGGGTAGAGGTAAAAGCACTAACGAAAAAAATATAATGTATTATTTTTCTATTTTTAGCCGTCAGTATTAGATTTTACTGGGGAAAAAATATATAAATGTTTTATTTTTTTAAGAGTGTTTTCGAAGCAGGGAAAAGATTATTACAAAGTCCGTTAAAAATCTATACATATTCCATCTATACAACTACGATTTCTTAAAATTTCACAGAGGTAGAAAAACAGATACGCATGTCATTAAACATAAAAACCTTTTAAATCCATGTTTGAATAATTTTCAACTTGTCGAATGTTTTTCTTTGTTTTTTTCCCCATTATATGTTTTTTTTTTAATTCTGCAAAGAATAATCTCAATTTTGAGGAAGGGAAGGGGGAACTATGTTTTTTCGCAAGATCACTTTATGAGATTTGCTATAATAGATTAATATTGATGTTGCAAAACATAACATTTATATTTAACCTAGCAATTTTGCCCTTCCCTACCACTTATTTTTGAAAAGAAAATCAGCAGTATATATGTATATGTTACGGTTTTCCATAAACAATATAAGATTAATTATTTTTATAAATATTTCATATTTAACTGACATGTGTCATATAGATTTCATGATAAAATATAAATAATATTATAAATGAAATAAACATAATAAATAATATTTCGCCAGATTTTATAATAATCAAAGTCTACTTTAAAAAAGAACAATAATAAGGTAGCTTGAATTGAATTCGGTCAGAATGAATCCATGTTAGCACAAAGATAAATATGTATTAAGAAAATATATTAACAGTGTATCGCCATTTTGCAGTCTCGAATCATGGAAATATGCTTCAATAAGAAGTGTTAAACTATTTTCATGTTTAAAAGAGCAATAATAATAATAGTAATAATAATAATAATAATAATTGTACTAAATGTTTCTTTACAAGTTTTATAATTTATTTAATAAATTTATTGTCTAGTGTTCCTGTAAATGAAAATAATTTTTTCTCCTTTTCAAAGACCCTTTGTAAACCTTTAAAAATGTTCTATATTTTGTTTGATTTTATTAAAGAAATAATAATAATAAACAAAAAAATGGATTTTTGTTATGAAAAGTGGTCGACGGGATAATAGAGAAGTATCGTTATTTCATTAATTAAAATAACAATTGTGTCCTAAAATTCGTATATTTTATTTATTTATTATTTTGATATTCCAATGGAAACGTTCTCCCGTTTATTTGGCGTTACAGTTTGGCGATAGTTTTTTGTTATGAAAAGTGGTCGACGGGATAATAGAGAAGTACCAAAGCATTTCCTCAGATTTTTCAAAACTGTTCCATAAATGTCTTAAATACATAAATCAGTATTTGGTACACCACTTTTTTGCAAGCCTATGGGAGCTTAAACTTTGTGGTCCAGCAGCCATTTAAGTGACGTCAGACTTTGCTGGCTTATTAACAGCTTAATGAAATATTAAAAAATAAATGCTTATAATTTTTGTGAATGCAAATGAACTGTATTTCTAAATGGAAAATAATCCTTAAATTACGTAATCTACTGGTGCTCCGATACAGTACGCATACACACAGCCATGATTAAATAAAGTAAACAAATAAACAATAAGTGACGCACGCATAAAAATTAAATAAAAACCCGATTAAAAGCTCGATATTTTTTCAAAAAGTACGCGCAAAAAATAAATTAACAATCGTATTTCAATTGCATTATAGGATGACGTCATCTGATAATGCAGTATTTTATTTTGGTGGCAACAATAATTTGAGTAAAACCTTTCATTTCTTTTATGAAAACAATGCCGATTTAATTTTTATTTAACAGCAATTTTTAATCAAAAACATGTTTTAATGAAATGTTAAGTGTGCTATGTCAGAAGCCAGTTCAAAATCCTTTCATATGCTGTCTCCTTCGTCGTTCTGCGTTTCGTATTTTCTGAGAAAAAGGGATGCTGACAGGAGAAATAATATATATGATAAGTGTGCTATGTCAGAAGCCTGTTCAAAATCCTTTCATATGCTGACTCCTTCGTCGTTCTGCGTTTCGTATTTTCTGAGAAAAAGGGATGTTGACAGGAGAAATAATATATAATATGATTGTACTGATTTTAGCATATATGCCAGTATAATTATGAAATACTGAATTATTTTTTGAAACACGTGGGGGTACATCCAGGTTGAAAATTATATCTACACGTGTTTTTTCATATCCAATTCTAATTTAAATCTCTTGTTATCCAATTATCCATTATATTTAGTTCATATTTCATTTCTTAATCCATTTGTATTTACTTGATATCAACTCCAAATTATTAACATTTTATGGTTTATTATATATATATATATATATATGTGTGTGTGTGTAAGGAGATTATATGTAAATAGTCACTTTACTGAACCAGTAATCAATGAACAACAAAATACGAACTTTAATTTCAACTAATACACTTTTAGTTAAAACTATATAACCAATCTTACAATAATCCAACTAGGCCTACAATCCATTTTATACATCTTGCTTCATAACAAAATTAGAAGACTGGCTCTTAGCCCAATCTCGTGATCCAAACTATTTTACAACTCGCGCATTAAAGCCATGGATAATAATAGAGTGTCAGTTCAGTGTCAGTTCATTTGATGATCATTTACGTGAAGTGTTCAAACTGAAATCCTACACACACACACATATATATATATATATATATATATATATATATATATATATATATATATATATATATATATATATATATATATATATATATATATATATATAATTATAATATCTATGAATTTCAAAAACATATCAAGTTCTAATATCATTCTACTAAAATCTACTAAGAGATAATTAATTATATTGTGTAATCAGAATACCACATAGCTAATAATTAACTTGTGCAATCATAAAATTACCATAGCATGTGCTTCAATGGTAATTAGCCAAATTTACTCATACCTGAAGAACATTTAAAAAGAAAGAGAGAGAAAGGGAAAAAAAAATTATAAATTGGAGTTGCTATTATGTAAACACAAATGGATTAATAAATTAATTATGAACATTATTCAGTGGAAAAACTGGACCACAAGAGAACCAATCAAGAATTGAATATGAAAAAACATATGTGGATGTACTCTTCAGCTTGGCTGCACCCACATGTGTTTTAAAAATAATTCAGTATTTCATAATTCTACTGGCATGATGCTAAGTACAGTAGAATCAGCCAAGTATACTGAATTATTACCAGACAACAATTGGAAAAATTTAAAATTGGAAATATGTAAAATGTAAATAAAAAACCATTAAGAAATATATAATATATCACTTACAACGATTATCCAAAATCTTTATAAATCACCACACTATATAACCACCAGATATCATTTTTGAAATAATATTGGAATTTTGAACCCTTAAATTGTAGAAAAAATGTTTTACTCACAAGAATGATACAGTATCCTCAAAATATAGTAACTTCTTCATAATGATCAATTCCACATGGCACGTATCAAACATGTTGACATTCGAGTCGAGTTGAGAGACATGATTTGAAAGACAAGTTGAGAGCTCATGTTTTTAAAAACACAACTCGATCAATGACACCCCAACACAATATAATTCAAAAACACACAAAACTATTCTGTTGATAATACTCTTATTACAAAATTATATCCGTGAATATATAATCTATTACTCCATCTAATTTTAATTCCTGAAAGTAAAATTAATATACAAGCAATAGCTCCCTCTATAGTTAAATTCAAAATAATATCTATAATATCATCAACTAACTAAAATGTAAAGTGTCGCCATCTATTGGTATTATAATTATTCATAATTAATATTTAGTTACATATCCATATTATTATTAACATAATCACTTCATTAAATTTAATCAATATATAAATTTTAATAAACAATACTTCCTTGTAGTTTTTATAATTTTCTCTTTCTCTCCTTTTAAATATTCTTCATATTTTCAGTATTTTTGGCCAATTACCATTGAAGAACAAGCTATGGTAAAATTATGATTGCACTTGTTAATTTATTAACTACTAGCAAGCTACGCCCGCTGCGCTGGTCGGTTTCTACAAATGAACCTTGAATCAAACGAAATATATCGTTTAATTTGACCTTGTATTTAAAAGCAATCTGTATATTTACCTGGAATATCCTTCCACATTACTGAAAAATGACGCCATTGCGCTATTATATTTTCTAATGTGCAGTCAAAATTTTAGCTGTTAAGGATACAACTATTTTATTTGGTCATTTACAGTTAGGGTTTGCTAAAGAACGATAAAACTATATGCATAATATATCAAAAAATCACTAAAAATTATCGAACTAATAATGCAAACAAATTAACTAACAAAAGCCATCCAGTAGAAGTTTTTATAAAGGCTAATCTTTCATAATCGGGTTCATCTGATTATAGAACATTTCCACATAATTCTAAAACTAACATAGAACGATATGAAATATACTAAAACCATCCTTAAACATTATCTACTTAACAATGCAAGTCACAAAAAATATGCCCAGTAAAAACTTTCAAAAAGGCTAATCTTTCGGAATCGGGTTCACCTGACTATATAACCTTCACACATAACTGTTTTACTAAGCAACGTAGAACAATATGTAGTACACTAAAACCATTCCTGAAATAGCATCTAACTAACAATACAATTATCATCAAAATCCGTCCAGTAGAACTTTTTCAGAAGGCTAATCTTTCATAATCGTAATCAAATATTAAAGAGGCTAATATTTGATAAAAAAAGGTCACAAGGTTTTCGAATTCCCCCCTATAATTCTAGAACTAAGCAACGTAGAATGATACGTTATATAATCAAACTTTCCCTACAAAATTATCTAACTAACGGTGTATGTTTCATCGAAATCCATTCGGCATAATCTTTTTAAAAGGCTAATCTTTCATAATCGGATTGATCTGATTATAGAACTTCCCATAATAATTCTATAACTAAGCTACGTAGAACGATACGTTATACAATAAAACCTTCCCTGAAAAATGATCTATCTTACAGTTTAAGTTCTACGAAAATCCAGTCAGCAGAACTCGAGTTATAAGCAGCCGGAACGAAATTTCATATTTAAGGTAGAAGTAAATAGAAGTATTTTGCTATTAATATAGTTTATATTTGAATAAAAAAAAGGTACTCTTTGGTTAGCCCGGCGCCAGTGATATATGTACATGTATAAATATATATGTATATACATATGTATATATATCTTCATACATATAAGTGTATATATATGTATGTATATATATATGTATATGTGTAGATATATGTGTATATATATATATGTGTGTGTGTGTGTGTGTGTGTGTGTGTGTGTACGTGTGTATGCATGTATATATATCACTGGTGCCTGGCTAACCGAAAAGTACCAAAAAAATACTGCAAAATTGATGTCGTACACTTGAAAAAACATCTTTTGGCTTAAAATCTCTCATCAAAACTATTTTTCTTTTTTTTTTCTTTCTCTTTCTTTCTTTTTTTTAAAAATAAAATTAATAACAGTTTTTTCTTTTATTTTTCGAGTTGTACAGCCATTTAAATTTTTTCTGCAACAAAAAAAACACCTTTTGGCTTAAAATCAAATTATTTGGGGTCAAAAGTAAAATCAAAATTGCCAAAAACAAAAGATAAATCGCCGAATATTGTTTCAATAGCAATCGTGCCCATTGAATAATTTTTTGAGCATTACGAATATTCTCAATCATGTTTAAATTAAATATTTTCATTTTATAATATTATCTCTCATCAAAACTGTTTTTCTCCTTTTTTTTCTTTTCTTTCTTTTTTTTCTTTCTTTTCTTTTTTTAATAAAATTAGCACAGTTTTTTTCTTTTATTTTTCGAGATGTATAGCCTTTTCAATTCTTTCTGCAACAATAATGCTCGCCAAAAAATTAGCAATGGTAACCTTTTCGGCCAAAATAACAGAACTTTCTATCATAATTCTATAACTATTCTACGTAGAAGGATATGTTATATACTAAAACCTTCCCTGAAAAAATATCTATCGAACAGTGCAGTTCCATCAAAATCCATTCAGTGGATCTCGAGTTATAAAGGAACGGAACGAAATTTCCGTTTGTGTTTTATATATATAGTAGATGTGGTATTCTGTCTACACATTATTATTAATTATCTCTTTGGAGATTTAATTAGATTGTTACAAGAACTTGATATGTTTTTTGAAATTCAAAGATATTATAATTATATATATATATATATATATATATATATATATATATATATATATATATATATATATATATATATATATATATACTGCATAGAAAAAAGTTTGATATTTTTTTGAAGACTTCTTAACATATGTATATAATATATGTTATATATAACATGTATATTATGTATATCATGTATAAAACATATCTAACATATGTAGAAAACATATGTAACATATCTAACATGTACATAAAACATATCTAACATATGTAACATATGTATAAAACATATGTAACATGTGTATAAAACATATGTAACATATCCAACATATGTATAAAACATATGTAACATATCTAACATATGTATAAAAATATATAACATATCTAACATATGTATAAAACATATATAACATATCTAACATATGTATAAAACACACCTAACATATGTATAATACATATGGAACATATGTATAAAGCATATGTAACATATCTAAAAGGTGGATTAAAACTTTGTACCGTTATATTAGAAATAAATGTACAACGTTAAATTAGCACAAATTAAAATTCGCCTCCACACTTAAACTTTCCCGGTCGGCGGAGTGTTCCTCTGTCACATGTGTTTCCTCGTCTCCGCTGTTGTTCTGAAAAGTTCAGTGCCATTTCATCTAGGCGCGGGCGAGAGATGGCAGGCAAGCTGCCATGCCTTAGGAGTTTTTAATTCGTTTTTACCTTTTAAATTGGCACTGATTATGGAGCTTAAGGGCTTTGAAACAGCTGTTTGCCAGTATAAATGATTTTAATTTGTGCTAATTTAACGTTGTACATTTATTTTTAATATATAACATATGTATATAACATATATATCATATGTATATCATGTATATGTAGTCTATAATGATAAATTGACTGCTCAAAACATGTTTTGAGCGGTCATAACTATTTGAGCGGTTGTTCTAAGCATTTGAGCGGTTGCTTTCGTGTTTGAGCGGTTGGTTTGTCATTATGAACATATGTTGTGATCTATTAAAATACATATGTTTAGTCTATAACGACAAATCGACTGATCAAAACATGTTTTGAGCGGTCGTTATAAGTATTTGAGTGGTTGTTATAAGCATTTTAGCCGTTGCTTTCGTGTTTGAGTGGTTGCTTTCTTGTTTGAGCGGTTGGTTTGTTGTTTTATTTTAAACATGTGTTTTCTAAAAGGTTACATGATTATAATGATTCAACAAACATCAGAACTTATCTAATTCAAAAAATTTTCATGAACTTATTTCGTTAAAAAAATTAATTTGTTAAAAAATAATTAATCAATTTCATGAACTTTTTATATGTTAAAATTTAATCTATTCATTTGTTAAAATCAAACCAAAAGTTTTTGTTCTAAAAACATTTTTATGAATCAGTTACACAAACATTTCTAATTTTTTTAAAATAACAAGTTAAAATCATTCTGTAATACTTTTTAAGAAAGTGTTTTTAAACAGCATGAAGTTATTTCTCAAAGTTTTTTTCTTAAAGTACTCGCTTACAAAATTCACTCCTATAATATTATTTTCTTTTAAAGTTGAGACTAAATTCACTAGTTTAATCTTTCTACCTATAGCATTTACAGATCATGATAATCCCCAAGAATCTTCCAATCTTCTTCTAAAAACAACTACTTAAAAAAAGCGAAAGTGCATACTATTAACTAAAAGTCTCCGAAAATGCTCTATATTTTGTAAGTAAATATATTTTATAGAATTGTTATTTCTTAGAATACTTCATGAAAGCTTATCAATACGTTTATAATTGTTCTTTGAAAAATTATGTTTATGTCAATCACTCAAAAATTATTGTAACTGATTTATTAAAAAAAAGCTTTTAAAGTAGGGAAAATCTTTAAATTTTGACCATTTCTCGTTTGCAGTTGGGAATGACACTTTAACTTTTCGGCTTTATTCTTTCTACACTTATTCTTTCTCTTAATAAATTCACTATGTGCAAGCTAACGGTTACAATGAGTACACACTTTCATCATATATTATATATATATACAGGGTTGGTGATGACTTTGTTACACAAATCCTGACAAGTTCACATACATTTAGAAAAAATATATCAACACATATATAACTTATTTGAATGGTGAAACATTTTCTGTTACTGCCATAAAATAAATTAAGATATTTAAAAAATATATATTATTAGCTAGTTAAAAAAAACAATTGTTTTACTTCAACTATAAAAAATATAATTATTTTACACATTAGTACAAAACTTGTTTATATGATTTTGAAAATTTATTAGTATCTGACGATTAAAACTTTTTTGTAACTGATTATTCCTTTTCAGCAAAACATTTCATTTAAATAAAAATAAACCTGCCCAGTTAAATTGAGATCATTGAGCTCACAGGCTATTTACACTAATTGTATATTATACTCTTGCTTCAAAGAATAATGCCCCTCGAAAAGTAAAGAAATCGACAATATATTAAGGGGGGTCATCAACCCCCCCTTATGATTAACCAATGACCACCCAAAACTAATCAGGGAAACGTCTTATTACAATGAACTTATACAAAAAAGTTGAAGCAAATCGGATAATTCTTCATGAAAAACCCATTTATCTAAATTAAGAGGGGACTAGACCCCCGTTACCCCCTTTATACTTAACCAATGAACCCGCAAAACTAATCAGGTAAGCGCCTTATCACAATGAACCTATATACAAAATTTGAAGAAAATCGGATAATTCTGCATGAAAAACCCACTTATCTAAATTAAGGGGGTTAGCCCCTCGTTACCCAATTTATACTTAACCAATGAACGCCCAAAACTCACCAGGAAAACTCCTTATCACAATGAAATGACACAATGACAAAATTTGAAGAAAATCGAATAAGTCTTCACGGAAAACCCATTTACCGAAATTAAGGGGGGGGGGGGGATTAGCCCTCCTTGTTTCCTTTATACTTAACGAATGAACTCCCAAAACTAATCAGGGAAGCGCCTTATTAGAATGAACCTATAAACAAAATTTGAAGAAAAAAGGTTAATTCTATCAAGAGTTATCGCGTTACGTACATACATAAGTACATACATACATACATACAGAACGGGCGGGCACATTAGCTCTCAGGCTTTGATAGCCTGTGAGCTAAAAATAAACCTTCACTTAATTCATTAAAAACTTATGCATACAAAAATTAATAAAAAGAAAACTGCCCAGTTAAACTGAGGGCATTGAGCTCACAGGCTATTCACACTAATTGTACATTATACTCTTATTTCAAAGAATTTGAAATAAGCCCCTTGAAAAATAAAGACATCGACAATATATTAAGGGTTGAGGGGTCATCGCCCCGTTAACCCACTCATAGTTAACTAATGAACCCCTTAAACTAATCAGGGAAGCCTCTAATTACAATGAATATATATACAAAATTTGAAGAAAATCGGATAATTCTGTATGAAAAACCCATTTGTCTAAATTAAGGGGCGATTAGCCCCCCTTCCCCCTTTATACTTAACCAATGAACCCCCAAAACTATTCAGAGAAGCGCATTATCATAATGAACCTATATACAAAATTTGAAGAAAATCGGATAATTCTTCATGAAAAACACATTTATCTAAATTAAGGGGTGTTAGCCCCTCGTCCCCCCCCCTTTATACATAACCAATGATTCCCCAAAACTAATCAGGGAAGCGCCTTAAGACAATGAACCTATAAGCAAAGTTTGAAGCAAAACGGTTATTTCTATCACGAGTTATCGCGTTACGTACATACATACGTACATACATACAGAACGGGCGGGCACATTAGCTCTCAGGCTTTGATAGCCTGTAAGCTAAAAAACGAATTGTTTTATTTATTTTCAGAACTTTTGATTCTATAAAACTTGTTCAACACTTTCGTTACTTTATTTCACTTAAATTATTATCATTACAGTAATCTATTTCTTAATTTCATATTATTTGAAAATAGTTAACAAAAAAATACTTAATTAAAATTTCTTCATGATCTTAATTAGCAGCAATTAATCTGGATGACACGTGCTAAAGCTTTGCATCCTACTCGCAGCAACGTGGTACTGTCATCTTCTCAAGCGTAGTGGAAGCAACCAATCAGAGCGCCGATTGCAGCGCCACACATTGCTAGGACAATGATGTCATAACCCATGTTCATCGGTAGACTTAATATTTAAAAAAAATTAATTTGTTAAAAGTAAAATTCCACATTTCATTTTTTTAAACTTGAATTGCATCATCTCTCACAGAACTCGCGCTTGCGTCGTAAGTCGTCAGATTGTTCTAGAACATGACGTCATCGAACCCCTTTAGGAGGGACGGTATTGTCAATAGTTATAAAAATTTAATATAATTTTTAAAACCTCTCCCTAATTTTTTGCGTACACTAATACAGAAATTTAAATTATAAAGCTATTGAAAATTATCAAAAGAATATTCTGTTTAAAGAGCATAATGTTAAGCGGTACATTACTTATGTGGGAAAGATTAGTGCTGTCTCAGAGAAGACAACTTTTGTTTCAGAATCAACAATTTAATTTATTTAGGAATAAATAGGAAAATAAATTAAAATTTTAAATATATAGAATCTTAATGAATGATTCGTACAATTTGTAACTTCAAAAACATAGGATTCTGCGGTTAACACAAAGTTAAGTCTATCTAAGATATAATCAGGCATAGGACTTAGAGTTCATTAAAGTTCAAATTGTCACAGTAAGATAAAAACTAGGTTGTATAACATTCAAAATAAAGGTAAATGAAGATATTATATAATGGTTAGAAAATTTAAACAATCAAACATTCCAACATGATTAATATATATATTATACATATATATTCCTAAATTTTTAGTATATACTAAGAAATTATTAAAACAAAATTTAAAATTATAAAGTCATCAGTTAAATAGTATTTTATATAGATTATCTCAAATCCTTAAAATAAACAGAAATCATAAATTATGTTTGCAAAATTGCTATGCCAACATATTTCTATTTTCACAATATACGTTTTTTAAGCTTCTACATCTTGCTTGTTTCCTAATCTGATATAAGTTTTTGATTAAAGGTCCCATATTCACTTACAAATACTTTCATTTCATCGCAGAAAAAAAACAACAACAACAAAAAAAAACAGTGTTTTTTTAATTTTATTTTTATAGTTTTGAAAAAAAAAATCTTGAGTTTTGAGCGCATTTTAACTCATGTCAATAAATTTCGTGGTTCAGTGGTTTCACTAGGCAGAGAGTATTTAAATTCATCTATTATATATTGAAATACTTTATGAATGTGCAATCTTATTTTTAAAATAGAGTTATTTAGCAATGTTGAAAAATAAAATTTATATTGTTTCATTACAAAGAGAATTTTTTGATTTCACAATTTCTAAATCGCATAAAACTTTAATTAATTTTCTAATCAACTGATTTTCTTTTTATTTAATTTCATCTAACATTTTTATTTTTGTGTCGAAAAGTCATCTCACACCACGATTTGCCGAAAGTAATATTTGCATCATTTAATGCTGTTGATCAGCAACCTGTCCCTGGGTCTATATCTGCAAATCCTCCATGGAAAACCTCAGCCAACTTCGTAACAAAATCTGCGTACTGTCAGAAATGACTCTCGTTATCTCCGTAATTAGCACTATTCGCAGAGACCTCAAAACTACCACATTAAATAAAAGAATCAACCACCTTGCCAAAAAATTTTATGAAAAATTATATGACATCCCTAATGATATAATCGCAGAATTGCCGGATTATGAGGCATTCGAACCACATCACCACAAGCGTCCAAGATATTCTTGCATTATTGACTATGAGCATTAGTGCTCACCATTCTGCAAATTTCTCTCTCTTACTTTTATATAAATTTGTATTTTCCTAATTAAACTAATTTCTAAGCTATACCAAAAAAAAAAAAAAAAAAAATGTTTGCCCTTTTTAAGTGCCTTTTTTGTTAAAGCCTTGCTTTGCCTGCCTTTTCCACCTGGCATTTAAGTGCTGTTTTTGAACATGTTCCGAACCCTATTTTACACTTTTTCAACTTTTTTCAGTAGTTAATTTTAACTTCAGATATACCATTTTACTTTTTTTCATTTATTAGACTCTATCCTTAATAACTTTTGCTTTACTTTTTTATTCCCATTGTTTAATTTTTCTTCTATTTTTAATTGTTCTTTCTTATGTAGTTAATACTACATTTAACTTTTCCCAACGGCTCAATATTTACAAGACACTTTACTCACGAAAAGACTGGGCGTAAAGTTGATCGCAACTCGGAAGCCCCTTAACCCTTTCCGGCACAGTGGTCCCACTCCGGGCACACCTAATTTTAATTCCAAACTTGCATTCGACACCAAGAATATTTAATAAAATTTTGTTTCTACAATGAAAGTTTAAAATAAGGAGTTCTTATTTTCGAAAAAAGTCGTTTGTAAATTCCGGTGTCAGTCGGTAATTTCTCATTTTACGAACAAACTTTGCCTGTGCCGGAAAGGGTTAACCGACATCAACTGTTCGACAACCTGTCCAATTCCCTTCGCTAATGTTAAACTTATAGGCGTATATATTCATTTTTTTAAAATATCACCTCAGGAAATGAATACTTTTAACTTAATTTTTCTTAAAGGATGTATTTTGTTTCTTAGATGTCAAAATGTTTCTTAAAAAAATGCTTAATTTATTATTTTATATGTTAAAAGCTGACGAGCAGTGTGTAAAATTTTAACACTTCAAATAAAATTAAGTATATGTTTTAGAAATATTTTGACAGCTAAAGAAAAAAAAGAAAAAGAGAGAGGGGGGGGGGAGAAGGGGGAGAGCGAGAGAAAGAGAGAGATTCTTTAAGGATTATACACAGAAAACAGAAGTTAAAAATAATTAATTTCCTGAGGAGATATTTGAAATATATGAATGCACCTTACGCCCATTGGTTTAACATTAGCGAAAGGATATATAGAGAGTTGACAGATCAACAGCCTTAATGACAAAATTTATGAGGTGGACGAAAAAGTGGTAACTCTGCAACTCACTGATTGCATAGTGAATACCACCACCATAGAGAAATATGCATCAAAATTTTTGATATCGTTTGATAAAAAATGATTCGCGCACGCCCATTCAAATATTATATGTTCCATTTATACAACCGCGATTTCTTTACATTTTACACAGACTGGAAAATAGAGAGACATGTCATTATGGAATATATATATATAACCAAATATTGAGTTAAATTAATACAATATAAGAAAAAGAAAAAGAGTTAAAATTAAAAGTGTATTCGTGTTATTTATTTATTTTTATGGCTGATCTGAAATCCAAACTGGCTACTTTATGATATATTTTGTAATTCATTTTTGTTTGTAAACGCACGAAATTATCAGGTGTTCTTATTCAGAAGCTTTATAATCGAAAGACGTTTTCCAATTTTTGGTAAAGACAGAAGATTTTTAGAAAATATAGTCAAAGTTGGCGTTTTGAACAGAATTTCCGACGCCACAGCATGACAAAGGGGAAAAACGTGTCATCACGTGACACGAATCGCTTATAACTCGATAATTAATTTATTTATCAAAAACGGAAAATTCATTTCGATTTCAAGAGGCTTCAATAGTTAGGCCTGTAAATTTTATGCCTTCGTGTTTAGTCAGAAACGTGTCGGAAAGTTTCGCATTGTTAAGCGGGTTATTTGAGAACCACCTTAAATCAATTAACAGTGTTGACCATCGAGGTAAAGTAAAGTTGGCACAGATTTTCTTTGAAAATTTGTATGTGTCACAAATAATTTGTGACACAAGCAATCTTTATGCATTTTGATAAATTACACTATAGTACAATTCATAAGAATTAAACTTGTCATTTTCCTGAACTCACCAGTGCCATTAAATGGAGATGGGGATATAACCATTTTGAAATTTTAGCTCAATTTTAATTATTTTAGATGATTTAATGAAGTTAACTTTTTTTTTCTTTTTTTATCAGTTGATATAAAATAATTATACACTCAAGGAAAAAGCTTTAAGCTAGGAAGAGAATTAACTCGCTTTTGTTTATAACAACATAAGCACAGCATTTTTTTTAAATGCTTTTTTTTTATTTTATAATTACGCAAAAATACTTTCATAAGCAGAACAAAACTCGCCCTACTGGACTTCATTATAAAGGCGCTGGTACAACAATACCAATACAGTATAGTGGTATGAATAGATCTTCTCCCGTTTCTTGGAAAACACAGAGAGATTCCCCTGACCAAAATAAGATAAGAGGGTCGAATACATGGGAAATGAAAAGGGACCCTACCATTGTGAAATTTTAGGGAAGTTAAATAAATGTGTGACAGAATGATGCATAACATTTATGTTATAAACAGCTTAAAACTTTTCATTTGAACAATCACGGTGGAACAAAAAATATTATTACATTTCAGCATGCAATGGTTATCTTATTTCCTCTTATAACTGAACTGCTTTCTTGAGAATCTGAGTGTAACATATGCATAAAGCAAATTTATCATGAATATTGAATTAAAAATTACATTAAAATTTTCATAACCGAAGATGTATGGAAATTAGTTGAAATAAATCCATAAAAGCTTTAATATGCACACTATTAATTAAGAATTATTTTTCGTTTAAAGATATTTGTTTAGTTAAATATATTATATTATATTGTTTAATTTTTTTAACTAGCACCTTACAAGACGCATACCTTACAAATACATTTACACCTTACAGATATTGTGACATTATGCTTAGATAAGAAACAATTTCAATTACAGTACCACATTAAAAAAAATAATAATCAATGGTAAACTCAGAGGGGACGGGGGATATGAATTCCTAATTTCGATCGCAGAAATCTTCTGTTAAATATATCGAAAATTCTATTGGAAATTAGTGATATCCACACATTGTATGACCATTTTGAAGTCCCGAATAATATAAATACACCTCAAGAAGAGATGCTGAAATGTTTTCTTGGTTAAAAGAACAAAAGATTTAATTACATTAAATGATTCTGTACATGCTTTATATTTTCACCCACAATTTATTGTAAAATGTTCCTGAAAAAAAAGTATTATTTTCTCAATTTTAAAGACGATCTTTAAACTTTTAAAAATGTTCCATAATTTCTTTAATTTTACTTATCCTTTTATTAAATATTTTCTTATAGAAGTTTTCGATAAATATATTACATGTTGACTTGTAGGCGATTGCTGTATTCTGATATCGTTTCTCAGGCTGCCGCGTCTCCAAAATTGGTTCAAAGCACAAATTTTGATAGCAGTTTCTGAAAAATCCTGCGTCTTTTTCGAAAAATGCAAAATGTTGTTCGATTTCATAGTTTAATAATAAAAAAAACCCGCCAATTTTATCCGTTTTTATTAATTAAATTGAATTTAAGAATACTTCTAAAAGTAGCCAGTTTTAACTAATGTAATTTATATGTATAAAAAAAAATGTTCGCAACAAAAGTATCAAGTTGGCAAGTGCTCTTATCAAAAAAATATGTAATCGAACGGTTGGTTTCCATTTATCAGCAAACTCAGAAATTTTTTCAGAAAATGCTGTCAAAAATGAGTGTTTTGAACCTTCGAACGCGACAGCACAGGAACGAAAACTGCCATCCTGAGACAATAATCACTTATAACTCAAGATGTAATTAATTTATCGGAAACTGAAAAAACGCTCGATTACAAATCACTTTAATAATCATGTCTGTAAGTATCAGGCTTTTATGTTCAAAAATGAGTCAGAAAATGTAACAGAAAGTTTCACGTTGTTAAACGAGGAAAAATATTTTTTATTTATTATTATTTTTTTTTTTGAACTGCCTTAAAATAATCCAAGATTTTTAATCATTCAGAAATTACCTGGGACATTTGTAAAAATTTATTTCTTATGCATTATGCTTATGAAATAAGCCTTTTTTGTCCAGATATTTTTTATACTTTATTTCAAAATGTTATATTCACGCTGGAAATGTTTCATTTCAGTCATAGAGTCCTTATAGAGATTTTAAATAAAAAAAGAAATTTCAACATCCACCATTTCTTTAAAATAATTTATTATGAATGATATTTGTTGATTATTGCTTTTTAAAATAAGTAGCCTCATTTAGCTACTTTAATAATCTAAAGAGAATTAAAATAACCAGATATGTTTTTCTCCTTTTTTCTTTCTTTTATACCGATTTCATTCCTGATTAAAGCTATAACAGACAATAAAAGTATTTTTAAGTAAACTATTAGTAATTCAACTGTAATTATCTAAAACAGCAAGTATAACAATTTTACCGATATATTACTTGTAATTTTATTCAGCATAAAACATTTAACAACTAAACGCTTTTAAAATTTTCGAACTGTTCCGTATAGTTTTTCTTTATTAAAATTGAAATACACAATAAAACAGTGATATTCAACATAGTATTTGTAATAAGAATTTGCCGTGTTTCATACCGTAATTTATCAGTCATGATTGTAAAAAAAATAATAATAATACAGGTTAAATGATTTCAATCATAGAAGACCTACAAAAAAACTTTCACTTTGTGAAGCACCCCGAATCCATGAAATATAAGAGAAAACATGGAGGGGAAAATGTTAGTCGCCAACTAGTTTCATTTGGTAGGTTTATCGCCCCTCCTGGCTTGAAAAGAAGAAATACGATTTCTGTCAGAAAAATGATAGGGAGAAAGATTTCTAATGCATTTCACGGAGTGAGTACCAGACCTGTTCCTATTTCACTTGGCGATCGATAACAGATTTTTTAATCGCCACTTGGCGAGTGGCGACTAGGGTGGCGATCGATGGCTGATTTTTTAATCGCCACTTTTTAAACTTTAATCGCCACGTGGCGAGTGGCGACCGCTAATTTTCACCTATATTTAAAACATATCTAACTTTTTGAAGCCCGGATTACGCCAAAGCGTTAAAAAAAAAGTGCCAAGGTCTCTATAGTTAAAAAATGTCGATTTCTGTATTTAAATTGACATTTATTGTGTTTTGATGGTGAAATTATGGTATGTAGTTGTAAAAGGGAGGAATGGGATTGATTTTGTAAAGTTTTTGGTAGATTTATTATATTTTTTGTACGTATATTTATTGTAAAATAATGTGTTTAGGAAAAGATAAGTCAATGGGTTCAATCTGATTTATTAATCTTAGCATTTTTTTAATTTAAAACTTTTAATTTCCTTTAATAAAACAAGTATATTAATTCCCTTTTATTTCACGATTATGAAATTTAATATTATTTATGTAATCACAAATTATAAGAGCGAAAATGCTCTTTTTATTACATCTTTCTGCTGCGATACTTTGACCAAAGTGGATCACTACTGTGACGTCACTAATACTTGTAGCAGGCCCGGTGTAGGACACACAGCGACATCTCGGAGGCCCCGATATAACCCCCGTAAAAAATGACGAATTGTTGATCTGCGTTCCATTTTCATAAGACTTCATACAAACAAACTAGGGTTGGCACGTTTTTGCCAAAGGTGGTAAAAACGACGGAAAAAACCGGTAAAAACCGTCCTGGCAAAAATACATTTTTGCCACTTTTTGCCAAAGTGGCAAAAATAGATATGTTTTATTTACAGCGATGTAATTAATATATTTTAATTTTTAATAATTTCAACTCTAATAATATGTAATTTTATTTTTTTATTTACCTTAGAATATTCAATGCATCATTTAAACAGTTAATCTAAGTAGATTGTATTTTTTAGTAAAATACTTTAGTAATCAGTTTTACTTTTTAGTAAATAACTTACTGGTTTTGGTTTAATCTCTCATAATTATTAAACAATCAATCCTTATGCTTCAGTTAATTTTGTAGCAAAGTCTGAGCGAGAAATAGCACTTGCCAATTTGGCTATGCTATGAGAACAACAGTTATTTGAAGTTAAATTTAAAAACAATAGAAACAAAACCTTTTGCAAGATAATTCATTCTCATTTCCTATGATCAAATCAAGATTCAAGTCTGTAGCAGGTATAATGACAGTGGGAAAAATTGTAAGAAAAACTACCTAATAAAATCATTGTACCCTCCCCTCTCTTAACTATCGCCAAACTATAAGATTAAATGCCAATTATGGATCATTGTAAATGTCATTTTCACTTGATATTAAACACGTTACATGTGTTTG
This sequence comes from Maratus michaelseni, assembly GCA_963931845.1. Classification (NCBI taxonomy): domain Eukaryota; kingdom Metazoa; phylum Arthropoda; class Arachnida; order Araneae; family Salticidae; genus Maratus; species Maratus michaelseni. The sequence goes on along the minus strand of OZ007587.1, from coordinate 317,801,497 downwards.
TTACGTCATCATGTGAATTTTAATTTATTTTTGTATTTTTATTAAGGTTTTACTATTTTTTTTTTTTTTTTTGTTTCATTATTTAAAATGAAAATTATGTCAATAAATGATTACCTCGTGATATTAAAGGAAGAAAAAATATAACAGATTAGTTTCAACTGGTGTCACCAATTTTTGTCCACAAAATATTTATTTTTCTATATTTGCTTCAAGCCCATATCTAATGTTTACATATATTTTATAGTTTTTTTTTCTACGTTTTTTGACTAAATAAAGAGGATTGAATTCTTTACAATCTTCCGTTATCATTGATGTTTACTATGTTCCTTAATAAATTCGATTATTACATTTAAAATACTTACAATTAATTCTCAAATTCAATATCTTAAAAATATCTGTTTGCTTATGGTTTAATTTAATAATTCTGCATTTAAACACATAAACTGTATTCTTAGTATTATTTTGACAGAAATAATCTGGATAATTCAAATTTTATATTTGCTATGTCGTTACGTCATGAGTGAACTTTATTATTAAAGTAACCCTATAATTTAGATTTTTTAAAATTGAAATTCATTCATTTCTCCAACTTAAAATTTTAGAATGGCAATATTTTTTCATTTGTATAATTTGGTGAAATTGGTCGACGGGATAAACAAGTAGTACCGTTTACTTCTATAAAGTATTTGTAAAAGTTATACCTAAAGGCTCAAATAAAGATAAAATGAAGATTAATTTGGCAAATGTTTATGCATTAATATTGTTTTTTATTATAGATTTTTTAAATGTAGAAACTGTTGATTTAAATTTTTTCATTTTAAAGGCAACATTACTACATTAATTTGAGAAAAGTAAAAAGTTTTTACCTGTCACCATCACATAAATTTATCTACAAAATTGATTATGATTGATTATTGATATTTTTTTATTCATATTACCAGTGAAAATTATTTTAATTAATCAAATTAATATTAGTGAAATATGTAATTAATATTCTGATTTAAGTCTCAATTATAATGTATACAAAATTATATTATTTTATTATATTTATTAAATCCAGCCTTTTTTGCCAGTTTTTACCAGGTTTTTTCCAGTTTTTGCCACTGTCCTGGCAAAAATACCATTTTGCCGGCAAATTGCCCAACCCTAAAACAAACAGCATGAAGATTTTATTATTAAAGGTTTGTATTGTAGAAAAGTACATTTTAAAGCCGGTCGATGGCGAAAAAACAATATTGTTCACAACAGTGTTTGTTTGTTTATATCTGGGATTCTGATGTTTAATTTGGATTTTTAATTAAGAACTTAAAACAGTATAATAGCAGAGTTTCCCCCAGGTTTAAAAAAGGGCAGGGTGCTGCCAGTGAGAAAAGGGCACTTTTCTGATTCTTGAGGGCACTTTTTGGATTCTTAAGGGCACTTTTTTTAATTGTTAAAAGTATTCTTTTGGTTTTTAAAGCCTTTGTTGATATTTAAAAGTCAAAGCACTCTTTTCAAGACAACATCGAGTCAATTTTTACTATGAAAGCAATTTTTTTAATGCAAAAAGGAGAAAGAACACTTTTTTTTACTGAGGGACAAGAAGGGTGCTAATTATTTTACTGGGGGGGCAAGAAGGGTGTTATTTTGAAAACCAAAGGGCAGGCAGGGTGCAGCACACTTCTGAAACTGTCTGGGGGAAACTTTGTAATAGGATATGATATTCATATTTTATAGGAAAAATATGCTGAACAGACATGATTTCAAGTAGAAGATATTATCAATTAGCTGTCATATGCTAGCATAGGTTTTTCATTAAGCCTAACATGGCGCTTAACTGCGGTCGATTCGCAGACCAGAGTGGTCCCGCCTGGAATGGTTACAGGCACTTTCTTGCCTTCGGATTTTATTATAAGTAGATAGATAAACTTGAAATTATATTCAAACAAAATAAATTAAACTTTTATTTTTAACTTAATAATAATTACTTAATAACTATACTTAAACTTAATTTGGCAAAACTAAGAGAGTTCATTAAATGCAAATTTTAAAATCAGAATTATTTGACCGAATTCGATAGGCTAAATAGACAAAAAATCGTTTTCCAGCTTCACTATTTTATTGATGTCCTCTCATCAGCTATAGATTTTGTAGCACTCAATTAATCAGACATTTGAAATATTCAACAATCAGCATTTCCCGAACATATTGGTTAATTCAGAGTTTACAATATTTCCTCTTTTTTTTCAGAGATATATAATTTTGATAAGTTTCCTTAAAAAACTTATCTTATTATCTTTTTTAATTATGTACTATTCTAAGCTATGTATGTTATTTTTCTTACTTAATTCATAAAAAATGTTTGTGCTTTTTGAAAATTAAAAACGGGGGGGGGGGGGGGTGGGGGTGGGGTGAGGGAGTAAATTTTTTTTACTGGCGACTAGAGTTTATACTTGGCTACCAGATTTTTTCAAATTTGTAAAGCTCTGCCCCTGATTACATATCAAAATGCAAAACTGAAAAGAGGGAATTAAATTACTTAATTCTAATACTCACTTGGCAATACTTGCATAATGTTCTTCTTTTTCTGAAGGTTCAGCGGAGTCAAGTTGGGAAATGGTTTTAGCTAAAGCCATTTTATCTGTAAAGAGAAAAAAATTATTAATGTAAGAAATGTTTTAAATCAAACTAAAATAAAAATAAATAAATAAAGACTCCACAAGAAGGTACAAGTTGATAAAGCTGTCAGTTGATTGAAAAATGAATCGGTGATGTTGCTAGAGTTTTGTAACCCAGTGTCCCCAGAGCAATGTATAGGAGTTATTATTAGTTTTTTTTTTTTTTGCTCTTTGCCAGATTTGTCTAACAATTTAAAATGAAATAATAAAAGACAGAGTCACATGGGGGTAATTCCTGATTACCAGATGTCTGGGATAATTCTTGATCACACCATTTTTTTTATTTTAAAAGTATAGTTTCACTGAAATTTAAAATATGGTATTAAAATTACTAACTTTTACCTTTCAATAATTTTCTTTTAATCAGTCTTATAAAAAGATTATTGAAACTGCAAACTTAAATTACCGAAACAAAGATTGATTTAACAAAAATAAGAATACATACTACATATCTACAAAGTTCTAGCAGAGTTTCCCCAAGACAGTTTCAGAAGGGTGCTGCACTCTGCCTCCCTTCGCATTACATAATAGTAGGGATGCACCGGATGTGAAATTTTGCCGGATACCGGATAACGAATATCCGGTACAAAATTTTACCGAATATCTTTTAGTTTTTAATTTCAATAGTAATATTTCTATTTTATGTTTGCTTAAAGAAGAAAAACTTTAAATTATTATAATTTTATGTCATTCAAATGTTAATAAAAGATTTAAACTCATTTATTAAGTTAAAGTTGCAATTACTTACTTTTCCTGTGACAAATGTTTTCTAACAGAATTTTAACAGAGAAGCTCCTCATTCCAAGTATCCTCTTTTGTAGTACAAAAGGGACAACTGTTCAAGAAAGTGGCACAATTCTTTTCATGATCAGTATTATTTTACCACAGCTGGTCTTCCATCCGTAGACAAAAGATTCAATAAAATCATTTTTAATTTAGAATTATTGAAAACAAGAAAAAGAGACAATCAGAGGAGTGAGCACTTTTTCTCAGAAGAAGGAAAATATTTGTTATTAAAAACGTAACAGAGCCTGAAAATGCTGAACATTTCTGGCAACTTGCCTTTAATTATAAACAGTCATATTTTAAATATTATATTTTCATTTATATGTAAATCCAATGATTTAAATTTTGTGAAAATATGAATATTTATTTCTACTAACATTGTTTTAATGGAATAATGTCGGTAAGATGCAAATTAATTTTGCACTAACTTCTTCTGATAATGTTAAAAAATGACTCGCTATTCGGCCAGACCGAATGTCCAGTTTGAGTGCCGAATACGCAGGATATCTGGCAGGAGACGGATATCCGGTGCATCCCTACATAATAGCACTCTTTTTGCCCCTCATCCAAAATATTAGCACCCTTTTTGCCTCTCAGTCGTCAATAAAATAGCCCTTATTTCTTTTTCGTACCATTAAAAAATTGCTTGCATAGTAAAATCTGACTCATTGATGCTTTAAAAAAAAGTGCTGTGACTTTTACTTTTAAATATTAAAAGAATGGCTTCAAAAATCAAAAGAATGCCTTTAAAAAAAAAAGTGCCCGAAAGAATCCAAATCATGGATTCTTCAAGGCACTGAAGGCACTTTCTTTTCCCACCAATAGCACCCTGCCCATTTTTTAAACCTGGGGGAAACTCTGGTTCTTTCATATCTTTAACCCTCTCATGAATGAATTACTTTTTAGTGGGTAGAAACTTATTTTGCACTTAAAATAAGAGTTAAAATGTATTATTAAAAATAATTAATGTGTTTTTTTTTAATTACATTTATCACAAAATGATCCTGATATGATGTTTATAAGCATGAAAAAATGAATATTAATAGTTATTAAATAGTTTTTTGCAATTTTAAACTTTGGCTACCTTACCACAAAGTAAAAAATATTTTTGGTCATGTGTTTGTTTAGATACAACAGAAATTTTTTGATAAGATCTTCTCTTGTGCAAAAAAAAAAAAAAAGGTTTAAGGCAGATTTTTCAATTGAATATTTAAAATCGAAAAGGAGATGACCTACATAATGTTAGTTACTAGCAAGCTACGCCCGATGCGCTGGTCAGTTTCTACAAATAAAACTTGAATCAAACGAAATATATCGTTTAATTTGACCTTGTATTTGAAAGCAATCTGTATATTTACCTGGAATATCCTTCCACATTACTGAAAAATGATGTGATTGCGTTATTATATTTTCTAATGTGCAGTAAAAATTTTAGCTGTTAAGGACCAACTCTTTTATTTGGTCATTTACAGTTAGGGTTTGGTAAAGAATGATAAAACTATATGCAATATACTAAAACCTTCACTAAAAATTATCGAACTAACAATGTAAACAAATTAACTAACAAAATCCATTCAGTAGAAGTTTTTATAAAAGCTAATCTTTGATAATCAGGTTCATCCAACACATCCTACAAGAAAGTCAGCTCACTCCCCACAAACTGGATTGTGACGTCACAGTCACTAGTCCTACTAGGATTTTCAAACAGGTTACTCTAGAGCAGTGGTTCCCAACGGGGGGCGTACGCCCCACAGGGGGGCAATTTGACTTTTCAGGGGGGGGGGGGCAATTTAACTTTTCAAGGGGACAATTCAGAATTTCTGTGAACCCATACCTTCTGAATTTTTTTTCTGATAGTAGACTGAAAATAAAAGTTACACATTCAAATTTCAAAAACAAAATTTAAAAAAATAGTTTTTTATTCAATTTTTAAAAAGTATCCATTCAAAAGTTTTAAATACAATCCTACCAGAATAATTATAGGAAAACACATTTTAAGATATTTAGATACTTTTATATATTTAAAATTTTTTATAATTTTTCTGATTTAGAAGTATTTTAGAATTTTAAACAACTTTTTCGATTATTTATTGAATGAGTCGCACTGCAATATGTCACATGAAAAGCAATTTTACACATGAAACTATTTAAGTGTATATTTAACAATTACTTGACGACCTTCCTTTACCGAATCTTTTATCACGTTTCATTCTGATTAGAAATTGATTAGTAATTTAATCGCAGAAATTCTGTGATTAAATAAGACAAAAATGTTTTATTCAAAATTATTGATTTTTCTAATCAAGGATTCTGAGCACTCTATACATCACGCATACGTGGCGACCGTATGCCAGTAAACTACGAGGAGTATCAGATGATTATAAAAAAATATTTGATTCTTCCATTACCTTCGGCACGTTTCAGGAGTAAATTCTTTTAAAATTTTATGAGAATTATATGTTATAGGGGGAGGGGGCGCATCATCATTTTAGAGATGTTTCGGTGGGGCGCGGCTAAAAAAAGGTTGGGAACCACTGCTCTAGAGTGATATAGCCCGCAGAACAACTTTGTGAATGCGGACATCTTGTACATGACTAAAGATATTTAACACGTGTTAGCTTAATTTCGCATTAAAACAGACCTATTACTAATACATTTATTTAAAAAAATAAAAGGAATGATAAATGTGTAGTGTCCACTTGGTAGAGGCATCAAGGTTTAAAAAACAATTGGATACAAGCTATAAAAAGACAGGATTTCTCTAGTTTTATGGATAACAAAAAACATGAGGATTTCAGACATAGAAAGCGACAACATCCAGTCAAATAAATATTCAAAGGTGAGTCCCACTTTTTACTCAACTATTTATATCAAATTGCTGTGTTTAAGTTATTTTATGGCAGTATTTCTAATCTATTTTATAAATAATACAGTAATTTTAAAATATTATTACTACAAGAATTGTTATTTTAAATTATTTATTCATCAGCTTGAATTCTACGTTGCGTTTTTCCTTAGGAAAAATTTAAAATTTTAACGTTAGTTTTGTTAAAAGCTAAAATAATATTGTTGTCATGTGTGTTTATTTATTAAATTATCATAAAAATTAAGCAAATCATTTATATTATTTATTTATTTAATTAATTTTGTTTATTTTGTATTTATTTATTTTTACATGAAAATTTTCCAATAAGAAATATTTTTTAATATCAAAATGTTAAGAGGTCTCGCCCACTTACGTCCACGAATAACAAATATTTTTCGTCACTAACTTTTTTTTTTTTTTTTTTTGACAGTAATAAGAAATTAACTGATAATCAATGTAAATAAAAAATTAGTTGTTTTACTGTTGATTAGTTATTTTTGTTTTGAGATACTAAATCAAATGAAAAACAATATCAGATTATAGCAACATCGGTAATTTCAATCTTTTCTATACTGTCTCACAGAAACAGAAAAAAAAAAGGTTTCGTATGTAAACATATATATTATATTGTGTTGAGTAAATTGCATATTAGGATGTTTTGTAGCTTGTATTATAAAAAAGGATTAATTCTTATCGATTATTAAAACTGTAGTCAAATATAAACACTTTCTGACAGAAAATCGTTTTTACCTGTACATGCATAAAAATTTTACATGTGTGTGTTCCACAGAACAATTTATATTTTACCTTTCTTAAAAAAAAAAAAAAAAAAAAAAAAAAATGAAGCACTTTAAGTTTTCATCTTAAAACAGGACCCTTCACAAAAGTTTTCATACCAAAACAGAACCCTTCACAAAACTCTTTACCTTAAAAATAGAACTTTTCACAAATCTATGAACAATTTCTATTAAATGCATGAAAAATGATGCTTATTCAATAGAAATGCTCATTTATAATTTTATATTCAATTTAAATTAGAAAGAACTAAAACTCATATGTCTGCTTTGTAAAGGTTAAAATTCAATATTTGTATTAGTAGCCAGTGGCCGGTAGAGGCTGCATGTTTAGTAGCCACTATTATCAAGTTAGTGGCCTCTAATTACTATCAGGGATGCCACTGAGAAAATATCGTGTAAAGGAAAAATTTACGACATTTTTCACAACATTTATGCTTAGATTTTGTGAATTATATTGTATTGGGTATAAAATAAATACATTGACATATTTCTTATGTTAAGGGGACACAGTGCCTTCAAATTGGTCAATCAAAATATAGATTTTCTTCTTTTAATATTAATGAAAGCTTCTTTAATTGTGAATATTTTGACACCTCGCATTTTTACCTATACGACAATTCTTTTGCGAGATATTGTAAATTTTGTTTATAGATCCAGCGCAATTACCCATATAAATAAAAACTTTAAACTGATTTTTCTCCCTGTTTATGTTTTAATAACTTGCTTGTTCGAAATAGTTTTGATTTTTTTTTTTTTTTTTTTACTTGTTCTCTATGGTGTATTTAATATTTTTGTGTAATGATTTAACATTCAAGTTTATAATTATTTTTTAAAAAATATTTTAACTGAGAGTTTGTTGAATTTCTTTAATTGTTTGATATACACAAGAAAATAAAAATATATTAAATGTAAAATCCCATACATCTAAAAATCCATACAGTTTCATGTAGTATATTCACAGGGGTGATTCTGAGTAAAAAAAAAATATTCTGAAATTAACAGCAAATTTTCTGAAAAGTTTCAACAAAGGGGGCGGGATGTCCACCACTACCGCAAGTTTTTTTTTTTTTTTTTTTTTTTTTTGCGTCTCTTTCACAAAATTTGCGTTTTTTTGCAATCCTTTGACGAAATTTGCAGATTTTCGAGATCTGTTGATAAAATTTGTGCTTTTTTGACGAAATTTGCCGTTTTTCACGATCTGTTGACAAAATTTGCCGGGTTTTTTTCGCGATCTTTTGACGAAAAGCGCCGTTTTTCGCAATGTTTTTGACGAAATTTGTACTTTTTTCGAGATCTGTCGACAAAATTTGCCGTTTTTTGCGATCTGTGGACAAAATTTGCCGTTTTTTGCGATCTTTTGACAAAATTTGCCAGTTTTTTGCAATCTTTTGACTAAATTTGCTGTTTTTTTGACTAAATTTGCTGTTTTTTTGCGATCTTTTGACTAAATTTGCCGTTTTTCGCAGTTTTTGACGAAATTTGCCGTTTTTGTCGAAACTTGCTGACAAAATTTGCCGTTTTTTCGCGATCTTTTGATAAAATTTGTGGTTTTTTTGTAATGATTTTGACAAAATTTGCAGTTTTTTCGAGATAAAATTTCCGGTTTTTTCGACGAAATTTGCCGTTTTTTCGAGAACTGCTGACAAAATTTGCCGTTTTTTCGCGATCTTTTTATGAAATTTGCGGTTTTTTGCAATGTTTTTGACAAAATTTGCAGTTTTTTCGAGATTAAATTTCCGGTTTTTTCGCGATGTTTTGACAAAATTGGCGACTTTACTTCGAACGAATGACGAGATTGATTTTTTTCGGCGATCATAATGCCGAAATACCGATACATTATATGTCTGAATTTTCAGATTTATGACCGATATATTTTTTTAATTTTCGGAAATCATTGCCTTAATTTTTCGGAAAATTCGGACCAGAATCACCCCTGGATATTCTAAAGAATGAGGGGAAAAAATTGAAGCAAAAATATTCATATTTGTAAACGTAGTAGGGATTTTAAAAAAGTTAATTAAAAAAAATTAAATTTTAGAAAAATAGGCTGTTCTACAAGAATTTTTTATTTAATTTTTAGTACTAAGTATTGTGCCACCATTCTCATTGAAGAAAGTTTCAAAGGTACTGTGTCCCCTTAAAATGTTTTATAGCTTTTTCTATAATAAATACACTGCATTTTCATAGTTGAGTTGGTGAAAACGGCTGGCTACCTGTCAATACACGTACAATTTCATACTACATTATTTTGCCCAAATATAGAATTTGGTTTCATGTAATTCTAATTAGAAGCAAATACTCTGAATATTAAATAGTTAACAATTATTTTATATGTACAGAAAACCATAACTTCGTTCAAATGTATGATTTTTCTCCCCATCACAGACTATGAAAATGATGATTTTTTTTTTTTTTTTTTTTTCCGACCACTTGATGAATTTTGAAACTTTTTCTGCTGTTGTTAAAAGGATTTCACGATTTTTTTGCGATCTTTTGACGAAATCTATTGTTTTTTCGCGATCTGTTGAAGAAATTTGCTGTTTTTTCGCGATCATTCGACGAAATTTGCCCTATCTTCGCGATTTTTTGACGAAATTTATCGTACCTTCACGATTTTTTGACGAAATGTATCTTTTTTTTTGAGATTTTTAAACGAAATATTCTGATTAAATTCGCGTTTTCCCGCGATCCTTTGACGAAATAGGTGATTTTTCTTCGAGCGATTGACGAAATTGGTTGTTTTTGGCAACCATTTGTCGAAATTTGTGATATATTTTAGGTCCTAATTTTCGGATTTATGACCGACCTTTTTTTTTTCGGAAATAATTGATTGCATTTTGGCGATCATTTTTTCACGAGATCTTCCTTTTTTTCGTGAGATCTGCCTTTTTTCGCGATCTTTTAAAGAAAATTGCCGTTTTTTCGCGATCTTTTAAAGAAAATTGTCGTTTTCTCGCGATCTTTTAAAGAAATTTGCCGTTTTTTCACAATATTTTGATGAAACTTGTGGTATTTTTACGATTTTTTGACGAAATCCCCTGTTTAAATTCGCGTTTTCATGCGATCCTTTGACGAAATTGGTGATTTTTCTTCGAACGATTGACGAAATTGGTTGTTTTCGGCGACCATTTGTCGAAATTCGCGATACATTTTATGTCGTAGTTTTTAGATTTATGACAGATTAAAAAAATTTTTTTTTTTTAAATTTTCGGAAATGACTGATCGCCATTTTGGCGACCAGATGCATAACATAAAGTCGCCAATTTTGTACATTTAGTCGCCTTGTGGCCGGTGGCGACCGGGAATTTTAACCTTTACTGCTTTGTGAACATAGATTGATATATAAGTTAATATAATTAATTAAATTGAAATACACATATATATTTATATATTTAAAGGAAAATTTAAAAGAAAATTCTTTAGATGCTTTTTTGTAGTTTTATTGAATTTATGAAAATGATAGATATTAGAAATGAATATTAGTTCTAAAAAAAGGTTTAAAAAAAAAAAAAAAAAAGCTGATGCATAAATAAATTAATCAGGAGTTGATCCAGGTTTTTTTTTTTTTTTTTTCCTTGGTGCCCATTTTGTGAAAAGTAAAAGTTTTGAAAAATTACATTTTGTAAGGAAACACAAAATTCTGTTATTCCAATTCGAACCAAGCTTTATTATTAAGAACTTCTTTAAGTCTTTCTACTAAAATTTTCCTTTTTGGTGTACTTGTTTTGTTTGCAAATTAGACATTTAAAAACCTAATAAAATAAAAATAATCAAGAATATGTTTTTATGGGATGTAATTTTGTGAAAGGAACTGTTTTATGAAGGATCCCTAAATAGGCCCCAAATTTTGACTGGATCAATCCCTGGTTATAAAATAAAATAAAATATATATATATATATATATATATATATATATAGAATATACTGCCATTAAGTACATAAGACATATGAATAAAAAATAAATAGTTGATGTAAGAATTCGACTTATCTTAGAATATATAGTTGCCTCATAGTTTTCTTTGGTCTACTTTTTTTTTTTTTTAATAAGCTCATCCCCTTCCGCAATATCGCTTATTTTAAAACCAGTCACTTAGTGACTAGTAAAAAAAAAGCATAATAAACGTCAATTCATTGCATTCTATTAGAAGTATACATATTTTTCTTTTAATAATAATAATAATAAACACCGAAGATAGCCATTGAATCTCCCGCGTAGTAATGATGGACGACTAGCTGTGACGTCAGGCACCCTGTGTGGAGGCTTTCTTGTAGGATGTGTTGGTTCATCTGATTATAGAACTTTTCCACATAATTCTAAAACTAACAGAACGATATAAAATATACTCTAAAACCATCCTTACAAATTATCTACTTAACAATGCAAGTCGCAAAAAATACACCCAGTAAAAACTTTCAAAAAGGCTAATTTTTTGGAATCGGGTTCACCTGACTATATAACCTTCACACATAACTGTTTGATTAAGCAACGTAGAACAATATGTAGTACATTAAAACCATTCCTGAAATAGCATCTAACTAACAATACAATTCTCATCAAAATCCATCCAGTAGAACTTTTTCAGAAGACTAATCTTTCATAATCGGAATCAAATATTGAAAAGGCTTGGAATATTTGATAAAAAAATGGTCACCCAATTTTCGAATTTCCCCCTATAATTCTAGAACTAAGCAACATAGAATGATATGTTATATAATAAAACTTTCCCTAAAAAATTATCTAACAGTGTAGTTTCCATCAAAATCCATTCGGCAAAATCTTTTAGGCTAATCTTTCATAATTGGATTGATCTGATTATAGAACTTCCCAGAATAATTCTATAACTAAGCTACGTAGAACGATATGTTATACTATAAAACCTTCCCTGAAAAATTATCTTACAGCTTAAATTCTACGAAAATACATTCAGCAGATCTCCAGTTATAAGCAGCCGGAACGAAATTTCATATATGTAGAAGTAAATAGAAGTATATTGCCAATATAGTTTGCATTTGAAAAAAAAAAGGTACTTTTCGGTTAGCCGGGCGCCAGCGATATATGTATATATTCATACATATAAGTGTATATATATGCATGTATTTTTTATAGGTGCAGATTCACGTTCGCCAGTCGCCATGTGGCGACTAAATTTTTTGCTGTGGCCACTAACTTTCGGTGTTTAAGTCGCCATGTGATTTAAAAGTAATCAATTTCTGGTATTTCCAGTCCACATCGTGAAATGTTGGTATTTTTTTTTTTAAGATTAAGACCAAAACACATAACAAACATTATTATTATCTTTTAATAACATTTCAGGATGATCTGTTTAACACAGCAAACTATTAATATGTTCGAATAGCAATGTTATTCGTAACAGTTTGAATCTGATAATTTTACATAGACTGTGATTTAAATATATATATAAAAACAAATGTTTGAAGTGTGTTTTGATTTTTATAGTGCAAAATAATCTCACAAATTCAGATTTTTTTTTATTTGTACTTTCTTCTGGCAAAATCAAAATAATAAATATTGTTTTTCTGATATTCCGCGCTATCATAATTGCTTAGCTTATACCTACATATATTTTTTAAACCGTATCTTGCCCACTTTATCTTCTGACTGTACATGATTTAAGATTTAATTAATATTCAAATTTTGTTGTACATGTGTTTATATTAAATAAATTACTTTACAATTTGAATTCCAGAGGTTTTTTAGTTTTTTACTCCATATAAACACTATTGTTTTTATGCATTTGTTTTTCAACTGTGGCTACTGGATTTTTTGGGTTTAGGAGCCAGTGACTCCTTCCAAATTTTGGGAATCTGCACCTATAGTATTTTTGTAATATATATATCAGTGGCGCTTGGCTAACCAAAAAGTACAATATATATATACTGCAAAAATGCAGTCTTACACTTGAAAAAAAAAAAAAAAAAACCTTTTGGCTTAAAATCTCTCATCAAAACTGTTTTTCCTTTCTTTTTTTTAAATAAAATTAGTAACAGTTTTTTATTTTATTTTTCCAGATGTATAGCAATTTCAATTCTTTCTGCAACAAAAAAAAAGACACCTTTTGGCTTAAAATCAAATTGTTTGAGGTCAAAAGTAAAATTAAAATCGCCAAAAACAAACGATAAATCGTCAAATATTTTTCAATAGCAATCTTGCCCCTTGAATAATTTTTTAAGCATTACGAACATTCCCAATCATGTTTAAATTAAATATTTTTGTTTTGTAATATTCTCTCATCAAAACTCTTTTTTTTTTTCTTTCTCTTTCTGTTTTCTTTCTTTTTTTTAAAATAAAACTAGCAAGTTTTTCTTTTATTTTTCGAGATGTATAGCCTTTTTATTTCTTTATAATGATCGCCAAAAAATTAGCAATGGTAACCTTTTCGGCCAAAATAACAGAACTTTCTATCATAATTCTATAACTAATATACATAGAACGTTGTGTTATGTACTAAAACCTTCCCTGAAAAATTATCTATCGAACAGTGCAAGTTCCATCAAAATCCATTCGGCGAAACTCGAGTTATAAAGGAACAGAACAAAATTTCCGTTTGTGTTTTATATATATAGTAGATGACCCACATAATTATTAGTCCCATATAATCTACATTTAAAAATAAAAACTTCAAACAAAGCTTGGATAAGATTTTTTTGTTTCTTTAACTAGAAAAGTCACTGCCAAAGACAAATGTTCTTTATCTACAGAATGACACAATCAATATCAGTTGAAAATTTCATTTACACTTGTTTTGACTTAAATATAAAAAATATCTTGCATAGTGATATTTTGAAAATAAATATCAAATATTGAAAATAAATATCAAATAATATCAAAAATACTGATATTTTGAAAATAAATATCAGATATATATCAACAAACCCTGCATGTACGTATTGTGCTGTCCTTAAAAAAAAAAAAAAAAAATATTTTTCGAAATTTTTTTTTTATAAAGTCTAATAAAGAATTTGTACAAATTGAACATGGCTAAATAATTACAGCTTGTTCTGACAAAGATTTTAATGTTGAGCATTTTTCATTTTATCACTTTATTACAAAATGGCAGCCAATTATGCGAGAATTAAAAAAAAAAAACACTTTTCCAAAAAATGACCCATGTTACCTGAAAACAACCCACACCTGACATAATCAGCTGAAAATGAAGCATTTTATTACATACTAGCTAATCCACCCGGCGTTGCCCGGGCCCGAAATATTAATAATCTGTTCTATACGAATATGACGGAAATCTGTAAGGCTATCGAAATCAAGTCGAATGAGGCAAACCCCGTCGTAATCGGGCTCATAAAACCCAAGATCGGAAAGCGCATCCTGGCGGTCGAAAGTGCAGCTAAAATATTTAAGGCTATAGATATCAAGTCGAATGAGCCTAACCCCCGTCGTAATTGGTTACATAGAACCAGATATACTCCTATAGTTCCACTTTCTACCGCCAGGGAGCGCAGTCTGTTCTGGAAGAGGCCTTTTCAGAACACTTGACCCAACCAAATTTCCTAGTAGAATTGAAATTTAACTACGGGTAAACATTGCCAAAAAAACGGAAATCGCGAAACTGGGTTACGTAATCAATCGGTTTCTAAGAGTTAATGCATATATTTTTTAAAACCCAACCGTGCATTTTGAAGAAAATGAACGTGTCTATGATCTGGAGTCTATTGTTTGTCCGTACTTGCATTTCCCGAATCGATGCCGATTTTTAAATCTGGACAAAAAAAAAAGGAAATTCGCGTCAGTGAGTTTTGGAAAGGATTTTTTTTCGGAGGGTTAAAATTAAATTTTTTCAAAACGGATACCAGATTTTAAAAAACAAAGGGATATAGATTAGGCACAGTATTTTTAGTTTTTCGTATCTTGTTTATAAACGCCAATTCGTTTTTTTAAAGATAGGAGAAATAGTTAAAAAAGCGAAATTGACTTACGTTTAAAAATGTTTTCGAAAGGGTTAACGTGATTTATTTTTTAAACTAAAGGTTTCTCCCTAAACCCGATAGAACGTAGATGTCTTTAGGTGTGTTTGCTTTTTGTTTGGTTATTTTAGAAAGCCGATGCCGGATTTAATATATAGCAGAAAATCGGAATTCGCAAAAGAGAGTCCTGTGCACGAATTTTTTTTGAAGAGTTAATATTCGTATTTTTCAAAAACAAATACAGATGTTGAAAAAGGAATAAATGTAGATATTGCCTGGTATGTTTAGTTTTTCGTACCTGTCTCTGAATCGCCGATGCAAAATTTTAAAAATTGCCAAAATCACATAAATTGCAAAACGGCATACAGAAAATATACTTTTTCGAAGGGTTAATTTTTGTATTTTTTAAAACCAAAGGTGGCTTTGTAAAGGACAAAAACAGTTCTTTAATTTGGTGACCTTCGTTTTTCCGTATCTTTTGTATTCCAGTAGATGCAACGCTCGGAAAACGGGAGAAAATAAAAAACACGAATTCGATGCTTTTTGATTATTTTTTTTGAAAGGGTTAAATGTAATTTTTTTTCAAACCAACCAGATCGTTCGAGACGTAAAAGTATGTTCTTTTAGAATATGTAGATGGTTTTTCCGTATTTTTAGCCGTTTGTCCATGGCGAATTTAGAAATACTTTAAACAAAAACGGAATGTCTTCTGCTTTCTTTCTTCTGTCCCGGAAGACACGGACATTGGTTTCTGCGCATGCGCCAGCTCGCTTCTGAATAATGGCTTTTTTATTTGTGATCTTTGATCAGTTTTTAATTGATAACTACTTTAATTTTCAAAATTTTAAAATTCTAAGGCTCAGGTATACCAGGAGAGGGTTTGGACTACCTAAATCTAAATTTACAGACTTCTAGGTGTGCTAAATTTTCCTAGCCATCGTCAACACACACACACACACACACACACACACACAGAGCGAAACTTTCTTTTATTAGTATAGATTAATGGTTTAACATAAAAAAATAAAATAAAAATTTAGGTATATCATTCTAAAATTCTATTATAAAAAGAAAATCTGTAAAAATGAAGCTTGTGTTTTGTCAGAATTCTGCAATTGCTAATTTAAATAATTTTAAAACTAAATAAGCACTCCTTAGGTATTTTTAACTATTTTTATTATTCTAAATGGTGCATAAAAACAGAACAAAACAAAAAAATTGACTTTAGTAAAATATTTGGGGTAGTACTAAGGTGGGTTTTTTTTAGAAAACATTTCAATGTGGGTTTTTTTTTAAGAGGACAGCACAATAAGTATCTAAATGGTCATTAATATTGTTATCAGGTCTGTAGTGGACAGAGGAGAATAATACACCAGAGTTTCCCCCAGACAGTTTCAGAAGGGTACTGCACTCTGCTTGCCCTTTGGTTTACAAAATAGCACCCTTCTTGCCCCTCATAAAAAGAATTAGCACTCTTCTTGCCGCCTCCAGTAAAATAATTAGCACCCTTCTTGCCCTCAGTAAAAAAAGTGCCCTTTCTCTTTTTTGCATTAAAAAATTTGCTTTCATAGTAAAAACTGACTCAATGTTGTCTTGAAAAGATTATTTGACTTTGAAATATCAAAAGTGGCTTTAAAAATCAAAAGAAATCATCTAACTATAAAAAAAAGTGCTCTTTTCTCACCAGCAGCACCCTGCCCCTTTTTAAACCTGGAGGAAACTCTGATACACTGTATACCTTTTGGATTTTTAAAAGAAATTCTGTATACACAGTTTCTCAAGTAAGGCTAAAGCATATACTTAGCATAATAGTACCCTCTGTTTTGGGCTTTTTTTTTTAGATCTACAGCACATTGTTATTTGTTATTCCATGGATTATGGACAAATAATCTGAAAAATTCGGTACTTTAAAGTTACATAAAATATGCATGCAATATTCTTTAAAAAAAATTGAATTGTAGGATAAAACTCGTCAAGAAATATTAGCATGTTTTGTAGAAATTTAGTCAGGAAGAGCCCACACTGAACTTTTAGCTTCTAAACTGGGTCAATAGTTTTCAATGTGGGCTGGACCTGGAAATTTCAGCCCTTGTAGGCTTCTAATTGTCATAATGAATTGAATAAAATTAAGAAACCATGTCAAGTGTTACTCGTTACTCCTGATCCTTGGAATCAATGTTGAATGCAGGGGATGGCCCAGGGACAGGCAGAGGGACATTTTCTCCTGGAGTACAGAAATGCCCTTCTGCCCCAGGAGAATTGGGATTTTATGCTTATATTAATGGTGTTGAAGTGCTATAATTGATAAATATTAATAATTGAAAAATTTTATTAACATCAATACCTACTCTGTTTTTATCCTAAGTTTACTTAGGAGAAATTAAAATGCATGATTTAATTAATAAAGCAATTTTTTAGAAAAAATAATTTTATTAACATTAATACTCTGTTTTTATTCAAAGATTTTGGTTGATTCTAATGCCAGAAAGCATTTTTGTGCAATATCTATTTTATTGATGCTTCCCTTTAAAACAGGATTCCATTATAGACAGGTTTCTATTATCACATGTTTTATTGTGTGTTAATGCTTGTAATTTTTGACCGTGTGCAAACCTTTTTTCTTTAACAAAGAAAATAATCTTGATTTTTCACAAATTAGACACAACACTACTAGATATTTCAACTGAATGAATATATCTTCATTAAATTTTCTTCATTATACTTACATTTATAGATGTTAAATTTTTTTAATGCTTATATGAATAAGATAATTTAAAATTGAATTAGAAAGCTAAAATAGATATTGAATACCATTCCATCACAAATAATGTATAATTAAACCTATAAAAACATTTTTCTAAAAGATTGAATGAATGTAAACAAGGAACATGAGAATTAAATAACATCAAAGACAAAAAAAAGAAAAGAAAATTCATTATAGGTACATAAATCTTAACAGTTTAATGCTGCTTCAATAAATAATGTGTAAAGAAAAACACACAATCAACATGAATTTTCAATCATGCTTTTTTCCCATTGTAATAATACTTTTTTCGTGTTTTGTGAGTAATCAAAACCTTGCTCATATGCAAATGAAAAATTATGTTAAACAGAGTTGTATTATATTAGTAATCAAGAATTATAATTTTAGTATTGTAAATAAATGTTATCTCATTTTAAAGTTCCGGATTACAATCAATAAAATTTTAGATTTCGCAACTATATTTAAATTTTGAGTATAAATGTGTCTGACGTATACAAAACTATTAATAACGCACCATAAAACAGAAAAAACAACAATTGATCTCTCACTCACTTTAATAGTCTCCGGCAAACAACTGAAATAAGTAATGTCAAAAGCGACAGAGCTTCAAACAATAACATAAATTACAAACAAAATAAAATATTTTCTATCGGAATCCGAACGGTTTTGTACACAGCAATTATACAAACAATAAATACTTATATCGGAATAGCTTTTTCATAGTTATTCAGTTATTTACAATCATCACACAAATTAAACAATATTTCTAAATTATAATCACACGAACTCAAACACGCGGGAAAAACATGCGCCAACGGCAAATAACAACTTATAATATAGCAACATAAATGCGTCACTCATTCTAATTGCGCGTGCTCAGTAAGACAGGGACATTAAAAAAATTTAATGTAGGGGAAAAAGGGAATTTTATAGCAAAGTTTTATAGATCATAAATAAATTTTTACTTTCCGAAAATGGCAATTGTAAGCAAAGAGAAGCAGACGAAAAGCTTTAACCAATCAGGGATAAGAAAAAGGCAGGTTCTTAAGACACAATAATACACTACAAATCTGAGTGTTTGTTCTTTGTTGTTGTTGTTAGCCTCTAAGTTTGTTAATTTTGTAAATAAATGTTTTAGATTTTTCGTGACAGTGTATAAGGATCCGTATCTTTGTTTTTCGAAAGCTGTTAAAAATTTAAAGTATGTTATTTAAATTGTTTTCATGCATGTTGCTTTTAAAAATTGTTTGAAGTTAATTTCTAGAATGCTTTCAATTGTTATCTTTTAATCAGCTTAAATTTTTTTATATATATTCATATTAGGATTTAGTCCTTTTTTTTTTTTTTCAAAAAAGATGGATGAAGAGAACGGTCATGCCTCGGAAGAAACCATGGATTCTGAAGAAACTGAAGAAAATTCATCATCATCTTCTTCATCTTCATCCTCTACTGAAAGTGATGAAGAACTTAAAACTGGAAAGATCACATTAAAAGCAAGGAAAGATAGAAGATCAAGAGGGAAATGGAAGTTACTGTCTACTAAAAAGAAATTCAAGAAAGAATGGTTGATTGTATATTGTAAGTTTTACTACATTCTAAAGAGTATGTATAGTGCTTCATATTATACATATTTTTCATCAATCTGCTTCTGAATCATTAAAATATTAAATAAATTGATGTGATATAATAAAGCATAAAAACTTCTTATACTACAAATACACTTCTTAAACACAAAATATATAAATAAATAAATAATAATAAATATACTTCTAATACACAACTAAAACTTATTTATATTAACCTTATACAAAATATATAAATAAATAAATAATAATAAATATACTTCTAATACACAACTAAACCTTATTGTATGGTGTTATAGTAATAACACCATAAAATAAGGAATGCGCTAGGCCTCTCGAAAGAACTTTGTCTTACTTCGTCAGGCGCAAAGAAAACATGCTACCAAGGAGGAGCAAAGAAATCTTGCTCCTGCCTTTAAAGTGGTAGCACATCTTTTTTGTGCCTGACAAAGTTCATTTGAAAGGCCTTGTGCATTCCTTATTTTATGGTTTTATTAAGAAGCTTTTATGCTTTACTGCTTCTGAATGCACATTTTTTCATTGTCAAAACCTAATAGAATGAGTGACTAAATGGTGTCTAATTTTTCAGTCACCTAAATTTTACTTTTCCTATGTTCTTTATCTTAATGTTTTTGACTTATTACATTTAAAGTATATGGTTAACATGCCAGTAATGGACAGTAGAGATGAGACGGGCTCGATTTTAATACCAGCCTTCGGGCTCAGGCTCATTCTTTCTGAACTTGGCAATTTTATTATTCTCGTACAGAAACAAAAAAATAACTTTTTTCCTCTTAAAAATTATTTATTCCATTTTAAGTCATTTTAATGCTATTTTGATAAGAATGAAAGAGAAAAAGACATTTTTTCCCCCTTTGTAGTAGTTGCGGTAGAACGTTATTTTAAAAGAAAACTTGTGATATTTTCAGATTTATGTTTGACATTGAAGGGTAGTGACGACCTGTTATGATGCCAATCAGAATATGGTGCCATTGGTACATTTTTTAATTGGAATGTTTATTTATTATTACTTTTGTAGAGATCTAATGTGAAATGAATATTTTCTTTTAAATCAATTAGCATTAGCTTAAGGCTTGCAAGTTTTTAGACTGTTATTGTTTGTGAGTGCTAAAAATAACATTAGTGATTCTATCATTTTTTCTTTTTTAACTCTACTCATTCTGTGGCTCTTCTTTTTACATTCATGAAGTCTTTTTTATTCGTAGGTAGATAAAATCAGCATGTATATTGTTATTCCCGATAGAAATCAATCGAGCAGTGTTTTCTCTTTTCCTACAAAAGCGTATAAATCGGATCTTTAAGGTA
The DNA here is from genome assembly GCA_963931845.1 of Maratus michaelseni. Classification (NCBI taxonomy): domain Eukaryota; kingdom Metazoa; phylum Arthropoda; class Arachnida; order Araneae; family Salticidae; genus Maratus; species Maratus michaelseni. The sequence continues at coordinate 317,780,777 of OZ007587.1, read as the reverse complement.
ATGTTGTCAAATTTTTAAGTTAAGCTGATTTTGAAGAACACAAGAATTACGAAAGATGTACACACATTTTATAGAAAACAGAAAAATGCTCGATTCTTCGTCATATAAATAGTAATTTTTGGAAATTTCAATTATTTATTCATAAAACGCATTTCGTTAACGTGTCCATCAGATTTGCTTGTTGCGGGGAAAAAAAATGAGAATATTTTTAGGATGTGTATTTTTATTTGATACTAAACTTCTCTTTTGATAAGATTGAATGAGAATTTCTTAAAATTAATTATACGTTAGGGATTAACAGTTATTTTCATGTATGAAGTTTTTAAAAAAATGAGATATTACATTTTTAGAACAACTTTTAAATATTATGTAATTTTTATTGTATTTTTTTCTTTTGGTATCGGGCTCGGATTTAAAATCAGCGGGCCGGGCTCCAAAAAGTGATCCCGAACTCATCTCTAATGGACACCCTTGAGGAATTTTGGTATTACTTGTCTACTTTCATGTTGACTACTTTATATATATATATATACATAAAATTACTAAGGTGCATTACAAGAGGCTTAGTATAGAATATTGTGTGCACAGCATTCATCGTTTATTTACAAGGACACAGAAAAGAATTCGGTACTGTCTGTTAACAATAATTGCTGGAAGTATGTTTTCAGTTGCTGAGCGTGTTTTTAAATTCAATTCATTTTTTGTCTATTGGTGTGTATAAATTCTATAGATTATATACAGAGCAGCACAAAAGATCTCAAGTACATTTCTATTTATTGACGGCAATTCCAGAAGGGGAATTTTAAACTGTGCTGCACGTTTCCTAACTGAGCTAAAATTTAGTATTCTATTATATATACAAATCATATACAGTGCGGCACAAAAGAAATCAGATATTTTCTCGAATATTGTTAGTAATTGATGCCTGATTTTTCGTTCTTGTTTTTATTTTTCAGCAGATTACTTGCACAACAATGTTCTGTATTTGAGATACATGTACAGAGCATTAGGCTACAGTTATTAGTCGAAAATAGGGAACATATAACGAATGTGAGTTTTGGTGTTAAATCCCATTGTTTGGTGACAGTTATTTTTTATAGAGAGCTCTGGATGGAAAAATAGATATACTGGAATTTCTTTTAAAATTATTTGATATTTTTTCTGTTACAGCAACACTATTGTCGCCAAGCGCAATAGTTGGCACCAAATGAAACATTTGAAAAAAAAAAAACATTTTTGGTGTGAAAGTGATCATTTAAAAAATATAACATTTCACAATTACAAACTTTTACAGACTATTTCATTATATCAATACAAATATATACTTAAAATCACAGAACAAATAAATATTATGCAATAAATTAATAAAACAAAACTCAATTTAAATTGCAGGTATAAAATTGTACTTTTCTTTAGTAATGTACTAAATAATGGTGCGATGAATATCCGGTGCACATACTGTATCTGGCCAGTATGCTGGATAATATGATTATCCAGCAGTACATTTGGTTTGAAATTATAAGGCCATGCTATGCTTTTATTGTTCACTGAATTCATTATTAAAAGTTTCAGATTATAAAATCGATAATTTAATCTTGCAAAATACAATGCATTAACTTATTAAACTAAAAATAATTTACTTATATTTATGACAAGTTGTGTTTCTAAATCTATAAAAGAACAAATATGCAAACAACTATAATGCACTTTACAATATATTCCTACACTATGTACCTGCATATATGAGCAACAGACACAGTTAAAAAAGAAAAAGTGACAGGACTCATCAAAGAAGAAAAATTTCTTTTTGCTGTGTTAATAGCAAGCATACAAAAAGTTGTTTGTTTTCACAATGCAAAATTTGTTTTTATAAAGTAAAGTGATGGATAGAATGAAGTTCCAGAAAAAATGTAAGGTAATGATATTAAATAAAACATTTTGTCACAAACATATTCAGTTTTAAGTTTTTTCATAAAAATAATCTACTATTACTAAACTAATATCTTAATTTGCTATTAAACTACTAATTCTGTTGTTATGCAGTTCAGTTGTTATGTTAGTAGCAACTAGGAAGAAGAGTTATCTGTCATTACAACACATAACTTTTTCTAAGTGGTTTCTATCAATATGAGGTGGTGATGAGTTCAGTTTGCAGCTTGAATTATACACTGTTAAAGAAAAAGGGGCAGATAAAAGTATTAAATATTCACTTTCCAAAGTATTCAGTTGTAAGTTTTTCTCATAAAATTAAATTATTATTATTAAACTGTTTAGCTGATACTATTATAATTGATTTTAAATAACGTAATTATAATACTGGTACTAAAAGTGAAATAATCATAAAAATAATTGTGTATAGAAAATTAAAAATTTAGATAAAAAGGAAAATAACTTAGTAATAGCTAATCTAAACCCATACTTAATTCCTTTAAAGATACATAAAAATTAAAAAATGATAGATCAAAACATACTGCGGCCAGATATCCGGCTGCAAATTATGCCGGATATCTGGTGTCTGGTATCCGGCCAAACTACCATCCATTGCACCTCTAGTACTAAACATTTAATTTTTTGAATAAAAACGTTGTCATATGAACTCTATGACATAAAATTGTCAATAATGACGAACAGTGCTGCACTGTCTTTTGTTATGCCATTTTCCGATGCCCCATAATCTCTCAACAGATTGGGTATGACATCCAGTGTTAGGGTAAAAAAAATATATATTTGTGATTTACTGAAGTTTTCGTAGCCAGCATCTCGGAAAAAACTTTATGTATAATATATAATTCCATAGCAGTTTTATTGCAGATTCCTCATCATCAAGTAACTGCCAAATGGGAAAATCCATCTTGGCACAATAAAAAATATAAGTTATTACATAATAAAAAATATTTTTTATTGCATGATTAAGATTAAATACAGTACAAAGTCTAAAATCTGGATTTCCTCTGGACCTCAGCGATTCCAGATTTCCGATCATTTTCAATTTATTTGTCAAAACACAGAAAAAAAACCCTAATATATAACTCTTCCTCTCATCCCATGAATTATTTATGTCAGGGAGCAATACTAAAACAGATAATACTAAAGCAGATATTTTAATCTAATACAGTAAAGAACCATTTATCCGAAATGGTTGGCGTCACATGTATTCTGGTTAACTGGTTTTTCTAGTTAACTGGTTGGGCATTAAAGCAACATCTATTTGTAGAATATATGTGGATGTGGCATTGTTTCAGATTTCACATTAATTATTAGATTACACGGATTAAGAAACTGATCCAATCAAGGTCAAAGATTTATTCAGAGTTTGAGAGAAGACAATTTATTGGAATCCCTTGTTTCTGCATAACTTTTTGATTCTTCCCCAACAACATTTCTGCATAAAAATAAAAACTCCCAATATCTAACTATATATTCTTCCATTTAAAATCCTAGATATTGGCATTAAATTATACCATGCATGTATCAAACAATGAACATGTCAAACTAGCACTATGGCACTTTTTTTTCTGGAAAAATTCTGAAATCAGTCAATTGGAAATATCATTCTGGATAACTGGTTTTCCAGTTAACTGGATTCTGGATAAACTGTTCCATACTGTATATCAAAAATCGTTAAAAAAAAAATTTCATCACAATTATAATAATTTTTTTTTATTTAATTTTTTATGGGATTTTTAGTGTTGCTTTTTTTTTTTTTTTTTTCGAATTTTGCGGCGATATTCCACATTGGTAAAAGGAATCCTGTTTCAATCTTTTAGCCGAATACAGTAAATGTTGACCTCCTTTCAATAAAGTTTATTCGGAATTTGTACATCGATTTTTAGTGTTTTCCTGCATTCCGCAGTGATTTTTTGACATTCGTAAAATGAATTTGGTTTTAAACTTTTAGCCTAATATAGTAAATTTTGTGCTTAACAATTTTTAATGTAATTTTCAGCATTTTTTTGCGTTTCACAGCAATTTTTTGTCATTCGTAAAAGAATTCTGGTTAGAATCTTTTAGCTCACTGTAGTAAATTTTGTCCTCCACAATTTTTAGCATTTTCATCTGTGATTGTTCTACTTTGATAAAAGATATCCGGTTTTAATCTTTTAGTCCAATATAGTACATGTTGTCTTATTTTCAATAAAGTTTATTCAGAATTCGTACAGTGATTTTTGCATTTTTCGCGAATTTTTGAATGTGATTTTTACAGTTTTTTCACATTTTACAGTGATTTTTTGACATTTGTAAAAGGAATTTGGGTTCAAACTTTTAGCCTAATATATTATTATTATTATTATTATTATTGTTGTGCTGTGATTTAAACAAAAAAAAAAAAAAAAAAAAAAAAGTTGGTTAGCAAAATGTACAGGTGTTTTGGAGAATTCCGTATTTCAGACATCCAGATTACTGACTTTGTACTGTAACAATGAAAAAATGGTTCATGTTCAACAAATAGCGAGTTACAATGTTTGGCACAGTTTGCAATAAAAAACAGTTAGGGTTGAAATAAATGGCACATTAGCATACATTTTCGCATGGTGTTGGTATAAAAGAAAAGTAACAATCATTTTTTAATTAATAGTTATAGTTATTATATTCCAGTTTTTTTAACATTATATTAATCTATCAACAATATTTAACCAATTTCACAGTCATCATTATGAATCAAAATTTAATTGCAATAAGTAATAACAGAAATAAATCAAAACACCCAAAATTTCAGTTATGGGCATGAAAATGTTAGTAATGGACAGGGCTTTACAAACTTGATAAAATGCCAGTAAAAAATTCTAGTCACCAGTAAAAAATATTGTTGATTCTTTTGTGACAAACTTAGAAAATCTTGTGAAAGACTGCTGTTTCGAAAATATACGATAAGAGTTTGGTAAGATATTTATTTATTGATAATTGGAATACAGGATTTAGCAGTTAAAGAGAAGTTATTGATTCTGATTTGAATCTAACTAAAGACGTAGAATACTGCAGTGCAAAAAAAGTAGTGAGAAATGGGTACAATTAATGAAAAAGAGTTCTGTAGTGAAATCAGAAGTTGTTGATGATATTAAAAGTAAGAAAAATAAGAATGAAACTAATTCTAGAAACGAGAATCAAGGAAACAAGATTATTTAAAAAATAAATGTTGTTCAAAGTGTAAATTGAATCATTTGTTTGGCAAGTGTCCAACATGGGCTGAAATAATGTAAAAATTATAACCACTTTGCAATTGCATGTAGAAATAGGAAAATATATGATGTTGCAGATAATTTCAGTAATTAATACATCTTCAGATAGTAATGATTCGTTAGTGCTGGAATCTGTGATTTACGTGCATAGCTTTAAATCTGAGTGGAAAGAAACTATCTTTGTAAATAATTTTGAAATATTGTTTAAAATCAATACTGGTTCAAAAGTAAATATTATTCCCTTTAGTACATTTCGAAAAATCTGTGTTCAGCAATAAACATTTATAGTCATATACAGGGCACTGTCTTAAAGTTCTAGAAATTCGTAAATTACAGTGTAGTTTTTAAGGATAAGTCTCATGTACTGTATTTTTCTGTTATAAATCAAGAATCAAATGCCTTATTAGTATTACAAGCATGTAAAGATTTAGGTTTGATAAATAGAGATGTTGCTAAAAAGGTAGATGTTATAAATGGTATTTTTCTAGTATAAGGGCCTTGGTGAGAGAAGAAAATCTGGTAACTTATTCACTGTTTCATATATGCAAGCAATTTCTTCAATATTTATAAAATATAAAGAAGCCATTTATCTCTTTTTATATACAAACAGAAGTAAATTGTATATAAAAAACAATAATAATATTATATATATATATATACAGGGCTTGTATTTTAGGGCGGGATTGTGGGATTCGCGCTGAAAATTTTGAAATCCCGCCCAAAAAAGTATCGTGGGCGGGAGCCTCCCGCCCAAAAAATTTAATCATTTTTCAGGAGAAATCTGCGTTATTTAATTTATCTGTACTCGAACGATAAATTTCGTGATTTTTTTCCACAACCCATCGACGAACATTGCGTTTTTTCCGTGACTGATCGACGAACTTTCTGGCTTTTAAGCGATTGATCGACAAACTTTCCGTTTTTTCCATGACAGATCGTCGTACTTTGCGTTTTTCCTGCAGCAGATTGACGATCTTTGCATTTTTTCTGCCATTGATCGACGAACTTTGCGTATTTTCCGCAATCGGTTGACGAAATTCGCTAAATTTTCCGTTTTTTTCTTTCGACAGATTGACGAAGTTCATAATTTTTTTTATTCCTGTGTCCGACTGAAAAATTCAGATTTTTTTCCCTGCGTTCGACTGATGAATTTCATGATTTTTCCCCACGACCAACTGATAAATTTCACAATATTTTCCTGCGACTGATTGACGGATTTCGTGATATTTCTGGCAAACAATCAATGAACTGCATGTTTTTTTCCTTCACCAACTGACGAACTTTGCAAATTTTTCCATAACCAATTGACGAATTATTCAGTTTCTTCTGGTGACAGATTGATGAAATTCACTACTTTTTTTTTTCTGCGCCTCACTGAAAAAATCCAAGATTTTTTCCGCAACTGACTGATAAATTTAACATTTTCTTGCAATGATTGGCAAACTTCGCCCTTTTATCCCCGCAACTGATCGACGAATTTAGCAATTTTTTTTTCTATGAACATAGGCATAGATAAGGACTTCTAATAAAATAGCCTTTCGAAGAAGAACTAGTCTCTCGAAAAATGTTTCAAATATAATGTCTGTGTAGGACAGTTGTACTAGTTTGCCTACTTCTTCAAATCGTCTGCGTGACAGCCATCATCTGGTAGGTATAATAGATTTATTCTATTGTATTTGTCCGCATTGTTGTTTGTAGGTGGCGTTACCTTAGCACAGTTGTACACTGGCTGCCATGTAGTTTCAAAGTTGGTAATCAATATTAACACTATTTCGTTAAAATTCCATATCTATTTCTGTTCATGCGTAAGACAAATTTCATTATTTTATTCCCTCAACCAATTGACTAAATTCACAATTTTTTCCAACGACCAATAGACAAATTTAAAGATTTTTTGTTCCTGCGGCTGAAAAGAACAAAAAAAAGGCAGTAAAAGCCACCGGTCGCTGCACTCTGTCAAATTGGCCTAGAGTCAGCAGTAAACAAAAATGAGATTATAAGAGCTGCAAAGATCTTATTACTTTTACTCCTTGAGGTAAAGGAGTATCCCTTTTTAATCCTTATGAAGGAGTAAAAGGGTGCCTTGTGAAAGAAGCTTTAGCACCCTAAATCAAATAAAATCTAAATTCAGAAATTCATTTAACAACCTAATTGTTAAGGGTCCCTAACAATGGTGGAACTTGAAAAATACACTGCATATATAAAATTTAACTTTCTTCCTTTTTTTTATCATAAAAAAAAAACAATAATAAACATTTTACATTATCATTCTGAGTTGACTTAATTATTTCAATGGTATTTTGTCATATCTGCATTAATGTAACTTTTTAAATAGCACGTAAAATAACAGTGGGGTTTAAAAATATTTTTTTTCTCCCTCCCAAACATTACAACTCCCCTCCATTTAAAAATGTTGTGTGGGAGACTCCCCTCCTTGAAAAAATTGAATGTCATATATATATCAGGGCTTGAAATTCAATTTTTTCAAGGAGGGTAATAATTAGTTGACAGTGAAAGTATTCCCCAACACACTGAATATAGATAGCAAAAATTTATTTAAAAGAAGAAGAAATTAAATTAAAAATTGAATAAATGTAATTGAATGAATGAAATGAAATTCGTGGAATTTAGACAGAATTATCAAGTCCCAAATGCCTAAATACCACAAATAAAATGAGTGGTTTCATCATCATATTAGCCTAACATTGCTAAAGAATATGATTTTGGGACTACCACTCATAAACAATGAATCAAACCTGTGAAAAAATAAAAAATAAATACAATATTAAACTGGAAAGAAACCATATCTATAATATACAGATAAAACTTGAAATAGAGTCATAAAGTACATAATCCATCTGGATTAAAAAAGATACCTGTGCACTACATGAACCACACATGAACACAGCCAAACAGAGGGAATGCAAAAAATCATTACATGTTGCCAATTTAGTTTTAGAAAATGATTTACCATGATGCCAGAATAGGTGTTAGAATAATATGAATATTATTGTAAAGCAACAGAAACCATGGTGCTGCCTGTTAAACTTATTGTCCATGTTTTATTTATTTCCTTTTTTTTTATCCTCTCATCTTTTTTTCTCGTGATGCATTTTTTGTAATATGTAACGTGAATTAGAAATTGTTTATTACTGTTTAAAATATTTTATGGAATTAAGGTAGAAATTTTTACCGTTGAATAAATTATGAGTATTTTGAAAGCTTAAGAGGTTAATTGACTTCTTTCTGTAGGCTTTAAGTTATTAATTGGCGTCCGCATTATCTTTTAGAAAGCTGAGGTGTTAAAATAACATCTTTTTGAACGCTTTAATTAACATTTTGGCGTGTCCGCGACAGGACTAAGATTTATTGAAGCAAGATGTTTCAAGCCGTAAAAGGTTTTAAAAAAGCCGATTTAAAGTTTGTAGTAGAAGAACTTGGTGAAACAATTCCACAAGATTATACGATTGGAACCCTAAAAGAAATAATTTTGAATAGTAAGGAATATAAACAGGATCCTGATTTTGTACAAGAAATTTTATCAACAGCCATTGCTGAACGAAAAGAAAAAGATGCTGAGAAGAAGTTAGAGATTGAAAAGAAGCTACAATTAGAAAAGGAGAAAGATAAGTTGGATCAAGAAATACAGTTGAAAAAATTGGAATTAGACCATCAATTGGAATTAGCAAAAATCGAGTCACAAGGTCAAATTCAAGGTGAGTACATTTCAACTGTTAATGAAACTAATGATTCTAAACAAAAATTTACGTTACCTAGGTTAGAATTTCGTCAATTTGATGGAGATTTAAAAGAGTGGCTACCATTCTGGAGTCAATTTGAACAGATTCATACGGATGAGAATATTGTGCCCGAAAATAAATTCCAGTATTTGATTCAAGCAACAGTAGCTGGATCTAGAGCGAGAGAAGTTGTAGATAGTTTTCTGCCAACTGGCGCTAACTATGCCAAAGCTATAGAGAGTCTTCAGGCTCGTTTTGGTCGGGAAGATCTTTTAGTTGAAGTATATGTTAGAGAATTATTGAAATTAATAATATCAGTTCAGTCAAAAGAAAAGTTTTCTCTTACATCCTTGTATGATAAACTTGAATCGTATTTAAGAGATCTTGAGACATTAGGAGTCACAACAGATAAATGCGCATCAATATTATATCCAATGGTAGAATCTTGTTTTACTGCGGAATTTTTAAAAGCGTGGAACAGAACCTATACGTCTTCTGCTATTTCCGATCCGAAAGAACGCCTAGATAATTTAATGAAGTTTATCAAAAGTGAAGTTGAAGGCGATGAAAGAATAAATTTGGCAGTAGCAGGTTTTGGCTTCGCGAAAAAAGATGATGATAGAAACTTTAGAAAAAGGAAAGGTTACACCGATGTTTCTAAACATTTAACAACTGCTACTACTCTATTAACAACTTCTTCAAAGCAAGACTTAAGGAAAATTTGCGTTTTTTGTAACGGAAGACATCTGAGTTCAGAATGTTTCTCAGCACGGAAGATGAGTTTTAGTGAGAAGCAGAATATATTGAAAGACAAAAGGTGTTGTTTTTTATGTTTGGCGTCAGGCCACACAACGAAACAATGTAAAGCTATCCTGAAGTGTTTCTTTTGTGATAAAAAACATGCATCGGTGATGTGTCAAATGCTCGATAAAAACAAATTAAATGAAAGGAAAGGGGAAGAAAAATCGTCTGGAAATGAAGTAAATATGGCTAATGTCAGTAGAGGAAATGAAGTAAATATGGCCAATGTCAGTAGAAATCCCAAGGTCTTTCTTCAGATACTCAAAGCAAAAATCACTTCAGATAACAAAAAGAAAGTTGTTCGACTGATTTTTGACTCAGGTTCACAGAGATCGTATATTTTAAAACATTTAGCCAAAGAAATGAAGTATTTACCTCTTCGAGAAGAAAAAATCGCACATTCCCTTTTTGGCGGAGTCATAACAAAGGAATATAATCATAACTACTACAAGATAAGATTAAGCGATTTGAAAGAAAATTTTAAATGCAATTTTGAGGTTTTGGACCAAAACATTATCTGCGAAAATATTATGCCTGTAGGGAAAGGATCCTGGTATAAAGAATTATCGGAAAAAGGCATCACTCTGACGGATATTGGTGAGACTCCTGAATCTATTCAAGTATTGATTGGAGCCGATGTAATTGGAAAATTACTGACAGGTCGTAGAGAAATGTTGTCATCTGGACTAGTAGCACTGGAAACACATTTAGAATGGACCTTAATGGGAAAAGTGCCTCAAGATAACGTATCTAAAGAAAACTTAGCTTTAACAGTTACATCTATGTTCGTGAATGAAGCAGAAATTAGCGATTTATGGAAACTAGATTTACTTGGAATAAATGATCCAATTGAAAAACAATCTAAAATGGAGATTGATCGTCAGGTAAAAGAGCATTTTTTACAGACAGTAAATATGAATGAAGATAATCGTTACGAAATTTCTTTGTCATGGGTGGAAGATATACCACCTTTACCCGATAATTTCAGTTTAGCCAAGAAAAGATTAATTAATGTTACAAACAAGTTGCTTACCAATAACCTTTATCAAAAATATGAACAAGTGCTTTTAGGCTGGCTTGATGATAAAATTATTGAGGAAATTCCCGAGTCAAAAATGAATCTTTACAGAAACTATTTGCCTCATCGACCAGTAATAAAAGAAAGCAGTACAACTCCCATTCGTCCAGTGTTCGACGCATCAGCTAGAATACAGAACCATCCATCTCTGAATCAGTGTTTACATTCTGGACCAAACCTCATTGAATTAATTCCTGACATTCTCTTACGTTTTAGAGAAAAGAAATTTGGCATTGTAGCTGATATCAGGAAAGCATTTTTACAAATCGCTGTACGGAAAGAAGATCGGGACTTTTTGCGTTTCTTGTGGTGGAACGATCCAGAAGAGAGAAATATTAAAATGTTTCGGCATGCTAGAGTCGTGTTTGGAGTCAAAAGTTCCCCGTATCTTCTTGCTTCCGTCATAGAATATCACATAAAAAACGATGAAGAATACGATCCGCATCTTAAAGAGCAATTGCTGAGAAGCTTTTATGTTGACAATGTCGTTGCTAGTGTCCATACGCAAAAGGAATTAGAAAAGTTTATTGCTGATTCTAAGTGTCTTATGGCAAAAGGTGGATTTGATTTGAGAGGATGGGAACATACAGAAGAAAGAAAAAATAGCGGAAATTGCGGAAAAACTGCTGTACTAGGATTACAATGGAACAGATTTCTAGACGTTTTGAAGGTTAATGTAAGCTGGACGAAAGATATAAATTTAGAAAAAATAACTAAACGAATCATGCTATCAGTTGCACATAAAGTTTTTGATCCTATTGGTTTTACGTCTCCTGTTATGATTTGTCCCAAGATGATGTTGCAGAAAACATGGAAAGAAGGTATCGCCTGGGATGAAGAAATTGCAAGTGATCTAAAATATGAGTTTATTGAATGGTTTCGTGAATTGAATATTTTACAAGAAATTCAGATTCCAAGATATATTCAGTTCACCCCAGATAATGTAAAAGATTGTACTCTTCACACATTTTGTGATGCAAGTCAATATGCGTATGCTGCTGTTATATTTTTGAGGATAGCAAGTAAAGATCATGTTGAATTATTCCCTCTTGCTTTGAAATCCCGCATAGGTCCTTTAAAATGCGCAACCATACCTAGAATGGAACTTTTAGCTGCTTTGATTGGTGCCAGATTGGCTAAATCAGTAACTGACGCATTGGGCTGGGAAGATATGGAAAGATATTTTTGGAGCGATTCCACGACGGTTCTTGCATGGATATCCCGAAAAGAGAACTGGTCTGACTTTGTTAGAAACAGAGTTCAAGAAATCAAAAATTTGAGTGATCCTGTTTTATGGAAACATATACCTGCTGAAATGAATCCAGCAGATCTGCCATCTAGAGGCTGTAAAGCAAAGAAGCTGGTATCTCTCAAATGGTGGGAGGGTCCATCTTGGCTTCGAAATCCTGAAGAATATTATAAATATATGAATTTCACATGTCAAAACATAAATGAAGAAGAAATTGAAAAAGAGAAATTGAAGTCTACAAAATTACTGGTTAATGTTGATGAAAGTACAGAGAAAACCTGGTACTACCGGTATTTTTCCAGTTATGAAAAAATCGTGCGTCTTGTTGGTTAAATACTACGTTTCAGACATAATTCTTCTAATCCAAAAGAACAAATTAGAGGAGAATTGACAAGTCATGAATTTAAGAAAGCAGAAACGAAGATAATTTGGATGATACAACAGGAATGTTTTTCCCATGAAAGTGATGAGAGATTGAAAACTCTTGAGACGTTTAAAGATCAACAAGAAATAATACGTGTAAAGACTAAAATTATGTATAGACAAGACAATATGGATTTCCGCACACCTATGGTTGTTCCTTCAAATCATGAAGTTACCAAACGATTAATTTTACATTTTCACCTCAAAAATTGTCATGCAGGTCCTCAGATTCTTTTAAATTTGCTCAGAGAAAAATACTGGATTCTGAATGGAAGAAGAACTGTGACTTCTGTTTTATCCAAATGCACCATTTGTAAAAGATTTAATTCTAAGAATTTGGAATCTTCTCCTGTTTCTCTACCAGAAAATCGAGTAAAAGATGCAGCAGTATTTCAAATTATCGGTCTTGATATGGCTGGCCCTCTATTTCTTAAAAATAATCAAAAGAGTTGGGTTATCATATTTACATGCGCTATCTACAGAGCTGTACATTTTGAACTTGTTACTTCAGCATCTACAGAGGCATTTTTGATGGCTTTAAGAAGATTTGTATCACGCAGAGGAAGATGTTCTATTATATATTGCGACAATGGTCCGAATTTTATTGGTGCAGCTAATTTTTTGAAAAGATTGAATTGGAGTCGCATAGTGAAGTATGGAGCAACCAATTCAATTGAATGGAAATTCAACCCACCGACTGCTGCATGGTGGGGCGGATGGTGGGAGAGACTGATCAGAGTGATGAAAGATCTATTAAAAAGAGTCTTAGGACAAGCCTGTTTGAACTATGAAGAGATGATAACTGTATTGGCTGATTGTGAAAGTATTATAAATTCTCGACCACTAACTTACATGTCAGAGAAAGAATCTATCAAACCCATATCTCCAGACACGTTTTTGAAAGACATTCATGAGTGTGATTTACCAGACGTTGATGCAATCGAGGAAAACTCTCTCACTAGGAGACTTAAATATAGGCAAGAACTGCAAAAGGATCTAAGAAATCGATTTAGATCAGAATATTTAGGTCTACTTATCCAACGGCCGATCGGCAGACGATTCCAACGTTCAGTGGCTGTAGGAGATATAGTCTTGGTGGGAGCAGATAACAAGAAAAGAATTAACTGGCCATTAGGACTTGTTACAGAGATCATTCCTGGTAAAGATGGACAAGTTCGGCTTTTAAAGCTACAAACGTCTCATTCGCAGATACTTAGGCCTGTTCAAAGAATTTATCCTCTAGAAGTGTCATCGAGTGACTGTACCAAAATTAATTTTCCTAAACCAACTTTGAATGAAACTCAAGTTGAGCCTTCAAAGAACGAATTTCAAGTTAAAAAGACTAGATCTGGTAGAATGATAAAAATGCCAGAGAGACTTGATTTATAATGTTCATGTAAATGTATTTATTTAATGTGAAGTTTTGATTATACGAGATAATCAAAAGGTGGGAGGATGTTAAACTTATTGTCCATGTTTTATTTATTTCCTTTTTTTTTATCCTCTCATCTTTTTTTCTCGTGATGCATTTTTTGTAATATGTAACGTGAATTAGAAATTGTTTATTACTGTTTAAAATATTTTATGGAATTAAGGTAGAAATTTTTACTGTTAAATAAATTATGAGTATTTTGAAAGCTTAAGAGGTTAATTGACTTCTTTCTGTATGCTTTAAGTTATTAATTGGCGTCCGCATTATCTTTTAGAAAGCTGAGGTGTTAAAATAACATCTTTTTGAAACGCTTTAACTAACACTGCCATCTATTAGGGTAAAAAGTGAATATATGCTGAATAAAAATAGCATTGGATGAAAATTAATATTTAAAATTAAACCATATACTATCTAAAGTGATAGCAATTAGTTAAATAATAAATAAATGAAATTAATTAATAAATATTAAATAGAATATCCAATTACATTAAAGTAATGGATGTATTAATGAATAATTCTATGTTTAAAATAAGATGTAAGATAGAAAAATTAATAATTAAAGCAACATAAAAAAATGACATAGCAACTATTAAATAGCTGTGCCAAAAATGTAACATCACATAAATTAAATTAAAATACTAAATATTTGAATTAAGATATAAAGGATTTTAAATTTAATATTAATTAAATATTGAAATTAATTATTAACATATAATATTTCTTCATACAGAGTTAAAAATTAAATACTCTTGATATAAGTGGTAAGGGTAGAACGTTTAATAAAAATTAAAATGTGTATTATATTAGCACTTTAGAAAAGTATACATTATATTAGAAGTTAAAATGATATTGTCCACCGTAGACATTAATTCAAATGCATTATATCAAAAACATTCTTAATATTAATGAATATAAATTCATTTAAATTAATTAAATAATGAATATGTAAATATAACTAAATTAATATACATATAAAAATATCACATCACAGTCCATTATAAAATGTGTAATATCAAACGTGTGTGTAAATCAAAATGCCCCCTTTTTTTTTTCTTTTTTTTTTTTAAATATAAATTAACCATGCGTTTTTTCCATACAACTCCGCCGCACACCTCCTCAATCCAACATCTACCCACCCATCCGTCCTATTATAATTTTTTTTTAAAACTATTTTCTAAGATTATATGTTTTTTTTATACATTTTTTAACGCATGTGTTAATTTGGTTGCAAAGATCATTTAAGTACTAATTATATATTAAAGAATATATGAATTTTTTTGGAAAACCATGTTGTAATGCATCATAGATA
This sequence comes from Maratus michaelseni, assembly GCA_963931845.1. NCBI lineage: Eukaryota > Metazoa > Arthropoda > Arachnida > Araneae > Salticidae > Maratus > Maratus michaelseni. Next base: position 317,765,568 of record OZ007587.1, on the reverse strand, counting down.
AGTTTTTTAATATTGTTGTTAATTAGTTGAGAAGAACATAAACTTTTTATTCTATAAATATGATTAAGGAGTATATTATTACGATATACAGAATTATGAAGACATGATTTAAAATTAGTAAATGAATTAACTTTAAATTTAAATTCTTTACGTTTATCAAATAGATCAATTATTGTTTTGTTTTCTTTAAGTGTAATTTTAAGATCTAAAAAGTTAATAGTATTGTTAGAAAGGAGGTTTTCCATTAATTCTAAATTAGTAGGATAATCAACTGGAAATATAGAAATATTAGTGTGATCAGTGGGAATTAAAATTATGTCATCAATATAACGATATAAATGTATATTACTGTTGATAAAAGTACGTTCATAGTGATACAAGTATAAGTCTGAAAGTATATTAGATGTACATCCACCTTATGGTATACCGACTTTCTGTAAATATAGCGTGTTATCATGCATTATATAATTATTATATATAATGAAATTTGTTAAAGTTTTAAAATAAGCTGTATCTATATGAATTAGTAAATTTAGTGAATGATTATACTTATTAAATAATGCATTTATAATATTATGTAGATCTAATAAATCTATATTATTAAATAGATCTTTGAAATCATATGTCATTATATTGTTAACACATTTCAGATTTTTCAAAATATTGACGAGTTGATAGCTATTTTTTATACAATGTGTATTATCAGTGGATGTTGTCAGTGTATAAATTTCATTGAGAATTTTTAATAGATATTTATTGGCTATATTATTATATGTATTGCATCCTATAGTTACAGTCCTAAATTTAATTGGATTTTTATGAAATTTGGGTACAAGAACTAAATAAGGATAATTAAAGTTAGTAGAAGAAATATTTAATAATTTATAATAACTGTGAATTTTACGATTGTTTACAATTACATTTTCATTAGTTTTTTTAAAAGAATTTTTAGTAGAAATACAGGATGTAAGTAGTTGGTGATAATAAGCTTTACATATGATTGCATAATTATTAGGAGATTTTTCAATGTATGTGATTACATAGTTTTTTTGTAATTTAGTAATTTGCTGGAACAAATGTTTTGTGTTAATTTTAACCAAATGCGATAAATTATGTTTTAAAGACGTAGTTAATTTTTCAATAACTAGTATTTTCCATTGATTAAAATATTCAATAGGTTTACTATATGAGATTGAAATTTTATAAATAAAAATATCTATACTGTATGTAAACTGTTTTATAATGGAATTTACATTAAATTTAGAAGGAAGTCTATATTTAGTACCATAACCCATTAGTTTTTGTAGTTTAAAATCATTCACAATATTAAGATTACCAGTGATTATATATATGTCCATGATCATTATTAATGTATTTTTTTAGAGTGGGGTCATTGCATTTACACGGAAAAGTACTAGCATCAGATGTATTTTTTGAAAATGCATTATAGTTAAAAATCTTTCTTCCGATTGTATTAGGATATTTAAATGTTTTTGAAATTTGAAGATTATTAATAGGAAAATAACAGTTTTTATCATTAATTATAGAATTAATATTAATTTTATTAAAGATTTGATTTGAAAAAGTTATAATCATTTGAGTATTAGTGTTTTGAATATTTTGTTTTTTATGTAAATTAATGTTGAAAAGATTAGCTCTTGTCATAATTAGATCATAAAAAATATCAGAGAAATGATTTGAGTAAGATTTACTGAGAAATGCATTTAAATATTATACTATCTGTTTCTTTTTCTTACGCAAATATGTATTTTCGTATTAAAAACCAGTTGTAATTCTTAATATAGTTACGATGAAGAGTATTGATTTGTTTAACAATAAATTTTTTGGAAATAACAACTGTAGCAGTACACTTCCCTCGCTTGTTTTGTGTTGTTTTATGATTTAAATTATGATTTAGAGTAGGATAAATAGGAGAATAATCTATAGTATTATTTCTTGAAAAAACTTTAACTAGTCTGTTAAATAATTCACTATTAAGTCCATAAGGATAAATAGTGTTATAATATTTCATATATGAAGACTCCATAAACAAACGTTCTGATTTAGTTTTTATAATTTGTATAATTTCAATTGTAGTATTGATGAATTTATGTTTATGAAAATGCTGTATTTCTGCTGTAGACTGTATATTTTTTGCTTTGTTATTGTTAGAGTCTGAACGATATTGATTGATACGTTTATGTAATGGACCTAATGTTCCACCTACATATTTCAAACCACATAAGTTACATTTAATCAGGGCTCGGAAGTAGCGCGCTACAAGTAGCGAAACTACAGTAGCTGCTACTTTTTCTAGTAGTTTGTAGTGTAGCGCGCTACATTAAAAAAATTGTAGTGTAGCGAGTAACGCGATACAAAATATCAGTAGTTTATAGCGAGCTTCCACGCTACTTTTGACGCTACTTCAGGAGGACGGAAAAAAGTGCCAATCTTCAAATCACGTGAGAACAATTCGTTTATTTTGTGCGAAATATGTTCTCTGCAACAATTTGTGAATGTCAGCGACAAATCTCAGTTGCAGTGTCATAGATTTTTCCATAGACGACGGGCACGGTCACAAATTAACTGTCATTTTCACAGTTTGGGTGTCAGAAATTTAGTGTATTGTCATTTAAATCCATAGAAATCTTTTCAATATAATGTATTTTTATACGACTACGATTGTTTTTTCAAAATATAGTCATCTAACTATATTAAGTCTTTTTCTGGCTCCAATTTCTTTTTCCTTTTGCCTCCCACCCCCATCAAGCAAAGAAATGTAAAAAAAAAATATATATATATATATATAAAGAGAAAGAGAAAAAGAACGGATTCATTTAAACATAAATCATCTAAATTATCCCTAACCTGTCAAATTCATGCTTCCCCCTTGTAGAATACAAAGGAGTTTAAAGTATTTTTAAATCTTTATTTTTATACAAAAATAAAATCTTTCACTCCATTTATTGCTCTCTAATGACAATAGATAAAAATTATTTCCTTGTCCCCAAAATTTACGCTGCCTTTTTGCACTCCACCAGCATACAGTTTCAAATATGCTTTCATTTCTACCTGATAATAATATATAAGTAATCATCTAAAATCTAAATTGTCCCCTAACTCCATGATTTACTCCCCCCCCCCCCCCCTCAGCATATAAATAAATCTAAGATCTTTGAGTTATTTTTATTTTTATATATTAAAGAAAATCTTCTGCCCTAAATAGTGCTCTGTTGTGACGATAAATAATCAGTAATATAAATTATCCCCCTTCTATAGGTGAAAATTAGCGGTTGCCACTCGCCACGTGGCGATTAAAGTTTAAAAAGTGGCGATTAAAAAATCAGCCATCGATCGCCACCCTAGTCGCCACTCGCCAAGTGGCGATTAAAAAATCTGTTATCGATTGCCAAGTGAAATACACCATTTTTCATGGAAATATGCATCTGTACATTGATTACATCTAATTATAGAACTGGTTAATTCTTTTTCTTACCAGATGCAAACAGATTTCAATGACTTAGCTGTAATTTCAATATTTCGGCTTTTTCTCATGTGCTCTTACCTGCATGTTATGATTGCTCTTTAGTTGGATTATTTTTTCAAGAAATACAGTTTTATTCTGCAAAACATATTAATCAGCTTTGATTCCACATGCATTTCAAGTAATTTATTCCTTTTTTCCCACCGGATACAAGCATATTTTAAGGCCATTTCAGTATCTTCAATATTTCGACTCCTGCCACATGCTCACCAGTTAGATTATTTTTCTTCAAGAGATACTGTTTAATCATGCGAAATACACTCATACTCATACAATAGAAGATATAAAACTCTTATAGAAAAATGTTTATATACAACGATTATAATTTATCTAGATGTCAAGAAAGTTTGAAACATAATAGTGGCCACTAACTTTCAAAAGTGGCCACTAATCAAACTAAGTCTACCGGCCACTGGCTACTAACTAAATTTCCCAGTTTTCAAATATACCCCCTTCCCCTAAAATCTTCCTCCCCTATCCCTATACAAAATTCAAAACTCTTCTTTTTTTTTAAGTTCCGTATTCTTTGCTGTCTAGTAACATTAAATAAGTACAATCATCTAAAATATTAATATTCCCCTTCGAACAAAATTTCTGCTCGCTTCCTGCCGATTTAAAATCGTTAGACTCTAATTAAATATATATATAGTATTCGAAAAAGAACAAGCACATCATTTTATTTAGAGATGCAACGGATGTCAATTTGGCCGGACACCGGACATCCGGCCTAACTTGCAGCCGGATATCCGGCCATCCGGCTGCAGTATGTTTTGATCTGCCCTTTTTAAATTTTTATTTTTAAAGAAATTAAATGTTGGTTTAGATTAGTTAGCTATCACTACGTTTTCTTCTTTTTGATCTAATATTTTAATTTTCTATTAACAATTAATTTTATGATAATTTGAGTTTTAGTACCAATATTATAATTACATTAATTTAAATTTTAGTTATAATAGTATCAGCTAAATAGTTTAGTAATAATACATTAATTTTTATGAGAAAATTTACTACTGAATAGTTGAAGTCAGACACTTTTCTCCGGGAGGGATTTCTGTGACTTTAGGGGGGGGGGGGGGAGGATGTCCCTGAACTGAACAACTGAATTGCATAACAACAAAATTAGTAATTTAATAGTAAACTATTAGTTTGGTAATAGTAAATTATTTTCACGAAAAAAACTTAAAAACTGAATATTTTTGTAGCAAAATGTTTTATTTAATATTGTTTCTTTTTTTCCTTGAACTTCATTCTAATCTATGCACCACTTTATGTTATTAAAACAAGTTTTGTGTTATGGGAACAGAAAACTTCTTGCTTGCTATGCTACTAACACAGCCATAAAAGGTTTATACTTCATGAGTCATTCTGTCACTTTTTTAATTTTAACTGTGTCTGTTGCTTATATATGCAAGCACATGCATATGGCTAGTTATAGTTATCTGCAGGTTTGCTCTTTTATAGGTTTAGAAACACAATTTGCTATAAATATAAGTAAACTATATTTAGTTTAATAAATAAATGCTTTGTATTTTTCAAAATTAATCTCTGTGTCTTATAATCTGGAAGTTTTGACAACTAGTTTCAATGAAATAATTTCAGGCCGGATGTACTGCCAGATAATCATAATATCCGGCTACTGCCAATTATCCGGCATAGTGGCCGGATCAGCCGGATACAGTATGTTCGCCGGATATCCGTTGCATCCCTTTTTATTATTAGAGAAAAGTGAACTAGGAAGGAATGATTTCTGCCCTTCAAACAAACTAGCATCTGAAACGTAAAGCATCAGCATGCCCGTGATGTATTTGCTGATAAAAACCGCAAAGTACTCACTCATCAAAAATTTATTTTCTTACTGGCAACCATTTGTCTTCTTACTCATTATTAGATCTTGTGTTTTAATGTGGGGATTCTTCTTTTGAGATTGGTGTAATAGAATGACAAACAAAAATAATATAGATCTGCCCGGGTCGGCATATAATGAATATTCTGAAGTTATAGAACAACAAGAAAGTGGTACTTATTCTGTAGCATGTAAACTTTGTCCAATTAATAAGAAGTTATCAGTATCAAAATCATCTGCTTACAACCTGAAGTTGTACATGGAGGTGAGTTAGCATTTTCCTTATTAATAATAATTACTGGATCGCATATCGCACTGAATATCTAAATCATTATTCATTAAAATTCATAAATCATTAAAAAGAGTATTTTCGAATTAAGATCCCAGGTTCAGAAAATATTCTTATCGAATTGTTTATTATCGCAAAAAAAAAAAAAATTATTAATACGTCTTTTGATCGTTGTGAAATATTTGTCCAATGTATGCATACAAATTAATTTACTGCATTATTTCCTGTTGAAGATTCCAATAGATAAAAAAAACAAAGGTGGTTAGAAATAAAAATATATTATTTTAAAAAATACCTAATATTGCTTAATTTTATTTTTATGACTATTTATTTTTACTTCAGCTGCACAGGTTTTTTATCGCTAAAATAATTGATTTGTAATGTTTTATATATGATTTGATATTGGTTAGCTTGGTGTTTTAATGAAATATCTTTATCTTTGTCTCCAGAATGAATCTAAAACCCCTGTATATTGAAATTCAGATTTTTAAAAGGAAACAAAAAAAAAAAAAAAAAAAAAAAAAAAAAGAGAGAGAGAGAGAGAGAGATAGAAAGGAAAAGAAATGCTAGGATTTAACTTATGCAAGTTTATATGATCCTGTTCAGTTTTTAAATTGCTTTTAGGAACTATATTTAAATTGTAAAGAAATATGACTATTTAGCTCTATTTAAAAAAAATAATGTATATTCAAATTTACCAAGGGCTATCCGCTCTTAAGGTTGTTCTCAAATCCAAATTGGCTATTTTATGACACAGTCTTTAATTCATTTTTGTTCGGAAACGCATGAAAATGCAGGTGTTCTTATTTAGAAACTTTGTAACCGAAAGACGTTTTCCATTATTCTTTATTTTATTTTATTTTATTATTTTTTGGTAAAGACAGGAGATTTTTCAGAAAACACTCTCAAAGTCGGCGTTTTCAACTGAATTTCCGAAGCTGCAGCAGGAGAAAGGGATAAAACGTGACACGAATCGCTTATAACCCGATAAGTAATTTATTTTATTAAAAAAAAGGAAAACTCACTTCGATATCATATCGCTTCCATAATAGTCAGGACTGCCAATTTTATGCCTTTATTTTTAAAAATGGGTCAGGTTGTTTCGCGTTGTTGAGCAAGGAATTTGAGAACCACTTGAACCGCTACAGTGCTATATCACTCTCATAAATTTGTAAGATTATTACAATTTTTGTTTTCAAATTTCCTCTTTTTAACACTTTCCAACATAATTAAAAAGTGTCTATAAATTCGCTTTGTCTGTCTGTCTGTGCTCTAACTCTCATAAATATAATCGGATTACTATGAATATTTTATATGTTATTGAAGTTTACCACAGAATATTCAGCATTGAAAATGAAGTGTGTAGCATTTATATCTCGCTTACAGGGACATGCAAAAGAATTCTGGAGGTCTATGGGGGGGGAAATCATTTGCGGCTCATTTAATTACCTTTAGGATATTTCAAGCATAATGAGATTGGTTTACATCAATAATATGGACTACATCATACTTTCTCGGGAATATGAAATAAGAAGCAGTAATACAGTTTACAGGGACGTACATAAGAATTCAACTATATTATGATGTATGGTGAAAAATGATTTGCTATGCATTTTAATGATGTTATGAATTATACTTCAAACATAAGGTAGTTAAAAAGGATCATCGAGGTGCAGTACAACATTTTTTCTACAGATTAAGGAGTGTGCAGCAGTTATCATTAATTTACAACAGAGACGCAGAAACCAATTCGGTTACAGGAACTATGATCGATTTCATTGTAAGAAAAAAATTTAATTTTTTAGTAATAGTCTGTTAGTGTTGGAAAGTGTTTAATAATCTATGCCGGATGCACGATTTTTCGTTCCTGTTCTGTTATAATTTCTTATTCATTCGTATGTAAGTTTTCGTACTTTGTTTTTAACTCAAACTCGTATTTATACTTTAACTTCTGGCTCAACCTAGTAGAATTTATAAACACGCTGTTTTAAGGCGTGAGATTTTAAATTCTCCTTACCAATGTTCAACCTATGGACGTGTGATGCATTCGTATTTTTAAAATATCCTCTTAGGATATTAGTAATTTTAATTTCTTTTTTCTGTGTACACTTCTTAAAGGATGTCTCTTTTTTGTTAGCTGCCAAAACATTTCTAAAATATATACTTAATTTTATTTAAAGTGTTGAAATATTATTAAATTTTGTTAAGATTTTAACGAATAAAATAATAAATTAAGTATATATTTTAAGAAATATTTTGACAAATAAGGAAAAAAAAATATATAAATAAAAAATAAAGGAAACATCCTTTAAGAACAGTACACATAAAAAAACAGTTAATGTTCAACAGTAAAATTCCTGAGGAGATATTTAATAAATACTAATACATCAAACACCCATAGGTTTAACATAAGCGAGGCGAATTTGAGGATCTGAGCCATTGAAACCTTCTGAATCACTTGTGGCATATATAATTGTATCAAAAAGACCTTATAAAGACCTTATTAAAACCAAAGGCCTTATTAAAACCAATACTCCTGTTCCTTCAAGTGCATCTGTTGAAAGATTATTTTCATTTGCATCTAATATATTATGCCCAAATCGATCTTGTGTAACGGATTCCAATTTTGAAAGTCAACTTTTATTAAAAATAAATAAACATGTTTTTTAATTTAACAATTTTATTTTTGACTAATTTTGTCTTTTAGTTTCAGAAAGAAGAAAAGTGGGTGAGTTTTCAGTTAAGGGGATCATAGTTTTGCTAAGTTGGGGACTTTTTTATTCAAAATATCTACCACTATTACAGAACAGTAATATTCGGCTTATTTAATGACAGACGTTCTGTAATTAAATAAAGCGATGATAACTAAAGTAGCGACTACTTTTGAAAAGTAGTTTGTAGTCGCTACTTTTTTTAAAAAGTAGTTGTAGTTAACTACATTTTTTATAAAGTAGTTGTAGTTCGCTACAAACAAAAAGTAGTTTTTCCGACCCCTGCATTTAATACTATAAATAACATTAAAGGCTTTACAAAAAGTTTATAAATTAGGATCTGATACAATTTGTTTCTGAGAAGCAAATGGACAAGTCTTGCATCTAGCATCATTACACATTCGATATAATAATAGAGGAGGAGGAGAGTAGAAATGGTCACTGGATGACGATCCAGGAACAACCCATTTGTTGCCCCTGTACCGGGCACTACACTGCATTGATGCAAGGTGTATCTTGCCAGGAACGAGAATTTTATTTAGAACTGCCATTAAAAAAAATTTTGATACAATGAAAATGCAATTTCAAAAAGAAAATGGAAATATAAAAATAAATATCATTAATATATGATATTTATAAATCTTGATTAATTTAATAAATTAGAAATATTAAAAATTCTTGAATAAATGAAAGTACATACAAAATGTACAAATCAAATAAGCAGTGCTAAAAAAAGAACTCCAATAATAAAATCATAACCATAATTTTGTAAACTCGCATTGCAAAACCACCAAATCAGAAAACCAATGGACTTTTTAGTACAAAAAAGTCAAATAAACCAAGTCATTATACCATATCCATGAATTACAAAAACCAAGCAAAGACTCCCATAGTATTATCCCAATGGACTTCTCAGAATTATGCGATCAGATCATAACAGTTTACCAAAGCATGTTGAACATTAAATCTCCATTATTTTAAATAGTTTTTCAAAAATGTAACTAAATAAAGAATAACTTTACAGATATCAGAAGTGTAAGAACTGAATATTAAATTAAAACTATAGATTAGATAGGACAATATCATACAAAAGCATTAGAAAATAAATGTAACACTCAGAAACAATGGGATTAGTTAAATTCATATAATGAATCGTGTGATGAAAATAATGAATCAATTATTGGAATTCCTATAACGAGGTATCAGATATCTAGAAAGTAGAAATCAAACATAAAATACACAAATAATAATGCGCAATTGCAGCAGAGATCGGCGTATAATATTTAAAAGATTGCTAAAATCAATTAGCACCATTATTTATATATTTAAAAATATATATATGATACCAGAATGTATAAGAAAAAAGATCAAGATGAATTGTTGAAATTCAAAATGAAAAGATATCATAATATAAAGACATCATAAATGACTTACATTCATAATTATATGCGCATATGTAGCATAATAATTTGAATGCTAATATATAACCATAAATGAAACATTACCATAACACCAACTTAAACTATGAAATAATGATTAAGTATGTAATAATTAGTTGACAATGAAAGTATTCCCCAACACACTTATATATATATATATATATATATATATATATATATAATTATATATCTATAAATTATGATACCTATATAGTTCATTAGGTTTCTTTTCATATCTGTTTACATCATTTGGCAACAAATCTCACTTTCTGAAGCCCAGATTGTGCCAATTACAATTTTTTTTAAATGTCAAGTCTCCCTATAGTGGAAAAGTACCTTATAAACAATCTAGATGATATTTTAAAAGTATATAATGATGTCTTCAGCTTCACTGGTTACCATATGTATATGATATAGAACTTAAAGGAAATGTTCAGCCTAAGTTTGTATCACATAGAGTTCCTCTATTTTTAAGAGATCAAATCAAAAAAGAACTCAATAAAGTTATTAAATTAGGGGTTCTTGAAGAAGTAATTGAACCTACAGACTGGGTTCATCCTATTATTATAGTGCAAAATTTGAATAAATATGTCAGAATTAGTATGGATTCCAGACCTTTAAATAAGTAATAAAAAGATAACTTTACCTAAATCCTAATCAACAAACTATCTTTATACATCTAGACCAAACAAAATATTTTTCAGTTTTAGATGCTTCTTCTACAATTTTGCAAATGCCATTTTCTCCTGAAAGTTCTAAATTGTGTACAATAGCTGGTACTTTTGGAAGATAAAAAAAAAAAAAAAAAAAAAAAAAAAAAAAAAAAAATTGGACGATTTAAATTTTTACATCTACTTTATAAATTAGTTCTCCAGAAGTGTATGAGAAAACAATTGATATTGTGTTATCAAATTTAGAGAGTACAGATTATAAGATATGCAAGGGAGAGTTGTAAAAAAAAAAATAATAATTGAATTTTTCTCGGTCATTTTTTTTTTTATAAGACAAAAACTTTGGAGGCTGTCCATTATTGGCACATTTACTTTATATCTTAATTACTCATGTATATTTTAAACAGGTCATTTTATCAATACAAAAACTAAGGGGTTCAAAAAACGTGTAAGTTTATTGAAGATTATTGTTTCACAGGCATTTTCCTTAAATGAAAAATTGGCACAAAAAAGAAATGGCAATCTTTATGCATTACCATATTATATATTTTTAAACAAGTAATGAAAAAAATATAGTATGCATTTTGCTTTTTTGAATATTTAGGTGGCTATTTTCAATTGGGTGAAAACTAGATCCGTGAATAACTTTTGAAGTATACAAATGCATTGATTTATCATCAAATTTCCATTTCGTTTATTAACCCCTTAAGTGTCACTATTTTTTTAGGTACTTTTAAAAAAAATTATATTGTTTGATTCATACCACATTTTTAAAGTAGGAATATTCACCTTATTTAATGGTAGATAAAATAATACGAGAATAAAGCTAATTACATTATTTAAAAAAACTGGTGCGAATCAAACAATCTGAATAAAAAAAACAGCAACTTACACAGCCCATGAATATCATGGGCACGAAAATTAAAGGATTAAAAATCTTAGCTTTCTTAGGAATAAAACATAGAAAATATTTTACAAAAAAATTTTAATAGAAAATTTGCATATTGGTTGTGTCAATGTGAAATTCTTTTGTTTGAACAAACTATATTATACTATAAACTATTACTTGTAATAGTTCATTTTTTTATGTGTGACGCCATGGAATTGCCCACAAGTTAATTTATTGATCCCTTACAAATCACCTTTAAAACATCATTTATACATTTATATTTTTATTTTAACTAATAATATTAAAAATAATTTTCAGTAAGTCAAAAAATATCTGTAATGTATGTTGATTTTGTAGAAACTTTGAAATATTTCAATATATATTTTTGTAATATTGCTTTGTACCTGCTTTCAAAATTTCCCAAAATACTGAATTGATATTTATTAAATTCACTTTATATTCTTGTTTAAACGTTAATATTTTTTTATTACAGTTGCATAAACTATCATATTAATTTTTAATGTTTTGTCATTTTTAGCTGACTGGATTGAAAAAGATCCTGAAAATTCCCAATCAGCATTTTGCAAAGTTTGTAATATCTCAATGAAAGCTGTAAACAGTACTCTACTATCACATCAAAAATCTAAAAAACACTCCAGGAAATTAGAAAAGTCTGGTATGCACATTTATTATTGTTATTTCTTTTTATCCTTCTGATTTTTCTAAAATATTGCATCTTGCATAAGAAATTCTATGCAATTGCGCAAGAATCCTAACTTATATTTATATTATAGTATAATGATTGATAATACATCTTTTTATACTAAAAATGTAAGTGAGAAAACAACATAATACTTTCATCATAGAAAGAGGGTAATTTAAGTGAGATTTGTAAAAATTATTTCATGTATTTTTTGAAAATTTAGTTAAATTTCATTTAACTTTATTAAATGTGAAAGGAAAAAAAAACTGCTTTAGCTTAGTTGTAGATAAATATTGCGAAACTTTGAAAAAAGTTTTTAAAGCGAAATTTATTGAGCATTTTTGAAAAGTTTATTTTCTTTATTTACTGCATACATTCTCATATACGTAGGAAACTTTTTTGTTATCTATAAGTAAAAGTATCTATAAGTATCTATAAATTAAGTGGAATTTTTTTGGAATTATGTGGCAGTTTATTAAAATTATGTAGGAAATATGCAAAAACTAAGGGAACAACTACCTAAATAAAAGGAGGAGGTGAACTATTCTTCAGAAATTATTTTGTTACTTTTTATGGCTAAAAACAAACAATCAAAAATTTATGAGGATCTGTTCTTCAGAAATTCTTAATTTGCTTACTTGTTATGGCTATAAACAAACAATCAAAAAATTAATAATAATAAAATATATTAGTATTTATTAAAATATTTTCTTAATTATTATCAAAGAGATGATTACTTACAAAATAAAGGCTAAAAACTTCTTAACACTATAGAAGTAAGAAATGTGCAAGGCCTTGTGCATTTCTTATTTTTATGATATTATTAAGAAGTTTTTGCCTTTATTTGTGTATCTTCACAGGTAATACTGAGAATACTTATCTGGCTTTTCGGGCTAAGCCTGAAAACTTCTCTAAAACTGCTTCTGAATTCCAGAAGTTTAATGTTCAAAAAACAAATAGAATGGGGTGAAATGCATAATCTCTTGCATTTTGAAATTCTTGACACATTTGCAAGTGCGAATATTTCTATAGAAAAGTTAGATCATCCTAAAATGGGAGAATTTCTAACGAAAACTGCTACAGGTGCAAGGACGTTACATTGTGCTAACTCTTTACAAAGCTTTTGAGGCCAAGATGCAAGAAATAAAAGAAATTCTTAAGTCAGCAGACTCATTTTGTATTGGTTCTGATAAAGGTGCCAACAGTAAAGACAATCATGTTTTACATGTTCTTGCAATTCCACAATTTACAGATTCAGAAAATATGTGTCCTTACCTTATAAACAGAGTTTGATTGATTTCAGATAAAGTATCAGAACTTGATAAAGTATCAGAACTTGATAAAGTATCAAGTTACTATGAAGTAAGGGGTGGGGGGATTTACAAGTTTGCTTTATCTCATAATAAAACAAAAAGGGAAATGATTGAAAGCTGCTACAGTTAATTTTTAAAATTAAAGATTAAGGAAAGATGATGGGGGAAAAAAAATCATGGTATTACAAATATGTGGGAAAAATATGCGTGAAAATAAAAATATGCAGAATTTCACATTTTTGCATAATTTATAGGGCTTTTTATTTTTCTTCATTCATATTTAGGAATTTTATTGTGGTTATTATAATTTTTATAATTGCTAATTTATAGTGTTGACATTTTCTTTAAAAAGAGGCTGGGTGGATTTATATTAAAGGGCATTGTTAAATTTTAGTCCTAAACATCTCCTAACATTAGAAGAATTAAAATAAATTTTGGGATGATGTCCCTGCTGTCACAAAAATGTACTTGTAAATCAAGATATGGGAATCTTCATCTTTTATATCAGATGAATAGTCATACACAAAAGTTTAAGCGTTAGATGGAGGATGAGGCTGGAATCCATTATCATGTTATTGAGAATCTTTGCTGGAAGTCTCTGGAAAGAGTGATAAGCCCAATTAATTTCTCCTTGTTACATAAGATGAATTTATTTATATCCAGGCTGGGACAATTTACTTTATTGTATCAAATTAATGACATGACAAAAGTAACATTCTGAAATAAATAATAATATTCATTACACTTTTAGTACTGGGATGAATTTTATCTAGCAAGAAATTCTTTTCTAATATAAAAAGATAAGTTCATAGAACTGAACTCATTTAAATTTCTAGAACAACTTTTTCTGTTTAGCATCTATTTTTCAACAACATATTTGTGAGATTCAAGAATTTAGTGCATATTGTGTTTGATAGTACTGATGAATCTAATTCTTTTAGAAAACCAATAAGTGATTTATTTTGTTAACAAGTACTATTTATGCCATTTAAGGGATGTTGTGTTATATCAATATTTGGTACTACTCTATTATCCCGTCGACCACTTTTCATAACAAAAAACTATCGCCAAACTGTAAGATTAAACGCCAAAAATGCAGCCCCATTTACTTCATGATCATGTCAGAAGCATTATACATGTTTGTTATGTCATCAAGTGGTGTTTAATTCGACATGTGCGTGTTTTTTCATTATGTTTGACTTATTTGTTAGTTATTTCATCAATTAAAATAACAATTGTGTCCTTAAATTCTTATATTTTGTTTATTTATTTATTTTGATATTCCAATGGCAACATTCTCTCGTTTTTTGGCGTTACAGTTTGGCAATAGTTTTTTGTTATGAAAAGTGGTCTACGGGATAATAGAGTAGTACCCAATAATTTTGGTTCTTTTAATAATGTTTATATTTTAATGGGGTTTGTATGTAGTTATTCTCTATTTATTTTTAAATTATTCCTACAATAAACAGTGTTATTACCAAATAAGGTATAATCTTTGACTCCAAATTTACATGTTATCTATAACTCAAATCTTTCTTAGTCTGAATCTGTCAGTAATGACTAATTCTAATACTCATACTTAAAAATGGTATACTTAAAATTTTATAGCTGTTGAAAAGCAATGCTTACATGTAATAATTATTAAAGATCCTTCAATTTTATGCTGGCACATTCACACTATCATATATCATGTACAAATATATTTATGCATTAGTTGGAATCAAGCCATGTCCTAGGTGAGTGAATTTATTGAATTTCTCCATGATAAAAATTCTTTGGTATTTTAACTTTATTTAATTAATTCTGCTTATTTATTTGTGCAGTGTACTTCCACTATACTTTAAATCTATGTGGCAAAGATTACTCAATCTTCCCATTTGGAATTTTATTTGAATTTTTAATATCTTTAATTCAATAATTAAAATTAGTTATTCCAAATTCTCTGTCCATCCTTATTTTATTAATTATTAAGTAATCTCTCTATTCTTATTCTTTTTATTCTTTTTTTTTAACATTAAATATTTTAATGGTCTAGCATTTGGGAGAAGGCAGTATTGGTTTCTTACTGGATATCTCAGCTTTATTTTAATTTGTTTTAATGAATATTTAACCTTAATTAATTTTCAAAATTTTCTAATTAACCTTTAAATATTTTTCTAATACCCCATTCTCACATTTCATTATATAATTATATAATAGGTAGACATCATGACATTAACTGCTTTAGTACGCTAATTTCTTTGTAAAATGGTGAAAACTAATATCAGTCAGTACAATCTGTTTTCTTGTAGATAACAACTAGTAAGTCTTTTGTATTCTAATAGTATTGAACCTCAAACAAATGTACTTGATAGGTTTAACTTTTAAAACATATTGAGAAATGATTTTCTTAAATTATCTCATTTTTCTTAGTTTTATTCAAAAGCTGTTGATAAAAATATTTAAAAATATATTTATAAACAAAAATTGGAGAAAATATTGGAATTTTAAACAATATGTGCAAAAATCACACTATTTTACAAAATTTACAGAATTGAAGAGAAAAAAAAACAAGTGGGTAAGTGTGATCGAAGATCACTCAAAGGGTTTTGTTTAATATTCCTTTCAAAACACTTTATCCTTTCTTTAATAAATCCAAATAAATTTCATTTAGCAACAAAAAAAAAAGTCATGTTTTTAATAAAGTAAAAAATTACCGGTCTATTTTTTCTTTTTTTCAAATATCTAAACCAGCCCACTATTATATTCTGTCATAATAATATCTGTCATGCAGACTAAATGTGACATTTAAAAAAAATATTTCAAAATTAAACATGCTGTACATCTTCAAAATGTTAGAATATGCGAATATTTCCATAATCAGATTTTTATCATGATTCAATATGTTTCTCAAACTTATATATTTACTATTCTCTATTACTCATATTGATACTCGCTTTGTATTATTTTCACACATTTGAAAAATTTGTTAAACTTCCAATATGACGTCAGATTTTCTTTTTAATTCTCTAATGACGTGATATTAATCTGCTTTGTGTACATACACATACTCATTCATTGTGGATTTTTAATTTTTGGCAACTGCTTTAACAAAATATGTTTAAATTTAATAGAAAAAGGCTGTTAAAATTTTGGTTTTTTATCTCTATTTATTAAAATAATAAGATTTTTTCAAATTTTAATATTTTGAGCTTCATAGCTGGTATTCAGCTAGATATACACAAAGTTTCAACTATGTAAGTTACATAGTTTCTGAGAATGGCTCTGTGATGGACAGACAACGGAGCGGAAGTAATAGGGTTTCGTGAGATGAACGAAACCCTAAAAAAGAATTTCATGGTAATTCTTGCCACAATAAATGCTCAATCCTATTGATAATTATGTAAAGTAATAAATAAATAAAATAAATAAAAAATTGACAATACAATAACGATTGGACAAATAAATTAAGTAAATTTGAATATAATAATTATTATTCATTACATATTTACAAAGTGTATTAAAATATGTTGATTGAACTCAAATAGCTTTCTTACTTTTCAATGTAATTAAAATACCCCTAATATTGTGTGCTATTATAGATACAGTGGTGGCCAAAATTGTGGAAACCTTTTGGGAAAAATGCTGTTTTGAAGTTTGATGGCTCATAACACCAAATGTTTCTTAGTAATACCATAAAAGCTATAAATTACAGGAAAGATAATTTAATCAAGAATATCATTCAATACAGTTTGTTCAATTATCATTATTTTACCAATCGTTAAAGCCAAATAATCAGAAAAAGGCAGTAAAACCTGACTAGGTTGATGATAATTATTTTTATTTTTCTTGAATGTAGCCAATGCATATGAATGTTTGGAGTGGCAGACGATTTTTCATAATTAAAGCAAAGCATTCTTTTATTACTGTTTAGAAAATCATAAATACGTTTTTACATTTACCGTAAAATCCTTCCCTTTTTCAAAACCAAAAAGGGTTGAATGTGGGAGGGGGGCTTATAATCGGGATTTAAAAAAAATCATTTAAAAACCCGTTTTATAAGTTAATTTAAAAGTAAAAAGAGACGAGAATCTTCTGTAATTCGGCAGATTTTCATTCAAAAATTTCAAAGGAAGGGGTTTCTAATTTAGATGATTTGTTATTTATTTATTGTTAATAGAGAGCAACAAATAGGACAGAAGATTTTTTCTTAATAAATAGTTCTTAAAATAATTATAGAGGTTGACAAAGAGAAAGAAGCAGAAATTTTGGGGGTAGAGAGGTAATTATAATGGTTGATTATTTATTTATTGTTACTAGACAGCAACAAATAGAGGATATATTTTTAATAAAGAGTTAAAGATTGTTTTTAGACTTAGTGTGCTGAGAGGGGAGGGGGAAACTTAAATTTTGGATGAAGGGGGAGATTGTAGTTTGGAGGATTGATTTTTTACTTACTGCTGTTATATTACTAGTTAGCTTTTGTGTTGGGGAGGGCAAAGAAGGGAATCAAATATTTCATGTGGGGGAGGGGGTACTTCATTAACAGAATATAAAATCAAAAGTGGAAATCTGTCCAAATTTTCAAAAGATTGAAAATTCTCTTCCTTGGATTTTTAAAATAAATTTTATGTGCAATTTTTTTTCTTTTTTGGGAGGGGGGCTTATATTTGAAAATGGAAAAGAAAATCAAAATTGCTTAAAAGTGGGAGGGGGTTTACTTTCAGGATTTTACGGTAAAATATAATATATATATATATATATATATATATATTTTTTTTTTTTTTGAGATAAAAATACTATTGGATTTATTTATACCACCTTTCTTTAAAATAGATAATTATTACTACTTTTATTAAAGTTTAAAAACATAAAAATAAAATAATGAAATTTTTTACTGTTTTTCAACATTATTTTAATATTAGTATCTCATGCATTTTTCTTTACTTCAAGGTTCAGAACCAATGCCAGAACCAAAGAGAGATGATAAACCAGCTGATCCCAAACCGGCTAATGTACAAACACCATTGCCACCTCCTCAACCACAACCACAACCTCAACCCCAGCCTCAACAGTTCATACCACAACCACCACCCCAGCCAGCTCCTATAGGAATAGATCAGGTACATTATTTCAAGCAATGTCACTTTTCATCCGATATCTGCTTTATTTAACTTATTTATTTATTTATTTTTTGTAATTTTCAATCCTTCTTCATCCACAACATAAATATCAGCATTCATGTTATTGGAATTTTAAACTTTTTCAATTATTTTATTACAATTTAAAACATAAAAATAATTAAATAAAATTATTTACAAATACAAAAAATACAAATATTATACAAATTATCATATTATACAAATAAAATTGCATTATATTTGTATATTTTTATTTTATTTCTGTAGTTTATTGGCGTTTATTAGAAGGGCAAAATTCATTATTGAACACATAAAATCCAGGAATGAAAATGAAAGAGTTTCTCCTAACGGAGGAATTCCATAATTTAAAAGCAATTTTGGACATTTTCTGAATTGATGTAAAAATGCAAAGAAAATATTAGAAACATATAGGCAGAGGGGGGGGGGGGGGTCAAATTTAATAATCCAACATTTTGTCTACTCAAATGCTTGGAGTTTGTTTCTGAATTGCCGTGCAAAAGAGCCATAATATCGAAGATGAACTTAAATTAGAAGCATTTGAAAATCATGTAAATGAAGTTGTTTAAAGTGCCTTTCCAGAAGGAAATTTTTTTTAGACTAAAAAAAAAAAAAAGTTTCTATGAGGGTTTTTTTTTTTTTTTTTAAATAGAATATTTTGTCCTATTTATGCAGTACTTTTAGTTAATTTCAGTGATGAATTTTTGAAAATGCATTTCTAAAGCAAAAAACAATTTAACGTGAATATATTTAGCATGGAGAATTTTTCTTTTAAAAGAAGGAGAAAAAACTTTAAACAGCCAAACCATTCAGAATAATATTTGTTTTAAAAAGTTAATCACTGTACTTCACATAAGTTCATCAGATATGTTTGAATTTAAACTTTTAGCAAACTGTCTTCAATTCTCTTTTTTGATTCAATGAATCTATGCATTTATTGATGTTATTTATTATTTTTTTGTTTTGTTTTAAATACTTTTTAAGTTACAAAAAGAAAATAATAATCATATGTACAGGTTATTTCATTTTATTGTAAAAATAACAGTTAAAATGTATTTGAATTATAAGAGTTTGGTGCCATTGTAAGATGGAAAAAAAAATTTCCACCTTTTTTCTTATTTCCCCCTTTCATGCTTGAAAATTTGCTGCAGTTTTCCTTTAAATTTAAAATACTGTGACACTGAAAAAAAAATAATGTGAGTATGCATAAAAGAGCGAGTGTTATACATAAAAGAATTTAAAATATTTTGATGAACAATAATAATTTTGAGGTGTTTACCTTCTTACTCTTTACTAAAAATAAGTATTTTCACATTCTTTCAGACTAGTTTAAAAATGTCAATTATTTTAATTTGTTTATCTATCATATTTTCTTCCTCTAACTTTCATGAAAATACACTGATCTTTATGAAATTTTAAAAGTAAGTATGTGTGCTTTTCTTGAAATTCTCTTTAAGAGACAGCTTGAAATAAATTTAAATTGAAAACAAATAAATAAATTTAAAAAGGTAGAAATTCAAAAGAATTGCAAAATATTGACAATTATAAAAAGTAAGCCTATGAAAAATTAAAAGAAATAGTTATTAATTTTTTGTTAATTGAACTGTAGACAATAATAATAATAATAATAATAATAATAAGCAGTGTATTTAGATGTGCTATATAATAACCAAACACATTATAAAATTTATTCAAAAAGTTGATGGCCTTCTAGTTGATATTACATTTATCTCCAAAATGTCAGTACTCAATGCATATTACAATTTTCTTAAGAAAATAACATTCAAGACACTTTTGTAATCCTCACATTTATAAAATTATTTCAAAAGTATGCTTGCCTTTTTTCTTTTTGGGATACATTAGAAGGAGCGATATATTCGACTAAGCCATTTAAAGAAGCACAATATAATGAGGATGGTTATTGTAATAAATAGTGAAGTTAAAAATTTAAATTGCAACTTTATCAGGTGCTTAATTTTTCTTTTGTTCTCAAAAAAATTTAAAATCTGTGATTTTACTACAGGTTGTCAACAATTTAAAATAACCCCATTCTTAAATTTCCACAAGATTTGTGTTTACCGTAAAATCCCGATTGTAAGCGCCTTTTTCAAAATCAAAAAATGTTAAATTTGGGAGGGGGGCTTATAATCGGGATTTTTTCTAAAAATCATTTAAAAACCTGTTTTTATCATTAATTTAGAAGTAAAAAAGGGGCGAGAATCTTCCGTATTTCGGCAGATTAAAAAAAAATAATAATAATAAAATAAAATGAAAATAAATTCCCAACCCTAAAATCCTGCCTCCCCCCCCCCCCCCCCTAAAGAAAGAAAAAAGAAAAATTTAAAAAAATCATTTTTTTAATATTTTTCTTTATTTCTTATTTTATTGTAACAACAAATAATCAATCATATAAATCTGCTCTCAAAATTACTCTTTCCCCCTTTGCCCCCCCCCCCCCTCTGGTATCAAAAATGCATAGTTTAACCTTTATAACATTTTAATTTAAAACTTTTCAGACTTATTAAATACTCTATATTAAAAATAAATAACTCCAACCTACCACCAAAATTAACCCATCTTCCTAAAATCCCTGCTTCTCCCCCCCTGCCCCCCACCCTTATCTCTTCAAGATTCCCCCCCCCCCTACAAATGCATCTCGTAAAATTTAAAATCTGTAAAATTGTAAAATTTAAAAAAAGGGGCAAGAATCTTCTGTATTTCGATAGATTAAAAAAATAATAATAAATAAATAAAAATAAATTCCCAACCCTAAAAACCGGCCTCCCCCCCCCCCAAAATAAATAAATAAATAAAATAAAATAATTAAAAAATCATTTTTTAAATATTTTTTTTTATTTCTTATTTTATTGTATAACAATAAATAATAAATAATCTAAATCTGCTCTCAAAATTACTGTTTCCCCCCTTTGCCCCCCTCTGGTACCAAAAATGCATGGTTTTCTTCTTAATTTTTTCTGCTGTGTTGGTGATTTATTTAAACAACGATCTACATTATACCCTCCTCCCTTCCAAAAAGTGCTCTTTATTTCCTTTGCCCCCCCCCCCTCCCCCAGTACATACTTTAAAGTCTTTAAAAGTTTTTTTTTTTAATCTATTTAGAACTTTCTTGCAACCAGGCTCGGACTGGCCCGCGGGCCGGTGCGCCCTCGGTTATTAAATCTGCGCCCTCGTCCAGATGATGTAAAAAAAAAAAACCCAGATGAAGTTTAAAAAAATGACGGCAAATACTAGAGTAACTAACTTTACAACATTAATAAAAATACTATTCTGTATATATTTTTAAAATAACATTCATTTTTTGCAATAAAAAAAATATATAGTGAACTATTTTTCTCTTTGCAAGCACTGTTTGTTTTTGAACATTTCTTTGTTTCAGGAGAGCATCCAATCCAAATCTTTTAAAACCTGAAGTATATTCAATCTGTTACCAATGGCGGCAGTCTCCGTGCAATAAATTTCAGACTGTCTGGCACCAAAGAGTGTCGCTTCTATTTAATATTTTATTATCATTATTGAGTTTGCTGAAAAAGCATTTATTATATATATGTCATATACTTATCTGAAAAGTGTAGTGTTCCTTTATTTGTAACAATTCAAATGTATCTTATAATTTCTAGTAAATGTTTATAAAATAGGTTTCAGAGAATTTTATCCCGGCAATTGGAAGGTAATTCAAACTTTGTTTTTTTTGTTAACAATTACATTTTAATATGAAAAAAGAACTGATTCAGAATTGTCTATAAATGTAATAATAACAAGTTTAAAATTGTATGACAAAAAGGTGCGTTCGTACTATAACTAGTTTAAATGAAATGAATTATATTGTCTGTTATTATAATATGATTAATTGAGGGGGTCGGGGCAAGAAAGTGCCAAGCCACATTTTTGGTGAAATAAATCTAACACTGTAATCTGTTGCTTAATATTGTAAAATGTAATATCCAACATATAATTTGTTTCTAATGTCACTTGGTGGCAGCATATATGACAGGTTTTGTTTTTGCCCCAGATGTTTATGCCCTCAATGAAGATAGCTAATTTGCAATAAACGTAATAGTAATATCATTAAAGTAATGCCATATTATTATTCAGAATATCTCAAATGTTAGTAGGACATTGGCGAAAAAACTTTAGGTTATATATCTTGATTTGATTATTTGATCAAATTTTCAAATAGAAATATCTCAGAAGTTCAAAAATGTGGCTTGGCACTCTCTTGCCGCGATTCCTTCAATTTTCGTAGAAAAATAAATACATTTTAAGTTGGCAACATTTTATCTTTTGTTGACATTTACTGAAAATTCCAATGGGAAACTTAAGCCTAGCTTCGAAACTTTCAGAACTTAAAATCCATATTTAGACTCTTTTTCCATTTAATGTATATTTACCCGGAAACATCTATCCAAAAAACTGTCGGTAGATTATAGGATTGCTATCATGAAACGCTTTTAGTTTACAAATTCGGTTTTTAAATTCAGTAATACGGAAATAATAGGACTCCATCTTAAATAGGGCGTCATCACCATGGCAACATAGAATCATTACCTATCATGGGGTATCATTGAATTAATTAAGTATGATAGGATTTAATAGAATGGAGAATGTGATTATAACTTAGTCATAGAGATTATAAAATGTCATGTATGTCACATACGACTATAACGTCATACCCGGTTTTCCGCGGGTTTTTTTTTTTTTTTTTTTTTCCAAAAATTTCTCTTTTTTTTTTTTTTTGCATGTTCGAACGTTTCGAAAATTTTGTAAGTTATGTAAATCTTGTCTACCGAGATGCTCTAGAAATACTGTGTCGAAATACGACGTTTAGATACTTTTAGCATAGAAAAAAAGATCATCTCCGTGAGGCGTGAAGTGACCTGCGTTCGCCGGTGTTGTTGAAAGGGTTACAATTCGCATTTTAAAATACCGATTTCACATTGATTAAAAGAAGGATTTAGCTTTTACAGCTTATTTATGGTTTCCGGTACCTTTAAAATTACACCCTAGAGCAGGCATGTCAAACACGTGGCCTGCGAACAACCTATCTGTGGCCTGCGAATCCTTAGGCAATTTACCCTTGTTTAATTTAGTTGTGTTAGAACACGGATGCTAAAAATACACTAGCACGAACACTTGCAGCAATCGTGGTCTTAGAGATGGCGAATATCCGAAATATATGTAAATTAGTGTTACCAATTTGACAGGCATTTTTAAATATTCAAAATGCTTCCACTATTTTTGAATAATAATATGTATGTATTTATTATGTTATATGAGGAAAATATTTGTCTTCAGAATGTGGTAGCATTCTGAATTTAAAAAAGTCCTGCTCTCTGGCAACAGTAATGTATTATAGACAGATATAATTCAATTTTACATTTTGGCACAAAAACATTGAGAATACATAGATTACCAATCGGAACGTAACAAAGGGTTGTAAATTTTTTAAAGTATTTTTACTTATAATGTTAATTTGTTTATGTTGAAACTAATACTTTATTTTACTACTATCTTAGATTTTACACCATTTTACAAAATAATATTCTGTATTTATTAATTACTAAGAAATGCATTATAAAATAATGAAATTCAGCACTAATTAAGAACAGTTAAAATTTAAAAAAAAATTAAATATAAAATTATATAGCTTTAAATGAGTTGCTTTGAAAGTGGCATAAATAATCACTTTTGGGTTTGACGTAAAAACCCCGAATATGCGATCCAGGTTCTTCATCTGGGCATTAGTCGAACTTAGCTTTTAGTCGGATTTAAGCTCTTTAATTATTTTTATTACTTAGGTTAGTAATTGTGTATGATCTTTCTTTCCTTTTTTTTTATTGATATACACACATTTTATTGACATACTCTCATACATTCCAAGATTTATAAAAAAAAGATGTGTTAAAGCTCTTTACCCTATGGACATTGCATACTTTTCTAAAGGTGATTTACAACACAATTATGTTCAAAAGAAAACTGAAATTTTATGCTTGATATGTAGAAACTGTTGGAGTTTAAAAAGAATGTAACATTAAGTGCTACAGCACAAAGTATAAAGAAAACTCACAAAAATCTGGCTAAACATAGAAAAGATAAACTGTCAGAATTGAAACTGATACTTCTTTAAAAGAGAATCAAACTGCTTTCACCAAGCCTATTGAATGAAATACATTTGCTTAAAAAAAATAATTATTGTTTTTAGCACATTAATTGTCCCGGCAGTCGAAATCACTCAAAACGAAATTGAAGAAATGATGTCTAGCGCAGTTAAAGAAATTTGAAAATAGTACAAGTATAGGTACCGTTGCTAAAAATATTTATTTATAACGGACTGATTTCTAAAAGCCGGGTTTGTGCTTTTAAACTTATATCTGTACGTAACATTCTTAATAATCGTCAATCTGCACAAAAATATCTTAGAAATGTGGGTATGAAGATAAACAAATCTACCTTTTTATACGGAATTTGACGGCTTTCCATTAAAAAGCTTAACTGAAATGGTACAATTTTCATTTTAAATCCACAAATTATAAAAGTCTACCAACAGACAAAGTACTTGGAGTTTTCATTTCAAATTACAAAGCACCTGAGAAAATTTCAAAGCAGATTTCATAATGCTATCTTGTTAAAAACATAAGAAATTATAACACCTTGTAATAATATACCTCTTTCAATTATTAAAAGGTGTAAAATGAAAACATAAAGAGTAAAATAACTTTTATTAGTCTGTAGACATGTTTCGGCTCTATCCGAGCCATTATCAAAACAAATTAGAATATTCTATAATTGCACGGTCTTTGAAGTTATTATTTGAAACGCTATCATTTAATCTTTCACGTATTTTTTATTTTTACTTGGTTGTTTATTTCCATACTTGTAACCATGGAGTAACTCGAGCCACAATTTCGATAAGTTAAATAATGCTGCATCGTTACATATTGTATCCAAATAAATTTCAATGAAAGTGAGATAATTTCTTACTCTAGTCTACAGTATCCATCTATAATAAGAGAAACCATATATGTTGAAACACGCAAAAATACAATATGTAACGACGCAGCATTATTTAACTTATCGAAATTGTGGCTCGAGACAGACTAATAAAAGTTATTTTACTATTTATAATGTTTTTATTTTATACCTTTTAGCAATTAACAGAAGTATGTTATCATGTTATTTGTTAGTATTAGCGTTTTCAAATAGAATTTATTACTTTGATAAAACAATTTTTTAAAAGGAAATGTATTTCAATTTAAATGTTGCCAGGCACTATAAAAAACCATCAAAGTGGAAATTTTTAAAATTATAATGATTGATGTTGAAATTATTCTTCAGAATTCAATACTGCTGTTAATCAAAATTCAGTCCGATTTCATATTAAAGTGAAAATATATGGATTTGGGGTTTCAAAATTTCTGTAATTATTCATCAATCAGCCGATTTTTTAACGTATAAGTGTGCAATTAGGCATATATTAGCTATGTTCGGTAGCGCACTTTTATACGACATCTTTTCATAGCTGCCAACCTTTTTTTCCCCAAATAAACATAATTTGAATCAGAAAATGTATTTAATAAATCAAATTAAATAAGTAGCCCATGGAATACAACACACATTTTATTAAATAACTTTTCTCTTTCAAAATATGCTTATTTTACTCGAAGAAAACACAGAAGATTGGCAGCCATGCTTTTGCTAGAACAGTAGGACAAAACAGCGTGTACAATCAATTTTTGAAATAAATACAATTTACGAAATTCAATTAAATTTTGTAGATTTCGTTAATGAAAAAAAATGAGTATTTTTCAAAAATAAGATAAACTAAACTATGTATTACAGTAACTTTGAAACTTGGCGTGAATATTTCTTTAACATGGCTGTGTTTTGTAAATGCAAATTTTATCCTGTGCAATGGTAATAATATTAGTATCTACATTTTTTTAATGTGGCCCGCGGCTTTGTATATAATGCTTAATTTGGCCCGCGGAGGTAAACAGTTTTGACATGCCTGCCCTAGAGAAACGTTAACATAAGGGAGAAAAATGTCCTTCGGGAAAACTACCTTTTTGAAAAAAAAAAATTCCAAAGGTTAACAAAGATATTTTATCGAATATATTGCAGCATTTGAGACGTAAGAGTATGATCTTTCTGAATATGACGTCCAATTTCAATAGTTCTAATTATTTTTGCCGATTTAAAACTATAAAATAATACATACACAAACACACACACACGCACACAAAGAAAAAAAGGAAACGCGTGTTTACTTAATCACTCCCTCCCGATGCGTAAATCGGGTTCTGGGCATGCGCAGATGCTTTTGCTGGCTCTCAAAGAAATATATGAGTTTTTGATTAATATCTTGGCTAATTATCAAAATATTAAAAATCTGAGCCTTTAGGACATGCCTTGCACTGCTTAAATCGAAATTTTCAGAGCTGTGGCGAGCTGTAGATTTCGCTAGCCATCGTCAACAAACACACAGACAGACAAAAACTTTCTTTTATATTATTACTATAGGTAACAGAGAAGTTTACGAAAATTTTTTTGACTGTAGCTATTTAATTACGCACAGTTCCGTAACTCTTTACCATGTCCTCAGAAATCATTTGGAAAAGAACCGACCAGAAACTCCTGGAAACAACGGGTTTTAGAAGTTTTCGGCGATGTTTATGGAAAAAAAAAGTTCCTTTGTTTGTCTATAAATTTTGGAAAAGAGGTTTCTGTTAATATCGGAAGCTTGTGGTTGGTTCATGATTGCATGGTCAATTAAGGACTTGCAGACAAAAATTTACAAATAAATTTTCGTATTTTATTATTATTATTATTATTATTATTTTGCATCAGAAAACATTTCTGAAATTTTGTACAGTGTAGAGATCTTTATAAATAATTGGAAATTTCCAAAATTTAACACAGAAATCAAATTTTTAAAATGTTGATATTTCGGATTATATTTTTACAGTCTATTAATTATTAATGGATATTATTGGCTTTCTATAAAAGTGGTAAAATAATGAGCTTCTTTAGTAAAGTTGCGCCCTTCGAAAATCCAAGGTCTGCGCCCTTTACAAGGACCCAGTCCGACCCTGCTTGCAACTATAATTAAATAATTATCTAAATTACTTCTCCCCCCCCCCACACACACCTCTAAAAATTTGCTTCTCCCTCTCCCTCAGCACACAAACTTAAAAATCTTTAAAACTATTTTTTAAAGATTTTATGTGGTATTGTCACTTTGTAGGCAACAATAAACAAATGATCGTCTAACTCTCCCTTTAAAGTTCCATTCTCCATCTCCAGAAAAAGGGATGAATTTCTAGACATGGAGGGGGGGGGGGGTGCAAAGAGAAGATTTTAGTTTTTTTTGTAGTTTGGCTGTTCTCACAGCTGATATTTTATTAATGGATGAGGAGTTATTTTAGAGAACATATTTATTTCAAAACATAAAATATACAGGTGATTCAGGGAAGAACAGCCAAACTGCAAAAAATATGAACATTTTTGCTTTCCTCTGACATATTTAGAAATCCACTCTTCTTTGGGAGAATAGGACAGAGAAAAAATTTCAAACGGAATGATGATTTTAGATGAGTGATGCTTATGTGAGATGATGTAAATGAGATGAGTTACCTTACTACAAAATAAGAAATAAACATTAAAAAAAATAATAATAATAATATTAAAGAATTTAAACTATTTTCTGGGTGAGAAGACAGAGGGAGAAGTGGAATTTTTTGGAGAAAGGGGGGTAATTTAGATGATTGATTATTCATTAATATTGTTACTAAAGAGAAATTAATACAGCAGTTTAAAAAAAAAATAGAATTTTAAAGACTTAAAAATTTGTGTGTAGACAGAAAACGTAGGTGACAAATTAGAAGGCAACAAGTAGGACATAAAATTTCTTCACATAAGAGTTTTATAAATTTTAAACTTTGTACTCTTTGGATGAGAGGGAGATATGAATTTCGATGGAAGGAGTTTGTAATTTAGAAGATTCGTTATTTATTTATTGTTAACAGAGAGCAACAAAGAGAACAGAGGATTTTTTTTATAAATAGTTTATTTATTTATTTTTTGATAGGGGTTAGCTAAGTGAAAGAAGCAGACATTTTGGTGATAAAGCGATAATTGAAATGGTTGATTAGTTATTTATTGTTACTAGACAGTAAATTTTTTAATAAAGATTTTAAACTTTATATCCTGAGATGAGAGGGAGGGAAGGAAGGAGAAGTGCAAGTTTCAGAGAGAGGAGTAGAGTGGAGGGTAATTTATATGATTGATTATTTACTTATTTTTACTAGAGAGCAACATATAAGACAGAATATATTTTTTAAATAGAGTTTTAAAGATTTTTTTGCTGGGCGGAGATAAAAGAGTGGAAGCAGACATCTTGGTGGTAGAGAGAAAATTTAAATGGCTGATTATTTATTTATTGTTAGTAGAGAGCAACAAATAGAGCATAATTTTTTTTTATAAAAAGTTTTAAAGATTTTAAACTTTATATGCTGAGGGAGAAGAGGCATAAATTTTATGGAAAGGGAGATTGTAGTGTAAAGGATTGATTTTTTTACTAATTGTTATGTTACTAGTGAGCAGAAAGAAGAACAAAGGATTTAAGATTCTAAGTTTTCAAACTTTTCATGTTAGAGAGGGCATAGAGGGGAAACAGACATTTCATGTGAGAAGAAGGATTTCATTAACATCATATAAAAACATAAGAGGAAATCCGTCAAAAATATCAAAAGAATAAAAATTGCCTCCCTTGGATTTTTAAAATAATTTTTTTGTGCATAAAAATTTTTTTACATGTGAGAGGGGGGGGGGGCTTATATTTGGGAATGGAAAAGAAAATCAAAATTGCTTAAAAGTGGGAGGGGGGCTTACTTTCAAGATTTTACAGATATATATATATTTTTTTGGGGGGGGGGGCTTATATTCAGGAATGGAAAATAAAACCAAAATTGCTTAAAAGTGGGAGGAGAGCTTACATTCGAGGGGGGCTTACTTTTGGGATTTTACGGTATTCTTATTATCTTTTTGTTAGATTTTTCTTGTGATCCCTACTCATTCTTTCTTTTTTATAGATTACAGATGAACAGATAAGTTTTTTTGCTGAATCTCAAGCAGATGCGGCCCACCAAGCTGTTACTAGTATTATTGACAGGCTTGTTGAGAAATATCATGAAAATAGACTGATAAACTTAAAAATACAAAATGATGCAATTTTTGAATTAAATGCAGAACGTGCTAAAATTATTAGGACTGTCAATCAGAAGAAACTTGAACGTAGACTTCAGCTCGAAGCATATAAGAAAGACACTGAGGAAGCTCAATTGAGGAGCATAATAGCAGAACATGAAACTAAAATGCATGCAATGGAACGTGAAAGAGATGCAAAATTAAGAGCTGTTGAGCAAGAACTAGTGTTTGCTAAACAGGAATATGAGAAAAAAGTGCGATTGCTTGATTCTCAGTTGTCATCTATGAAATAAGTTTTATCTATTTATACGCTTTGCATTTAAATATTTTCTTTTTTATACATATATGTGTAACTCATAACCTGTTTCATTCCTTAATGTAAACTAATTTTCAGAATACTCTCCCTATGTATGACATAAAAGTAATTTAAATAAAATGGCTTTAATGAAAGTTTTTAAATATTATATTTCTTTTAAGTTGAATTCCATAAGTTCATATTTAATATCTCTTTGTTTTGATACAAATAATTAGTTCTTTTATTTAATATTAAGTTCTTCACAGGAAAAAAAACATATATGAGATTTAATTTTGGTTATACAGGGTGAGTCTAAATTGTTTTTACAAAATAAAAGGAGTGATAGTACCCATCCAGATGAGCAATAATTGCCATTGAACATAAGGTTGCATTCCACTCTGAGAGGCAGAAAAGAGTAAAGTCTAAATGCATCAAGCATGAACAAGTCATCACCTCTGATGTCATTTAGTACCTGCTTACGTAGCATATCTCTTAAGCAAGATGGTCTCGCATTTTCCGTGAACATCTAGGCAGGTATCCTTGGTGATTATGTGGTAGGCCTTTACATCTTGCCAGACTTTTTGTCCGAAGCAACATACCGCATCTTCTTGGAACAAGTGCTTCCCAGTTTGTTGCAGGCTGTTCTGCTCCCCATTTAGAGAGACATGAGGCTCATGCACGATGGAGCTCCAGCACACTTTTCCAGCACGGTCCGGCACTTCTTGAATGCCACATATCCCGCACGTTGGATCGGATTTACCGGACCTCAACCTAAGTTGCATCTATTGGGTTTCTTTTATCTTTATGTATTATAACTTTATGGATACCATTTTTTTTTCATCACAATTAAATAGAAAATATATTTTTATTTGAATTCATAGTGCTTAAGCATAAAAGTACATATATAAAGTAAGTGTGAAAAGTTTGCGCAGGTAAAAATGACGTTATGCTCAACTTGAAATGAATTTTTACATCGATGAAACTAAAAAAAAAATTTATAGGATTGTGCTAAAATGTCGTAATATTCCCTGATTTTTCAATTGTTAATTATAAAGATTAGAATTGGAGCTTTTATTGATTTTGATTGTATACCTTGATTACATGTTAGTGATTGCTTTTTTAAAGAACTAAATCATACATAAGATAAATTAATTTTTTAAATAAAGAATTCAGAAAACTAGAAGATTTCAGGAAAAATAAAATTATTAAGAGTAGTGTTTTGGTAGAAAAAATTGTAAACAATTACGGAACATTAAAACGTTTGCATTTAAAACAATATAAATAGTTCAGCGTTTGTTTCCAGCTAATATAACATAACAAAATTAAGACGACATAATAAAACACAAATTTGAACTATGTCTATTTCCTTTTACTAATTCAGAAAGATATGTAATTTCTCCTCTGTTCTGTCATCTTATTTACATAAGATTAAAAAAATTTTGTTAAAACTCCAGAGGATCTGAACTTAATGTTTCAGGTTAAGTTTTTCTTATTGTCGATGAATAGTATGTAAACATGTTTATATTTCTTAGAGTAGAAATCAATCAGTAAAAGTTATTTGTACTTGCATTAAATATATATATATTTCCTTTTATTAACTAAGATAGATCTGTAATTTCTCCTGTTTTGCCATCTTATTTACATCAGATTACAAATTTGTTGTTAAAATCTCAGAGACCCATGTATTAATCAGGCCTTGAACTTAACGTTTTATGTCAGTTTTCCTTATTGTCGATGAGTGGTACATGAATATTTTTATCAGTTATTTAAGTGAAAACCACAATTTCTACCTATCGTCCTAGGATGGACATTTATACTAGATTATATTTCCTTCCCCTGATTAGATTTTAGACTCATATGAGTGGCCCCAGTGGCAGAACACAGCGACATTGTCGCAGACAAAGAAAATCTCTTGCAGACAATTTTTGTCTGCACGAATGAAATTCCGTCAAAGGATCGCGGTAAAAACACGCAAATTTCGGCAAAGGATCATGGTAAAAACATGCGAATTTCGACAAAAGATCACGGTAAAAACACGCGAATTTCGGCAAAAAAAAAAAAAAATCGGTATGAACACGCAATTGTTGTCAAAGGATCACGGTAAAAACACACGAATTTCGGCAAAAAATCGGTGTAAAAACATAAATATCGCAGTAAAAACACGCGAATTTCAGCAAAAGATCGCAGTAAAAACATGTGATTTTTGTCAAAGGATCGCAATTAAAACGATTTTTATCAAACGATTGTGGAAAAAAATAATCGTGAGTATCGACAAAATTTACTGCATAAAAAGACTGCTAAAATATTGAAACCCAGTTCCTTTTATCGTCGCAAAACGAGAAGAAATGCTAAAAAGTGTATAAAAAATTCAAAAATAGATGTAGGAATTCCGGATTTCTTTTACTAATGTAGAAAACTTGTTGCAAAAAAAAAAAAAAAAAAAAAAACACATAAAAATTAAGAAAACTAGTCCAAAAGTGGGTTTTGAAGTGCATAACTTCAGACTCTTCCTGCTAAATCTTGCAGTCTGCACTTAGTGGTCTCTTCAGAAAACATCACACACAGACAAACATCTATGTTTAATACATAAATTTTTTAATCTGAAACAATATACAGAAGTAACTTTTAAAAAATTGGGTTAACCCGAACCAACCTGTAGGAATATAAACTCAGCTCGAACTGAAAACAGAGTTAACCCGATCTGTAGCTGATGCAGGACTTTAATTAAGACATAGATGAAAAATTCCCAGTTTAGTGTATTATTCATTCATTAAAATTAGACGCAAAATTTGCAGACAGATTATGAAATTTTAAAAGCTTGTCGCAGACAGCTACAGAACTTTCTACCACTGGGTGAGTGGCTGAAGCTGCCAATGCTCTACAAACTGAGCAATCCCAGACGTATATGGCTGAACTAATTCACCTTAATGACCCTAATGAAAGTAATGGGACCGCTAGTAAATGCTGGAAACGTGATCACATTTTCAGCATTTACTGGAGGTCCCATTATCTGTGATTTATTCTGTTGTGCTAATTCAGATATCACACCAGATGCTATGATCCTTAAGGTTAACTGGGTGAATTAGTTCAGCCATATTCACCCGGGATTGTTCATTTGGTAGAGCATTGGCAGCTTCAGCCAAGAGATCCCGGGTTCGAATCCTGGCCCAGACTTTTTGTCCAGTTGGGACGATTACATCTCATATGATTTCTTTACCAATTTGAATAATTATGTCAAAAATTAATCTAATTTACACTCATAATTAAAAAAGTTATTTACAGTTTATTCACTGGTAAATTTTTAACAGAAAATTAAAGTTACAATTTTGTAAAATGATGCAACCAACATTTACTTACTTATGTGAGCCTTTTTATGATTATTTTGTAAATACAGTACTTTTTTGAGTAAAGTTTTTAAATGCATTACTAAAGTAAAATATATTAAAGCTTAAAAAGAAAATCTTTATTAACATATAACAATCAAGAAACTTACAAGCATAATAAAGCTAAAATAGCAAATATAGTTTAAACATTTCCTCATTAAGAGTCTTTCAAATGTAACAAATGTACTTAAATAAATGAATTATATTTACAGAATGACACATGAAAAAATATATATTGGTAATAAAAAATTATTATTTTTTAAATTGTGTTTATTTCATTATTCCAAATTTGACGATTTATTAATGATGTTGAAAGAGCTCTGTTTTATGTCATAAATAGCATTAATTTATGACAAGTCATGAGAAAATACAACATATACAAATAAACAGCCTTAAAAAAATCCTGAATGAATTATTTAAAAATAGTTTTACATGCACCAAGAAAAAAAATTAAAAACTTTTATGACAATTAATTTTTATAAACAAACTTTTTACTTTCCAAAATGTTAAGAAATGTCAATAGTGTCAAGAATCAACGATGTATTTGCTAATATAGTCCTCTAAAATTGCTGCCATTAATAGAGGCATATATCCATTTTCATTCTCAATAATTCAGTGTTTATTTATTTCCAATAAATATTTAAATCTTGAAGTTTTCAGCAACTAACACCATAATAAATTATGAAAACTCCAGTTCTTTAAATACATTTTAACAAATTTTAAATATATATATATATATACCATTTTGTCTTGTATATGTGCTGTTTGAAAAAAATTTCCATTTGCTTAGAAGTAATTTGACTGGGATCTATTTTGACTACTGCTAAATAAGTATCTAACTTTTGGAAATGGAAACTCGCAAAATTTGCACACACTTTTGTAGCATACAATGTTGAAGATAATAACTTTGAAATCTTCCTAAAAAAAAGTTCCTTAATCTCTCTTTTTTTTTAAATAACAGATATTGATAATTGTATAATATATTTTTTCATGGTGGTACAGTTGGCCAAAATGAAGCAGAACACACCACCCATACATTTAAAAAAAAAAAAAAAAAAATAGCCATTCAACTGGAAATTGTCTTTTCTTCTATTTATGTTTTTTTTTTTTTTTTAAATATGCTTAGGAGTTGTCTTCATACTGAAATTGTACCAAACTCTGAAATTTTCAATACAAAATCCCAATTTTGGCTTAATATTTGGATTTTTTGGTAAACCTTATGATACTAAGCAGAAAGTCATTTGGTTACTTAGTTTACCAATTATGAAACTTAAAGTTTGGAACTCTTACAGGGTTCGTACACATTTCATTACATGTATTTCAAGGACCAAAACAAAAAAAATTCAAGCACCTAAAAATTGAATAAACTAATGAATTGTAGTATGCATGTTTGAAGATTAACTAAACATTCTGCTTTTGAATCTTCGAATGAAGTTAATCAAGATCGAATGAAGTTATTTCCAAACTATTAAAAAGTAGTATAACATTTTTGTGTGCTCGGCCACATTTCCTTTAACTCAACTATGATATAAAATTCGCTCAACTTTACTTTTAAACATATGAGTAAGCAAAAGATCTCAGATTAATTTCATGAATGATTGTGAGTTTGTGACAATATTTAAAATAATAAGGAAAGAAGTTAGTGTGTGTATCCTGTGTTCTGAAAAGACAGCTGGACACAAAGCTACGAAATATATCAGGAAGGTGTCTCTATATCTGAAGTAATGCACTTCAAAGCTCGATTTTGGAATTTTTGATTAGATTTCTTTTTACTTAATATGTAAATTTTTTCCTCTTTTCAATAAATTTATTAAAAAAATTCAGATTTTTTTGTACAGCATTTTTGGAATTTTTCATAACATTTTTTTAGTGTTTTTCACATTTTGCAGGGATTTTTTGGCATTGGTAAAATGAATTTGGTTTAAAACTTTTAGCTTAATACAATAAATTATGTCCTCTATGCTTTTTTTTTTAA
The DNA here is from genome assembly GCA_963931845.1 of Maratus michaelseni. Taxonomy (NCBI): domain Eukaryota; kingdom Metazoa; phylum Arthropoda; class Arachnida; order Araneae; family Salticidae; genus Maratus; species Maratus michaelseni. The sequence goes on along the minus strand of OZ007587.1, from coordinate 317,730,152 downwards.
TATTTCCGATTTTCAATGTGATTTTTTTGAGCTCTGCAGCAATATTTTGACATTCGGAAACTGAATTTAGTTTCAAGTTTCAAGCTTTTAGTCTAATATAGTGAATTTTGTCCGACACTATTTTTGAATTTTAGCGATTTTTAGAAATTTTCAAAGTTTTGTGGTGATTTTTTGACATTTGGAAAAAGAATTCAGTTTCAAACTTTTGGCCTAATATAGTCAATTTTGTCCTCTGCAATTTTGAATAAAATATTCTTTGTGATTTTTAGCATGTTTTAGAGAATTCTGCAGTGATTTTTTGACATTTGGACAAGGAATTTAGTTTCAAACTTTGAGTTTAATAAGTAAATTTCACCTTTAGCGATTTTTAATGAAATTTCCAATGCGATTCTTAACATTATATATTGAAGAATTCGCCATTTTTTTTCTATTAGCAATTGATGAAATTTGGAAATTTTTTTTCGCGAGACGAAGTACACGATTATTTTATGCGACAGATTGACGAAATTTACAATTTTTTTTCAACTATTGATTAACGAAATTCAGGTTGTTTTTTTTCCAGAGATATAATGACGAAATTCACATTTTTTTCTGTTAACGATTGATGAAATTGAAGTCTGTTTTCTGTGAGTGATTGACAAACATGTGACTTTTCGCCATGATTGATTAGTAAATTTTGCAATGTTTTCCCCAACCAATTGATTAAATTCACATTTTTTTTTCTGATCAGTAGGTATGTTTTTGAAAAATGTAAAAATTGATTCAAATCTATTTTTTAGTCAGTAAATTGTTTTCTTTGCACCTATTAAAAATCAAAATTTGATAAGTCTTCCCCCCACCCCCATAGGTGTGCAGATTTTTATATTGTTAACTTTATTGCTGTGCTATCATATTTTATAATACATTTACGGAAAAACTCTGAAATTCTCATTGCAACTAGACTATGTAATGATCCGAGCCATGCTGTGGCATTTATTGAGATTGAAAATAGCATTTTTTTCCTTTTCAGAATAAATTTTTAAATCCCAGTAAAAAGCAGGAAAAATTCATAATTAAATGTAAAAACAGGAGATCAGGCTAACAAATGGGGTCTCCCACAAAAAATGAGAGAGTTGGCAGCTCTGCATGTGCACAAATTCACAAAACAAAAGGAGTTTTTTCGATTTCATCATCACAGTTAAAGGAAAGTAAACAAAGTTATAATGAGTAAGTAATATCATACTACATTAGACTCTAATAGTTGGGAAGCTCGGCTCATGAGCAACCAATTACAGTCATTCGGTGAAAAGACTTCGCTAATACACGAAAAACAAAAGTATACCGAAGCTTTACTGCTAGTGCATTCTGACTGGTTGTTCGGGAGTCGAGATTCCCAGCTACTAACATCTAAATTATATACTCTTGTGTCTGATCGAAAGCTTGAAGTTTACCGTACATCTGAAAGAGAACCAGATTGATGTGGGGAAAATCTAGCTTTGAGCAAAATTCTGCATGGGTTCCAACGTTGGCGTGGAGTTAATTTGATTGGCGATCACGGCAAAGATTTCCCTGACTTTTTCAGATGTGTGACAAATGAAAATTCACTGACTTTCCTAGGTTTTTCAGGTGGCGTAGAAACCCTGAATTAAGGAAAAAATCAAGGACTTTCAAGTACATTTTGCAAATTTGCATAAAAATAAGTACTTTTAAGCATTTTCACGGACAGTACGAACCCTGTCCTAATGTTAAATTCATTTGTAATCATTGCAAAGCAAATTGCAATGAGAGTAGTTTTTTAAGCATCACTCAAAAACTACTTGGCGGAATGAGCTGTGATTTTGGATTTGCATATTTGTAGCTTCTAGAAATAGATTTCTGTTTAAAACAATTATCAGTTACAATTCATATTTTTTTCAAAAATTAATTTAAAAATACATTTTTGATTTTTAATTAAAAAGATAACAGATTAAAAATATATTTCTGAAAAATTATGAATTTTTTTATCTGAAATCTTTTTAGAATCTTCAAATATGCTAATCTAAAATTACAGTTCATTTCATCAAGTAATTCTTGAGTTATGCTTAAAAAACTACTTGTATTGCAATCTGTTTTGCAACGATTACAAATGAATTTAATATTAGAAATTCTAAACTTTAAACTTTCATAATTCCTAAACTTCTTGACCGAATGACTTCCCATTTGGTATCTTACATCAAATTTTACTGAAAATCCAAATATGATGTCAAAATTAGGTGTTCATATTGAAAATTTCAGAGTTTGGTGTAAATTTAGTATGATTTTTTTTAACCTGGTGTGAAAATTTTTTTTAGTCAAATTGTTATTTATTATTTTTCTTTTCTGTGACAATTTGGCAATTAGAATGACTGTTCATAATTTTATGCTTCTGTTGATGATAAAGGAAAAGGAAAATCAACATTGTTTAAGTTACTGTAAACAAACACACATTTTATTAAATAATTAAATTTAAATACACATGAGTAAACTTTATTCTTATAGTAATTTTAAAGTTAATGATAATAAGCAACTAAAAATAAAAATATATGTTTTATAGATTCTTTTCCTATTGTGAGAAAAATAAAATGGATTAATCACTCGTGACAGAAACACAAATTTATAAAGAGAGAAGTCTATTTTGTTGTATCATATTTTCAAATTTAAATTCATAGGGACTAGAAATTTTCCCATTTTGAATTTGGCAGGCCTGTATATCATGCAGCTATTAATAGGTATTTTATCAAAATAAGTTTTTTGATTTTTTTTTCTTTTAGGGTTTTTCAAAGATTTTATTCATTGTATATTAACAAGAATAAGCAATCCATTTAGTTGTATTTATAAACACACACACACACAAATAAATAAATGATATTAAAAAATAACATATGCACCTTTGTTATTTAGAATTACATCCCATATTTTATGTGCTCTTATATATATATAATTTAAACATAGCCAAGAATAGTAGCAAAACCTGTTTTGTACTCTTGGTTTGAGTATGTTTTCTGCAAATTACCTATCAAAATATGATTTGATGTGGGCATTAAATATGGACTAATTCATTTTTGCAAAATTTATAGTATATATATATAAGCTGTAACAAGCAAGGCAATAAAAAAGCACCAAGCAATAACAATAAAAATATTTAACAATAACAAGAAGACAGAAAGGCACTAAATTTGATTAAATTGACAAGACTTTTTAAAAGTTAAGCATCTATAAGCTTAAATTAGAAGGCACAATATGATTAACATTCAAGCCTTAACAAATGATGCTATTTCATAGACCACCATTTTGTACTAACTTTCAAGGAATCGTTTAAAAATTGCTGTCAGTTCCTTACAATCTTAATGACGAAGCTTTAATTTTTGATAAATAAATAATGACTAGACATGTTAATAATAAATAATATATACTCAACTTCATAATAAGGAAATAGACACAAACATGCCAGAATAACAAAATGAAATATATATATATATAAACAAAAGAAAAATGTCAAAAAATCTTTAAAAAAAAAAAAAAAAAAAAAAAAAAAAAAAAATCATTGATTAACTTTAATCACTTTTTTAAGTTATAAATAATTATCCAATCAATTAACCCTTTCAGGGACAAGTAATTCTGTTGCTGTTATGTTGAACACTCACTAAAATTAGTGAACAATTTCATTTTAAAATAAATAAATGCAATTTAAAATTCTTTTGCAAATAAATTATAAAAGCAAAAATTTATTCCAAAATTCTGGTATGAATTTTGATTAATAAATATCAAGTGGTTTAACTAATAACCACTGCCCTTAGAAAGATTAATAAAGAATCAAGATCTAAGCAAATAAACCATGATACTTTTGTTAAAAACTGAAAATAACAATATCAAAATAATCTCCAACAAGTAATATTTACACAATGTTTTATATAAAATTAAAATCAACTCAACATTCACCAGGCAAGACAAAATTAAGTTTTAAAAAAATTATCTCAGCAAATTTATCTTCATAATGCATTTCTGTCTAAACTCCAAGAACGTAATTTTGGTTCATTTTTATCTGTCTGGAATAAATGTCCTCTTCCACGACTACCAAGTCCTTTATGACGCCGCCTAAAATGCAGGGGAAATTCTCCAAACGAATCTTCAACTGGCTCACTAAATGCTTCCTTGGCTTTTCTAGCTACAGACTCAAAAGATGCATCATCTTTATCTCCACTGATGAATCTATCTACTTCACTCTGTAGTCTTATGCGACATTCTCGAAATTTCATAAATCTAGCATCTTTATCAAATTTCGATTTTATATCACTGTCCATTGGAAAACCAGAATCACTAGCTGAATGTCTGTATTTAAATTTAGGACGGCTAGATGGAGTACTACAGCGTCTTTCTCGAAAGACCTTGGAACTGAACTGAGCTGAATCACTTCCTATTGATTCAGAAGAACTCGATTCATGTAAAGTAAATGAAACTTTTTTCAATCTAGCTCTTGACTGAGTGTCTTCAAGCAATTGGCGACCAATGCTCTTCATACTTTCAAAAATACTTTCCCCTTCGCTACTAGATTCAGAATCTTCAAAATGTGGGAAATTTTTCTTTTTCTGAAAAGGAGGGATTGTTGCATCACCAGCTACAACTTTAGCCCAAGTATCTTTTTCTGAAAATATAAAGAAAATATTAAATAGATTAAATACTTTAACAAAATAGACATTCTAATTATAATTCCTATAACTAAATTACTATCCAATAAATATTTTGCCAATAATTAATAAAAACTCTTAGAAAATATGCAATGGCTACTTAAGGAAATTTATAAAGTGGCTATGTAGTTTATCCAGCTTTTTCAAGAAATTTTAGAGATTGCAATTCTTAAATAGCATTAAACGGAACTGACTAAACAACTAGTATAAAATAAATAAATAATTATCATTTTTATAAAGCTTTCCTTAAATACAGATTTTATTTTAATTATTTTTTTTAAGAAAGGGGATGTGTTAATAATGTTGCTAAATATTTTTATAAAAATAACAAAAAACCCCTCAATGCAAAATTTTACTTGTTTTGTTAAAATATGTTTTAGAATCTTATATATTTAAAATAGAAGGCTGTTTATTTAGTCATCTACCCTTAGCTTTCTATTGAACTAATTTTGATAATTATTTTTTTAAATGAAAGCTGTTCATTTGTAGATGTGCCTGCACTAGCTATTTTTAAAAATACTCCCCTTTTTATATTTTAATTTAAAAAGTTTTTTTATGAAAATTCTTCAAAATGGTGGTAATTGGAGATTTTCTCTCTATAACATAAAATTAACTTGCCTTATCACATTCCACCAATCAGAAGCAGGGTTCCATCAGTATAAATGTCGTTATATTTAAAAGAAAAATCTCAATGGTTTTCATAAAATTTAAACATATTAAAATGATTGCGGTTAATTATGCAGTAATCATGGAAGTTGAGCGGAATACAGTTTATTTATTGAGAAATAATATTAAGTAATCTGTGTCAATAAAATAACAGTAAATAATCTGTCATAAGGATTAATATGTAAAACTAAATGTTTCCGATGAGGAAAATGACATCAATCGGAAAACAAAAGATTAATTTTCCTCCATGGATATAAAGTATTTTACTAACTTTGTGCATGTATGACATCATATTCACTGACCCTTATCCCTGCACCAAAATAGACAGAATTTCTGCTATTTATTTAAAGATCCATGGTGTGCATAAAATAAAATATTTCTGAAAATTACATCATTTCCATTTAATTATAATACAAATTTAATGAAACTCAGCCAGCAATTTTAAAGCAATTACTTAAATGACTCTTATGGTAATATTTTCCTATATATTTTTCTGAAAATGATTTTATTTTCTAAGTTTTTTATTCCACCAACTCTGAAATTAAAAGCTAAATCGTCTGCTTATAAAAATTATATTTTTAAAACGGCATTTTCAAACACAGAATTTCAATTTTTACAAAGCTAAATGATGTAATTGTCTACATATTTACTGAGATCAGGACTTCAATGGAATGTGGTGTTCATGTGCAATAGGGTGGAGCGAAAAAAAAAATTTTTTTTTTTACAAAAAACGGGTAGGTGCCAAAAGTTGTCTTTATACTAGTACATCAAATATCTGAAATTTTAGCGCTGAAAAAAAAGGCTTTGAGTCTGCGCTTTTGGTCCAAATGTCGAAATTTTGGGTAAAATTTGACAATTTTTCAAAAAAAAATAAAAAATTTCTGTAGAACTGACTATGATTTAATAGTGTCATTTGAACCTTTATTAATAAATATTTAAAATATTGAAACGATAAAACGATATCTTTATTATTTTTAACTGGAGCAAAACTGACAAATTTCGGTAAAAAAGGGGCGTTGCCATTCTGGTACAGCATACAACGATTCGTTGAAAAAAAATTAATAGAAAGAAGACGATGCTGCATGTGAAATTGAAATAAACGAATCAGTATGCAATAATTCAATAATAGATAAAATTTAATTCCCATCTTCATCCTCATATACCGAAACTCGAATGAAGTTTGAAACTTTTCTAGAGAGTGTGATAGCTATAGACTTTCTGATAAGTCTGCTGTAGTTCTTGCTTTAGCGGTCCTTCAGGATTGTGTACGTACAGCAAATGACACTGCAAAACATAATGTACCCGTACCCGTTACAGATAGAAGCAAGGTAAGGCATGAAAGCCAATCGGCTTGTTTGTCTCAACGTAAAGAACAGAACCCTAAAACAGAAATAAGAGCCTTATATTTCGAAACCTGAAAATATGACACAATGTGTATAGAAAAGAGAAGTCATAAACATGCGTATCGTAGAATTATGAAAGAAGAACGTGTTACTATCTTAGAAGAGCCTGGCTCCAAAATATTTGGGGACTAATTTTGCCTAACATTTCCTCATCTGGAACATCAAAAGATATTTTTAAATGCATATCAAAGTTTTTAAAAGATGAAAATATTGATTTGTCCAGCCTCTCATGCTTGAGTTATGATGGGTGTCAGGTGTCCTGTGAATACGGGGAAGCATACTGAAGAAATCCGTCGAATGGAAGAGAACCTTGCAAGACCATTGCAATGGATCATATGCCAGCTCCAGTTAAATGAATTGCCTCTGCATCATTTGTTACGCATGATTGATGAGAAAACTTCTGGCCCAAATGTATTAGGGAAATCCTTGTCCACGTGCCATTTACTCCCTATTGCAGTTTTTGAACCTACAAGGAGTAATTTAGAAAACATATTTCCTGAAATCGATGAAAAGGCACTCAGTACAGACCAGAAATACCTGCTGGACATTTGCAAAGCTATTTCATCAGGATATTGCTCTAAAGAACTAGCGAGAAGGAGCCTAGGAAAATTGTCCCACGCAATATGGCTCACAACGGTGAATAAAATTCCTCGCCTTAATTATTCGCATTGACTGCACGTCAGAGTCTCTATTTTCACTCACAAAGTATGTGATCTAAGTTCATGCCACAGGATGGTTTATCAAATGTAATCCACAGCTAAAGAATGTATCTAAAACCTTATGGAAAACTACTCGGCTACTAAAGAACACAGCAAACGCCATAAAACGAATAGTTAAAAAAGTTATTCAGGACAATGGTTACTTTGCACACTCAGAGCAAATTCCGATTGGAATCACATTAAACAACTAGCTGCTCATCCCATAATAAATGCAAGAGGTAGAATAAATGATGACATGACATACGCATATTTGAAATACTGAGCATCAACATTGAAGCAGATAATTATATAAATCTAATTGATTGGAAAATTATTGCGATAACAGGACCCCCCAATCATTATGCATTTATCGGATGCAAGTTTGTTGAAGATAATAGACGGCTGGATAGATTCCCGTACTAACATCCCCAATGAGTTACTTTGCATGCCTTCTCATACTCAAGCAGTAGAAAGATACGTGAATTAAGTCACAGCCAGCATCATCCAAAGTCTGTGGATACGAAAGAAGAGATGAATACACAAAGACTAGGTTGATATACAGAAAACTCGTGCCAGTCTGATAAAAAATCACAATTAATTATATAAATAAAACATTGCGCTCAGATTTTATGGTGGTTGTGCTGGTTACGGGTGGACCCACCTCCACTCCTGGGTAGTTGTAAAAGCAACTAGCGAAGAGCTGCATTCAGAACAACAATTCGTTGTATGCTGTACCAGAATGGAAATGCCCCATTTTTACTGAAATTTGTCAGTTTTGCTCTGGTTATACAGAATAAAGATATCGTTTTATCGTTTCAATATTTTAAATCTTTATTAATAAAGGTTTAAATGACACTTTTAAATCATATCCAGTTCTACAGAAAATTTTTATTTTTTTTGAAAAATTGTCAATTTTTACCCAAAATTTCGACATTTGGACCAAAAGCGCAGACTCAAGACATTTTTTTTCAGCACTAAAATTTCAGATATTTGATGTACTAGTATAAAGGCAACTTTTGGCACCTACCCGTTTTTTGTAAAAAAAAATTCATTTTTTTCGCTCCACCCTAATGTGCAATGTTGCTGTTGATTAGATTTTGGGGTGAATCTCTCAACAGGTGGTGCTGCTATGCTGTATTTTTCAGGATTTACATGATTTTAGTGATAGTCATATCTCAAGAACTAGTGCACGAATTTAATAAAACTTTAGATTGAGTTAGAGCTTGATATAAATTGGTGGTGATTCGTTTTTGGTGTATGTGAAACCTATATGAGATAGAAGAAAGTTTTGGGATTGGGACATCGGACTAGTTTAACAGTATAATAGATTGCTATCATGAAGAAAACAATATAAACTGCCTTCCCACCCTGAATTTTAGCCCCTGATCACAATTATTTATAAAATGCGTATCAGTTTTTTAAATATTAAAATATGTGAATTTAAATTAATGACACATAATAATGTTATTATGATGATGTAAAATTGATATAACTTCCACTCATTTTCCCTTTCATATTTATCAAATTATTCCTCTATACGTTAAACATAGTATTTGTCTGAAGATATAGCTTTTATCATATTTTTGCGATCTTTGTTAAAGTAAGATAACAGGAATTTCAGTCTTAAACAGGCAAATTGAAAACTGAAGACATACAAAATCATTTTATGCAATTTATCATCATATATATATACATGATATACAGTCAGTATCGGTTATATGGTCAGCTGAGCGGTCCAGAAAAATTAGACCATATATGCGGAACAATACTACAATTATTACACTATTTAATTACAGGGTTCGTACGCATCGGGGGATTCAGGAGATTTTAAGTGTTTTAGTACCGTAAATTTCGTAGAGTACTGGTCGCTATATCTGAGGATAGAATTTTTTTTTTCCATTAAATAAGCCAAATATTACTTTACGAAAATTCTGATAAAAGGTGCTTGAAAGTCCTTGAAGTACATGAACCCTGCATTATGGCAGGATTATATTCACCTGTCAGAATATACTGCTCACAAACAAATAATTAAACTTTTAAAAATTAATTTGCAAAGTAAAAACTACAGTAACAAATATGGAATATTTTTAGAGAAATTTATTAGCTTACCTTACCAATCTAAATACACTACGCATACATACGTGCACTGCACCCATATTCAATGCACTCATTTAAAATATTCAGGTATGCTGGATTGCCTCCTTTTCTTGGTTGTTAATACAGCTCTTTCTAAGTCCCTAATAGCTTTTAAATGTTCATCTGCTGCTTCGGAATTAATAAAAAAAATCTGAGGTCATCAATGGCTTTAAGCGCATCTGATGTTGATTAGTGATGGGCGACATCGATCTTTTTAATCGATTTAATTGATACTATGGGCAGATCGATTTAATCGATGTTATCAAATTTATATTGATGTCGATCTTTTTAATCGATACTATGACCAGATCGATGTCGATCTTTTTAATCGATACTATGGCAAGATCGATTTTATAAATTTTTTTTATCGATGTCTCTACGAATATTATCGTTCGTTTATTTTCTTTGAAATCGTCATTGCAGATCGATCTTATCACCATCAGAGATCAGAGAATAGCGCCTTACGGAAATCTGATAGATTATAGATCGATCTCTCTAGCACTAAATTCCATGTATTTATTTTTTCACTTTGATTATTTTAGCGGCAGAGATGAGCAGCTGTTGCTCTCAAATTTTGTATAAATAAGGGATTCGCGTCACATTTCAGGTGGGCGGGGGGGGGAGGAGGAGGGGCGCGAACAGAATTAGGTAATATAATAAGGCGATCTGTTTGAAAGTTTACTATATTTTATAACGCATAACATAAATTTTTAAAATGAGGCGCGTAAAAAATTATGGGGAGAGGGGGGGGGAGCGCGTTTTGCCCAAACGGGAGGGGCACCCCAGATGAAGGATCGTTCAGTTAGAGGTTTATACTATTTGATATGCAAATTAAGGGATTATCCGGTGCCGAAGGCAGCGGGGATATGGGTCGGAGGTTCGTTTGGTTAGAGGTTTACACTATTCGTTGTGCAAAATATGGGATTATCCGGTGCGTGCGTAGCACGACCGGTACATAGTGCCGAAGGCAGCGGGGACCCGATCCGCAGTTTCGTTCGGTTCGAGGTTTATCATATTCGAGGTTTTATAAGATTCGAAGCCCCGATGTAAATTAGGTGCTCACTAGCGGGCGAAGCCAGCTAGTTAGTTTATTAAGTTGTATTTTTCAAGTTCGTCCCCTTTCTCCTCCCCCTGCACCCCAAATTCTAACTTTCCTAGTTATGCACAGATTTGAACGGGACCTTTTCTGACATTTTTCTCAAATCATTTGGTTAATAAATAAACATTGGTATTATATTTGCAACTGATTGTTACCACTGTTTATGAACAATAATCAAACTTTTCGGCTTTTTTCCCAGTTAAAACACACTATTCTTGGTTTAGGGCCACTTTACTCCGGATGCTAGTTAGTTAAGTTGTATCTGTCAATATTGCCTCCTCCCCCCCCGCCCCCCTTCCTTGCCCTCCCCCTCCCCTGAAATCATAACTTTTTTAATTATGGTCAGATTTGTACGGGACTTTTTCTGACATTTTCCCAAGTCATTTGGTTAGTAACTAAACATTGGTATTATATCTGCAACTGTTTGTCACCACTATTTATGAACAATAATCAAAATTTTCCGGTTTTTTCCTAGTTAAAACACACTATCCTTGGTTTAGAGCCACTTTACTCCGGATGCTAGTTAGTTAAGTTGTATCTGTCAATATTGTCTCCTCCCCCCCTCCCCCTTCCTTGCCCTCCCCCCCTCGACCGAAATCATCACTTTTTTAATTATGGTCAGATTTGTACGGAACTTTTTCTGACATTCTTCCCAAGTCATTTGGTTAATAACTAAACATTGGTTTTATATCTGCAACTGTTGGTCACCACTATTTATGAACAATAATAAAAATTTTCATCTTTTTTCCTGTTAAAACGCTTCATTCTTGGTTTAGAGTCAGTCTACTCTGGATGCTCGTTAGTTAAATTGTATCTGTCAATATTGTCTCCTCCCCTCCCGTCTCCCTTCCTTGCCTCTCGCCCGAAATCATAACCTTTTCAATTATGGTCAGATTTCAACGGGACTTTTTCTGACATTCTTCCCAAGTCATTAGGTTATAATAACTAAACATTGGAATTATATCTGCAACTGTTTGTCACCACTATTTAAGAACAATAATAAAAAATTTCGGCTTTTTTTCCTGTTAAAACACTTAATTCTTGATTTAGAGCCATTTACATAGAATTCTCGTTAGTTAAGTTGTATCTCTCAACTTTGTCAAAGTATAAGTTATATTTGAAAAATTTCTCCGTGCTCAGACAAATAAAACAGTGAAAATTCCAGTCTGTTATAGTTTAGAACCAAACATGTTAAGTTATGATACTTTGAATTTTAATATTGAAGCTTTCCAACACTAAATAATCGTCTGTTTGTTATTTATGTTTTTCAAGAGTACACGGTACACGTTTTAAGTAAGTTTGTCTTCTGTTCTCCCCATTTTTCGTTTTTTTGTCTATAAATTTTTCACCTAAATGGTGAAAGATATTTTGTACATTCTTTTAAAATATCTGGTCAACTTGGCCTGACACCGACCCGCAAAAGTCAAAACAAAACACAATTCGAAATCGATTTCGAACCCGAAACTTTGAAAGTTAACCTGACCCTAACTCCTAACCCGACCCGCAGAAAAAAAGTAGATGTCAGCTTGACAGCCCAGCACATAATGAAGAAATATAGCGCATAATCACGTGTCTTGTTGTTTTCTATTTTGGGTAAATGTTGATAATACGACTCGTTGCAGAACTCTATTATTGATTAATGTTTTATGTAATTTTTCAAAACGCTTAAAAACAGATAAAGATATATACGAAATTCATTGTCTACTGTTAAGTGTTAAGATGATTTTCGCCTGTGCCACTCTTGGAGGGGGGGGGGGGGAATCTGCTTGCTTGCGTCTTTTTATCACAGATGTAGAAAAACTTTGTTTATTAAAGTCAGCTAATAAGTATAAAAATTTTTGCTGCTTTGCAAGTGATTCATTATTTAGAAAAAAAGTTGGATAAACAGATTTAGAAAGGCGTCAAAGCATTGCACACGTCATCTTGTTAAATAGAAAATAAATACAAAACCACAGACCAGAATGGAGAATTCTTTTAATGCTGTTTCATTTCATAGTATGTTGATTCATTAGAAGTCACGTGTTTCGAAGTATTTGTAATGCATTTTTTATTTTAAATAGAAAATGGTACGCTTTTCAAAATCAGTAGTTTGGGAGTTTTTTAATAAAAAATATGAAAACGATAGAGTTATATCAGTAGAATGCAAAAACTGTAACAGAACTTTTAAATTTTCTGGAAATACAACAAATCTCTAGAACCATTTAAAAAAGAAACATCCTATTCAGTTAGCGGAGATTGAAGCACAACAGAACCCAAAAGAAAATACTGATGATGATGAACTAGTGCTCTCAGAATCACAATCGTATAAACGTAAACAGACACAGGACATAAGTACTATAGAAATTACTAGCAACCAGACAATTGCAGCAGAAAACCTTTCTTCTGCTCCTGCCGCAAAAAAGTTTAAACAAATGAGATTATACGGTGCAGCCCAAAAACTGTAACCTAATGGTGAAGAACGCCATGAATTTGCAAAAGATTTAGTGCACATGATTGCTGCTGATTGCCAACCACTATCTATCGTTGAAAATCGTGGTTTTAAATTTTTTGTCAAAAAATATGTGCCTTGTCACAAGCTCCCATCTTGTGAAGTTATATCAGAAAATGTGTTACCTGAAGTATATCAGTCATTAAGATCTGATCTTGAAAGTATGCTTAATCGAACATTTATCTATAACTACTGACATGTGGTCATCCGATAGTAACAGGTCTTTTTTAACTGTCACTGCACATTCCATTTTGGATATTATCATCAAATTTCATAAAATTCAAAGTATCACAACTCAAAGGGTTTGGTTTTAAACTCTAAACAACCGGAAATTTTACTGTTTTATTTGACCGAGCATGGAGAAATTTTTAAAATATAACTTCTATAAACATTTTGAAAAACTTGAGCGACACAACTTAGCTAACGATAACCCTGAGTAATGTGGCTCTAATCCAAGTAAAGAGTGTTTTAACTGGAAAAAAAAGCCGAAATTTTTTATTATTGTTCATAAATAAAGGTGACAAACAGTTGCAGATATAATACCAATGTTTATTTATTAACCAAATGACTTGGAAAGAATGTCACAAAAAGTCCCTTTCAAATCTGTGCATAACTAAAAAAGTTATGATTTTTTTTTGGGGGGGGGGGGGGGGCAGGGGGAGCAGAAAGGGGACGAACTTGAAAAATACAACTTAATGAACTAACTAACTGGCTTTGTCGGCTAGCGGGCCCTTAATTTACATCGGGGCTTCGAATCTTGTAAAACCTCGAATATGATAAACCTCGAACCGAAAAAAACTCCGGATCGGGTACCCGCTGCCTTCGGCACCGGATAATCCGATATTTTTCACATCGAATAGTGTAAACCTCTAACCGAACGAACCTCCGACCCGGGTCCCCGCTGCCTTCGGCACCGGATAATCCCTTAATTTGTACATGGAATAGTATAAACCTCTAACTGAACGAACCTCCGGCTCGGGTCCCCGATACCTCCGGCACCGTATAGCAGTCGTCTGCAATATGCATTAGTTCCAAGTTTCACCACCAGGTGGCACAATCTGTTCTACACGAACTTCGGGCACTGAAATCGTTAAGGCTATAGATGTCAAGTCGGCATCGTATACCGGTCATAATATGAATAAGCGTTATTAAACGTTCACAGACCTTTCCAACGATATATCACATGCGGGGTGCGTGCAAAATTTCCAAAAGTACCCCCTTGTGGGGTGAAAGTGGGGGGGGGGGGGATGGACACGGGAGATGCATAATATGATTAAGCGGTTACAGACCTTTCCAACGATATATCACATAAGGGGTGTGTGCAAAATTTAGAAAAGTACACCCCTTGGGGGTAGTAAAATGGGGGGATGGATACCGGAGATGCATAATATGATTAAGCGGTCACAGACCTTTCGAACGATATATCACATGAGGGATATCGACAAAATTTAGAAAAGTGCCCCCTTGGGGGGCAAAAGGGGGGGGGGGGATAGACACCTCAGATACATAATATGATTAGGCGGTCACAGACCTTTCCAATGATATAGCACATGAGGGTTGTGTGTGCAAAATTTAGAAAAGTACCCCCATGGGGGGGGGCAGAGTGGGGGATGGACACGGGAGATGCATAATATGATTGGTTACAGACCTTTCCAACGATATAGCACATGAGGGGTGTACGAAAAATTTAAATAAGTACCCCCCTTGGGGGGCAGAGTGGGGGATGGACACGGGAGATGCATAATATGATTAAGTGGTTACAGACCTTTCCAACGATATAGCACATGAGGGGTGTACGAAAAATTTAGAAAAGTACACCCCATGGGGGTGGTAAAATGGGGGGATGGATACCGGAAATGCATAATATGATTAAGCGGTCACAGACCTTTCCGACGATATATCACATGAGGGGTATCGGCAAAATTTTGAAAAGTGCCCCCCGTGTGGGCAAAACGCACTCCCCCCTCCCTTGTTCTTAAACAGTGGTGACAAACAGTTGCAGATATAATACAAATGTTTAGTTATTAACCAAATGACTTGGGAAGAATGTCAGAAAAGGTCCCGTTCAAATCTGACTATAATTAAAAAAGTTATGATTTCGGGGGGAGGGAGACTGCCCCCTCCCTTAATTTTTATCTCACATTCAGGATCTTTTATTTTCGGAGGCTTGGGCATGAGCCTACTTCTTTCTAAATTTTTATTAAATTCGGACAAGAAATTCTAGCTAAAATATAGTTAGCCCTCTTCAGTGTTGAATTCAGACACTTTTTTTCCGGGGCGAAATTGCACATTTTTAACCATTAAAAGTTTAAAATCTCAAATCTTTCGGGGGGGGGGGGACATTTCAATGATCCGGGGGTGAATGTCCCCCCCAGCCAATCCCTTAATTCAACGCTGCCCTCTTCCCCTACGCATTCCCTAATTCACTCTTAGTACCCCCTACCTCTAAACTGAAAAGATAACAATTTTACCTGGAAAGAAACAAAAAAAACTTCCTTGAAACAAAATTTGACAGTAGCTAATATATTATATACTGCTATGCTAAAGAAATGAGCGCCGGAAATATCGATTATTATCTGCTAATTTCCATTATCACGATGTATGGTCAAATTTCCTGCCATTTGATCGATAAATTTGAGAGTTACTCTTTTTAAGCTTTCTGTGTAAGTATCGATTCTAAAACATCGATACTAGAATTTGTTAATCGATTATTTTTTTAATCGATGTTGTTTTATACAGTATCGATGTTGATCGATTATCAAATTTTTCAGAATCGCCCATCACTAATGTTGATACTGATTTCTTTTCACATTCACTGTCATCCTCATCATCGCTTCCTTCAGCATTAAAATTTAACACATTAGAAACAATATTTTGTATTGAAGCTTCACTGTTAGTAGCGAGATCTGCATCAATCTTTGCATACAGATTTTCGTCTGGAATTGAATAACCTCTGTTCCGCAGTTTTTCTGCTAGTTCAGTTAAGGGCAGATCTTCATCCTCGTCTTCCGATAATTCTGCAGACTTTAGTGAACTGTGAAACCCAGCATGTCGGAAGCAATTTTCAATAGTTTTCTGTGACACCATATTCCAACTTTGGTCAATATAAATAATTGCATTTAACACGGACACTTGGAATTGTTCTTTTCGGTCAACAGCAGAAATCATATCTCGCAGAAGAAGCTTTCTATAGGTAGACTTGAAGTTCTGGATTATGCCTTGATCTAAAGGCTGCTATACACACGTGCTTTTTGGAGGCAAGAAAACGAGTTCAATTGATTTCAAGCCGTCAAGAGTGGAGTGCGCGGCACAATTGTCTGCAATTAGTGCAACTTTCCTGTTCTGTTTTGAAAAATTTTGATCCCACCTCCTAAGCGTTTTTTCCCAGATGTCCACTGTCATTCATGCCTTTGAATTAGCATCGTAAAATAGAGGCAAAGATTTGCAGTTTTTCATACACCGAGGCTTAAGAAATTTTCCAATCACCAAAGGAATAATTTTCTCCGATCCATCCATATTTGCAGCTTTCAACACGGTTAAGCGTTCTTTACTTTTCTTTCCCCCTACACATTTTTCACCTTTAAAACAAAGAGTTCTGTCTGGCAAGATCCTATAAAAAAGTCCGCATTCATCATCGTTGAAGATGTTGGCAGGTTCATATCTTTCGAGAATGTCCCGCTGTCACGATGTAATCGCAACATTTTTAGCGCAATCGCGATGTGTACAATTGCACGTGTTCAATTTCCCATTAAATCTCTAAATTTATTAATTGCAATATGTTTCTTTCAGTATTTAATTATCCCCGTATCAGCATTTTTTAATTATCTTTAATTTAACGTATCCGTTGTCTGCCAACGCTGTTTCTTTCTCATTTTAACTTTCGTCAAACGCCGATATTTCGCATTTCAGTCGATGCATATCGCGGCAGTTTCGTGGGGAATTCGTCATCGGCTCACCGATTCTCCCGTTCCTTCGATCCGGCAAAAGCGCTCCACATGCTTCGCCGAGGAACGCGTTGCGGTAGGTTCATCGCTCTTTGGCGCGCGCCAACAGTTGGCGTGTTTTCGGAGCTCGCTCCGTTTCTGCGCATCGCTATTGGACGATCGCGGGTTTTATCGCCAAGGGCAACCGGCTCGGCACTTCGCGCTGATGTTAAAATCAGTTATGTTCAGGATGTGCTCAGTGTAGTTTGGGAGTTTTTCTCCTCTTGAATTTCATCAGTCATGGAGGACGCGAAGTCACCGGAGTCCCTCACCTATTCAGAGTTTTATAAATGAATAAATCATCTCCTTTTTTTTTTTCCATCAAAAAAAAAAAAAAGGAGATGATTTATTCATTCTTCTTCTACTTTATAATACTTCATCTTTCCATTGTTTTAAGAAACTCAAAATCAGCAAAAATCTGTCAAAATCAGCAGCTTCTCCGCACAATTTTTTTAAGCATAGGTTATGCCTTGAATTAAATCGCTGTAGCCAGCCATTGCTAGCAACGAAACTTGACTCGCCAAATTCATTAGCAAATTCCAAGGTCTTTTCTTTCAAAATATTCCAGGATATAGGAGCATTTTGCGATCGCGCATATTTAATCCATGATAAAAGAGCCCTATCCACATTTTCATAAGATGACAAGCGCTGCCATTTTCTTTCTTGATCACAGATTTGAACATTTGGGGAGTAACATTTGGCTGCTAAAATGTTGTTTAATGTCGTTCGAGGTATCGAATTTATTTTGGCGAATGCAGCTTTTGAAAGATTAGAATTTTTAAACTTTTTAATTTCATTTTTTTCAGTAATTGATAAATTCTTTCTTTTCGAAGCCATAATATAAAATGAGTGTTCTTATTCGACGCGTTTGATCCATATGAAACAAAATTTTCCTTTATTCTTTTTGTCTCAATTTTAATGCACTTTTCAAACAAAGATAGATACCAATAAACAAACCAACCAATAGACAAACAGATATCCACCTGTTGTCCGCGGGGAGGAAGAGAATTGAGGGGGGTGGGGGGGTTCCGTCGACGATTATTCAACGCAAAAGAGAAATGGGACTGCCGGGGAGTGGAGGGGAGGGGATGGAAGTAAAAGTATGAATTCAAGTCCTCTCTGTCGTCGCACAGACTTTTTTTTTTTTTTTGTCATTCCAGTTTCTCTCCACCTCAAAAAATGTTACAAAAGTGACTATTTTTTAAAAAAATAGCCGAAAACCTCATTGAAAAGATTTAAAAAACGACCATATAACCGATAACCGGAAAAATAACATGACTATATAAGCGGTGCACTTTAACACATTTTCCCTATTAAGCTAGACGGGACTTTAGAAAACTGACCATATAAGCGGGGTGACCTTATAAGCGGGTGACCATATAGCCGGTACTGACTGTATATATATATATTATTTCTGATGCCAACATCCCTTTTTCTATGCACATATCAGATGCACAATGATGAATAAGCAGGGATTAATCTGTGCCGGAGCACAGCTCCTTTACTTCTCTGTTTTTAGTAAATATTTAAATATTGGCCAGAATTTACCGGAGCTCATAAACACTGTACTCCAAAGCCCAGTGCAATAAGACTTCCGAAAAACGAATCCTAAATTACCCTTTCCTTTCCCTCCCATCTCTAATCTTTTGTCTCAAAACAATTATAAATAACGTAATGTGTCAATCACGTAAGAGATGGAGATGAAACAGGTTCGATTTTTATATCAGTCTTCGGGTTTGGGCAGGCTCGAGCTCAATCTGTCTCAAATTCAAAATTTCATTTATTTCCATTTCAAATCATTTTAATGCTATTTTGATCAGAATAAAGAGTAAACAGAAAGTCTTTTTCTATTCTTGATAGCTGCAAACTATTCATTTTTTGTGTTAACACTATTTCTGAATCATAATCCTGAGCTCATTTAATAGCAGAATTCTTCCATTAATTAACTCTAAGATTAGGCAAAGGTTTCTATTTGGAAGTAGTAATAACTAAAAAGTGGAATAGTTGACAGCTAAGCATACGCAGATAAATCTATTTAAAATTTTTATTTTGCTAAATAAAAAAAACAATGCTTTAAATTTTGAAAAAAAAATGTATGAAATATAAATATGCAGATTGGAGTGACGGCAGAGTGTGTGTGTGTGTGTGGTGGGGGGTACTACGGGTGTTAATATTGCAGATTATTAGGGCTCCGGTAGTATTTTCCTTAGAAATTAAGCCCTGTGAATAAGGCATCATTCAAACAGGATTTTCTCTACATTTCTTTAAAACATGTTGTTTGATTAAAAATTAATGAAAAATAATCTGCAAATAATCTCAAAGATTTATAGTGTGAAAGCCTTGAATGGGTCTACTGATGTATCTTAATGTATTAAGAGGTTTAAGGTTTAAATATCTCATTTAGTGATAGTAATCTAAAGTAGAGTTTAAATATATCAATTAGTGAAGTAAAAAGTATGTTACCAACTTCCTTTTTCTTAGCCTAATATGCAATGTATAATAGTTTATAAATTATAACCATATTCTGAGTTATATCTATTTTTAATTAAAATTCACTATAGTATTTGTTGTAACTGTCACAAAATTGGGAATTAATTAGTTGAATGTACTAACCTCCTTTTCCAGGTGGTACTGAAAAGGATTCAGGAAAAAATCTATTTTGCCAAGCATTTGGTAATATAGGAGCACTTCGGCATTGTTCAGCTCGGGTCTTTTTATCACAGTGTGGCAAATGCCTCAATACAAGAGTAACTTCTTTTTGTAATGATGTGTTTCCTTCAGCTACAACCTGATGTACATGTTGGGTAAATCTGGGCTTCTTTACAATGGACTGTAAGGGGGAAAAAATACATTATTAAAAAACTTTGAAGGAAGAAGTGCTATAATTTCAAAAAACTATCGATTACATATTTTTCCTATAACTTTGTACTTTGTAACGATGTTTAATAAATATTTTACAAAATATTATTTTAAAAATAAAATAACTTACTTCAAAATACCTTTTTAATTAGATTTTATTTTATATTATAAAAGTGCAGTTTGAATATTTTTTAACAAATATTTTAAGATAAGAAATACATTCTGATAAAAAGAAAAGAAAAAATATGATGTGAAATTTTATTTATTACTATATAGCAATTGCAAGCAGAATTGGAAAAAGTTAAATTGTAAAATATAATTCTTACATAATTGCAGATAATTTCATTAAATAGTTCATAGCATTTTTACACAAATAAATGAAAATGCTGATATTTTCTTGAAGTAAACTTGCTACCCTTTGAACTTTTTTTAATTATTATTTCAGTATTTTATAATACCTTTTTTATATACAGTTTGTCTCAAAAGTTTAGACACAACAAGAAAATGTCATTCATTAAATAACAATACAAAATTAAACAATAAAATATTTGATTCTAAAAAAATATTCAAATAAATCTTATCAAAATGAATAAATGGGTACATTATCATAAGTTTGATAAAAAATCATAGAAGTCTGTAACTTATAGAGTGTCTAAAAAATTTAGGCACAATGGAGGAGGTGGAGGGGGAAAAATACATCATTTAACCCTTTTACGTGATGCTATTTATTAATAGTATTTCCTGGGTTTTGGATAACTTCAAATAATTGCATTCCCATTGGATGAATTAGTTTTTTAAACATTGCAAGGGGGAACCCATCGAATTTTGATGAAAGAAAATGTTTAAAAACGAACTGTTTCATTGAATTTATAATAAACCTACAAAAATAATTACAATAAAAAAAACCACCCTACTTTGTTTAGTCAAACTCATATAAAACAAATATTATTTTTATTCTAAAGTTACCAAAATACTATTTCCATAAACTTCAACTGTTCAAATTATTGAAAAATTAAACTGTATTAGTATACGTAATCAAGATAAGTAATTATGATGAAATTATTGATTGAGGCTCTTTTGCTTAGTATTATGAAAAGGAATGAAAAATTAGAAAAAATGATTTCAATTTGACACAATCATAGGATTGTTTTTCCTGTGAAATCGAAACCTAACATTATTTTCACTGTTTCAAAATTTACACATACACCTCTCTTTTGAAAAATATTTTAATGCACAGTAGGTTATTAATAAATATATTTCCAAACTTCAAATCATGTTTGTTACCTACAACTTTGCATATGGACATTCACATTCTTGACTTTATTCAGTACCAGCAACTAAAATTCCAGAAATGTATGTCTTTTAGACGCATTCATAGTGAAATATTTAATTTTATCAAAGAAGATAATTGTTTTATTTTAAATATGACATCACTTTCAGCCACTGAAGCATTTCGCCTAGCATCTCAAACTCAATATCAGCAGAATGAAAAAAATATTGAAATGTAACAGCTTTATGAGGAAAAATACATGTTTCTTAAAGCATTGCATCATTTTCTGTTTTCTGTACGAACAAACTTTCATCAGTCGCAACAATTTTATTGGTACCTCCGATTCAGCAATTAAATCCCTGTATTAAATTAGGTGTAGAAAATATACTTATCTCATGTAACTATTTCAATCAACTGTCAAATTTTCACCCATATTTAGTTATGTCTTGCACCATTTTATGGATGTCAATTCCTCTGCCCAACAGTACATAAACCTCAGTTACGAATGGTATTCTCGAAGCACTAAAACAATTTCCAACATAGAGGCTTTATTTTTTTATAACTTTTTATGTTGTATGTCCATATAGTTTCATCATTAGTAACATACAATTTCATATCATGGCCATTTTCACACAGCTGTTTGTTGGATAAAAGCTTTTGCTTTAAAAAAAAAAAAAAAATGAGATTGCATTCATCTGTATACTAGCTAAATCAAAGATTGTTCCCATATTTATCAAAATAAATACAAGCAATTTAAGAAAAAACAATACAACATATAATTTTAAAAAAACATATGAAATATGTTCTGGAACATAAATGAAAAAGCAATATGACAATAATATAAACATGTGCTGTTTCTTTAGGACTGTAAACTATTTGATACGATTTTACAACCTAAATTGGTAATTTATCTTTGTCACGTGGAGATTCCTCCTCGGGGCCGCTATAACAATGAAGTACCAAAATATTTGTCAGAATAACCAATTCTAGTATATCATTGCATGCAATCTTTTTTAACTTACCATTTCATAAAAGTTAGATTTATTTAATCTACAAAAAAATCTTTCATGTAATAAAATTATATAAATGAAATAAAATAGCAGATTATAGAATTTTAGACAATAAAGTAAGATGATATGAAAATAAAAATGACCTTTCACAGCTAACACTGCTGTCTCTAATCTAGAGATTTATTTGTATTAAACTTTTTTTCTTTTTCTCTCTCTCTCTTTCAAAACTGCTTTGTTTTTTAAACAAAATACTGAAAAAAAAATTCATATTCTATCTCGTGTTCTAAATCATCATATACTTCAGGGGTGCCATTTCGGGGGGCTGGGGGGCAACCGCCCCCTTCCCCCCAAGGAATTTGAAATTTCAGAAAATGTATCAGTTATCACAGGTTAGACCAAAAAAAAAAAAAAATCAAAATATGATCAAAAGCTAAAATAACGTCTTATTTCACAGATTTGATTACAATATAAAAAAACTAGTCTGATGTGCCAATCCCAAAATTTTCTTCTATCTCATACATGTTTCACATACACCAAAAACAAATCAGCACCAATTTATATTAAGGTCTAACTGAATCTAAAGTTTTATTAAATTATGTGCGTTAGTTCTGAAGATATAGCTATCGTAAAAATCGTAAAAAATGTAGCATAGCAGTGGGCTATTAGGCTATTGGGCTATTTATACCAAATCGTAATCAACTTCTATTTCTATCAAGGTCTAACCGAATCTGAAGTTTAGTGAAATTCTAGTGTTCTTGATATATAGCTATCGCAAAAATCATGAAATATGTAGCATACAATCGCCATCTGTTGAGCGATTTACACCAAAAACTGAACACCACCTATTTATATCAATGTCTAACTGAATATAAAGTTTTATCAAATTCTCTGCATTAGTTCTTGAGATACAGTGCCCACAAAATTTTTGTCACATACAGACACACAGACAGACTCGCAGACAGACATTTTCTAAAAATAGTCCAATTGTGTTCAGGAACTTCTAAAACGTATAAATTCGTCGAAAACTGGAAGTGGCAAATTTTCATAAATCCAATACCTTTTTCTTGTAAAGATAGAAGAAAATAATAAACACTTTAAACATTGAAATGTTTTCTAAAGCCTTGCTATTGCAACATTCTATTGAGACATTTATCATTAATGAGTATGTTGGCTAGTTTTAGAAATATATGTGAGAAAAAACACTATGAATTGCTTCTGAGCTGTGTACAGCATGATTAAAAGAAAACTCGTCACCCCAAAGGCTAGAATTTTAGTGATAAATTCTCTCTTTACCCAAAAATTTAAGGGGAATTTTTTTTTTTTTTTCTTAGGTGGGAGGATGGCGGATGTGTATTCAATTTCCTAATTATATGATTTTTTAATTTAGTTTTATTAGTGTCACATTATATTTACTCCAATCGTTATAATGCTGTTAAATCATATGCTTTATTAATTGATATTGTATATACTGTATGCTCTTAAAAATCTCCACAGCCTGACACCTAGAGTCCTGTCCAGATTTAGTTGTAACCGACCCGAATCATGACTTTAACCAGACAGACTCCCCCACCCAATGCAGGAGCAAGGGACCTTGCAGATTTCTGAATTGTATGAAATTTAGATCATAGTCTAAAGAGGAAGGCAGAAAATGATTGCGGAAAATTTTTACTGAAAGAAAATCATTAATGAAAATTTTCTTATACCTATGGATTACAACATTTGCAAATTTCATAACTTCTTGATGGTGTTCGTGTGCTGATTATCTCGTGACCGATTGAATTTCACGACTTTTTTTCGCGATTGTTTCATTTTTTTTGTGATAATTTTCCAAAATTCTCTATTTTCTGTGAATCATTGAAGGAATAGATTTTTTCAACCATTTGTCTAAATTCGCGATATTTTTTTCAACCGATCGACGAAATTCGCTATTTGTTTTCGCCATCTTTTGACGAAATTTGCGACTCTTTTCTGCGATCGTTTGTTGAAATTTAGGGAGTCCTTTTCCGCAACCGACTAACAAAAATTGCTATTTTTTTGCAAAACCTTTGACGAATTTTTTTCCACCATTTGCCGAAATTTCCGACATTTTTTTTTTGGCAGGAATTCTTTCTGTTCGACAAAATTCGCTATTTGTTTTCAAAATCTTTTGACGCAATTCGCGACTCTTTTCTACGATCGTTTGTTGAAATTCGGAAGTCATTTTCAGCAATCAACTGACAAAAGTAGATATCTTTTTGCGCGATCTTTGACAAAATTCCCCTTTTTTGCGCGATTGTTTGACTAAATTCGTGATTTTTTGTTCAATCTTTTGATGAATTTCGCGATATTTTCCCGCGATTGTTTGACTAAATTCGTGATTTTTTTGTTCAATCTTTTGATGAATTTCGCGATATTTTCCCGCAATAGTTATACTAAATTCTCGATTCTTTTCCGTGACGGATTTACGAAAATCTCTATTTGTTTCAGTGATCTTTGGTGAAATTCGCAATATTTTTTCACGGTCGTTTGAAAAAATTAACGATTTTTTCCACGACTAATTTTGCCAATTTAACTATTCTTTTCTAATTCCAATTCGTAAAATTTGCGATGTTTACCGCGATCGGTTGACGAATTGCTTTTGCGTAAAAAAGAAGAAGAAAAATTCGCAGACTACCACTAAAATTAAATATATATTTGCTGAAGAATCAAATGTTTGTGAAATAAGTTAAGATAAGAAGACAAATCTCACACTGCATTTTTTATTGTGGGGGCCTATTTCTATTTTGTGCACGATATTTCAGCCCCTGTCTCTAAAAAAAACTTTGCCTCCCCCCCCCCCCTCCCCAAGAAACTTATGAAATGTCGCCCTGCAGTAAAACCTGCAAAGATGAGTTGAAAAGGACTGTAAAAAAGTTCCATTTTAGACAGGTCTACATCTTAACAAGTATAATTGTATGACTTTTTTCGTCAAAACATGATTTTTTTTGCCCGTTTGATAAAGAATTATGTTATAGACAGGTTTCGCTTTGACATGTTTCACTGTAATACACCTATGCTCTTCAGAAGTGCTTTATATCAAGGAGGTTTTAACAGTCTTAAACAATACCTGAAAAAAAACGGCACCTGTCTATAACTGAAAACTTTCTTAATATTTTAAAAATCTACTTGCTAAGACGAAAACCTGTCTAAAACGGAATTTTTCAGAGGTCACTTAAGATTTTGTATTAGAAGTATTGCTGTCTCTGTATATATGATTCAGTAAACGTTTTTCGTTCGTAGAGGTTACGAGGGGGGGGGGGGGGGTGCAGCCCCCCGAACTCCACCCTCGGCTATGCCGCTACCTTAAAAAAAACTTTGCCCCCCCCCCCCCCAAGAAAGTTCCGAAATGGCACCCCTGATATACTTATGTAAAAATTCAAACATAAATTTCTGGAAATATAATTCTATGAAAGGAATATTATATAAATACATGAATATTAAATAATTAAACCCACCTCATAAGTAACAATACATGTTACAACAGTGTCTGGTTTAATTCCAACACACCATCTATCCATCACAAATGGTGGCTGCAAAATAAAAAATGAGAAAATTATTTACATATAACTGCACATGAACTTTGCTTTCAATTTAGAAAACTTTTTCTTAAAATTTTCTCAGGCCCATAAAATAATAATAATACTAATAAATAAATAAAAACTTATTGACCTCATTTTAGTTTTTTTTCAAGTAATGATTAAAATTCTAATGAAAATTGATCAAACTGAATGACAAAAAAAAAAAAAAAAAAAAGAATACATGTCTATAAATTGTAACATGAGCTTCTTGAAGAAATTTATAAATCTACTAAATATGTAAAATCAATGCAAATTCATTTGAAAAAAATTTCAGTGTATAACACACCATTCTACATTGCTTAGTTATAGAGCTATGGCGGAACGTTTTATAATCAGGTGAATCCGGTTATGAAAAATTAGCCTTTTTAAAAAGTTCTACAAAACGGATTTTGATGGGAGTTGCATTGTTTGTTCAATATTTTTTCAGGGATGGTTTTAGTTTTTAGTATATATGTATAACATATTCTATGTTGTTTAGTTATAGAGCTATAGGATGGGGGTGTCTATAATTAGGCGAACTTTGAAGTGTACACACAAAATATATATCAGCTATGTACATAAAATGCAGATTCATATTTCATTTTGTTTATAACTTGAGTTTGATGAACAGATTTTCACTGTTAATTAGATAATATTTTGGGGATGGTTGGTATATTCTGTTTGCTGGGCACAGATGATAAATCATCAAATATTCTTTCAATCACTATCATTCACATTCCATTCATCTCATTTAAATAATCACTTATTTCATTTAAATAATCACTCATTTCATTTATATAAACCTTTCACTCATTTAATTTAAAATAGATAAGTTTAATTTAAAACGCATATATCTATATATATATATATAATCCGTAAGGAAAACAGTTTAAATTGTGAGGAAACTACTGTTTGTTCTGCACATGTTATAGCTAATAAGATGAACTTGAATCCCCGAGGCAGGGAAAAGTATGAACTTTCACCTCTGACCCCTTAAATGTTTTGTGGGGTTAACTTAAACTCAATAACTCAAACATGCATCAACCAACGCAAACAAAAACTCCATTAATGGAAATGAAAAAAGTTTCTTCCGTTATTTGCTTGAAAAAGTATAATAATTTCTGAAAAAATTGTCATAAAATGTTATGAATAAAAAAGAGTTTTTTATTATTTTATTTTTTTTTTTTTAAGCGAACTTTTTGCGGCATATTAAAAAAGTGTGTTTTACTTTTAACTGATGATGGCAGCAGGAATAAAAATTGCCTGAAAAAAATTGTTTGGAAATCATAAAGCTCTTCATCATTGTTTCCTTTTATTCACCTGGTTTATGTGGACAAATAATTGCAGCTACATCATGTTTTCTGTGACTACAGACTAATTTATTGCTATTACATTTTTGACTGTGTTTTCTCTGCTGGAGTCCAAAAGATGGAAAACCATGTTAGACCTGCCAGAAAAGAACGTGTATTACGAAATATAACAGAATGTAGAGTGAGACTGCATTTAAACTATCAGAACCACACATGGTGCCAAGCTGAGAGGCCTGGAGTTCAAGAACTAACAAATGAGAATGAATCACCCAAACATTATTTAGGTGCAATGGACAATCTCTGCAATCATTTTAATGCTCTCCATTTCTGTAGTGTGGCAATTAGAGAACATTTTAATTCCTGTTGTCATAATGGTCTTGAAGAGATTGGCACTGGCAGGAGTTGAAGCAAGGATCTCATGGACAGGAGGCAAATGTTAGCGTCAAGCAAAAGACCAAGCCAGTTACTCTAAGCTAGTAACTTACTTTATACTGTTCAAGTGAGATGAGATCACTACACACTCCATTTCCAGTGAGGAAGACATCTTGTTGACATCAGATAAGTGATATGCACTCATGATTGATGCTGTCATATGCATATGTGCAGGATGACAGGCTTTGTGATGTGAGCATTTCACAGACTTTGCGTGCAAGGGATAATTTATTTAGTGCTGCTATCTGTTGGTTATGAGAGGAGTTGATTGTTGTTGTTGAAGGTTGTTGCATGTTTGTCTGGGTCACCACTGACAAGATTGATGCAGGAGAGGATCGAACCAGGGCTCTCATGAACAGTAGACAAGTACGTTAGCTGTCGAGCAAAAGGCCAAGCCATTTATTCTAAGTTAGTAACTCGCTTTATTCTGTTCAAGTGAAATGAGATCACTACAGTCTCATTTCTCTACCAAATCCAACTGTAAATGATCATTTAAAAGTGTTGGTCCTTAATAGACAAAATTTTGTTCAACATATTCAGGGCTTTACAAATTTGATAAAATCTGGTAGCCAAAAGAATAATCTAGTCGCAAAAAAAAAAAAAAAAAAAAAAAAAAAAAAAAAATCCCCCCCCCCCCCCTGCCTTTCTCATTAATTTACAAAAGTTTTTTTTTTTTTATGAATTAATTGAAAAAATAATAATAACAAGCATAACAAGCATAGTTTAGAAAAGTACACAATTTAGAAAGGTAATATAAACAATTTTTTCTAATGAAACTTATCAAAGTTATATATATCCTTAAAAAAAAAAAAAAAAAAAAAAAAAGAGCTGAATTAACTGCCATGTTTCGTAAATACTGATTGTCGAATGCTTCAAATGTCCGGATAGTTGAATGCTGCAAAATTTATATATCATTAGGGAGCTATTGAGGAAATAGTGAAGCAGGAAAACAATTTTTTACCTACTTTCCAGTAGAAGTCTGCATTTTTTTGCATTATATCTGATTTTAGTGCCACAGAGGTTAGATTGACACTTTTTTTTTACTGTTTTATTGAAGCCTCCTGCAAATTCTAATCACATGACTTGCTAGCTGGCTAGAGTGGAAATGAATGGCGTTTTCTGTGCTTGAGACGGTAAATGCTAAAAACTTGACTCTTCCATTAAATGTACGAGAGAAGAGAAAGATCGATGCTTGCTATGCACGAGTAGGGGTGGGAGCGAGAAAAAATGCCATTCGTGCTAATTTTTTAATTGAATTTTTGTACCAAAAAGAAAGAAAGAAAGAAAGTAACATTAGTTTAAATAACTTGGTCACCAGATTAGAAAATGTAGTCGCCAGTGGCGACTTGGCGACCGTATTTGTCAAGCCCTGAACATATTAGAAGATATAGCGCAATGGCGCTCGCATCCATTTCAGCAATGGAGAAGGCCATTCCAAGTAAAGGACTATATTACTTTAAAATACAGGGTCACGGTCAAATTCATCAATACATTTTGCTTGATTCGAGGTTCTTTGAAAAAATTGTGAGCGTAGTAGGCAAATCCCGCTAGTATATTTATAAAATTATTTTAATATTTGGAAGTACGTATGGATAATTATTCTTGCTTCACAATATAAAAGTTCAAATACAAGAAACTAACGAAAAAAAAAAAAAAAAAAAAAAAAAAAAAAGAAAAAAACCTAATTAAATTTTACATGCCCCCTTCTCTTTTCTCAAATTTGAAAAGTGCCTTTATTATAGTAAAAATAATTGGAAAGCAACAGATTTAAAATAAGAGTAAATTTTAATAAAATGTTTTCAAATACCTCATTATTATAATTAAAGTAAACTATGTTACATTTTAATTAGGTCAAACAAAAATAAAATTAATTTAGAATTTTCAAGATGACATTTTTGTACTTTTTTTTTTTTTTTTAAGTGGACTGTTATTATTTTCATAATTATAACTCTCAAAATTGGATATAATCTAATTGGCTAATATGGATTTTCAGTAAACAGGCTTTGGATAATTCAAAGTTTTTAAATTTATACAACAGATTCAAGCTTGGATAATTTGAATATCAGCTCACTGAGCTTGAAACTTGAATTGAAAATAATGTTAAAAATTATTCGCTAATGTGAATTTTCAATTTGTATAATTCAAAGTTCCTAATTTTATAAACCTGATTAATTTGATGTATGTAAAATTAAGTAATTCTAAAAGTTTATACAACTGCATAAACAACAGAAAAAATACAGCTTTTATCTTTGTAATTCCCCAATTATCCAGAGAAAATCATAATTTTTTGTTTTATTTTGCTCATAGCTTTCCTTCTCTCTTTAATAACATTAGATAGTCAATTCTTTTGTATGCAGATCCTTGTCATGTCTGAAATTACTGTCTTTAAAATAAGCAAACATTGCATGCTTTACACATGTAAGACTATCATTACTCATACAATAATACTGAGACAATTATTACTCATACTATATGTAAATTCTGTATGTGCCAATAGAATAGGTGATGCTTATTTGTGTTCTAATTTACTGGGGGCTGAAATTGTGTACAAGGAAGTATTTTAGTTTGAGATCCTACTTATAAGATCACAATTTTAAGGATAAGTACCACTGCCTGTTAATTGCACTTATCCATATTGTTTTCCCACCTTTGTCTCAATTTTCTTTAAAACTGCGTGTTTTCATTGATTCAAATTTTGGATAATTAAAAAAAAAATTGCATCCCTTTGGAATTTGAATTAAAGAGAGTCTACATTATTACATAAATTTAGGATTAAAAATAAATATTTTTACATTTATATAATGATTTTGTAAACAACAGATATTGGCTAAGTACCAAAATACAGGCTAGCAAAATCAGAGAGGGCTTTGAAATTTTTTTAGTGGCACTGATTCACAGCTTATCTGTTTTCCTCTACTTTAATGATAAATAAATATACAGAGAAGTAGAGGGCAAGTCTTCCCCCACCTATCATAAAACTGTTGATTATAAAATTATTTTTTATTTAAATACAATATTTATAATATTATTATTAAAAGATTGAAGTGCTTATGAGGGAGGGGGAGCCCACCCTGCCACCTTCTGATTACAGACCTGCTGATATAATACATTATAGTATGTAGACTTACTTGAGTTATTCTAGAAAGAGGTAAACCAGCATGGCGACACTCAAAGCTTACTTCTTTAATGCATGCAACAGTAGTTAATGGGCTATCACCTTCATCAACTTCAACATACATTTTCCACTTATGTTCTTGTGCAGTAGAACCTAGACGAACATGATTTCCAAATAATATAATCAATCTTACAGTATTTGGTCTAATTGAATTAGAAGAAGAGCTACGCTGGACAGTCTGAAATGAAATTCATAGTAATTCATATAACAGAAAAGAAAAAAACAGACAAAAATATTTAACAACTCTTAATCTTGCAAGTAGTACTAAAATTTTAAAATAAAACTTAAATATGCTTTATATGTAATGAATATATACATTTTCTAGTTGAAAGTAGTTTTAAAAATTATGAAATAGACTATAATGGGAAAAACAAGCATTGCATAATAAATAATGACAAAAAAGAGAAAAGAAAGAAAATATACAGTACAACAATTAAGTTCAAAGATTAATTTAAAATGAGATTTTTTTTAGAGAAGATATCATTATAATCTCATTCAGTTTTTCTTTAGAATATAAACACACCAGTTACAAAATGAAATTTCAAATTTGAACCTAAGAATACCTAAAAAAAAAAATCTTATAGACATCAGATTTCAGAGCTAATTCCAAAGCAAATTTTATTTTCAGTATTTATTACCTATATAATATCTGAGTAATCAAAGGTTTAGCTTTTTACCCTGTTCAGTTGTGTACTATGATTTAAAGTTGACTTTTTTCTCAACATTTATCATAGTAATAACTTTTTTGCAACAGATAATAAGCAAAGGATTGAAAATATTTATTTTCAAATCATAAAAAAATAGTGACGATATAGTTACACAGAAAATTAAATCAAACTGAACCAAGATTTAGTTTTTGATAAAATTGTTTTTAAGGAGGTTCTGTATAAACAAAAGTTAAAATTTAAATACATAATATGAAGGAGTTTACAATTTTTCAATTACAAAAAATATTTATTTTTTATAATTATTAACAATAATTCTATTAGACATTTTCACTAAATGAATATTATAGTTAGAATAACATTAATTGAAAAATATCTAATATAAATTTTGTGTAATTTAGAAGCATTAAAAATAATTTAATACAATTAGAGGTCTACACGGCCTGAGTCTGTCATTCAAACCTTTCATTTCGCCCATACCTGGCAAAATAAAAGAAAAATTTTAAAACAGGCCAGGCTGGAAAAATAAAAACAATTTTTTTTATAGGCCATACTAGGCCAATAAAAAAAATTAAATGGGCCAGCCAGGCCAATAAAAAAATTAAGCTGGCCAACTGTCCTGATATAACAAATTTAAAAGGGTTGGACTAAGTTGACAAATTATAAACAATTTTCAATGGACCTGGCAGGGCCAAGAAGATGTTAATTTGAGAACATCAATACAGAAATTTAATATCTCCAGCGTAGAGATCTGGATCGGAAAGTTACATTGTGTTTGAGCCCAGACCTAATTTTTTTTCTGCATGCTGGGAATTATTTGTTCCCACAATGTGTCGAGAAGGCAATTTTTTTTTCATGAATAATTAGTGATAATGAACTTTTGTAAATAAAATCTTAGAAAATATACTTTAAAAAATTACAGAGAAATATTTTTAAAAATCTTTTCTTTTTATATATATATATATATAAAAAAAGTTTTAATATCAAAAATTTTTATGATGTTTTAATCATCAGTTTTCTTTTATTCTAAACTACATTATTGTTTTAATGAGTCTACATTTGAATGTAATAGTCAAAGAATCTAGGTGATCATTAATGTTGTTATTCGGCATTCTATGGCTTGCAAAGATATAGTCTGAAAAATACTGTCAAATTTTCACAAAAATATGTATGCAGTATGCTTTAAAAGAATCTTATTTGTATGTTAAGAAAAATTTTAATTTTTTGTAGAAATTGACTCGATTGAGAAGGGCAGGGCCTGATTTCATTAATTTTTGCATGGGCAGGCTGGGCCATGAACTGTGAAAATATAAACGAACCCAGGTCCTGAAAATTCTGGCCCATGCAGACCTCTAAATACAATACAAACATTATAAGAAAGGACTATTTTTGTAATTTAAATGAAGAAAATTGATAAAATGCTCACATGTTCTAATGGTGGAAAGTGCAACATTCGCTTATTATGATTCTTCAGTTTTTCAATTTCATCCTATAAACAAAAATGATAATATTTTTAATAAATATACATTTATAACAAGATACATGATTTTTCAAAATGCATAAATACTACTTTACAAAAATACTTAAAAAAATTCTTTTTTATTCTCATTTTAACTGTGTACTTAAGTACTTTTTTTAATTTTTAAAACAAAGATAGAAATATTATTTTTGATTAAAAGAAATAAATGGATTTAAATTAAGTACTGATAAATGATATAATTATGTATATATCTTTGAAAATTTTATTCAAAAATCGTTTTTGAGAAACAAAAATTACAATTGGGAATTACTTAAAAGTATTTTTTAACAAAAAATATTAAATATTATTAAATATGATAGTTTTTGAGGATCAGATAAAAGGACATTTAAACATGAGTCTTAATAATTTATATGGTTTTAATAATGGAAGAATTATTTTTCCACTTTTAAATTTTCTATAAAATAATTATAGAGCTCTAAAATTTTTAATAAATGTATTATAAAATATATACTTGTTTATGCATTTTCTTAACTTTGTTTAATACTGTAGTTTTCTGTAAATAATTAAGCATAACATGATATTGTGAATACCAAAGAAATATACATAAAATTATTATTATACTGTTCATGGAACTATCAATTTACTAATTTAAATGCACAATACATTCTAATTAATACTTTTAATTAATATAAAAAAATACATAATATTTCACTTACTTTTAGAATTGTGAAAATTACTTAATTTTAAATAAGCTGAGATGAGCAACAATGCAGATAGAATAAGCACAAAACTAAAGTTACACTACATACAGAATTTGTTTATCTTTAAGATAAACATAGGGATCTAACTAAATTTAATAAAGTTGAAGAAACTTTCATTTCTTTTTAAAAAAATTTAATTATTATTCTTATTTTCATAAATATCATTAATGAATCAAAGTACCACTAAATGAATTCTGTGCCCAACAGCACAAATTCCCATGTCTTTAAGATCTTCAGATGTCATCAGTAATAGACGCCTTCCATTAATATGCTGTTCTAGAAACAGTTCAGCATACTGATCTAGATCTTTTGAGTTAGCTAAAATATCAGAAGGAATGAGATAATTCGAGTATTATAAAAACCTGTCAAGCAAATAAAAAGTTAAAACTTTATTTACATATCAAGAAATGAAAAGACACTGAACAAAGATTTTTTTTTTTTTTAATCATTACAATAAAGTAACATAGAGTCATTAAAAAAACAGAAAAATGTTGAGATTGGTTGCAAAATTTTAGAATTATACAAACACACATTTATATATTTTTTTATTAAAAGTATATTAACTTTTTAATACATACTTTCAATGCATCAAAATGTAAATATAAAGTGATAGGGAAAAAACTGCATTAAAAAATAAAGATTTTATTAAGAAAATGACAGATATATATATATATTTAAATCTAGAATGCCATATCAATAAGAATTAATTTTTAGATGGATCTGAACTAATTTATAACTAGATTTACAATGTAAAACTAGATTTATAATGTATAGAATTAAATACAATACTACTTTAAGTTTTGTATAAAAGAAAAAAAAATGGGGGTGGGGGTAATATAAAATTATATTATTTTATTGTATATCTAAAATGTAATAATAGTTTTGTGAAGATCAAGTTCATCAATTTAAGTTTAGCAAGATAACTTCTCAAATGTTTCTTTACAATTTTTACAGATTATTGGTTACTTTTGCGCTTATAAATATAAAAATTTATGGTATAGAATATCAATCTGAATACCCTATGTATATAATGATGTATTTGAAAATATTTAAAAAAAAACTTCTGGATACATCAGAAAAATTAAGCAAAAAGGAGGACTGGAAATATCATTAATATTAATCAAAATTCAAGTGATAATAATTATGCTAAATGAAGATAAAGATATATTACCTTCTGTTCCTAATTGTTTAACCCAAAGACACTGAAATTAAAGAAAGCTATTAATAAATGCTCATTGAATACAGATTTAATTAATTAAGGAAAACTGTTTGATACTTACCACATCTTCTGAAGACCATGTATTTATGTCAAGCTCATACAGTTGCTAAAAAATAAATAAATAAATGTTTACTCTAATATACATACATACATACATACATATATATATATATATCATTAAATTCTTATTATATAAAAATAAGTAAGAGTAATATATTATGAACAACTAAAACCTCAAAATTTGAAGAAACCAATATCCTTTAACTTAAATAGGACTACAAAATTAGATGAGAAAAAAAGCTGCATAATTTTTCCATTAATAACAATTATTAATATGAACAACTAAAATATCAAAAGTTGAAGGAATCAATATAATTTACCTTTAAAGTATTCATAATAAAAATGTGACTATCAAAATTAGTTGGGGAAACAAAAACTTCATATTCTTTTTACGTCATTAACAGTTTAAATATTAAAGAATATTTAATATATATTAAATATATATCCATAAATTTAGCTTACCATATATTTTTTCTTTCTTTCAAGCTTTTTCTCTTTCTCTAGCAATCTTAGTTCCCACTCTTCTAAATGTTTTTGTTTCTGATTCAAGTCATGTTCAGCCTTTTTCATTAATTCCAGAGTAGCTTCTATTTCTTGTCTGTTAATTTTGTTTATTTACAAGTTAAAGAGAATTATTTGTTAGATACTATGAATTATTATTGCAATTGATAATTATCACAAGATAAAAGTGATTTTTACCTCCAAATACTTTTCTGACTCAAATAAACAGATAGCTGGTCACAAAACTCAACTATAAAAAAATTCATAGATTAATATAATTGAATTTACTTCTGCAGAGTTCATACTCATTTTCGACAGCTAATAGAAATTTTACATGTAAAGAATTTGAATTCTGTTTCAATTCACTCTTTCTGTTAAATTTATTAATTATTTTTGTAGCTAATTTTAATAAATTTTAAAAAAATTAAAAGAAATACTTTAATAATTTAACAAACTGATTGCAATAAATAAAAATATTTCATTATTGTTACATAAATAATAATAATGTTTCTTTATTATTAAGAACAATGATCTTTACAGTTTTAGAAGGGAGGAAAAAAAAAAACAGTAGTTAAGCGATTTTAGTATTTATTTTTATATATAAAAGGAAGATATTTGAATTAGCAAGTATAAACAGACAAAAGTCTAAAAATGCTTTTTTTCTCCTCCAAACACGAGTTTTATTGATTTGCATGAACTACCATGACTATCAGTATAATAATAATTTATTATAGCATAACAATAAATAAGTTGACAAGAAAAATGTGAAAGCGATAATGCTAACACAAGAAGGGAGAAGAGTAATCGTGGTGGAAGGGTAAAGTTTTTTTTTTTTTGAAGAAGAAGAAGAAGAAGAAGTTTTTTAACAAAATACAGAAAATTATCATATATCTTTAGACAAGCATTAAAAACAAAAACAAAATATGAACTTGTCTTTCTTTATTTTTAAATATGATAAGAAGTTACCGACCACCTTTTAGCTTAAGGGGCCGCTTCACTGAAACTCCCTGATCACAAAATCTAGTGTTAACCTGTAGGAAAACTTAAAAGCATGATTACTCATTACCTATTATAATTATTAAAATATGGTTTTCACCATCAGAAAATAGACCTCAGATGCCGATGCTGTGTGTTTTTGAAATTTGTCTCTGTACATTTGAAGTATTTTTAAGAAGATTATAAAATTTCAAAGTCTATAGGGATATTTTAAATTCTTAAAATTTAAAAAGACAAATTTTGAAAATGCATCGACATCTGAGGTCTATTTTCTGATGGGGAAAACCGTATTTTAATAATATATAAGGTAATGAGTAATCATGCTTTTAATTTTTCCCATATGTTAACATGGGCTTTCGTGATTGGGGAGTTTCAGAGAAGTGGCCCCTTAAGACAAACACCAGCTATCAAAATTACAACATATTTTTTGTATAAAATAATTAAATAAAAAAGTAATAAAAATTTGAAAAAACTGAATAATACAAACCATCATTTTCCATAGAGCTTAGGACTTGAAAAATTTGAGCAAAAGAAGGCCTTTCCTAAAATAAAAATTATCTGATCAAAATATAAAATACCTTTATGAATATTAAACATTAATAAAATAAATAGTCCACTTGGATAATATATAGTTAAGTATCATAGTTAACTGCACAATTATTTCCCCCCCCCCTACAAAAATAGAAAATACAGGAAAAATTTTATTTAATCCATAAATTAAAGTCAAACTTTACATATCAAAAAAGAAGAAATTACAATTTCTAAACCTTTAAATTATCTTTAATCCTTACGATTATTTTTTTTTAAATTTCACAAGATATTTGTAATAAAACTACCTGACAAATTACTCATAAAGAGGAAATGAAAAAACAAATTTTAAACTTGAGATGTGACACTCACAAATGAACTAGTTCAAATAAACTATTCTGCAAAAGGAAATGGCTCAAACCAGGCACATTTAAAAGGAATAACGTTTCCATATCCCTCCTTTATTCCATAGAGATGCAGCATAGGCATTGGAACTAGCTCAAATCACTATAGTTCAAACTAAACAGCTGTCCATCTGTACTGATTATACGGTATATTTTACGAGACTTAATTCATTCAGGTCAAAACAGACACATGGAAGCCAGAACTAATTCGAATGAATAGGTCATTCCAGTCGTGATTGTGTGGTACAGTTCACAAGACTTACTTTGTTAGTATCTTATAGCAAACTGAATCAGCCTGGGCTCGGGTCAATTTTTTTTCATTCCACTCAGGATGTGATAGTCCTGGACTTACATTTTTTTCTACATACTGACCATGTACTTAATTTTTCCTCAAGCCATATCAGACCAACATTTTTTTAAATAAGTAATACTGATATTTTACCATCCTGGGAAAAAAACCTGATCAGCACCTGCTAACTCAGCAGCAAATCACTGTATGAAAGTTTGAGAAGTACCAATCGACCAGTAATAGTGTCTACTAATTAATGCTATACATATCATCACACAAGTATAATTTTGTTTGGGGATTGTCTACATATAGAAATAGCAAGAAACTTTAAAATTTTCATTACGAACACCTATGTTTGACATGATATTTTATTATTCATTCATTGCAAAAACAGTGCGTGGTACTTTTTAAAGCATAATTAAAAAATTACTAGACAGAACGAGCTGTTATTTTGGATCCATATATTTGAAGATTCTAGAAATTTATTTCTCTTTAAGAAATTCAAACTTTAAAAAAAAAAATTCACATTTTTCTTTTTAAATATATTTTTTAAGACATACATACATATTAGATAAAAAAATATATATTAGACAGATTATTAGGCATTTTAAATGCTTGAAATAATGTTGAAATTATATAAAAAAAAAGGTGTGTTATTGAATTTAGTTTGTCTGGTTGTTTGTCTGTCTGTCTACCTGTGCTTTAACTCACCTAAATATACTCTAATTGCCATGTAATGGATATATGTTATTAAGGTTTACCATGGCATTTTCGGTATTGAAAATGAAGTGTGTAATATTTATAGTTTGTTTACAGGGGCACTCAAAATATTTTCGTTACATTATAGTCTAAAATTTTAAAAAATCTGTTAGTAAATTATATTTTAAAAAGTTAAATTTCTTTGTTTACATTCACATATACAGTGCAGATTACAGGTTTTTGCGAACTACAGATTAGCAGTACTCTAGTGTCTGTATATATATATATATATATATATATATATATATATATAAATAAAGGAAAAAAGTTATTAAAATTATTTAATCAATACTTGAAACAGAAGACAAAAATTTCTTTAAAAGCAGGAATTAAAAAGCATTAAAAATTAAACTAAATAAAAATTAAACAAAAAATTCTATAAGTAAGAAAAATTATGAAAAAGAAACATCCTAATAAATCTTACTTTTGGATCAGTCTTCCAACAAGATGTCATTAAGTCAGCAAATCTTGGAGGACAACATTTAGGAATTGTGAGCCTCTACAAAATTATTATGGATAGAAAATAATGTTTCATATATTGAGAATCACAAAAGATATGAAAAGAAAAGTACAGAAATATTCTGTCAATCTAAAAATAAGATCAAATTACTGGAATTTATATTTATAATTTACCATATATTGAATTAAAGTTCATTACAAGATCTGTTGTTTGAATTAAATTCACATTTTCAAGATGTATTCAATATATTTCAATTTCTGGATTAATAAATTTACAATACAACAATAAAACATAAAATGGGTACTTTTGTGTTATCTGGGCGCCAGTGATATATATACATACATACACACACACACAGACATATATATATATATATATACACACACACATACATATATATGTATTTTTATCACTAGTGCCCAGCCAGCATAAAAGTACCATAAAATGTTTACATTAGAATAAATACATGGTCTAGAAATGTTCTTTTCATTTTGAATTATTTCTTACACATTGCAATGATATCCATTATAATAAAATATGACAATAAAAGTCTCTCAGATTTCTTACAAATTGTAAAACAAAGAGGGGGAATAGCCAAAGATAATCAATATTTAATGTCTTTTATTTCTTTTAAATGATTTATTTAAGTTAAAAAAAAATCATTGTTATAAGTATTTTCAATTAAATTGTGCTTTACAATGCAATGCAATTTATTTAAATGCACCATATAAAGTGAAGAGAATACAATACATTTTAAAATGCTTAGAGCACAAAAAGCCACTATGAGAGCAGAAACAAGTCTCACTTCTGGCCAGCTTAAAAAGAGGAATTGACAATTAGGTCTTTATTAAGCTTCAGCAAATACCTTTTTTTTTTTTTTTTTTTTTTTTTAAATGGGAAATAATGAAGAAGCCTTTTTTAATAATATAATGTATGAGTTTTCTATATACTAAACATTGTCTATACATTTCAACTCTTACTGTCGAAAACCCTGATTAAACATGACTATTTTCACAAAAACACTTTTTTCTTTCATATATTTGCATAGTTAATTACCATAGAGCACAAGCAAGAATTAAAAGATTTTTACATATACTTTATAGCAGAATGTTTATTCTGCTAATATTTTGTTTCTCACTCTAGCATGCAACATAAAACAATGATGTTAAAACTGAAAGATAAAACTTGAAAATAAATAAAAACTTAACATACTTCCTCTTTTTCTACAACAGCCCACGCAACTTGAAACCCTTCAATCCCTTTGAAAGGTACTTCGTGTGTAAGCAGTTCCCACAGAACTACACCATAAGACCAAACATCACAGCTCTCTGACACAGGAAGGCACTGGATTACCTAATGGTGAAAAGTATCAAAACAATTATTTAATCACCCCAAAATTATTTTTCATTTCCAGTTTATTGAAAATAATGTCAAAAGTATTACTTCAGGAGCCATCCACGGCAAGGTTCCTGCTACTGACATCTTAGTTGTACTGTCAATAAAGCGAGAAGCTCCAAAGTCACAAATCTGAAAATAAGAGATAAATTTCACAAAACAGAAATAAGCAAATCATTTCAGAAGAAACACACATGAATATAAAAGATTTTAAAATAATCTAGAAAGGGAAAAAATAAACAAATATTTTTGCTATTTTTCATGGAAGAAATTTTTAAGTGATAATGTTAAGTGATAATGTTAAATGTTTTTCAACATAAAAAACAAACTTCAAATGAAAACCAATTCATCTTATAATGTTTTATGCTTCATGAAGTAGAAAAATTAATAATCTAATATGCTTAAATATTTTATGCATATTATTGATTTAATTTCTTTTTAATATAAGTATATTATAACAGACACATGGTTTGGTGATATATATCATGATATAATCCAATATCTAGTTTCAAAATATCATGTTGTTTGATATTTTTTATATTTTCATATATTTGATATTTATTTTCAAAATATACTGTATGATATTTTTGATATTTTCAATCAAAACAAGTGTAAATGAATTTTTCAACTGTTATTCACTATGTCATTTGGTAGATAAAAATTTTTTGCTCTGGCAGTGACATTTTTAGCCAAAAAAAAAAAAAAAAAAAAAAAAAAAACTTTCTGAAGCTTTACATTTGAAGCTGAATTTAAAAAAAAAAAAAAAAAACACCAATAATTATGTGGCCAATATTTATTTAGAACAGCCATTGAAAGATAAACTGTCTAATTTAGATGTTATTTACAGCTTCATTAGGAAGAATCTGACTGGTTTTGGTTTAGTTCAGTTTAAACTGTACAACAAGTTAGGGAGTAAAAAAGTAGATAAGCTTACATTTATGCAAAAATTTTCAATAAAAACAAATTGTTTTGTATTTTAAATTTTGTTGTATAAAATAAAGTTTTCTTATTCTATTAGTTTATTTTTTGTGAGTGTAAAAAACGAATTGTGTCGGCTTCCTATTCAGTTGATCTTTAATTTTGTTATGTAAAGAAAAGGATATTTAGAAAATAATTTTATTAAATTTTTATGCTAAGTGCAATAAGTTTTAGTTTGTAATTTATAGTAAGTCTGAAACTATTTATAATCATCAATAAATTTACTACTTTGAAAATATCTGATATATATAAAAAAAAAAAATATTGGATATTTTTAATATTTTTGAAAATATCATGATATTTACAAACCCTGTAAGAGAGTGAGATAGACAGAGAGAGAGAGAGAGGAGGGGAGTACAAATGCAGAAAAAAGCCAGAATCCATTGTGATTTTTTTAAAAGAAAAAAAAAGAATTTGATCTCAGCCGATGATGAAAAATAATTTATAATCTAATTCCTGTATGTTTGAAATACATGTATAAACAGCTTTCTGAAACATTATGAAAATAGTATATTTTTAATAAATACAGAAATGATGACTTGTAACAACTGAGAAAACAGGACAGTATTCAATACATAATTCTGATTTTGAAGTAGCACTTCATATTAGTAAAATGTTACATCCTTGAATTAAAAGCTAATTAAAATTACTGGAGAACATATAAATATGAGGGTTGGGTTGATTTATGATGGCCAATTATCAACACAAGGGATATAGGCCCTAAGGGGGAGTGCCCTCCATGGGGGATCTTTCTAAGGGATCCTAACCCATATTTACGGCAAGGTTTGAAGAAAACCATAGAAAACTCCGAACGGTTAGGTCGACGATCGTGACAGGGGTTTGAACCCAGCACCTCCCATCTACCAGTTTTGAGAGCAGAACCTCTCAGTCACTGTTGGGGCGTAGTATTCATGGGATGAGAAAAGTTTCATTAATATAAATATGAATAAAGATAAAATAAAAAAAGATTATTCTTTAGTAATATCAGTGAACAGGAATATAAAAATGATGAAAAACTCTTGTTCAGTAAATCATAGAAATAATAAGCAGATTTTTAAAACAATATGATCTCTGAAACAATTAGGACCAAAAGCTTTAAAGATTAATTTTCATTGTTTTATTTACATGAAATCAGAGTTTCTTTAGTAAATTGGCACTCAGAAGAATTTGGGCATGTATAAGTAAGCAGCATATAATAAAGAATATAGTGGACTCTTGTTAATACATCTCCATTTTAGACGTATATATGGTATACGGTGAATGAGGACAATTTTGTTTTCCTCATCATCTTCTATTTACAGTTAATGTTAAGTACATTGCTTACTAATGGATACGACTCATTGGATAATGTGAACAAATATTTCACAAATTGACTGACTGGTCAGAATTGAAACTTTGTACTTTTCTCCAAAATAAACTTTGATGTAACTTTGGTTATTGAGATATCAAAAAATTGTCAGTGACAATGGGGAAGAGAAAAGAAGCATTCCACTACCAAAAACGTAAGAGATTAAAAAATTAATACTGATTGTTTGCCAACATTACCAATCAAAATGTGATGTAACAGATCAAGTTTTTGAGTGTATCGCAAAAAATGATGTGGTAAAAAGATCATTTGTTCAATTATCGCAAAGAAAAGTTACTTTAATTAAAGTTAAATTATGTAAGTACAAC
Source organism: Maratus michaelseni (assembly GCA_963931845.1). Lineage (NCBI taxonomy): Eukaryota > Metazoa > Arthropoda > Arachnida > Araneae > Salticidae > Maratus > Maratus michaelseni. Next base: position 317,687,197 of record OZ007587.1, on the reverse strand, counting down.
AATTTCTTTGCATATTTTGTTTGTGCTGAGTAATTTACTTTTTTGTATTAACAAATTGTCATTAACCTGCTTTTTTGCTAAAATTATGAAATTAAATAAGTCTTTTTTTTCTTTTTAGCATAAAATTAATAAACTACTTAATTTTTGAGAAAAACTGAATTCAATTTATTCAACATAGGGATAACACCATTTAAATGTTTACATCATTTAATGCAGACAAAACTTGGCCTCTCTTGGAAGTCTGCACAAATGGGAGTTAACTGTATAATACTAATGATATACAATGCAAGAAACAAATATTCTTAAAATGTCATACCTTGCAAACATAATCTGCACTAATAACAACTGAAATAGAAAAAGAAAAAATCAGTCATCATAAAAATTTTCAACTAAAGATTTTTTTTATAAATTTCAACATTCAATTTTGATAACAAAATGCAGGCTACTTTTACACAGAATTCAGATTTACTTAAGGGAAATTTGGTACTTTTCCATTATACTTTTGATATGGATATACTATGGTACTTTTCCATAGTTTTTTATAGGACCAACTCTTATGGCAAAAAAAAATTAAAAACAAAATCATCCCTGCTGGCACCGCCTACAAGCAGACGTGAAAACAGAAAAAAACCATAACTTCTTAATTTTTATACATATCGAATCCGTTTAAAGTTATTATTACTTCCAGGAAAAGGGCCAAAAATTTATGTATGGCAGATTTTTGATTTCATAAAAAATGCCCCCAAGGAGGGGAGGGAATAGGGGTTTCAGAATAAAAAAATTCATAACTTTGTCAATTCCCAAGATATCAAATCCGCTTAAATTTATTATAAATCTTCTTAATATTATCTACAACTTTTATACTGACAAGTTTTTATAGGATACTCTTATGGTAAAAAAATAAAATAAATAAATAAAAACAAAAAAATCCCTGCTGGCTCGGCCTACAGGCAGAGGTATATTTTAAAGTGGGTGGTCCCAACTGCCACATCATGGCAAATAGGTCTTTCTTCTGTAATTCCCAATAAACAGGTGCCCCACGGTCTGCGTTTTCGAAATCTACCTGTGCCTTATAGGCCGAGCCGTCAGGGATTTTTTTCTTTCTTTTTTCATCTAAGTATACAACTGCTAGTACAAAAAGGATGAACTTTTTTTTCTTATTACTCAACCAATGTTTTAATTTAAAAAAGGTGAAAATAGAAAATTAAATACTTGAACAAAACTTATCAATATTGTTTAATTCTGAAATGAAAATTAAATATTTCCAACGAAATTTGAATTAATTTAAAAAATAACATTTCATACATGATGGCAACAAATGTAATTAAACAAACAGAGTTATTGCATCTGGAAAAAAATAAAAGAGGTAGATTGTACTAAACCTCAGTGCCCAATCATGATTGCAAATGGAAACCCTACATTTGTCTAGCCCCAGTATTTAAACTAAGTAATTCCATACTGTCAAATTACATGCAATAAATTAAATAGATGTTTTTATTATTAACAGAATCGTAGTACATGATTGAAAATTACAATTCCATATGAAATAAACACACTTCATAAAACAAGTGTTGAAATAAATATAGTATAAATTAAGAATCTGAAATATTAATGGATATTTTAGATATTTTAAGAACAAAAGATTCTAAATGCTTTAAGTCAAAAGGAAAAGACAAAAAAAAAATAAACTTATAATTTTTTTAATTTTTCATGAAAAGTTTTTTTTTTTTTTTTTTTTTTTTTGTCATTTCTAAATATGAAAATAATTGGAATGTAAAAATAGAACAAATTTTTAATTAAACTTATTATATTTATTCTTTTATATGCTTTAAAAAATAATGAAAGTTAATAAATATATAAAAATATAATTAACATTTAGTTATTAACCCCTTAAGCACCATATTAAATTTAGTGATAATATGCTGAATACCAGATATATTAAATTTCCTCAAAAGTAGTTTGTCATTATTTTTAATTACATGTAAATAATTTAATTACATGTAAGGTAACGAGATGAAATAAAGGTTTATTTACATTATAAAAACAGAAATAAGGTTCAAAGCTATCATCACTATCGTCTATGTGATCATCAAAATTAGGAACATAATCACTGTGCGTGTCTGACATAATTATTCCATAAAATCACTATTTATCAGAGTTACAAAGCCAAAAGTGAAACACTATACAATTTACGAAAAACAACTGAAGAGAATGACCAACACATAAACAAATGAATGACGAAGAAAGAAACAAAGCAGCGGGAAAACTAATGAGGTTTTTTTTGGACACGTAACGTATAGGTGCAGATTCATGGTCACCAGTCGCCACTAAATTTTTTGCTGTGGCCACTAACTTTCGGTGTTTTAGTCGCCATGTGATTTAAAAGTGATCAATTTCTGGTGTTCCCAGTTATCATCGTGAAATTTTGATTTTTTTTTTTTTAAAGATTGAAAGCAAAACACATAACAAACTTCATTATTATCTTTTGATAACATTTCAGAATTATCTGTTTAACACAGCAAACTATTAAATATATTCAAATAGCAAATGTTATTTGTAACAGTTTGAGTCTGATAATTTTATAGTTTGCAATTTAAAAAAAAATATATATATATATTTTTTTTTATAGATAATAATAATAAAACAACATTTTCCTTATAAGTGTTTTGATTTTTATAGTGCAAAATAATCTCACACATTCAGATTTTCTTTTATATGTACTTTTGTCTGGCAAAATCAAAATAATAAATATTGTTTTTCTAATATTCTCCGTTATCATAATTGCTTAGTTTATACAATTTTTTTTTTAAAAACGTATCTTGCCCAACTTTATCTTCTGCCTGTACATGAGTTAAGATTTATATTACACTTAATTAGTATTGAAATTTTATCTATGTGTGTATATTAAATAAATTACTTTACACTTTGAATTCCTGAGTTTTTTTGGGTAGCTTTTTATCCTATATAAACACTATTGTTTTTATGTGTTTGTTTCACATTTGTGGCCACTGGATTTTTTGGGTTTAGGAGCCACCGGCTCCTTGCAAATTTTGGGACTCTGCGCCTATAACGTAACACCATCTATTGGGTGTGAAAACAATCATTGCTATAAACCCCGTACAAAAACAAACAGCAATAGCAATTTATGCTGAATTTATGCAAAAAACAGATGTTTAGAACATTGCAGTCTGGACTTAAAATGAGGACGTACGCACATATGTCCTGGTATAATTACCATTTTTTGATTTTAAATCACGATGTATGACTTTTACTGGAGCTTCTTTATGAAGATAATGCATACCTGCGGAAAAAAAAAACATTTAATATATTTGGTAGTATCTATTGGCAAAAATAATACATTAACATATGATTTGTAGCATAAATACAATTATATAGCATATTAAATTTATACAATAAGTAAATAAATATATAAATAATAGAACTTACCAGAAGCAATTTCAGAACTCCAGCATAAAATTTGTTCAAAATTAAGCATTGAGTTATTTTCTTGTTCACCAAGAAATGCATATAAAGAACCATTTTCAGAAAACTCTATAAAAAACAAAGTGAAAATATTTCATAAAGGGAAAAAAGAAAAAGAGAATAAGTAAGCATGTAATATCACTTGATATCAGAAGATTACCTGTTATAATACAGTAGTTTGGAGGGATTGTCACAGCACCATAAAACTTAATGATATTTTTATGACTAAGAAGACTAAGAACTTGAGCCTATTTCAAAATACAAAAAACTGTTACAGGCTAGACAATTTCTATTATATATCAAACATTTGTTATTTCTCTATTAAATGCTAACATTATTACACAACATGATTTAATACTTATGTAGAATAGACAACACTTCTTTGTTATAAGGGCCTTAAAGCTTTTATAAAAAGCTTGTCACATTTCTGGCTTAAGAAAGCAAGATTTGTGGCCAAATGATATAAACAGCCAAACAAAACTTGTGAACTATTATGCTTGTGTATATATATATATATATATATATATATATATATATATATATATATATATATATATATATATATATATATATATATATATAAAACTTTAAGTAAAATTTAATATATATATATGATAAGACATTGTAAGTGCTGTTATAAAGTTTTTAATAAGACCACATACTCTTCATGAAATTTCAATATGTGGCTCCTGGTAGCTCGGAGAATGTCAACGTGTTATTTTATTTCTCGCCTCGCCAAGTGTTCGCTAACATGTCTTCTGTAACAGTACACACAGCATCTTTTATACTAGCCTTCAGTTCTTCAATGGCAGCAACTGGTGTGGCAAAGACTCTTTCCTTAATATAGCCTCGAAAGAAAAAATCAAGAAGAGTAATGTTAGGAGAGCATGGAGGCCATAGTGCTACCAGAAGAGTATGTGGTCTTACTAAAAACTAACAGTTACTATGCAGTTAACTATACATTATAACAGTTCTTATAATGTATCCAAACAAACATATGTCTAATTATAACAGTTTTCGCACAATATATATTTATAATCAGGACAAGACTTTGTGCTCACCCTGTTTATATTTTTAAAAAATTGCTTTTAATTACAAATATTAGATAAATTACTTCAGTTAATATATACAGTACAGAACCATTTATGCAGAATGTTCGGGACCAGATGTATTTCGGATAGCTGATTTTTCTGGATAACTGGTTGGACATTAAAGCGACATCCCTTTGATGAGATTTGTAGAATATGTGTAGCTGTAACATTGTTACTGATTTCAAATTATTAAATTACTCTGATTAAGACTTAGATCCTATCAAGATCAAAGATTAATCAGAGTTTGAAAGAAGCCAATTTCTGACAATACCTTAGTAACAATAATACTGCATAAAACTCAAAATGCTCAATATCTAACTAAATATGCTTTCATTTCAAATCCTAGATATTGATCAAGTTGTACAATGCATGTGGTAATCTATCAAGCAATGCACATGTCAAACTGGTAATGGGTGGCACTTTTTTCTGAAAAGATTCTGAAATCAGTCAGTGAGAAATATTATTCTGGACAGCTGCTTTTCCGTTTAACTGGAATCTGGATAAATGGTTCCATACTGTAATAACAGATAAATGAATTGTGTATTTTAAATAAATTATATAAATACTGAAAAGATTGCTTGTATGAATGAAACAGTGGATAGGTTGCCAGAAAATGTGTGAAAAATTTCCTTCTCTTGCCAAGGCCATTTTTGCTATCTCGCCAAGGCCCCTATAACAGAGAAGTGCTGAATAAATTATTTAAAAATCCTCTTGCTGAATTAAATACCTATATAAATTGAATAAAAATTAAATAAAAAATATGAAAAAAAAATTGCTACGGAAGGGAGGGAAAAAGATTTTCAAAAAATTAGCAGCAACTCTTATAAAGAACCAAAACATGTGATTACAGAACTACAGAATCTCAGCCAACTTTTCCAACCAATAATTATTTCTAGTGAAGACTAAACTTTAATGTCCATTATCCAAAAAATTGCATCCCGCTAGTCAAAATTCCTTAACTGGGATAACTATAACTAGGGTTCCATTTAGAAAAAAAATTGTGTCCTTTAAAGAACCCTTTACAATTTTTTTCATTTTAAAACAGGATTCTTCACAAAATTATTTGTCTTAAAAAAAGAGCCTTTCACAAAACTTTTTCATATAAAAAATGAACTCTCAACAAATTTAATCATTTTAAAATAAAATTGAACCTGTCACAAAATATCTGGAATCACTAATAGGAGTTTAGTGGAGGCATAGACTGCATACCTTCAGGATTTTTTATAGAAACTCCGTACGTGTACATCTTCTGTTTTATCAAACAAAACTATAGTGTAAATTCTCTAGAAATACCCTCTGTGTAATAGCTTATACTTGTTTTTTTTTTTTTTTTTTTTTTTTTTTTTTACGAACAACACTGATCACCAAAGAACTTATTATGTAGCTGTATTTATAAAGTATATATATGTATGCATATAAATTTATATATCTAATTTTAATGCATTTATATAAGATTTGTTTGTTAAAGATTGTTAGATTTCAAACGTCTAAACAGGAACCTGAATATAATACCTATTTAAAATTCACAAAATTATGATTAGATTTTTCACAAGTATAAAAAACCATTCACAATTTTCTCAAAAACAGGACCCGATGAAAAAAGTCTGGAACATATAACTGATAACATATTTCAATTTTATTCAAAATCAATGTGCCACATGTCTAGGATAATCATGTTAAGCAAAATTACTTTGATAATATCACACATAGATCGATTTGATAATTAACATTTAATAAATAAAAAAATTTCATTTCCAAGTACAATTTAGAAATCTACATACTTAGAATGCGAAAGAAAAGTACCAGATTGTGACAAATAAATTAAATTTTCACTCACATATACTTTATGAATGAATAGAATTGAACATAAAAAGCATTGTATATATATTTTTTTAATTTAAATATTTATTTAAAACTAGATTTCTGTTAATATTCTAGGAAATTAAGAGATTTCTATATATTTATTTAAATTATTTGTTTTCAATTTATTACACAAATTTGGTGTCACAGAGATTTTTTGAAGGCCTTTAATTCTGATTTAACTATTAAGCATTTTTTTTTTTCTAATACTAAATCTTCCTCAAATCTCATTCATATTATGTAGTATCCGTCAAAAGCAGAACATAAGAATTTTCAGGTATTGCATTTAATCTTTCCACAATACTTTTATATTTAAACTAATCTATATTTCCTGTCACTCATTTTTGTCCCCCACTTTCCAGAAAATTTAAAGTAAAAGATTACAATGACAGAATTTATTATTATTTTTTTTTAACTTTGTCATCAGTATATTTATATGTTATTTAGTATAATTCTATCATAATAAGGTAATTTTTTACCAAATCTTCACTCAAAATACCCTGCATTTTAAAAGAAGAAATAAACCAAAATATTAATAGTAGTTTGTTTGTATAGTTAATAAAAAAATTAAAAAAAAAATTTTATTAAAAATTTTTTAAACTGCAGATTTAAATAAACAAATAAAAAATTTGCTACATTTAAGAAGTAAAATAAATAGCTAAAGAGACAAGTTGTGCTGAAAAATTTTGATTATTTCAATTTCAATAGAGAAAACTCCTTCTTTTTAATATATATATATATGAAAGATGAAACATTAATATACATGAAAATTTATCATTTATTTTATTATAAAAATAATTTTTACCTCTTTTTCTAAAACAAGAAGTTTTTTAACAGCAACAATTTTATTCTGAGATTTCCACAATGCTCTGTACACACAACCAAATGCACCACCACCGCATCTTTCATAAAACTCAATGTCATTAAAGTTAACTTCAACAAATGGACTAGTAATATCAGATGGTTCATCTGAACATGATTCAACAGTGCTACCTCCAGAATCTTCAGCCATTTTCTGTAAATAAAATTACACAAAAGCATTTTGATAATGGAAAAACATGCTATTTTCATTTTATTGATACTTTTAATTATGAAAAACACCATGGAAAAGGGGAAGGGGCAAAAATAGTTATTTTAGTGATTCTGTTAAATCATAGTAATTTTAGTTTATTTTTTATTTTTATTTATTTCTATTTTTTTTTTTTTTTTTAAATAAGCACACATTTAGATAAAGTAATATATGATGTCTTAGTATATCTAATATTTATTTATTAGTGACAGAGTCTTTATTGATTTTAATCACCGGAAAAAAGGTTTTAGATTTCTAATTAAATAAAAATAAAAAACGAAACATTTTTAAAATCATTTTATTAACCTTTAAAGACACGGATGGCTTACTGAGTGTGCCACTCAGTGAAAAAACAGTTGTGAATTCCAAAGTAATTACATCATCAATTCTAATTAAATTAATCTTTTTTCTTTAAATATTTTATGTTTATTATTTTTACTAGCTGATCCCGCACAGAGCATCTGCACTCTAGCATCTACTCTTTTAAATATATGAATATTAGAATATACGAATTTCAGCATTATATGTATAAATACTAGCTAGCCTGGTAGCGGTCCCCTAATTTACATCGGGACCTCGAATCGATATGAAACTCGAATTGTACAAAAAACCTAGAACCGAACAAACCTCCGGTTCATATAAATACTATGCATAAAAACTTCTCCACTTACGACTGGGAGCTTTGAAATAAAATAAATATACACATCATAAGATATGGATACCATTTAGAAATATAAAAACAGAGGTATTTTTTCAGCATCATGCATATAAACATTTGCATGCACACATTATTTACTGGATACTCTTTGAAACTAAAAAAAGTGTATTACATATTATATTGAAAGTATCTACACCATTCACAATTATCATATTATTTTTATCTTTTTTTTTAACTTTCATCATTCAAAACTTATTTATATACACAATTTGAAATTTCAGAGCTCAGAGACACTACAGTAGCTAAATCAAAATATCTAGTAACTCTTGAAAGACCCACAACTGGACAATAACTAAAAACTGGTTTTGACAAATCTAAGCAAATTTTTTCAAAAGTTTGACCCTGGGCTTTATTTATAGTCTTTGAAAAAGCTAATGGATAGAAAATTGTATACACTTAAATGTAAAAGGAGCATATTATTGTCTGAATGGAATAAGTAGTATTCATGGGATGAGAAAAGTTTCATTAATATTGGAATCCAACTTTTTTTTTTACTTCACTAACATTACACTGCAAGTTACTAACAAAAGTCTTGTTGCACCGCACAGACCTTTAGAAGGTACTAAATTTCTTAGTAACATTATGATAGCTCCTGGCATTAATTTCAGTTTATGAGATGGCATTCTAGTTTGTGTTAAACTGTTTAAAAATTCTTCAGTTTATGCAAGTTGATCTTGTGGATCATCACTTATGATGGTAATAATCCTTTCGTAAACCCTTTCAGTTCCTGGCATACATTGTAAAATACGATTATTAATTTCAATTGACAAATTGTTTGTCATTTTTAGTATGGCTCATCCTTTAAGCTTTTGAGGCTACTGTCTTAAAATCAATGTCACTGAAAAGTTGCTGCACTGGATCTTGTATATCTGGATAGCAAATTGGGGACAACTTAATAGTTTCCTCGCATACATTTGCTATCCTATACATTTGCAAACCTGTAACAGCCAACTTGCTAACGCTCTCTCTGTTTGAAGGGAACACATATTTTCTGTAAGTTTCATAATGTAAAATTCACATCAAAGTTTATGCTTCTTTATGCAACTTGAAACTGTTAGCGATCTTGAACCCCTAAAAATGACAGGTAGGACGTGACGAATCTCCATCTAATAAGATTATTTTGTTCATTTATTATTATTATTTATTTATGTATTATTATTCAGTCTATATTATAAATCACAAATATGTACATCAGTAACATTGATGTTATAGCAATGCCAACAACATTGAGGTTCTGCTAACTGCACAAGGTACAACAATGGAGCTAATGTTTTAATTAATAAAAAAATGGCATGTTTTTTTGTTTGACTTTGCACTTATTTTCCTTTCCTTTTTAGAATGCAGCTAGCTTTTTGCAAAAAATAAGAAAGATTATCGGCCAAATTTTAGAAAAATTGCATTTTCAGATGCAGAAATTTTTTTACGTATGTGCGGTGAGTTTTAAATCGATACTTCAAATACTTTTCTTAACACTTGCTTAGTGAAAACAAACCACTCATTGCCAACAGAAAAAGGGAAATCATTGCTTTTTCACTGCTACGTACCTTAGCATTTTACATATATAGATACTACTACACTGGATATTATACTAAACCAAGATATTGTTAAAAGTTGCTATTTAGGCTTTAAAAGGCAATGGTACATAGAGTGTGTCACTAATGTCTTTATATTAGTACAAACTGATGGTGTCTTTTAAGGTTAACAAGGTATATCCTATGTATTATTTCTGTTGTCAACATCCCTTTTTCTAAGCAAATAAAAAATACAGAATGATAAATGAGATATCATATGAAGCGGTCTCTGGCATAGTACACTCACATTTCGTTAAAACATGTTTTTTGATTAAAAATTGCAATTAATTAAAAATTAAATAGGCATTGTATTTCATAAATGAAATGAAAGGTTTTCCTAAAATTAGTGTTATCACAAAAATAAAATAACCCTGTTTGATTATAAAAAAAAATGTTCAATAAAGATAAAGTAGGACATAGTAGTTGCTGCACGGGTTTATTTTATACTTATGATTAAAAAGCAAAATTTAAATTCAAATGCTCAATTTATTTTTCTTTATCCCATGTTTTTTTTTCAGAAACAGATGATGTCTAATGCCGTTAAAATACGATTGATATATATATTTTTGTGTTTGCTATCTTTGGTCAGTTTTTACTGTAACTTCGATGGATTAAATGAGATGATATTTTGGCTTGACTAATGTCATTTGCAGTTATTTTTAGTCCTTAATTTTTTTTTTTTTTTTAGAAGTTTAAACCTGCATCTAAAAAATATTAGACTGCAGTGCGAAATCTTCGCACGGGTCCACTGGTATTTATTTATTCCCAGTGGCTATTTTATGGATGCCATGGGACTTCTGCATTTGGAATTTTCGCACAATCAACAGACTTTTTTCCCACATTGAATCATTTAACTTAAATTTTGGTCAATTGTTATTAGGAATGTAACAAATAGTGTTTAGGCCAAATATCAAACAGAAAATTTAAAAAAACTAATTTTGATTTTAAATAAAAAATTATTTAATTCATTTTTTTTTAATTTAAATTGTAATTAAAATAAATTGATTCTTTATTATTGCATCATATGTTTAAAATCTTAACAGTTTGATGTACCGTAATTTCCGGCGTATAATCTGCGGATCCAATAATGTTGTCTAGACCCAGAAATTTTATTTTATAAAATGTAGCTTGCTAGATCGCTGTAAATATTTGACTTCTATTATTAAATAAAATTTCTGGGTCTGAAAATGATTGTTTGATCCGCGGATTATATGACGGAAATTACGGTATTTTTACATTTTTAAATATATTTTAGAAAATTTAGGACCCATTACAGTGATTGCCATATTAACAATTTATGACTGCAAAGGAGAGAACAAAATTCTTTATTTTTCTTTTTTGTTTTACATGTTTTATTATCACACAATATAAATAATTTTTTGGGTACTTACGTATTATCCGTGCCAGGAGATTGATCGCCAAAAATGGTTGCCAAGTACCAATCTTGTTTATCGTTGCCAATCATGTTTTCAAACGCAGTAATTTAACATTATCAAATAACATTGTTAAAAATGGTAATTAATATAAAATAAATAAAATGTAATACATGTTTATTAAGTTTATAACATTGTTAAAAATAGTAAAAAACATTATTTTAGTAAAATTAATAAATGGTAAATAGCATAGTAAATAAGAAAGAATAATATTATAGATTATTCCCAGGCATGTACCATGTAGCAAGAAAAAAATATATAAGGTTTACTATAATTAGTAATATTGGCTCCATGCCTGGCGCAGTTGGCTTAAAACTGGCATGAATAATACGTAAGTACCATTTTTTGTTACTTTTTCAAACATTTTCCAAAATATTTAAAGCAATAACGCTATTTTTTTTTTATCTTAACTGAGTGCTACATGCTCTTTATAACCTAAAAACCAATGCAGTTTTCTCTTTTGATGTAGGTCTTTACATTAGAAATTGAATTTTAAACAAATTTAAACACAATATTTTATTTCATTTTACACTGTCTAAGATAGCAGACAAAATTCATTTAACAAATTATGTATTTGTTTATTTTTAGATTAGAAAAAAATTTGGTTTTGAAAAAAAAAAAAAAAAAAAAAAAGGAACTTACCAAAAATATGAAAGCAGAGATGCTGTCTCTTTAAAACTATATAATTTGACTCTTCATATTCACTTGATTTTCTGAGAAAAAGATATCAAAATAAGGCCACAAAAAATTATGATTATAATAATTTTTGAAAGCTAATCTGAAACATGTTCATACGTAAAAAGAAAACAGATCAGTTGTAATTCTCAAATTATAGGTTAACATTAGGGATCTGTTTAGGAAAAAATTGGGTCCTTTAAAAGGACTCTTCACAAAATTTTTCATTTCAAAAAAGAACCGAACCCTTCACAAAATTTTTCATTTAAAAAAAGGACCCTTCACAAAATAATTTTCCCTAAAGCAGGACCCTTCACAAAATTATTTGTCTTAAAAATAGGTTTTTCACAAAATTTTTCCATCTTTAAACCAAACATTTCACAAATTAATAATTTAAAAGTAAAATCTGACCTGTGACTTTTACATATATAAAGAAAATATATGTATTTTATATCCATATATCTTCTTAAAAATGCATAAACAAGAACCTGAATATAACGACCATTTCAAATTCACAAAATTATGATTAGATTTTTCACAAATATAAAAAGCTGTTCAGAATTTCGCAAAAACAGGACCCTGTGAAAAAAGTCTGGACAGACCCCTGAACATCTTTCAAAACAAGGATAAAAACAGAAGTAGTACAAGAAAAATAAGGATAAAATTATTTTACTATTTTTATTGCTATGTACTAATATTTTTAGTACTGACTTTAGGAGAGATATAACATTTTATTTACATTGAAGCAAAGATTAGCTATAATACATTAATACATATCATGGGTTATTTAAATAATTTTATTGGTAAAATTTAGAATTTATGTTATTTTACTTTTAAACGGGCACAGTATTTAAAATGGTGAGGTACATACGCATCAACCTAAATGCAATTCAGGTTGATTAAATGCAATTTAGGTTGTTGTATAGGGGAAATTCTCGATTAGAGTGAATAATGTAACATCGATTCGTGTGAAACTGACATATAAATATGAGAAAAATGACTCGATGGGGAATATTAGAACCTTTAATCAACCTGAAAAAAAAAAAATCAATTATTTCAAAAACTATAAAAAAGAGGGATATTTTAGATAAATAATTAAATGAACCAATCCAAAAATGAATTAAATTAATTTAGAAAAAAAAAAAAATGTTTCAGAGTGGGTAATTTCATAATGGCATGTTTGACAGACAAATATTAATTTCCATTTATTATAATATAGATTTAAATGAAGTAACTTAATTACAATTAGATTAAATTTGCCTTATTATTACACTAGAAATTCACAATTAGAATTAATTTAAACAAAGAGCATTCAGTTATTAATGAGGATAGCTGATACAAGATATGGATAATCATTACTGTTTATGCTTTTCTTTTCTTTTTAACTATGCATGTTAAGATATTATAATGTTTATTACTTTCTTGTAATCAAGAAAATATAAGAGAATAATATCTAGATTATTTCAGAAAAAATCATTGTGTTTTTACAGAAAAACAAAAATGTTGAACATGAAACAATAAAAATGATTTTTATTATTTTTTAGGGTTACGTAAAATAAAGAAATTTCTTTTGTGAATCTAAAATATCATATCGAATCTAAACTATTCAAAAACAGCATTTAAACATATATGTCATTCAAGTTCATCAGTAACTTGTTATAAACCTTACTTCTCTTAAAAATGATGTATTGCGAAACAATGTTTTGAATTAAAGGGAAATAGGAATGCAGCTTTTAATAATCACATGTTTACAGCCAGCCACAAATAATAGTTTTTTCTAAAAATAATAGATGGCGCCATGTATGGCGAAAATACCAAGATTTTATTTCTATTTATAGAAGAGAAAGGATTCCTGCATTCTGATTGGAAAAAGTAGATAAAATATTCGAAGTATATTCGAAGTGGATTTAAATTGGTGGATACAGATTTATTTAATTATTTATTTTTATTTTTTTTTTTTCATTTTCATAAGAAAGTGTTACTAAAAATTTAAAAGGGATGTTACTGCAACACGAAAGAGGGAATTCAATTATAAATAAAGATTTAAATAACTTCTATTTAAAAATAGATTTATAGACGTTCTTAATTTTTTATAGAGATTATTTAACGAGATGAATAACAATTTTATTTTATTTTTTTACTCGGATGCTTTAGACAAATAAAATAAGGAGCGAAAAAATTCAACATGCCAAAATTGCTCTTAATGCAAAAATGTTCTTCCGACATTTAGAAATTATTTTTGTTTTTTACGAGTGAGAAAAAGCTAATATTAAAAAAAATATTCATATGAAACATTGGGAAACACAGGGGACGAGTTTCTTATTTATTTATTTATACTTTTATTATTATTATTTATTTTCTTTTTCGTACCGGGCTTTGGGGTTACAAGCTCAGCCAGGGCCGAAACTACGGGGATGGGGGGGGGGGGAGGGGAATGTTACCCGGTCGCCAGAATGGAAGGCGGAGGGGGTGCCAAGTGAAGATTTGGTTTGTCGTTTGATAGAAAAAAAAATATGAAATTTGGGATAAATATATTTTTAGCTGGAAAGTCTAAAAGACAGAAAAACTGAGCCAAGTGCATAAAATTGACAAATAGTAGATAAAAAGATTGGTGAGGTTGGGTGACTGCCTGGGATACTAAAAAATACGGAGTGGAAAATACGCAATTTAAAAAATATACTTTATTTTACTATAATTACTTTTTGTACATCCAGATCCGGCCTTAGAGGAGCCCCACCAGTGGCTCCATCCAAGGTTGGGGAGTGAGACAATTGGGAACAAGTGGGGAAAACTTCCCACAAGTTTGAACTTTCCACGTTCCATAGTTTACTAGAAAAACGGCTGTGACAGACAGACACACGAGTGATCTTATAATGGTTCCGTTTTTACTTTTTAAGGACGGAACTCTAAAAACATAAATATATCAGCTTTTGAAAGTTTGTGGAATTTTTATGAAAATAGAATTAAATAAAACAAAAGTAGAATGATAAAGCTAGCTATACATATGAATATATGTATATTTTTGGAATACAGAGCACATTTTGTAAGAGATTTTCAGGATAATTATATAGAAAATTTTTCATGAAATTTTTGTGTTTTAAGTTTACATTTTGATAACCCTTATTTGTAACTATCTGTATAGTTTGTAATTTTTTATCAGTGGCGTATCCAAGGGTAAGGGTCTATCCGTGAAGAAGGGCCTAGAGAGACCTACAGGAGTAGACGAGCTATTCACATTTCGAATTATTGCGGTTCATTGTTTTATTAGCCGACACTTCCAAAACGGATGAAGTTATACAATTCATTTGTATCTTTCTTTTTATATATGTCAAATTTAACTTTTAAATTCCGATTTTCAAACCTTTTTTTTTTTTTTTAAATAAAGTCTTTGTCTACAGGTGGTCCTGTTTTAATATCATCAGGATTTAAAAAGAAAATAATCGTCTTTCGTCTGTGTGTCTGTTTTCTTGCCTTTTTAGGTAGATTTCGTAATAAATACTACCTATTTAGATTCTCCCCTAAATTGGAATTTTTGAAAAAATTCTGCAGATCTACTACTTTGCCGACATGACTCCCAGAACCCAAAACCACCCCCTAGTTCAAAACTTTATCTATCTATCTAATGTCACTTTTTTTTGGACAAGATAATTGCAATAATTCTGCACAAATCTCTTCCAGATTGATACATAAAATCAAGGGGCATAAAATCTCGGTCAAGTTCGTCAATGGGCAAAATCGAACCAACGGGGTGGGGGGGGGGGGGGGGGCTTTTTGTGAAAACAGGAAACTCCCCATAATTTCTTAATTATGATACGTATCGAATCCGTTTAAAGTTATTATTACTTCTAGAAAAAGGGCGTAAATTTATGTATGGCAGATTTTTTATATCATTAAAAATGGCCCCAAGGGGAGGAAAAAGGGGGGGGGGGGTTTAGAAGAAAAAAAATCATAACTTCGTCAATTCAAAAGATATCAAATCCGCTTAAATTTATTATAAATCCTCTTAATATTATCTAAAACTTTTATATTCACAAGTTTTTTATAGGACCAATCCTTATAGCAAAAAAAAAAAAAAAAAAAAAAAAAAAAAAAAAAAAAATTCCTGCTGGCTCTGCCTGCAAACAAGTTAGGTTTCAAAGTGGTCGGTTCCAACTATCGCATCATGGCAAAAAGGTAATTTCTTCCACAATTCCCAACAAACAGGCGCCCCATGGTCTGCGTCTTCAAAATCTACCTGTGCCTGTAGGACGAACCGTTAGGGATTTTTTTTTATTTCACAGTGTTTAACATTCGTAAAATTGGATCGTTCGTCACGAAATTTTAATGTTATGTTAATATACACAGTACTACTTTACATTTTTAAAACAATCGTCGTATCGTGTACAGCTTTATTTTTTACAGGGAAAGTAAAAAAATAATAATAATAATCATCGTCTACTGCACGTCAAAATGAGCGATATTTTCAACAAATGTTATTAAAATGAATGTGACTAAAAGTGCTTTTACATTATGGCGTTATCGTTTTAGGCGTTAGAGTTCCTGGCATTAATCATAGAACCCCAAACAATCAGCGTGCTGTATTGGTTATTATGCCGTTATTATGACTGGTTGGGTCTTATGATTTAATGCCATGTAAAATATGCTTGCGTCTTTCGCACGCGCCAAGATTGAATGGCGGCGACCTTTTCCTTGGCGATATTTTACATGGCTTAAACTTTTAAATCGGTTTTAATTTTTCGAATTGGCACTGACGATGGAGTTTTAGGGGCTCCGAAACAGCTGTTTGCCAATTTATATATTTTTATTTGTGCTATTTCACGTTGTTCGTTTATTTTTAACATATTTTCTAGTCTGGAATTTTGGACCAGCGCATGGTTCTTATATATTTGAATCTGTGTTAATCAACTCCTCTCTCTATTTCACTGGTGCGTAGCGCAATGCCTTTCTATATTTGGTTTTTTATATATTACAGCTGGATTTTTATGTATTTTATAGATCTATTATTATTTTCACATTCATTGGAATTTTTAGGTATGTTATATGCTCATCTGACAAATCCATAATTTATTCATAGTATTTTATATTTGATTTTCATTTGATTGGGTTTAATTTTGTAGTATCATTTCATTTTAATTTTATACTGTATCTTTCTTAGTTTTTCACACATGTGATTTCATTTTAACTAAATATATGTGTGTGTGTGTGTGTTCATTTTTATTCATAAAATATAAAGCTGATATTAGAGATATAATTATGGAGCATTTTTCCATAATTGCATTAAAATATGGATTTTTCGAGTTAAAGTGCATCAGATTTCTGTCGTTGTTGTTCAGCTTGGGATTGGGTTTCGAGTTCACTTCAGATAGAATTTTCGGGTTCGAGTCTTCGAATCGGGTATAATCCAAGCGGAATGGTCCAATGTGAATAACAATAAAGGGTTGCCACAAAAACACGTAGGTAAGAAACTATTCCCTAAAGTCAA
Source organism: Maratus michaelseni (assembly GCA_963931845.1). Classification (NCBI taxonomy): domain Eukaryota; kingdom Metazoa; phylum Arthropoda; class Arachnida; order Araneae; family Salticidae; genus Maratus; species Maratus michaelseni. The sequence goes on along the minus strand of OZ007587.1, from coordinate 317,669,815 downwards.
TTATTTTAAAAAAAAAAATAGAAATACTTGTTTTTATTTATTTATTTTTATTTTTTCTCCCCCACCCCACTCTCTTTGTAACTAAAAAAAAAAAAAAAAAAAAAAAAATACAATACAAATATGCATGCTTAAATAAAATTGGCAATGTATCAAGAATAATAAACGCTACATAAAATCTAAGAACGACATGACTTCGTTGCATAAAATTATTTTTCTAATGCAATGTTACTCAATAATATTCTTTATTAATAACTTAAAAATAGGCATTTCGTATGACAAGATTACTGAGACATTTTTGCAGTTAACAATCAGAAAAGCCATGCAATCCTGTTTGAAATAAATTTTGACCCGCTACCATAGAAACTCAAAAGGTAGTTCGGAAAATAAAGGAGTAATGATTGCTAGAAAACAGAGAAAACGATTTCGCAGACTTATCACATTCTAAAATATTCAGATGTATATTTAAAATTAAACCACATGTATGAAAAACATATATATATATATATATATATTTATAATGAAATCCCACATGTGAAAAATCAAAGGAAGAGATAGGTATAAAAATTAAAGGAAAATGTACTACAAAAAAACAAAATAAAATGCAAATGCAAATGTGAAATGCTATGGAATCATCAGAGGAGCTTCATAAGAATAATCCATAGTAAATATATGTTATTTCATCAGATATTGTCAGCATTAAGCCTAAAAATAACAATATTAAACTCCTTATAACATATCAAAAACACTCAAAAAATGTGAAAAGTATAAGACATCTTAAAAAATAAATAATGATCCAACCGTAATAGATTAAAAAAAACTAAATAATAATAGACACAACTCACCATTTAAATAAAGAGAGGAAATGATTAATTCAGATTAAAAAATATTACCTATGTTCAATCGAAAGTGCCTAACTAGGAAGTGCTGTGTCATTGGCAAAAAAAAAAGTACAGTAGTAATAAGAAAATGAAGTAGCTGATGCTGCCATCTAGCCTAAAATATAGAAAGAAAAGGAAATGCTGCTATATAGCTTTTTTTTTCTTTTTTTTAAAGAATAATTATCTTAAGGTTGGTTGGTTGATTTATGACGGCTGATTATCTACTCCAGGGACATAAGCCCTAGGGTGTAGCGCCTTCCTTGGGGGTCTTTCTAAGGGATCCTAACCTCTAATTACGGCAAGGTTAGAAGAAAACCGCGGAAAACTCCGAACGGTTAGGTCGACGACCGCAACAGGGGTTTGGATCCAGCACCTCCCGTCTACCAGCTTTGAGAGCATAACTTCTCAGCCACTGGTGGGGCTGAATTATCTAAAGAAAAATTACATTCATTGTAGTTATTAAAGTAAATCAAGACATAAATAGATATGAAGATTAATTGGGAATAAACTGGTAGTAAACAATAATTAAAATTAGATAGTATGTAGTTAATAGTATTTTAAAATCTGGAAAGATGATGTAAGTAATAACTTAAAAATTGAATAGATGAAGAAAATATTAATTAAAATCACATAACTAGAAAAAAATAAAAAATACATGAATATGTAAATGATATATTAATATAAAAAAGGAATAATTTAAGGGGATGAAAATATATAGCCATATATGAGGAGACATTATGCAAATGACAAAATGACCAGTGGACCCGTGCGACGATTTCGCACTGAAGTCTAATAATTTTTAGCAATATCTAATATTTTTCATATGCAGATTTAAACTTCTAAAGAAAATTATTTGAAGACAACATTGGTCAAGCCAAAATATCGTCTCATTTATTACACAAAATTTACAGATAAAACTGATTGAAGATAGCAAAAGGTACGCGTGAGAAAAAAAAATTAACAATGCGTATTTTAACTGCATTAGAAGATGACGTAATCTGCTGCTTGAAAAACATGAAACAAATAAAAATAAATGGAATGCATTTAAAATACAGTTTAATCTAACATGACAAAGCACACCTTTTATTCTACGCGTGAAACATCCCGGCTTAGATCGATCGATGGTGTCTTTTTCTTTTAAACATTTCAATTTCAATTTTGCGCTTTAACCATAAAAATAAAATAAACCGGTGCGGAGAAATCATACTTATTTCTTTTTGTGCTATTTATTTTTTTTATAATCATTGCTGAGTCTCATATAATGCAGTATTTTATTTTTGTGGCAACAGTAATTTGAGGAAAACCTTTCATTTCATTTCTGAAAACAATGCCGATTACATTTTTAATTAACAGCAATTTTTACTCAAAAAACATTTATAATCATTGTTGAGGATCATATGATGCGGTATTTTATTTTTATGGCAGCACTAATTTGAGGAAAATCTTTCATTTCATTTATGAAAACAATGCAGAGTTATTTTTTAATTAACAGCAATTTTTAATCAAAAAACATGTTTTAACGAAATATGAGTGTACTATGTCAGAAGCCGCTTCAAAAACCTTTCGAATGATACCTCATTCGTTGTTGTGCATTTCGTAAATCCATAGAAAAAGGGATGGGGGCAGCAGAAATAATATGTATGATTGTGTTAATGAAAGAATGATAAATGATTGTGTCAGATGCATAAAACACCCTTTCCTCCCTGTACAGTCCGGAAGAACTTTTTAATTTTTAAGCTTAATAATCTATCCTCTTCAATAAAAAGCTACGCGTTGCTGACGACTGGCTTTTTTGCTAAACATTGCCACAGTTTTAATCTCGGAAAATGAAACAGTTGAAGTTACTGAAAAAATTAATAGCTGGAAAAGTATTTCTCATAAAATTGTTAGACAAACTTTGTTAGAAAGGTAAAAAATTGTATTTTTCTTGATATAAATTTCAAATCTAATGATTATGCCGTTTTTTAAATATTGAATTTCAAAAATTACCAAATTTCACAATGGAGTACCATAACGAAACCTTCACGCGTAAAAAGATAATGATAACGGCATTGTGTCCTGACGTGTATTGCGTGTAATACTGGCACGAGTCTACTATAAAATATGATAAAGAGTTTGTTAATTGTATATGTTGCTTAATTAATGCATTAATTTCTTTAAATGCGTTACGTGAACGAAGTCACGGGTAACAGCTAGTGTATACATAAAATACAAATGGGAATTTCGTTCCCGCTGCTTATAACTTGAGTTCTGCTGAAAGGATTTTGATGGAATTTGCACTGTTAGATAGATAATTTTTCAGGTAAAGTTTTAGTATAATATAACATATTGTTCTATGTTGCTTAGTTATGGGGGTTAAACCATTTTTTTTTTAAGTTCTACTGAACGGATTTTGATGGGAGTTGCTCAGTTAGATAATATTTCAGATTTTGGGAATTGTTTTTACATTTAATACATCATTCTACATTGTTTTAGCTATGGAGCTATGAGGGAAGTTCTCAGTGGAGTAGTTGTAAAAAAACCAGAGGGAATGCTGTAGGCAAAGGTGTATACTAGAGAGTATATGCTATAGTTACGGAGTGTTTGCAGCGCTTCATAAAAGTTCCAGAAGGTATACAGCGTATAGCAGCGTATAGCAGCGTATAGCAGCGTATGTCCTCTACTATATCCCTGAAAGTTCTATAATCAGGTGTTCTATAATCAGGTAGATCTGTTGATTAGAGCCAAGATAGCGTACACAATATTGCACGTACTACTATATTTGGATACAACCCCTCATATTTTTGCTTTCTTTTGGGAACAACGGATTTCGAACTTATTCTATCGACGATAATTTTCAGAATTTTCAAGCTATGAGTTTGAGACTTTCACAAAAGTTGCTCTATATAATTAGCTAATACATTATGCATATTATATTTTGATTGCATTCGCGCATGCGCAGTGAAACATTTTTTAGTAAACCTGCTCATTTTTCATCCAATTTTTATTATTTTTTAATTCTGATTGCAGAGTATTATGTACAATGTTTTTTGTCATATTTTCTAAAAATAACTTTTTTTTATATTAAGAACTCTACAAATTATAAGCAAAAAACTAGGCGAAATTTGGGACTGTTTTATAAAATCCTTAATTTCTCTACGAGTATACATGCTATCCTCATAAAAAGGAACACAGTATATTACAATAAGCGACTTATTAATAATCTCGAGTTTGAACGCCTTTGCTACATTAGTTTTTACAGGATTATCCAAAAGATATTCGTTCTTTTTCAATTTATTGACAGTCCCCTATGGCGTTTCGTGAAACAATCTTCGTGGAAATATATAACCTATACTATACTGTTTACACACCTGCAGTTTCAGGTTAATTCCTCATGTATTTTTCTAGGTAGTTAACAAAACGTCTAAAATCGCAAGTGACCGGTCACCTTTGACCATATAGTGTATAATCAGATGAACCCGATTATTTAAGATTAGCCTTTTTAAAGTATTCTGCTGAAGGGATTTTGATGGGACTTGCATTGTTAATTAGATAATTTTAGGGAAAGTTTTAGTTTATAACATATTGCTCTACGTTGCTTAGTTATAGAATTATCGCTGAAATTCTATAATCAGATGAACCCGATTATTTAAGATTAGCCTTTTTAAAGTATTCTGCTGAAGGGATTTTGATGGGACTTTGCATTGTTAACTGGATAATTTTTCAAGAAAGTTTTCAGTATATAAAATATCATTCTATGTTTCTCAGTTATAGAATTATGGAGAAAATTTTATAATCAGATGAACCCGATTACGAAATATTAGCCTTTTTAAACGATTCTGCTGAGAGGATTTCGATGGAACTTTCACTGTTAGTTTAATAATATTTCAAAGATGGTTTTAAAATATAAAATATCGTCTTATGTTGCTTAATAATAAAGCTATGATGGTAAGTTCCATATAATATATATATATATATATATATATATATATATGTGTAAGATATCGCCTCTGTATAACGGGCGCACCTCGATATAACGAACACACATCGATCTCTCTGTAACGAGCGGTCGATCACCGCTATCACACATCCCAGTAATAGATATCCATCGTTAATGTAGTCGTGCACAAGCAGGAGAAATAAGCAGGCATTTTCCTGGGAACTAGCTTTTATTCCAATTAATTACAAGTCTCTTCATAAGCTAGGCCCAGGGGACAGTTTGAAGAGTCTTTTACCGGGGAAACATCGTCTTATCGTTCATATTTCGGCGAATTGCCGGACTTACAACGGCAAGGATGCCGTCGCACTTCGAAGAATACTGGCCACAGTTTTTGTGGAGAGTGATTAGAGTCAAAAGCCATGCAAAATACGTGCTCCTGACATTATATACGGCCGGACCACCGCTAAAGACCGCTTTGCAACTTATGAAATAATGTAATTTAATTGGCTAATTAGCCCTTGACTCATATCTGGGTAAGCAGCCCAGATAATTAACATGCAAGATGTAGCCACCGGGAGAAGAGAGATGCGCTACCGTCAGCACTTTTAATCTTAACGAGGATTCAAAATTGATATCTGTTCGTAATAAATGTATCGTAAGGAAAGTTAAGTTACAGGGGCAACTAGAAATGAAGGCAAAACTTTAAAATTTTGACACACGATTTAGGGATTTTAAACTTTGAATTTTTATATTTTAGTTTCTGATTTGGAATGGGTTTAACTAACTATCCTTTCATATCAATCTACATTCGTTCACATTCAAAATTCTTTCATACTTTTTCACATTCATTTCACATCCCCCCCCCTTTAAAAATGAGCACCACAGTACTTGTCAGCAAGGGCTGTGGGGCTCAACCCCATAAGTTAAACTCATTTTAAAATAGGCTATCGATTTTTTTTTTTTTTCCTTTACGGAATTCTAATTAGACTCTCAAACTGCTTGGGCTTACTTTTACATAAAATACTGGTACTATTTGATGATATACACTGAAGATTAAACATATGACATATACTGTAAACAAAACACACAGCTGCAGCAAAAAAAATTTAAACATTTCTCGCGAGAACATTGTGTGCTATTTTTTTGAAAGTCTGTTAGCACATTGCAAAAGTTTTTGTTAACCAATATGTCCTGTTAGAATTGTTCGTGGGTTATATTTGGTTCATCAGGAAAGGTAAACATTGCACCTTTCTTTAAACATACAATACAATAAAAACTAAATAATATGATACTTTAAAGCAGAAATATAATATGGCAATTACTTATATTATTTACAAACACAAACAATTAAAATATGCACTTAAACTTATAAAAATACTTCAACATGATATAAACACTTATTCAAAACATTAAATTAAAAAAATATATCATAAAAGATATTTCAAATATATTGTAAATATAGGACAAAACAATTACTACAAATGCAATAAAAACAACACAAACATGAAAATGTCATCTGAGCAGTTACAAGCTCTGTTACTACTCCAAATTATCTATTTATAAGCATCTTTGGGCTTATAGGACACTCTAGTGGGACTTATTCTCAGGAGAAAAAAAAAATTGAACTTGAAACTTTGTAAAAATAGGAAATTCTAACCAAAAAAAAAAAAAAAAATAGGCTATCCTTTCCACCAATTTCAGTGAGACATGGATTTCTAAACTCTGAGGTGATTATCATCCAAAAAATGTGTCTCTTGCACAAGGAAAAAGGAAAAGTGGATGTCGATAATCACCTACAGAGGGAAAGCGAAGCAGTTTTGCCAAATTCTCCATTCTACATGGAAAGAGAAAATGGGAAAACAGTTCGACTATAGACGGGAGGCCACGGAGCGGAGGACCCCTAACGTGTTCCTGGTTTTGTCATTGTATGAGTAATAAAAAAAAATAAAAAGGTTAGCAGTACTTTAAAACTGCTCCGCCAACTACACCACTGGGTTTTAAATTAACATCCAGCTGGGTCCTCATCCAAACACTAAAATGATAGAGGGACGATAGGAAAGCAAAAATAAAAAATTGAACGATGAAAGAAATAGACGGGGGTTATTCATGGTAGAGTTTTAAATTTTGAGGAGGGTTATAGAATCTCAACTTGGAGGCGTGCACTATTTCAGAATTTCTCTTAAAATGTATACTGGGTTTATCAATTTCAAAACTTACATCAGATAGTTGTTTTAAGATAGTATATGGTCCAGAATATGGTGGAGTCAATTTACGTGTATTAGGATAGTGGAATTCTTCATACATTACAATGTCACCAACTTTAAACTTTACAGGAAGAAAACGAGCATCATAATGGATTTTGTTTTTTTTATGGTAAGCTATTGTTCTTTCCTTAGCCAATTTTCTAGCTTCTTCAACAGGAGGGTAATAATCATTATCTGGTAAAAGAGGATCATAAGGTAATTTTCCTAACAGCAAATAACTAGGTGGAAACTGAGTTACAGAATGCGGAGTAGCATTATATTGGTACAATACTTCATCTAAAAATTTTGTCCAAGGTAATTTAGTTGGTGATGAATTTACAATACATTTTAATCTGGTGACAATAGTTTGATTCAAACGCTCAATTTTCCCATTCGTTTCCGGGTGATGACTGGAGGTTAATCGGTGTTTGATATTATAATTACGAAGAAAACGTTTAAATCTAGAAGCTGTAAATGCTCCATTTCTATCAGTAAGTATTTTTTCTGGTACTTGAGTTTGAAATAATTGTTTCAAAATGTTTGTATAAGTTTCAGTTGTTACACTTTTTGACGCGAAACCCCACACATAGCGAGTTGCATGGTCTATGACCAAATGCAGATATTTCTTTGCCGAATTATAATGATTAAATCCGCCAACAGAGTCCAATGCCAAGCATTCAAAAGGTATATCCGTTGGGGGCATGAGCTGCAACAAACCAAATCTTTTTTGCCTACTTTTTTTGTTGATTTGGCAGGTATGACAATGTTTAACAAAATTTTCAATATCTTTATTAAGATTAGGCCAATAATATTGATTTGTAATTAAATTTATCATCTTATAAATTCCAGGATGTCCAAAATCTGTGTGGGCTTTTTCCAAGAGGGGTAAACGTAAAGCCATGGGGACGACAATCTTATACAAACTTTTCTTTTTAATCACAATAACATCATTAATTTCAATATATTTTTTACCATCTACCTTGACATTTTCTTTTTTCTGATTTTCTCTGATATCATTCAAGTTGAGTAAATGTGTATGATGTGGGGGGTCTTCTGAAACAGGTAATCTAGACAGCATATCCGCCTCTACATTAGTGGAGCCCTTTTTATATTTAATATCGTAGTCAAACATACTCAGTTTAAGGGACCAGCGGAAAAGACGTCCTCTTAAGTTTTTAACATTTTTGAGCCAAGTGAGAGCCGCATGGTCTGTATGAATGACAAATTTTTGACCATGTAAATAATGGTAAAATTTATCTAGAGCATCCACAATTGCCAAACATTCGAGCTCAGTAATTGCATAATTTTTTTCATAGTCGCGAAGATTTCTAGAATGATATGCTATGGGATGCAAAATACCATTTTCATCAGCCTGTTTCACAACACATCCCACTCCAAGACTTGATGCATCTACAAATAAATTACAAGGTGTTTTGGGATCAAACAATCTTAAGATAGGTTTTTGAATTAGAGCTGCTTTTAATTTTTCAAAAGAATTTTGACAGTCCTGGTCCCATACATAGGGAACATTTTTCTTTAACAAATTATTAAGAGGAAATCTAACCTCAGCATATTTATGAATGAATTTATTATAAACATTAATAGATCCCAAAAAGCGTTGTAACTCTTTAACATTGGTTGGTGGTTTTAACCTCTTGATGGTTTCAATATTTGGGTTATCGGGTGTAATACAACCATTCGACACTTCATATCCAAGAAAATTAATTGTCTTCTTAACAAAATTACATTTAGACAGCTTTAATTTAAGATTTTCCTGGACACAAATATCAAAAATGATTTCCAAATGATGGTAATGTTCTTCTTCATTTTGTGAGAATACAATAATATCATCAAAATAACTGCATGCAAAGTCAATTTTATATTTATTTAGGATTCTTCGAAGGATACGGTTAAAATTCGCGGGCGCATTTTTCAAGCCGAAGGCGAGCGTCTTCCACTCAAATAAGCCAAATGTTGTGGCAAAAGCTAATTTTTCAGTATCTTTAGGGTGGATAGGTATATGCCAATATCCACTTGCTAAATCGAGAGTGGAAAACACTTTAGCTTGCACCAATTTGTCCAATAAAGTGTCGATTCGGGGTAAGGGTTCTGCATCTGTTTTGGTTATGGCATTTAATTTTCGGAAATCGACACACAACCGAGTTTTCTTTCCTTCTTCACGTTTATAAACTAAGGTTACAGGTGAAGAATAAGGGGAATGACTTTCTTTAATGATACCGGCTTTTAACAAATTTTGAACTTGTTCTCTAATTTCTTCTTCTTCCTTAGGGGAAGTACGATAAGCTCTAAGTGAAATTGGTAAGTCGGAAGTTAAATGTATTCTCTGGGGTTCCATGTTGACACATCCTACATCATATTTATCTTTGGTAAAAATACCGACATATTTGGCTAATAGAGTAGGCAGTTTGTTAGGTGCAGACTGAACTTGGATAGGTTCAGTGGCGTTTACAAACTCCGGCTCATAATTTTCACCAAATATCCCTGCATTTTCCTTTTCTGAGACATCTTCATTAGGTTCTGACACGTGCAAGGAATTAACTGTTGGAATATTTCGTAATTAGTTCAGGAGAGGCACTCTTTGGTTATTTTGGAAAATTTGCATCTTAACACAATCAATATTTAACTGGAAACTTTGGCAATGGTTAAGTCCAATAAGGGTATAGGGTAATTTATTATCAATAACATAAAGATCAACATATTTGGATATGCGGCCAATTTTCAAATTAACACGACATTTTTCCTGCAAGGTGAGAATGCCTTGTGTTTGAGCGACCGATAGACCTTTACGAGTTTTGGAAGTGTTTAATTGGAATTTTTGGACTAAATGTAATGGAATGACACTTAACGAGCTTCCTGAGTCAATCAAACAGGGTATTGAGTTTTCTGGTATCCCTAGAGTAGTAATTTGACGTTTCTTTGGGTTTTCTTTGGATCCTTTTCTTTTTTCTATGTACCCGGGTACTATTAGTTGTCATTGGTTACTACTTGGGCTTGCAGAAAAATCACTTTGTGTCTGATTTGGATTCTGGATTTGAATGTTTGGTTGTTGGGTTAGAGAGGAGGCCTCTAAAGATTGCTTTCGAAAAGGACAATCTCGTACCCAATGGTAAGCATTTGGAATATTAAGATTAAGGCAGACACGGCATGGCGATGGTGGCAATGTAGCCTGGTAGTGTATATTTGGTCTAGGAGGAGACGGTTGAAATGGTCTCACATTTTGGAAAGTTCTTTGAGGGTTAGACACATTTGGGCGATTCTGGGGGTTTTGATAAGGGTATCTATAATTCCAGGATCGCATTGGAAAATTCTGCTCAGCGGTATTAGGGCGATATGGTCGCCATTGTCTCAACTGATTTTGGGGAGTTGGGTCTGGTTTATTTTCAGGACTCTTGCCTGCTACTTCAAGCTTAGTAAGTTTAAAAACTAATTCTCTCCATTCTGTGGCAGTTTTAGGGGCATTAGTCACAATAAGTCTCTGCATCGAAATTGGCAAACCTTCGGATAACCCTTCTAGAATGAATTTGTTATCTAAACCCAGATTACGACCCATTTTAGTTTTCTTTTGGTAGTACTCGTTGAGGTCATCACCTGACCTATACCGAATACTAGCAAAGTCGCTTAGTGATAGTGTATCTGGGGTAGAAAAATTTTCATGGAATAGTGAAACAAACTCATTCCAGTGCAAAACATTAAGACAGTTGTTAATGTATAGGGTAAGGGCACTATCTTTTAAAAATTTCTGGATGTTTCTTATCTTCCAAACATCATCTTTTCTGGACTCAATACATACAGCCTCAAAATAAGCAAGCCAAGAGGCAAAGATCATCTTAGCTTCCGGCGAAAACGGGATAATCTCGGGGTCTTTTGTTTTTTCCTCACTATTTGCTGCATAGGTACCTACAGCGGCCTTTTTGATTGACTCTATTTCAGGGATTAGGGTGTGATTTTTAACAGGTTGTTGGCTCACTTGACTGATAGCTCCATTCATATTTACAGGGGCACTTTCATGTATTTCCGTATTTGGAGGACTTTCAAGGGGATTCCCATTTCCCTCAATTTCTGTATTTTTTTCCTTTAAAGATTCGTCACCTTCACTCACTTGAGTGGATTTGTCTTCTGCGCTCATTTTTATTACTTATTTTTACAATCTCATTAAACAAAATATAAAAAAAAATATTTTTACTAGAAAAAATCTTTTTTTTTTTTTTTAATTTGCCCTCTTTTTTTTTTTTCTTAATTTTTCATTAAATCCCGCTTAAATTTCCAAAATAATAAACAAAAATAATCTGCTTCATTTAATCACTTAAGTTGTAACATAGAGATAATAAAATAATAATAATAATAATAATAATAATAATAATAAAATAATAATAGTATTTTTCATAAAAATAACACTTAAAAAATAATAAAATTTCAAATTGTTTTTCTTTAATTGTTTTTCTCTCTTACTGCTTCAAAAAATAAAAATAGAAAGTTTCTGTCCGCTTTTAAATTCTTCTTAAAAAATAACAAAATCGAACATACCTATTTCTTCTTTTTCTTTTAAATCCATTTGATTGCACAGAATACTCACGTGGAAAAAAGAAAAAAAAATATCAACATTAAAACGAAACCAAAACAGGAAGCATCAACCAAACAACGGACTCTTGACACACGCAAAGAAAGGGAGAAAAAAAGAACATTCCTCCTTCTGCCAGGAGATCGTTGACCTTGAATTTTCCACAAACCATCTGTGAACCATCCCTTTCACTGGATAGTAGGTCATTTGAGATAACTATTGAAAGTGAATGAACAAAACTGTTTTTCTTTTGGAGTGAAGCGCTGAAGAAAAATTGTTTATTTTAAGTAGGCAACGAAATAAAATGTTTATCCGAGATTTGACAGCTTAATGAGGAACGAAGCAGGAGCTCTTTTATTAACTGATCGTAGATATTTATTTCTTTATTTTGGACACAAACTTTTTCTTTTCAGTTAAACACACTAGTCTTCTGTTATTTTCTTTTAAAGGCCCGGTGATTAAAAATAAAGTCTTTTTATGGTTGGTTCGATTACGATGTTTCTTATTGATGAATAGGTATTTAAAAGAAAGGATTTTCCCATGACAGGTATTTAATCCTAGCAGACTCACTGTAAGATATCGCCTCTGTATAACGGGCGCACCTCGATATAACGAACACACATCGATCTCTCTGTAACGAGCGGTCGATCACCGCTATCACACATCCCAGTAATAGATATCCATCGTTAATGTAGTCGTGCACAAGCAGGAGAAATAAGCAGGCATTTTCCTGGGAACTAGCTTTTATTCCAATTAATTACAAGTCTCTTCATAAGCTAGGCCCAGGGGACAGTTTGAAGAGTCTTTTACCGGGGAAACATCGTCTTATCGTTCATATTTCGGCGAATTGCCGGACTTACAACGGCAAGGATGCCGTCGCACTTCGAAGAATACTGGCCATAGTTTTTGTGGAGAGTGATTAGAGTCAAAAGCCATGCAAAATACGTGCTCCTGACATTATATACGGCCGGACCACCGCTAGAGACCGCTTTGCAACTTATGAAATAATGTAATTTAATTGGCTAATTAGCCCTTGACTCATATCTGGGTAAGCAGCCCAGATAATTAACATGCAAGATGTAGCCACCGGGAGAAGAGAGATGCGCTACCGTCAGCACTTTTAATCTTAACGAGGATTCAAAATTGATATCTGTTCGTAATAAATGTATCGTAAGGAAAGTTAAGTTACAGGGGCAACTAGAAATGAAGGCAAAACTTTAAAATTTTGACACACGATTTAGGGATTTTAAACTTTGAATTTTTATATTTTAGTTTCTGATTTGGAATGGGTTTAACTAACTATCCTTTCATATCAATCCACATTCGTTCACATTCAAAATTCTTTCATACTTTTTCACATTCATTTCATATATATATATATATATATATATATATATATATATATATAAGCAAATTGGAATTTCATTCCGAATGCTTATAACTCATGTTTTGCTAAATGGATTTTTAATGGACTTACATTGTCAAATATAGGTAATATTTGGAGGAAGGTTTTCGTGTATAAACACATTGTTATACGTTGTTTAATTATAGAGCTATGAGAGAAAGTTCTATAATTAGGTCAACCCCACTGTATAAAAAAATGTTGATTTTACAGCATAATACTGGCACTGCACCTGCCAGTATTATACCGTAAAATTAACAGTAATAAACACTAAAATAAGCAGTAATACAAACCACTCGCTAACAAAACATTAATAGAAATTTTTTTGTTTTAAACTGTTTTTCTAAAAAATTTTATGAATCAGTTGCATAAATGTTTCTAAACATTTTAAAATAACAAGTTAAAGTGATTCTGTAATTTTTTTTTTAAGAAAGTGTCTTTAAAAAGTCATGAAGTTATTTCTCAAAGTACTCGTTTACAAAATTGATATAATATTATTTTCTTTTAAAGTTGGAACTAAATTCACTAGTTTAGTTTTTCTAACAATAGCATTAAATGGAAGTGAAATAAAGGTTAATGCATAAGGTAGCGGTTACAATGGGAACGCACTTTCATCATATGTATAGGGTTGGTGATGTCTTTGTTACAAAAATCCCGACACGTTCACATACATTTATACAAAATGTATAAACACATATATAACTTACATACTTAACATATAACTTATTTGAATGGTGAAACCTTTTCTATCACTTTCATAAAAAAATAAGTTATTTCAAAAAATATAATTATTTTACACATTAGTACAAAACTTGTTTATATGATTTTGAAAATTTATTAGTATCTGATAATTAAAACTTTTTTTATAGCTGATTATTCCTTTTCAGCAAAACATTTCATTTAAAAAATAAACCTTCACTTAATTCATTAAAAACTTATGCATACAAAAATTAAAAAATGAATTGTTTTCTTAATTTTCAAAACTTTTGTTTCTATAAAACTTGTTCAACACTTTCGTTACTTTATTTCATTTAAATTATTATCATTACAGTAATCTATTTCTTAATTTCACACTATTTGAAATTCATTTGCAAAATAGTTGACCAAAAAAATAATTAATTAATTAATTAATTAATTAATTAATTAAAATAAAAAATTACTTAATTAAAAAAATACTTAATTAAAATTTCTTCATGATCTTCATGAACAGCACTAAGTTTGGATGTCACGTGTGCATCCTACTCGCAGCAGCGTGGTACTGTCAACCCCTCAGGGGAAAAGCTCTCGACCAATCAGAACGCCGATCGCAGCGTCCCCTAGGACGATGATGCCATATACCGTAGCCTACGATGATGCGCGGCGCTGTAACAGCGACGTGCATCATCGTAGGCTACGCATATACCCTCGTGACACTGTTTAACTCATTTGTCATTTAGTCTGCACTGGGATTTTATGAGAGAAGGTCGTGTCTGCGACGCTCCGTCCTTCGTAAATATATTTTTCCTACGATCTCACCGCATTCATCTTCATTAACTTTCTCATTAACCTTCTCATTAATCTTAACAAACTTGTTATCTGATCTAACATTCACCTGTCACCTATCCATCACTCACCTGTCATCTATCCTTCTCTAACCACGCCCCCTAATCCTCACTCCTCCCTCCACATTTCCACCTTAGCAATCGAACTGTCTTTTTTCCACTACTCGTAGGATTTTTTTTTTTTAATAGAAATATTGATATTTCGCTTTTCTGCGTAAATTCTAGTAACGAAATTTTTTGTTGCAAATTTATATTTTATATTTTGATGACATTTCACAAAAAAAATGCATATTTTTTAAAAGGGCAATGTATATCACTACCTTTTGGACTAAAAAAAAACTATTTTGTTTTTGTCTCATCGTATTAGATTAAGTCTACGATGAGTTCTGGTGCCCACAGTTGGATTCTCTTTTTTCGAAGCATTCCCGTCCATCAGCTGTCAAGCTACCATTTTTTAATATATCAATTGAACAAAATACAGTTTTATATTTTAATATGTATATAATAATTTAGTGTAAATGAATTTTTATAAACAGTTCGCATTTCTTAAAAATAAATAAATTAAAAAATAAATAATAATAACCCAGAAAAAAGCCTTAAATTTCAGCGCATTAAAGTAGTGTTACCCCTTAACGTAGAACTATTTTTTTAATGTTTAATAAAACATGCTGTAAGACTTTTAACTGCGTGCAAAGTGGATTCATGTTTTAAAAAAGATTCCTTCAAAAATATCTGGAGTAGACTTGTTTACAGTTAAAGATGTTCTCATAATTTTATTTATTTATTTTCCTTGATCAACAACGTAAATCTTTCTGGCATATTTACAAACTCGTTTCTTTCCTATATGCGTCAATTTTTCAGGTATTTCACACAAATGAAAAAGATTCGAACAACTTTTTTTGAAAGATTTCTCTAGACGTGATAAATTTTTCATCATAATCGATTGCCAACCACCTATTTTATAATTTATATGCAGATGCAATGGTTTAAAAATAGGGGGGGGGGATGAGATGTCAAACGTCGTGGGCCTCGTGAACTAAAGACCTATTCAATTTTTCCTATTCTTGTTAACATTTTCCAACATATGTTGAAAAGTGTTTATAAATTCGGTTTGTCTGTATGCCGACTGTGTCTGTCCGTGCTCTAACGCAATTGATATATGTTATTGAAGTTTACTATGGCTTATTCGGAATTGAAAATGAAGTGTCTAGCATTTATAGTTCATTTACAGGGAAACTAAAGAGAATTCCGTTACATTACGGTCTATGAGGAAAAATCGTTCGTGGTATATTTTAATAATGTTACACTAATTAAAACATTTTGTGCTGTCCTTAAAAAAAAAAAAAAAAAAAAAAAAAAAACATTCTATATAAAGTCTAATAAAGAACTTAAAAAATTAAACATGGCTAATTTTTTACAGCTTGTCCTGACTAAGATTTTACTATGTTAAGCATTTTTCAGTTTATCACTTCATTAAAAATGACAGCCAATTAAGCGAGAATTTGAAAAAAACCCACTTTTCAAAAAAATAAAATAACCCATTTATTTCTTTTCTGTGTGGAATTGATATATATCACTGAGGTGCACTACAGCTTGTTTACTATAGAATAGTGTGTGCATAGCATTCATCGTTTATTTACAGGGACACACAAAATACTTCGTTTACAGTACTGTCTAATTATGATCAATAAATACTGGAAGTGCATTTTCAGTTATGTCATGCGTTTTTAAGTTTAACTCTTTTTTTTTTTTTTTTTTTTTTTTTTTTTTTTTTGCACATTCCTTTGTGTATATAAATTTTATAGATCCTATACAAGGCTATGCACGAAAGAACTCGAGTATCGAGATTCAGCTGTGCTGTGCGTTTCCTAAGTAAATTTTAGAATTCTATGTAGTATATACAGAAATCTTTAGATGATTCGCAAGACTTGACAAAAGAATTTTAATACTTTACCGATTGTAGATGATAATTGCTGGAAACTGGTTTTTCAAAAGTATTATGTGTTTTCCAAGTTGTTTACTTAGATGTCATCTTACATTTTATTAAGGGGACGGTGGATGTTAAAATTGATTTTATTTTCGTCATAGATATATGAAATTTTGTGCATATATACATTTTACCATAAGTATATAGAATACCTTTAAAAATAAAATTCTAATCTTAATATAATTTTAAGGCTTTTAAAAAAATTTAAAATTTATAAACCAAAATTTTAAATGTTCCTTGTGGCTTAATTTTTAAGATATTTGCTCGATTTGGCATTTGGATCACTTAAAACTATATTACAAGCAAATATGTGCATCAGTTATTTAGTCCCTTGAATAGTTAATTTTTGAGAAAAAAATTTCTGAATTCCATTCCGATTTTCATCAAAATTTAGCATCTTAATAAGTTATAAATCAAATTTAATTATCTTAACGAAGTCAAATTGAAAAATGCACACACAGTTTCTTTGTAAACAGTATCAGGATTATTCCTTATCAATTTTATGAATTTTAAACAAAAATTAAGACGCATGGAGCATTTCAAAAATCTAAAAAACGTGTAAAATCTATATGAGAAAAACAAGTATAAAGTTTACTAAAGCACCAAAAACTGATTGTGTACATAATTCAAACGCTTGTAACATTGCGAAAACTCATCGCAGCTGCATGCAGTTTCTCTCAAATAGTTCAATACAAACTGAAGAATAATAATACACGCAAAAATAAATTTCGATTTTTGGGTCGATTTTTGATCAAATAAAGGTCCACTGTCCCATTAAACGGGAAAGTTTTGTTACAGTATTCTAAATGTATTGGAAAGTGTTTCATAATCTATGCTTGGCGCATGATTTTTCTTTCTTGTTTATGTGTACAGTACATTCAAGTATAGAACTGAGGGCTGGAGCCCTAAAATGCAGTTTTGTCACGGGCTCCCGTTAGCGTAGTTATACGACACTGTTGCTATCTCAGAAAATTAGTTTCAAATACTCGCGCTGATACCATTTCCTGAACGATAGTTTTTTGTTATAGGAAAATTTAACATGTTTGATTCCCATGAAAAAAAAAAATGTTTGCTAGTTTGTGCATTAACAGATGAAAATTATTTCGTAAATGCATGAGAAAATTGAGAGTTTGAATTTAGGAACTGCTGCCCTTGATGACGAGCGTCCTTTACAGAATTTTTAATCTTTTATCAGCGGATTTTCTAAATATGAATTTTTCCCTAATTTAATTGCAGAACTGCTATAATTAAACAAGGCAAGATTTTAAATTAAAAAATTACTGTTAAGCAGGGCCTGATTATCCAAAAGGCACGTGAAGCGCATGCTACCCCTCTAAAATATAAAAGGGCTCCCAAAATGACTATGAAAAGAGCCCTCTAATTCCCATTTTCATTTTTTTACATTGTATTTTTTATCTTTTTTTTTTTTTTTTTTAAGAAATTTTTTTTTATTCCAAGAGGAAATCCACGTACTACGTCACGAAACTTATTTAACAGGGATATATGGATGTCATCCATATGATGTTAATTAATCCTATAGCATCCTGGTGGGCCTGTTAGAAACCACCTGGGAAATTGAACATACAAGCTATATGTAATGAATATATCTGAAGTATATACAGGTAACATAAAAGAGCTGTTTAATGAAATATATGAGACCTGTGACCTCGGCTAAGCTACTTCCGGGAATAACATTAGTATCCTTGGTGAGATTTCATGAATGAATAATTAAGAAAACTTTTGTCAAATGGAAGGAGGGCCCCAAAATGATACCGTGCTTCCCCTAGAATCAGACGTTAATCGGGCCCTGCTGGTAGGACTAATCAAGGTTTCTGAACACGTTACGCGTCACGTACATGCGACGCTCGTCGCGAAGGGATTAAGCTTAAGTAAAGTTGCATTTTTCTTCTTTTATTTTAGCATTGCCGCTTCATTTCTTAGAATAACACTCTTAGAACTTTTAAAGTGCCGTCTAATAGATTTACCGATAAATAAAAACACACATATTGGCAAATTTATTTTACAGAAAGCCTTTAATTATTAAAGGACATTTTATCGACACACATAACTCTTCTGCTTGAAAAACTAAGAAGTAAAATTTAGCAACAGCTCATTTATTGATTTTCTCTATTAAGGGTGGGGGGGGGGGGGGAGTCTTATAAAAGTTTAAAAAATTTGAATTTTGAAAATTAATAGCAGGACTATTTCAATAACATAACTTTATTTCCAACATTTTTTGAACATTTTTGCAGTTTGCATTACCAACTTGCCTGCAACAGATAAAAAATAAATATAAGAACGAAAAATCATGCGTCAACATAGATTATGCGACACTTTCCAACATTTCCAAAATACTTTTAGAAATCTTTACCCTTTAATAAGGTGTAAGATCATGTCTAAGTAAACAATTTGGAAAACTCATAACAAACTTGAAAAATCCAATTTCAAGAATTACCAAAAATATCCGAATTCTTTTGTGCAGCCGTGTATGTGATCCATAGATTTGTATGCTAAAATTTAGTTCAGTTAAGAAACGCATAGCACAGTTGAAAATTCCCCTTCATCAACTTCTGTCAATACAATTGAAATGTACTCGAGATGTTTTGTACTGCCCTGTATATGATATATATAATTTTTACACACCGAGTAATAGGTGAAACATTATTTAAATTTAAAAACTCTTACCGCAACTGAAATCGCACTTCCAGCAATTATTATTAACAGATAGTATTTTAACCGAATTATTTTGTGTATCCCTGTAAATGAAAGATGAATGTTATACACACAATATTCTATAGTAAGTCTCTTGTAATCCACCTCAGTGATATATAATAATTTCAATATATTTGAAATTGTGAAACATTATAAAATTAACCGCAAACGATTTCTTCGCATAGATCGTAATGTAACGCAATTTTTTTGAGTGAACCTGTAACGGAGCTATAAATACGATGCACACTAATATTCTACAGTAAGCCTCTTGAACTCCACATCAGTGATATATATCAATTTAAATTTGTTTGAAACAGTGTAACATCATTAAAATAAATCGCAAATGATTTTCCCCCATATACCGTAACGTAATGGAATTATTTTGAGTGCTCCCACTAAAGAAACTATAAGTGCTACACACTTCATTTTCGATACTGAACATGCCATAGTAAACCTCACTGACATATATCAATTGCATGACAATCCGAATATATTTACGCGAGGTAGAGCACGGACAGGCAGACGGCAGACAGACAAACCGAATTCATAAGCACTTTAAACTATGTTGGAAAGTGTTAAAAAGCGCGTTTCAATCTTTCTGAGACTCCCAGTATATAATAATAATAAAAACTTAGAGTGTTTTACGTAAATAAATAGAAAAAAAAAGGTAAAAGAAAGAAATCGTTTAAAATTGTATTTTCATTCTTTGGATTCATTGGATGTCGTGTTGCTACTGAAATATTAAATTTCCAGCTTGCAACTCTGGCAAAACTTCAATACAACACAAAAGAAGTTATGGGGGTACCCCTTTAGTGTGGAATAACGGTAGAAAAAAGTCAACGGGTATGATCTTTCACAAAATAGATGAACAAGGTCGGAACACATTTCACTCCCAACGCATCTGCCATCCACCTACGTTCTCAAGTGGGCGAGATACCGTAGAGGAAAAACCTAAATATAAACTGATTTTTCCGTTGAATTTTTTTTTTTTTTTTTTTTTTTTCAAACACTGAGAAAATGACTTCTTAGCCAATTTTCAAACAAACTGTGTAAGAAGTAAACTTTGGCAGAGTTCAACATAAGCTACTTTCTTTATTATGGCTCTATACACAAAGGCGCCGACTTCTTCACTGAGGCGGAGGAGATGGATTCGATGCCTTGAAGATGTAAGGCGCGAAGTTACATCGATCATTTTTTTCCGATTTCAGTACTAAGATATTCAGTTTGTCGTTTTTCGTTGCTATTTTAAATATATTTCATAATCTTTTTCATTGCTATTTTAAATATATTGGGTTGTCGGGAAAATCATGACGTATAGATGCGAAATCGTGTGATGTTTTGCTACTTCTAAATCCTTATAGTATTGTTCGCCTTATTAAATCTTTAAATTTTATGTGATTAAATAAGGCGTAGAATACTATAATGATTTAGCGGTAGCAAACAGCATACAATTTGCCATCTATGCACTGTAAAATAAGACAAATATTTCTTAATCTACGAAAATATTATACAGTAAATGAATATCCCAACTTTACAGGGCTATTAAAAGAAAACAAAAAAATAGTACAACATTGTTGTTCATCGGATATCAAATATAACAGTTGAAAGCTTAAATTCAACACAGTTCAGTTATAAGTGTTAAATGTGAGCCCCTCCAGGAACACGAACGATATCGAGGCGGCACGATAACTCATCCCACATTTTTTTTTTCAGCATGTCTGGTGTGACTCTTTGTATGGCTGCAGACATGTGTGGTCAACGTCGGTTGGTAGCGGTGGAACAAACTCCTGAGACTCCACCAAAAAAATCACATGGAGTGATGTCAGTGGTGAGTTATCGTACCGTCTCGATATCGTTTGTGTTTCTAGAGGGGGCCCCCATTGAACACTTATAACTGTGTTGAATTGAAATTTTCAACTGTTAGTTTGATTAACAACAAGGTTGTACTTTTTTTTCTTCTTTTAATAGCCTTTCAAAGTTGGGATATTCATTTGTAATCGTCCTGTATAACCACGAACGAAAATATACAATAATTTCTTCCGAGTTACCCGCGAATACCGGAAAGCGTTTTTCTTTATTTTTAGAAATCCTAGAAATAAATATCTTTTCGAGATTTAAAGAAGCATTTCAAAAAACAAAGTTTCTTTTGCTGCCGCTGATTTTTGGAAACGTTTCCAAGTAGTTTTATTTTAATAGTGTAATAGTCGGTTTTCTCAACCCGGAATATATAGGATTTTTGGATGCAAATCCCTTCCCAAGTAAATATTTTCAGCTGCCTAGTTGAAGTTATACGTGCAAGAGTAACAAAATAATATTAATATTAATTTTAATGTTAATGTAAATGCTGTTACGTCATCATGTTTGTCTGTAAAACATGTTTGTTGAACATGAAAATGTTTATTTGAGAATTGATAACACCCGAAAAACATATATTCTGGGTTGAGAAAACTGAATAATACACTATAAGACTACTTGGAAAGGTTTGCAAAAATCAGTGGTAGCAAAAGAAACTGTGTTTTTAAACATGCTTTTTTAAATATCGAAAATATATTTTTTTTTCTGAGGTTTCTACAGATAAAGGAACGCTTTTCAGAATCGCGGTTCACTCGGAAGAGATTATTGTATATTTTCATTCGTGGTTATATTATATTTCCTTGATTACGAAAAATTTTTATTTTGTTACAGTGTGCGCCATGACTTTCCCGACAACCCAACAATTATGTTACGATAAATAAAAACAAGTTGGAAATTGTACGTCAAACGTGACAAATGAGGTGCGTTCGTCCTATAACTAGTAACATAAATATTCAGATCTTTTCTGATTTTTAATTCTGTGAAATGAATCATATCGTCTGCAGATTAATTTCTGTCATAGAATAAGTATCTCGGTCGCTTGACGATTAAACTTCGGAAGCTCCTATAACAAAAAAGCACCGATTTAAAAAAAAAAAATTCAAATTTCTTAATAAATATTTTTATTAATATCTCCTAAAGTTTTGATTGGATTTTAATAAAATTTGAAATGTCTCGACAAAATTCTGCAAAGATAATATATTTTAAATTGTAAACCAATTCGGTTGGGTAGTTTTTGCGTTGTTATATGCGGACGGACGGACAGACAGACGGGCGGACCAAGCGACGACAATAGGTGCTACGTGTTTATATAATTACGAACACACCTAATAATGATAGTTTATAAACGAAGGTAAAACAATTTCAGATGTTAAACAAGGTAACTAACAAAATGCAAATTTCGAGATATTCAAGACTTAAGTTTTCTAAAGAAAACTACAACAATGTACAATGATTGATTCCTCTAAAACAGCTGATTTATTAAGAATGGATTTTCAAATATTAGCTTATGTGCAGCATTTTTTGTATGATAAATTTTATTGTATTGGACTTATGGGCAATTTTTTTTTTTTTTTTTTTTATTGAAAAGCCTTTAAGTTTGAAAAATTATGAAATCCTGATGCGCATTATTTTTCAGAAAATTGCATTCTATAAATTCAAAACTGTAAAACATTTTTTTAGCCAATTTTGCCTTTTCTGTCTTTCGGTGAGAATAACCCAACTATTCCCAGTAGTTTGAGTATGCATTTTGTATTTGCATGTGAAGCTAACTTCACTGAAGTTTATAGATTCGATTCTGTGCAGTCAAAGCAGGATTGTCAAGCAAGACTTCTAGAAATTTCTTTACGTGAATACAGATCTATAGATTACTTGAGAAATCCTAACAACCAATTACAAAAATTGTGTTTCGAGAAAAACACGTTTGAAGTTTTTTAGTTTCGTTTTCGACCTCGTTCTCATCAATGAAAAAAGCGTTGTACAGTGCAACCTCGATTATCCGAGCTAATTGGGACCGGTAGTACCTCGGATATCGGAAATCTCGGATAATAGAAATTGTGCATAAAAACTAACCATGCTCGCGAATTTAACATCTCTTAGAATAAAATACAGTAAAACGTTTTTTGAATAATAAAAATAAACATTTATAAAGTTATGTTTCACAGCTCAACAAATTTAAAAAGGAAACCAACTAAAAATTGTAAATTTTAAAAAGCAAATTGAAAATTTTTTAACTATTCTAAATTAAGTCCAGATTTTCTATCAGTGGCTGTCCGATCACGCCAATTTTTGAGCAGCAGAAGATCTATCGGCGCAACATCGCTTCTTTGCTCCAAATATTTTAAAGCAGTTGTTAGTGCTTGAACACCTTCAGTATGACTTATAATCCTTGAATCCTCAAAGTCCTGGTCCTCATTGTCAGCATCATTAATCTCCAATAGAAATTAATGGATTGTATAATTTCTTCATCATTAAGGATTTGAAAACTTGGATGTTGGTTTTCAACGTCCAGCCATTCGGAAATGTCCTTTTCCAAAACTTCTTCACACCTTTTAATGCGATTAAAAATCTCTCAAATAGTTCTCCGTCTGTCGGTGGGTTTACCCTTTGCTGGGATTCATCCTCTCTTCTCTTTTGAATAATTATGTAGCCTGTAGCATGGACAGTGAACTGAAACGTGTGGTATTTTTCAAGGCTCATTCAGAAAAAAAAAAAAAAAAAATCAGACTTTGTTATTGGCTCGGTTAACAGAAACCTCGATTAATCGAAGCTCGGTTAATCGAGGTTCTACTGTACTTTTGTTATTTCTATGAAATTTGGTATATTATTTTCAGAAAATATTCTCAAATGTGCATACTGTCTATAATTATGTAAAAGAAAGGACGGAGGGAATCCATTTGTTGAACCTGTCACCTGTCACCATGTAGTTCCCCTTTAAAAGAAGAGCTTATTTTCTTAGACAGCAGAATTCTGTAGTGTTCCTGTACAGCAGACTATCCAATACTGTCCATCAGAAAAATCGCACAAGTTTATCATTTATTTTTATTTTTAAACGAAAAAGAAACACTAGTAATGTTTAAATAATGTATGAAAAATAAATTTTTGCGTTACAATCATTTATAGGCGAAAATAAACTCATTTGGAACAGAGCGAAACAGAGATAAAAACATTCTGAGGAGAGGAAAAGAAGGATATATAAAAAAAATCCCTGACGGCTCGGCTTACAGGCTCAGGTAGTTTTCGAAGACGCAGACCGTGGGGCACCTGTTTATTGGGAATTGCAGAAGAAAGACCTATTTGCCATGATATGGCAGTTGGGACCACCCACTTCGAAATATACCTCTGCCTGTAGGGGGAGCCAGCAGGAAGTTTTTTTTTAAATTTTTTTTTTTTTTTTTTTTTTTTTTTTTTTTTACCGTAAGAGCTGCTTCTATAAAAAACTTGTCAGTATAAAAGTTGTAGATAATATTACGAAGATTTATAATAAATTTGAGAGGATTCGATATCTTGGGAATTGACGAGTTATGATTTTTCTTCTTCTGAAACCTCTATTACCCCCCCCCCCCTGGGAGCATTTTCAATGAAATCAAAAATCTGTCATACATACATTTTTGGCCCTTTTCCTAGAAGTAATAATAACTTTAAACGAATTCGATGTGTATAAAAATTAAGACGTTATGGGTTTTTTTCTGTTTTCACAAAAAAACCCATTTGCCTCCTTCCCCCCCCCTAGTTCGATTTTGCCCATTAACGAACTTGACCGAGATTTTATGCCGCTTGATTTTATGTATCAGTTTGGAAGAGGTTTGTGCAGAATTATGGGAGTTATCGTGCCCATAAAAAAGTGACATAGATAGATAGATAGATAGATAAAGTTTTGAACTGGGGGTGGTTTTGGGTTCTGGGAGTCATGATCGGCGTAGATCTGCAAAATTTTTTTCAAAAATTTCATCCTAGAGGAAAATGTAATAGGTAGTATTTCTTACGAAATCTACCTAAAAAGAACTAAAGGGGCGATAATGAATAGAGAGAGATATTTTAGCGATGTGCAAATTTAAAAATCATCATTAACATTTCAGCGTTTTGTAAATAAATGACTACCGTAATTTCCGGTGTCTACAACGCGGCTCAAATAAATCTGTTTCCAACCAGAAAGTTTATTTATTAAAATGTAACCTATTTGAACATGGAACTTATTTGACCTTTTTTAATAAATGAAATTTCTGGTTCGTAACAGAATTTTTTTAGCTGCGGCTTATACGCCGGAAATTACGGTATTATTATTTTCTTTGTATCTTTTAAAGAAAATATTATTAGTTTGAAAACCGCCAATAAATTATAACGCTATGAAGGAGATATCCCTGTAAAACAACTTTTTCCATTTCTGGACTGTCGAAGCTGGGAAAACTACTATCTGCATTAAGGCTTCTCCCCTTTTGTCAACGAAATCTTCTACTATAGAATAGACAGAGCAACAAACAGCTAGGGAGAAAAATCAGTTGACCGAGTTTGTATTTCGGCTGACAAAAGAAAAAAAAAAACATATTCAAATTAAAAAATTTTAATATTTGTGTGTTTGAAATTCTACATTTTAAGATGCTAGTGATCAGAAATAAAAATCAGACTAATTATCTGTTTCTAGGGAAAAAAATGATTAATTAAATTAATTAGATTTATTCAATTTTGCTGTGTGAACTTATTACAAATGAATACAATAACAAAACTTTAAATTAATTCTCACAAGTTAAGAAAAAAACATTTGTATTTGATGTTTGTTTGCTTTTTTTCCATCATATAATTTTTTTTTTCAACTTTATATATGCAATAGATTATTGCTTAGTTCAAAATAGTTTCTTTTTTAAAAATATTAATGTTTAATTTTTGAAGTTTTTTTTTAACTACGAACAAACAGTTTTCTTTTCCTCCCCCTCCCCCCTCTTAAATTTCTTATGACCTTATTCACTACGATTAGGATCCCCCCCAAAAGCCCAATTTTCAGATTATGCTGGAGGAGTTATTTTAAATATTTTTTCATTTTTGATTATGCATAATGTTAGGTAATTTTTTCCCAATAACTTACAAATTTTAAACTACTTTTAACAACGACACTTTTTTAAATTCCTACTATTAGCTCTCACTTTCTCTATATATATCTTGTTCAAATTTTCAATCGTTAATAAAATATTTTCTATTCATCCACTCAAGTTCAAATAAAAAAATTTTTAAACTTGTAGTGGAAGACACTTTATGTTAATACAGTTTTTTCAAATATTAATTCATTAATTAAATTTAATTAATTTTAGTTTTAAATGGGAGAAAAAAATTCCTCCCATTGTTTTCATAAATGAAATGAAAGATTTATCTCAAATTAGTGATGCCACAGAAATAAAATACCGCAGTGATGATTATAAAATAATGTTCAATAAAGATAACGTGGGACATTAATGCTGCACGGGTTTATTTTATATATTTATGATTGAAAAGTAGGAATTGACTTAATTTTTTTTTATATTGCTTGTTTCGTCTTAAATATCTCATGACCTTACTTACTGCAATTAGGATCTGTTCTATAGCACGAATTTCAGGAAATGCTGGAGTTCTTTTAAATGTTATTTAATTTTTGATTGTGTATAATTTAAGCTAAAAAATGACAATAACTAACAAATTTTAAAGTACTTTTAACCTCGACCCTTTTCTTTTTTTCACTTTTTTTTTTTTTTTTTTTTTCTGGTGATTTACAAACTAGTTCAACTGCAAATGGGAACAATAATCAATATTCTCATTCAAAAATCGATGTGAAAGCATCGATTTTTGACTTACCAATAGGATAAAAAAAAAGTTCTTTTTTACATGATTTTTTATTTCTTTAATGTAATTTAGGATCCATATTTATTGCCTTTTCGATGGATTTTTATTTGAAATTTGTTTAAATGCGTTATACAAGATAAGAAAGATTTTTTAGATTGACCACTACAAACACCAAAAAACTTATATGAAAATTATCAATTATGTTTTTAAATCAAGTTTTGAAGTTTATTAAAACTGATACTATGGTATTAGCTACACGCCAGTACTTAATAATTGAAGTAACTGCGAAAATTTTCGCTACTTAGAGCAGATTTTTTTTATTTTGATAATTTCAGTGTTTAAGCGTATAGTTCAACTATACATGTCTGTTAAATTTGTGTTTTATTTATATTATTTATTTATTTATTGATAAAGTTTGAAATCCGTTATGGAATATTAGCCGGAAACAAATGCTGAACTATTTATATTGTTTTCAGTGCAAATAGTTTAATCTTTCGCAATCGAGCTGCATGCGATAGAGATAGATTAAAAAAGGAATCATGCTTGAAAAGTATTTTTAAAACCATAAAAAAAAAATCAGTAAATTGAAATACAGTTTTCAAACAAATTGCATTTGAAAGAAAATACTCTTTCCTACTCGACGGTGTAACAATTGAAATTGCGAAATGTTTAGAAGTTATAAAAAATTGTAGTAAAAGAAACAAATATTGGTCAGGTGCTGCCAATATGACGACAGCGTTACGCACGGACATAGTTTTGCTTTATGATATAGATTTTTTTTTTCGATATAAAGCGTTTACAACACCATCGTAGTTGTAAAGTGAAAGTAGTAGTGAAAAATAAAGTAAATATGTGTAAAAACTATAACGGTAGTATGAACGTTTCATATCAGAAAAAAAAGTCAAATTGATGTAATAGAAATACATTAAAATTTGCTAAACAAACCTATGTTTCTTATCTTGTACAACACATTTAAGCAATCTTCAAACAGAAATGATTTGGACTGGCAATCAATATAGATCTTAAATTGTATTAAAACTGCCAAAACATCTTTGAACAATAAAGAAAAATCATGCGTCAAGCATAGATTATGAAACACTGCCAACTTTTCCAGAATACTGTAACAAAACGTCACTGTTTAATATAGTGAAAGGTGATGTCTAAGTAAACACTTTGGAAAACGCATAACACATTTGAAAACCCAATTTCAGCATTTACCATCTATAGTCGGAAAACTATCCGAATTCTTCTGTGCAGCCCTGTATATGATCTATAGGTTTGTATATATTCTACATAGCATTCAACAATTTGGTTCAGTTAGAAAACGCATAACACAATTGCAAATTCGCCTTTAGCAACTTCCGTCAATAAATGGAAATGTACTCTAATTATTTTGTGCAAAGCTGTATATGATCTATAGAATTCATACACACAAAGTAATATTAAAAAAATTAGTTAAATTTAACAATGCATACTACAAGTGAAAACTGCATTTCCAGCAATTATTGCTCACAGACAGTAATATAACCGAACAATAATATAACCCTGTACATGAACGATAAATGGTATGCACACAGTATTCTATAGTATGTATCTTGTAGTGCACCTCAGTGACGTATATAAATTTCAATATGTTTGAAATAGTAAAGCATCATTAAAATACACTGCAAACAATTTCTCCCATACATCATAATGTAACGGAATTCTTTTGAGTGCCCCTGTAAATGAACTATAAATGCTACACACTTCATTTGCGGAATTAGAGTACAGGTAGACGGCCAGACAAACCGAATTCATAAACACTTTTCAACTATGTTGGAAACCCCTTGATCCCATTAGTTCCTTGCCTGTGAGTATACGTAAAGTGGCCTTGTTTGATTGAAGGACATGTTTATTTCATTAAACATATGCATTGTTAATATCAAAAAGAAAATCTAGATGCATCTGAAATTAAATAGGAACTTAATAAAACGGCAAAGTACGCGTGCTGTATTTTGTGCATAGAAAATTACAATAAAGAAGAAACAAAAATGGATCGATAACATTTTATTTAAGCTTAATACAACCGAAATTTCTATAAAATATAGTTGTACATTGTGCACTCGTGCCAGACGGTGTCATTTCGTGTTTGTGATTAATAAATCGACACATTACAATGGCAAAGATACATTAAGCTAAAAAACAAATAAAAAGAGGAAGACAATCCAAGCTTCTCATTCAACAGAACCATTCTTTCAGTTCCCTTATGACTTCTAAAATAACCTTGGACAAGAAGGTTTAACAAGTCTTAGCACAGTATTATAAGTGATGAAAAACTTCTATCAGTTTTACAATTGTTAAATAGCATAAATACAATTCTAAAAAAATTAAGAATTCTATTCAAACTGAAGCACGCAAATATAAAAAAGAAGGTCTTGAATGGTATTTTATTTTGGATATCTTTATGCGATACACCATAAAGCATTCTAAAAATTAGGTAAAATTTATGTTCCGTATTCACTTTATTATTAGTTATCATTACGAATTATCAGGGATTATTTTTGTTGCGTTAAAACTGCTTACTAATATATCAAACATTTTTTTTTAAATTTCAAATATTTCGCTACGAGATGCTCAAACTCATAAGAGAAAAAGGAGAAATGTATTCTAGTTGAAATTAAATAATCTTTAACATCGATACTTTTTTTTTTTGTAAATTGCAATGAATACATAATTTATTCAGAACCCTAATTCATTCTAATTCATTCGAATGCCACATTTATAGAGGCTGCCAACAAGAATAAGAGATTTTTTTAAAGCAAAATATTAGGGTTTCCAAGAAATTTTGCATTTAGTCATGCGCCTTGCTTCCCACAACACCTATAGGTGTTTCCAGCGAGATTATTTCAGCCTTTGAAACTAATTTAGATCCTGAAAATATACTTGCAGTCGGGTTCCTCCTTTAAAAAAGAAAATCGGCAATCCATTTCAATCAGTTAGTTCAGTCCATTAAAAATATTTCAACATAAAAAACATCAAGCAGTTTTTCGTTATATAATACTGTGCCAAGAGAGATAAACATGTGGTGTAGAAAACAAAGATGTTTACAACACAAAACGATCACAAATCAAGAAAAAAAAAGATACTAAAGTATCTACTAATCAATTAAAAGAAATCAGAATGATAATATAATAAAAACTCAAGTTTAAGTAAAAGTATAGAAACTATAAAGTATAGAAATCGATATTTTTCTTAGAAATAACAATTCTTCGTTTACTGTAAGTTTACGAAAAGTAGATCTGTAAAATTAAACACACAGGGTTAACAAACTGTATCACACGTTGTCACCACAAAAAAAACTTACATTAGCACTTTTTTTTTTTATCTTCTAAATTAATAGCTCATTATGTTTTTTCTAATTTTAGCAGATAATATTTGAGCAGGTACACACTTTTAAATGCGCATTCTGTTACATTTATCTCAGAATATTATGATCTAAAAGTGTGTAGTTTAAATTAAATTCATTGTTATAAGAATATGAACAATGATTTTTATAAAACTAGTTATTATTTTTTTTTTTTTTGCATATACAATAACAGGCTGAAGGGGGGAAAAAGTGCTGCATTAAAAAATGGAGACTTTCGATTCAAATGATATTTTAAGAGCAGAATCATTGTGACAATTAAGCGAATAAGCAGTATATTATGCAGGATATTCTGTCAACACCGCATAAACTGTGCAGAGCAAAAGTCCCCCATGGGGTGCATAAAAATTAGCGAAAGAACTATATCCCTATCTCTACGACCAACGCATTGCCTTATAAAAATGCAGAAGATAATCTAAGACGTCACATCCAGTACACCAACAATAAGGTATACGAATAATGTGAAACTGCAAAAATAAAATTGAGAAACAAAAAGATTAAAAATGAAAATAAAAATAAAATAAAAATAAAAATAAAAATGGTACTGTTACTGGGGTTGTGGAAGGGGAACAGATTAAAAAGAGACGGACAAGAGCTGCATGCCTGTTACGCTGCTCCTACTTTTGTACAAGTAGATACATACTACACTCTTCGATCCATTGTACATCTCGCGTCTATATACATGGTGGTCATTTTGACCTTCTTATGTAAACATCATGTCACAGGCAAGTGCGGCTCTTTCCGTTTCTAATGAAACTTATTTTCGGTGCACCGGATGTGACATTGTGCTCTTTCTTTCGCATTTTTTCTCGAAAACTATGCATCGTAGAGGTATGATTCTTTGGTAAGTTTTTATGTAATCAGAGGGAGAATTCTCATTCTGCACAGTTTATATAAATACACCCTGTATTTTGGCGAGTATATGGACGATATTCATCTCTAGCACAGAGAGAAGAATATAATAGATGCGATGCCAGTAAATGATAGATTTTAATTCATATCGGATAAAACACTCGTTTCAGACATATTTTAAATCTTATTTTCAAACTGAGAGTAATCGTAAATAAGTGACCTCCAAATTCAATTGGCACAGCTCACATTTATATCGCATGGTTTTTCAAAGATCTGTATCTTCAGGATTTTCATTTTACACATACGCTATGGTTGTTATTCTACAAACTAATTAGCTAAGTACTTAGTTTATTGATAAGTAATAAATACAGTAATTAGAAATCTCGCCGATTGAATATGGATTTAACTGAAGGATTTCGAGGCAAACAATTAAATAACTAGAAACTTAAGCTCATGTCCAATCTAGCAATTGGAAATTGGATAAGTAAACTACAAAATTTCAAGTAACTTCAGATAACTTCAATTAGTTTAATAAAGTCTAGTAAATGAAACGTCTACGCCTCCCCCCCCCCCCAATTAGAAGATTTCAAGTCAAATCAACTAATTGGAAGCTCAGGTCAATTCTTTTGGCTGGAAAGGTTACGGATTGGATTAGATCAATCCCGAATGAAAGACTAGATAATATGAATGTAAATAGTCAAAAAATACTACACATGTGAAAGGTACTGACAGAGAAGGCTATATATATATATATATATATATATATATATATATATATATATATATATATATATATATATATATATTAAAAATCAGAACTTATTAATATATTTAATTTTGCTTTTTAAGAAATAACATATTGATGTTGTGATGCTTTTATTCTTTGTTCTATTTGAACATAGTAAAAAAATACTGCACATGTGAAAAACAGAGAAGGCTATCTTTTTTTTTTTTTTTTTTTTTTTTTTAAATCAGAATTTATTAATATATTTAATTTTATTTCTTAAGAAATAATGTATTGATGTGTGTGATGCTTTTATTCTTTGTTCTATTTGAACATTCCTCATAAAATATCACTTAAATTTAAAGCATTCCTCTTTCAATGCATCATTTTTTTCCTGTGAGTGTACTTTTAGCATAATACAAATCAATTTTCAGTTTTGGATAAAACAAAGAAAATATGAAAGCAAAAAAATATATATATAACAAAATTAAAATTCTTAAAAATGTGCAACACGTTTTTCATTCGTTAAACAGGATTCTGTATATAAAATATACAGATCAGTTAACACTTCAATGAAAATGTTGCGAATATGATGAAGACTAACTTCGACAGGTAGCCTTCAACAGAGTAATGTGCTGTTAAAAAAATAAAAATAATAAAAACAAAATATTTACTTCTAACTAAATAAGGGTTATTTCGTTATCGTCCAGAGCAACTTGAGCACTTTACATACGTAACAGAATTGTACATATAACATGAAAATATAGTACAAGAAAGATGTAAGAACGTGGCACTAATAAAGGCATACATTTCACAGACGAAATCTTTGCGGAAAGGAAAATATCCGTCTTTTTAGTGTATGTGCGGCAGCAGAATGCAGATAATGGTAAGGACGTCAGCTACCAGAGCTCACGTAGCTACACGGACACAGAACAGAGAGAAAATGGTCTGTAAAAGATAAAAATTGACTGTTAGAAATTTCGTAATAAAAAATAAAAATATATATTTTGTAAATATTCGTTAATTAAATAGTTTCATAAAAAAAAATAAACTTCTTAAATACAGTAGAATCTCGTTATAACAAACTTCTACACTGCAAAAAAAAAATTGTTGATTTTACAGTATAATACAAGCATCCCAGCTGCTAGTATTATACCGTAAAATTAACAGTATAAACAGTAAAATAAGCAGTATTATACTGTAAAATCAATTTTTTTTTTCAGTGTAGGGACCATGGATTATGTTCGTTATACTTTAAAATTCGTTAATGTGAAATTCCAATATGGCGTTTTTTTAAAAAAAGGAAAAATGCATGCACATTGAATAAAAATAGTATGCACAGTAAAACCTCCATAACGGACACTCCCGAATAGCGCTCACCTCTATTTAGTGGCCACCTTTTTTCGATCTCCAATAACTATTATATTCGTACATTTTTACCTCTGAATGGCGAGCACCTTCGAACAGCATAGAAATTCCGCGTTCCTCAGGTGTCTGTTAATTAGAGGTTTTACTGTATCATTACTATTCGTATATTGAATTTCGGTTAATATACAAACATGTCAGTAAATAATAAATATACAGTATTATGAACTTACTAAGAAGTAAGATAATTATTAATTTCATTAAGTTTTAATATTTTAATCGTAACTATTATAAAGGAATCGTAATTTAACTTAGATACCCGACGGATTAAAAAACCTCAATGACGTCTGCCGTTAATTTAGAGGTTTTACTGTATTATTACTATTTTTATATTGAATTTCGGTTACTATGCAAACATGTCAGTAAATAATAAATATACAGTATTATAAACTATTACTATTATGAGCTATATACTACATAAGTTTATTTATACAACTTTCGGTACCAATCAACTTTTTTTTTTTTTTTTTTTTCAGTGTATTTCAGTTTTGTTGTCTGACACAATTTGGAGATTAAAATGTATGAGTTGCTCTCTCTCTCTCTCTCTCTCTCTCTCTCTCTCTCTCCCTTCCCCTCCCCTCCCCCCCCTCTCTCTCTTGTATTTTTATTTATTTATTATTATTATTTATTTATTTTTGGTGGTGTGGGGGGGGGGGGGATTAGAAGTAAGATTAAAATAAATAAATTACAAAAAATAAAAAAATGAATAAAATAATCTCAAGTTTTTCTTTCTGCACTGAAATTGACAATGCATTTTTCAAAAGAAATTGTACAAAATGTTTTCGAAATATTATTTTTCTAGGATAATTACTTTTAAAGATGCTTCCCCTTCATTGAGTTTCTGACGAAAGTTTTCTTCCAAATTTTAGTTTTTCAATAGAGATATTTTTTCTTGCCAACTCACCATTCGTAAAATCGAAATGACTGTTCTTTTTAAGTCTTCAATAAATCCTTTAATTTGAAAAATTCGTTAATTTGAAATTCGTTAAATTGAATATTTTAATAATGTGAAAGATTGGGATGTTTTTTAACAATTCAAAAAGTATTCGTTAACCTGAAAAATTAGTTAAAATAACATTCGTTGTAAGGAGATTATACTGTATATACAATGACAGAAAAGAAATATCAATACGTCTCGAAGAAATGGTCCTGTTTCTTTAAACTAAAACGCTAAATAAGCGGAATTTAGTGCTTTCCCATGATTCCTTTCAAATTATCAAAGCTTGTTATGTATTTATTTATAAGAAGTTTTGTTAAAACAGTGGCATTTAAGAAAAATGTCCTCAATACAGGTTATTTGATTTGAATATTTGAAACCGGGATTGCCCTGGGAAGATCGGGACGAAACCTTACAATGAAGACTTTGTAAAGGGAATACTTATTTCTTGACAATTCTACTATTCGTAAAAATAGATTAAAGAAATCCAAACCCTACAACACATGAAAAACTTTACATAGGAACTTGGAGTTCTCAGATTTCGTATTTCCAACCCAAGTCATAGATACATAGTTTAATGAAAAACACGATATCTAGAATAGAATGTTTAGCACAGACACAGGGTTGAAATTATTTTATTTTCCTTTATTATTATTATTATTATTATTGTTATTATTTTGCGCGGGCAAATCTTATCACGTAGAAATAAAATTTCTAGCAACCTATTTTTCAATCAAGTTGTTAATGTTTTCACAGTTAATTAACAACATATTTTTTATTCGTTAGAATTTGATCTTTTATATTAAAATCACTTTTCTTTTGTTGTAAAAATGAGAAAAAAACCTAAAACGGTATCAAAAGGAAAGAGGAAACATGAAAAGTTGCTAGTGCTGCCATCTAGAAGTATTTTCCGATTCTTCAAACGAAGCCCCTAGATAGTTGAAAAAAGTTATTTTTTTTTTCTTTCTTTTTTTATGACATGAATATGTTTGTAAAGTAAAAACTAGAGATTTTTTTTTTTCAACTACTAGAAGTTTCAACATTGATTGCTATTCTATAAAGCATATAAAGAATGTCACTGAAAATCTTACAAATTATGGAGTTTATGTTTTTAAAATAACTTAAAAGATAATTGCAATAAAATACAAATATATTTTATTTTTTCATTCACTATGATATATAATTACTTAAAAAAAAAATAATAATCATTAAGAAAAAAATGTTTTCAAGCTTAAAAAAATTAATTTTCGTTATAACAACTCTGAATTTTACTTCATTAAGATTTTTGGAACAATCTCTGAATTTTTTTTCTTTCTTTCTTTTCCTTTCTTTTTACTGATTTTATTTCTTACTTTCTTTCTTTCTGTATTAAATCATAGAACAGACAACAGGAATGTTACATTTCATAGTATAGATTCGAATAAAACATTTATTTTCAATATTCTTAACAGTCATATCGTTAAAAAAGTAATTTATCTGACAGTTTTCATTGATTTTTTTAAAAAAAATCTTTTCGAGAATTTATTATTATCACTATTCTTATTATAACAGAATTAATTAACATCTCTAATGATATATCTATTTTTATAACACAAAGGGCTCCGAAATTCATAGTATCTGAATCGGCAAGTTTAATTCATAGATATGATAGCGCTTGTTACAATAAGAATAAGAAAAAAGAAATACTTGATTTTCGTACAATTTACATTGATAGATATAAAAAAAAAGTAACTTTTGCCATCGTCCGCGACAGGACTCGAACCTGCAATCTTCTGATCCGAAGTCAGACGCCTTATCCATTAGGCCACGCGGACACGTCATCATTTTGGTGAATCAACATATTTAAAATAAAATAATAAAAAAAAAAATTCCCTTCAAAATAGGTTTCGATTTCGATATTTGTCTATTTTACGCGCAGTTTGATGATTAGAACTATATTTTAGTTTAGCGAAAATTCTCAATCAAAGGTTAAACGTGATTAGATAATAATATATAATTTAACTAGGACAAGTATAAATATTTGTTATTTTATTGAGAAAATTATAATATGCGTGTAAATTTGATTAGGATAGATATAAATAGTATTTATTATTTTATTAAGAAAATTGTAATATGCATGTAACCTAATATTGTGGACACAAAAATAGTTTCTGTTTTATCATCTTTCTCAAAATTTTAATGTCTTCGGTTATATTGCGCATACGGATATAACGCGCTTTTTCCATGTCTCACGACATATGCACGGCATAATGAGGGGTTACTGTTACTGTATTTTAACTGCTCTGTGAAAATAGCAGGGAAAGAAATTAATTGCATGAAAAAACAACACTAAAAAATGAAAAATCTGAAAATAGAAATACAAAAAGGCTGAATATGCCGTATAGAAAAATTCACTTTTGTCTCTGCCTGTTTTCCGAGAATATTATGCTACGAAATTTATCTATTGGCTAAAGCAAAATTCAGAAAAATGTTTTTTCAGTTTCGATACTCTAAAGTAGCGGTACTAAAAGTACTTAAAGTGTGGCTCAGTACTTAAACTGTGGTCTACGGATACGGACCTCTAAAGGTCGTTTATCTTCAGAGGGTCCGTAAAAGTCTCGAATTACAATACTTGATTAACGAACTCATCCAAGACACTTTCAAGATCAACACACTGTGCCAAATAGGTGTTGCATTATATATAGATAGATTGATTACATAAAACCGACGTGATTGCAATCAGTGTTGAACTCAGAGACTTTTCTCCGGGAGGGAGTTTTGTGGCTCTGGGGGGGAGGGCATTACAGACTTCCGGGGGGGATTGCTGTTTTCAACCATTAAAAGACTAAAATTTCAAATCTTCCGAGGGGGGACATTTCAATGCTCCGGGGGGGGGGATGTGCCCTCCGGGCCACCCCCTGAATTCAACACTGATTGCAATAAGTCGATTTCTAAAGAAATCAACTTCAAAATCTTAAGATTAATACATTTTCTAACAATTATTTCCTATTTAAAATAAAAATTAAGGGAATGGATTGAAAACTTCTCTTCAGAAATTTATTTTGGAAAGGAGGGTAGGGGGGGGGGGGGGGGGCAAAATGAATGCTTATCCCAGGTAACAAAAATCAGAGTTTTGGCTCTACATCCGAAGGTTTATATGCATGCTTTCTCATGTATTATCAATATGGTACTACTGTAGAAAACAGAAACATAGTGCTGGTAGCGTCTTTAGCTCTCTTAACTGAGTGCTAATAGACAGATTAATTTGATATAGGCCTGACAAATGCAGGGGCATGCGGGGCATCTGCCCCCGGGGGCCCCAGTAGAAGGGGCCCTCCATGGGCATGAATGAGATTTTAGTTAAAAGGGAGGCAAATGCTAAAAATTGACCAAAATTCTTACTTTTGTACAGATCTATGTGTGGGGTGGCCCTCATCCCCAGCTACGCCCTCCAAAGGCCCCGCCACCCCCCCCCCCCAAAAAAAAAAAAAACAGCTACATTACCAGAAAGCTTATGATTCAAATTTTACTGTAACAACTAAGTAATCCATTGTTTTCAAGGGAAATTCATTATTGACATTATCCTCGTAACAAGACAAATTAAAAGTTTTAATGATGACCCATTGGGAACATTTTTCTTTTAGACATTTCATGATATACATATGATATTGTGACAAAAAACCAAGAATGACAGAAAGACCTGTATTTACATTTCAATGGCTCGCATAAGCCCTTACTTTCCTATACAAAATAAAAAGTATATTCTATCATCTCTTATCATCTTTCTTATGATACCCTGTATACAAATATGAATAGTATCTAGTACGAAATTTATGAATGCAGTTTAGTCACTTCAGAGTAATTCAAGAAAATTTCCTATGGATAGATAGAAAGAGGGGCCCCCGGAATAATGCTTGCCCCGGGGCCGTAGATACTCTGGTGATACATTTAAATATTGCGTGCAAATATAAATAGATAAAGTGTTAACTAAAATAAAACTACCTCGACTTCTACGCTTCCTCTAAAGCATTGGTTCCCAACCTTTTATTGGCAAGTCTCTTCGAAGCATCTGTAAAATCACAATGCCCCTCCTTGACACACACACTCTAATATGACATATACTTCTTATTATTTAAAAAGTGATATTCTATTCATAATTCATATGGAGGAAGACTAACAGAGCGTTAATAATAAATATTCATTTCACATTTTTCAACTTATCAAAGAGATGAATTTTCAGTCACCATTTCTTTTTAAACGTAACTCTATATTCCATAAATGGAATGAGGCTATACATTTTTGCCTTTATACTAAAAAGAGTTTTATTGTTCCTCTCCAATTTACCTCAGTGTTAAACAAAAGTGTTATAGGATCTTCATTTTTGTCTTCATAAAATGCTTGAAGAGACTCTCACATTTAGCATTAGAATTGATAACATTGACAAATTTTATAATTCATTTTAGTAACTTATCAAGAGTTTATGGAAAAGGATATTAAATTTTCTTTCTATGGATAACCACAATACACAAGAAGCATTTCGAGATTCTCATCTTTATCAATTTTAAGTAGCCATTATTCCTCATCAAAACACATTTATCTGTTCTCCCTATTCACCATTATCGTTAACTGACTGCCATGTATTATCTGATTTTGAAATTTCAAATGTATATGATAGATATATATATTTATCAACTGTGTAGGAGGCTTGAGCTAGAGCCATAGATATTTACTGTTTACCCATTTCCTTTTCTAATGCCATTTAAGATTTATAAATTTTATAAAAGTAATAATATCTCGTTTAGAAATTTCAAATATTTTTTTTAGGTTAAATATATTCTAGATAGTCAGATTTAGATATACCGTTCAGAAGTTTCACGTTAATGAACATAAATTTCTTCATATGGCATATAGCAGAGCGAATTGAAATACAAGACTCATTAAATAAATAATCACAAAAATTGGGAAAAATTGTAAAATACATTAATAACCAGAAAAATTATAAAAAATTTTACGCATGAAAAAACGGGGGGGGGGTCAAAACTTTTTGAAGATTGCTCATATACTTATTCTGGTTTTGATTCTATTTTAAACTTTTGATTGGGAACATTTTTAAAATTCAACAAAAACCCTTGTTTTTTTAATATTATTTTAAATTCTACACTTTTACTTTTAGTCTACAACATTACTTTAAAAAAAAATGGCAGCGAAGGGTGAGTAACAAATTTATAATTGCCTCCCAGTCCCCCTGATATCAATTTCATTATGTTTGTAATAGTGTAAAAATATTAAAACGCACCGCAAATGATTTTTCCTCAAAGAGCACAATTTAAACGGAATTCTTTTGGGTACTCCTGTAAACTAACTATAAGTGCTACACGCACCATATTCGATGATGGTAAACATGTTGTAGTACACTTCAGTGATGTATATCAATTTCAATATATTTTAAATAGTGTAACATCATTAAAATAAACCGGAAAGGTTTTTTCCCCCATAGGCCATAATGTAACGACATTCTTTTGAGTGACCCTGTAAACGAAGTATAAGAGAACATACTTTATTTTCAATACCCAACATGTCATTGAAAACCTCAATTGCCTGGCAATCCGAGTATATTTACAAGAGTTAGAGTACGGACAGACAGACATCAGACGGAAGACGGCAGACTAGACAAACCGAATTCATAAACACTTTTCAACTATGGTTGGAAAGTGTTAAAAAGAGCATCAAATTGGAAAAATCATGTCAGATAAAATAGTAAAAAATCAATCAAATTCAAAAATCTAAAAAAAGTTTAATTATTAAACGGTAGTCGCAATTATCAATTTTAAAGGAAATTTTGGTAACGGAGTAGAAGTAAACAAAGCATGTACCCATGACTTAAAATTAACAAAATCTTGACACATTTTAAAATTTAAAAATAAATATTGATTGCCGTATATGAATGCTATTTGGACGTAAATCCTTCTCATAATTGGAAGTTTTTTTTTAAGCGCATTAAAAAAATTAGTTCCAAAAATTTTCCTTAGAGGGCGTTATACCTTCAAATCTTTAAAAAAGCATCAAAAACACAAGACAGGCAGTTAGTTACAAACTATTAATGAAAAGAAGACACAATTCTTTATCGAACAATTATTTTCGTTTTTATATGCGACAATTTGGCAATTAAAATATACTAGGGAATCGGACCCAAACTTCCCGGGTTACAGAGCATAGGTGAAAATCATTTTTCTAACTCTACAATAGATATTTGTGCAAGTTGATAGTTTTATAATAACAAAATGTAAAACTTTCGGTAACTTTTGACGTTTCAAAGATACCTGACCCTTTAAGCAGCCATTTCTCTCTAAAGCAAATTTCTTTAGAAAAAAATCTTTAAAAAAAAATGAAAAAAAAAACTTTAAAAAAGGTTTAAAGTTTAAAAGTAACAAAATTATTATACTTAAAAAAAATCAATTTTTGCCCCTTTTTTTTTACCATTTTTTTAAAACTTTAGGGGGGGAGGGGTTGTTAGAGAAATAAATGAAGTCATGCGTGCATTTTAATGTACATTGTGCCATCGCATGATATCTCCAGTTAAATTTTCGTGTATAGATTTTTATATAGTTCTGATAGTAATATTATCAATGTAAAAAACAAAAAAAATATGAAAGTTTTTGCAGTCGATTTAACATTTTCACTACCGATCCACGAGGATATCAGAGTTAAAGTAAAATGTTAATAATTTAAATGTTGCTATTTTTTTTCACTTCACTGAACGGCGAATTTTCGACAGAATTTTTCCGTCGCTGTCACGAAGATATTTTTTATCCCCAAATGCAGAAACTACCAGTTAAGGACGAGAGGATTTAACAATGCTTATCATTTTCATGTAAGTGTGGTACATTTTGAATTATAATCGATTGCATTCTATGACAGACGTGTTCTGAAAATCTGCTTAAAACGCCAACAACTTAAAAACACCATTTTGGAAGATACTTTGAATTTATAGGAAAACAGGATTTTCATTTCTTGGTAGCTGAAGATTGATAGCTGCAAATGTCATGTATTAATAATGTGCCATATGTCATAAAAAAAACTTCTTGAATGTGTCAGAAAAAAGTCAGCTTACATTTAAGGACAGGCCATAGACCTTCTTTGCTCTGAGGGACAGGTTTAACCTCTTGAAGGGCGGTATGTTATAATACCACTTAAATTTAATAAAGATTTGAGCCAGAATTTTATTATAAAATTTTACTTCCATAACTTTAGGGAACAAAACCCGAAAAACTGCATTTCTTTATTTCCAAATAAAATTTTTCGAAGATTCTGATGTGAAATCAACATTACAGAAACACAATAAGGAAATTGAAATCATATAATGACCTATTCACCCGCCAATCACAACTGCACGGTCGACCTCCAGCCACGCCCCCAATCCTCTCAGCTACTAATCACAACTACCTCCCAACAGCTTTTTGACCTCCAATGTTCGATTTGTGACTTATTTGAAATTAGATTAATTTTGACACAATTATTCAAATTGGTAAAGAAATTGATATGAGTTGTAATTTTCCAACTGGACGAAAAATGTCTGGGAAGAGCATGACAGCTTCAGCCAAGAGATTCCAGCTTCGAATCCTGTCCCAGACATTTTTCGTCCAGTTGGAAAATTACAACTCATATGATTTCTTTACCAATTTGAATAATTGTGTCAAAATTAATCTAATGTACTCAAGTATCCAGTGTTTACTGAAGTTCCAAGTAACCTGCGATTTATTCTGTTGAACTGATTCAGATATCAGACCAGATGCTATGATCAATAAGGTTAACTGGATGAATTATGTCCTCCAGATTCGACCGGTATGGCTCAATTGGCAGAGCATGACAGCTTCAGCCAAGAGAACCCATTAAACCTCCGACTG
Organism: Maratus michaelseni; assembly: GCA_963931845.1. Lineage (NCBI taxonomy): Eukaryota > Metazoa > Arthropoda > Arachnida > Araneae > Salticidae > Maratus > Maratus michaelseni. The sequence goes on along the minus strand of OZ007587.1, from coordinate 317,627,671 downwards.
AGAGGATTCATAATCACAGCCTCATTTGTCCATCATTCTCCTATTCCGTTCAAACATACCTATACCTCTAAGAATTAACAAGTTTGGCATTCGATCAAAAAATTAATTTGATGCATTTGGGAATACGTACATAAAATAGTAATTGTGAAAAAGTAATTTTGTATAGTATTTATTGCATGAAAGTGCAAGTCTAAAAAAACTGAATTTGGCATCTCATTGGCCGTTTTAAAAATGCAAATATTAATTTGCAGAAAAAAATCATTTGCAGCGTCTATTTTACTCAATGATGCGAAGCGATTACATGAAAATTTAAGTAATTCTGGGGGATATTTGATGGATTCTGAAAAAAGTAAAGAAGTTAATAATTTGAAAATAAAAAATAATGCGCATAGGATTGACATTGTGCAATATATGAGCTCTCTGTTTTGCTCAATTTTGTATCCAAATATCCACTGTCCGTGCCGTTTCGGTAATCAAGACCTGCAAATGTGCACTTACATGTCTCAAAAGACTTGTATCCTGTGATTCTCTCTATCACACGCTATGATGCTACCACCACTGGTCACTGCAAGTCCTTCTAATCCTTTGAATTCTCCATCTCCAGCTCCCCAGGTACCAAAACTTCTCAGGAAAGTTCCGTCAGGTTGAAACACCTGTATCCTGTTATTGCCACTGTCACCAACAACAATGTAGCCTTGGTCATCGACAGCCACTCCTCTGGGAAATTTAAACTGACCATCAGCAGATCCTTCCGATCCAAAACTGCTCAGACTCCTTCCGTTTACGTCGAAGACTTGAACCCTGTGATTGTTGCAATCTGTGACCACGACGCGATTCGTACTGGTGACCGCTACATAATGAGGGTGCTCGAGTTGGCCTGGACGACAGCCCTGGGCACCAAATTTACCCACAAAGGTGCCATCTGATTGGAACACCTGTAAGATAAAAAAGGAATATTATTATGTCGAAGGAATTCAAATATTAACATTCTTGTGTGTGGCATTATATTAATAGTAAATACCAATGAAAAACATGAAAACATTAAAAATGAATCAAAATTTATTTTTTATAAAAATAGGTGTAAAACGAAATATAGGTTCTAAAACATTAAAACCATGCTAAGATGTTAAAACATTCGTTGGAGTCCCAAGCGCTTTCGACCAGAACCTGGCCAGGTTCTGGTCGAAAGCACTTGGCACTCCGACTTTAACAACTTAGCATGGTTTTAATGTTTTAGAACCTAAAATAAATTGTGATTCATTTTTAATGTTTTCATGTTTTTAATGGGTATAAAAAGGTAAATTTATGTTTCAATATTAGAATTTGTCTATATATTTAATAGTAAATGTCTTTGCATTATTATTATTATCGTTAGATATGGTAATAACAGTAGTATTTAGTGTTAGAACTGCATATAGAGTAAATACAGTATTGCATGGAAACGGAAATATTTTAATTAACGTAACATGTACTAATACACACGGGAAAATGTATTTAATGTTGGAAATGCACCTACAGATTATGCTATTGACAATGGTATTAATTGTGACACATGCCACTGGAATTACGTACTCCATTTCGGCATACATATTATGATTCTGATGGCATGAAAAATGTTTTATGTACTTTATTCCAGCTATACTCCAACTAGATCGATCATTACTAGATGCAAAGCATTCTCAATGATGCCACAGCATTTTCGGTCTTGAACAAAACAGGCACTGCAGCGTTGCCAATCCCAGATCAAAATTTTCCTTTCCTCTACACTACCGCCTGAATATAGAAAGTTGTGACAACCCCTTAAGGCTGTTCTCAAATCCAAAAAAGGCTACTTTCAGACACATTTTTTAATTCATTTTTGTTCAGAAACTCATGAAATGGACAGGTGTTGTTATTTAGAAACTTTGCAATCGGAACACGTTTTCCATTTTTTGGTAAAGGAAAACAGTCTTCTGAAAACAATGACAAAGTCGGTGTTTTGAACCGAATTCCCGTTGCTTCAGAGCCAGAAAGGAGAAAAACATGACACTAATTGCTTATAACCCGGTAATTCATTTATCAAAAGATGGAAAACTCATTTCGATTCCGAATTATTTCAAGAGACAGTCCTGCAAATTTTATGCCTTTGCGTTTAAAAATTAGTCACAAATTGTGTCAGAAAGTTTCGCATTGTTCAGCAGCTCATTTGAGAACCACATTAAGAGATTACACCTAGTCATAAATTTCGAAAAACCGATTTTTTGCTAGTTGCTGTTTTAGAAGCTTTATCAACTGAAGAGGGACTACTTTATGGTGCTGGAAAAGATGATTCTATAGTATAATCATGTAGTATATTCATAGTATATTCATAAGTAAAAAATAAATATATATAATGAGTATGGTACTGAAATTGTAACACGAAACTTTAAACTCGTTTTTCTCAAAAGTGCACGAAGTTCAGGGATGCCGTAAAGAGTTGCGCTCTCAGATTCTCACAGAAGTCCACTTTTCGGAAACACCTCGAATAATATCTGTCTATAGGCATGAAAATTTGGATTCCTGGGTGAAACAAAATTGGATTTTCAAAAAACAAAATTTCGAAAAAAAAAACGAACCAGAACTTTTCAAGATATCAATTAAAATTTTTTAATTTTTCTTTAAAAGAAAGATCAGTTTTATATTGCAGCTGGTGGGGAATCGGAGACTTATGCCATTTCTCAGCGAGACATCCCCGCTTTTCGTCTTTCGTCTCCAAACTGGTAAAGGAAGGAAGATTTAAAAAAAAAAACAAGAACGAAAAATCATGCGTCAAGCATACATTATGTAGCCCTTTCCAACGCTTCCAAAATAATTTTACAAAACATACCGTTTAATAAGCTAAAAGTTAACCTCTAAGTAAACAATTTGGAAAACGCATAACATATTTAAAAACATAATTTCAGGAATTTCCAACAGATATAATATTCGGAAAAATATCCGAATACTTTTATTCAGCCCTGTATACGATCTATTGATTTGTATATATACTATATAGGATGCTAAATTTTAGTTTAGTTAGGAAACGCGTAGCACAGTTTAAAATCATCCTTCTGGAGTTTCTGTCAATAAACGGAAATGTGTTCGCGAACTTTTGTGCTGCCCTGTATAGGATCTACAGAATTTATACACACCACGTAATAGACAAAAAGCGAGTTATAATTAAAATCGCGTTCAGTAACTTAAAACGCACTTCCAGGAATTATTGTTAACAGACAGTAGAGAATTCTTTTGTGTGTCCCTGTAAATGAACGATGACTGCTATACACACACTATTCTGTAGTAAGCCTCTTGTAATGCACCTTAGTAATACATATAAATTTCAATGCGTTTAAAATAGTGAAACATTATTTAAATAAACCGCAGACGATTTTTCTCCATAGACGTAATGTAACGGAATTCTTTTGACTGTCCCTGTAAAGTAACTATAAGTGCTATGCACACCCTATTCCATATTAAGCTTCTTCTAATGCACCTTAGTGATATATATAAATTTCAATGCGTTTAAAATAGTGAAACATTATTTAAATAAACCGCAGACGATTTTTCTCCATAGACGTAATGTAACGGAATTCTTTTGACTGTCCCTGTAAAGTAACTATAAGTGCTATGCACACCCTATTCCATATTAAGCTTCTTCTAATGCACCTTAGTGATATATATAAATTTCAATGCGTTTAAAATAGTGAAACATTATTAAAGTAAACCGCAAATGATTTTTCCCCATAGACCGCAATGTAACGGAATTCTTTTGAGTGTCCCTGTAAAAAAACTATAAGTGCTACACACTTCCGTTGAAATAGGGAACATGCTATAGATAACGACAATAACATATAAAAATTGCAGAGCAATCCGAGCATATTTACGGGAGTTAGAGCATGGACAGACGGACAGACGGCAGACGGCTGACGGCCATACGGCCAGACAAACCGAAGTCATAAGCACTTTTCAACTAGGTTGGAAAGTGCTAAAAAAGAAAAAAAACGCAGATTTTGAAGGTAGTAAGAGATTAAAAGCTCTATTAATTTTTTTAAATAATGCATTCATCGGTTTGAAAATTATGCATTTATGCATATTTTTTTAAGGTAAACCCAGAAATATAATTTTCATAAAGATCGCATTATTAGAACCGAAGTTATATTTTATCACAAAATGCTGATTTTTGCATAAAAAAGAAATGAAACGCTAATAGACAATGATATAATTAATAATGCGAATAAGGATTATTAATAAAGAAGGGGTGAGGAAGAGAACTACTTTTTAGTGCTTTGAAAGGATTATTAAACGAAAACTTGTGCGATCTTCGATCACACCTACCCGCTTGTTTCATGTTTTTTTTTTTCTTTCCCATTTAGATTCATTTCCTATGTATAAGTACTGATTTTCGAGATAGCTCTTTCAGATTAATAGTTATGTTTATTTTGCACTTAGAAATTTTATACTATGCGTTTTACAATCATTTTAAACTTCCGATTAAGAATATTTATCTTCGGAAAACGTATCCTCCGATTTACGCCTTGTTTGGATGCGTCATCTTGAAGGCAGAATAAATTTGAAAGAATCAGACGATAATATAAATTTCAAATAATAAGTTGTTGCCAGAATTTTTTCCTTCAAAATAATTCCATTTTTAAAATAATTTATCAAACTCACCTGAAAAATGTCCGAACAGCCTCGGTATTATTTCATTTTTGATCAGAAATGTTTTAGAACAGTGAACCAGGATTTTACAGGAAATTGTTTTGGGGCAACCAGCTGTTAATTATTTTCCAGGGACGTTTCTGGTATTTTTCACAGTGTAACTAAAAGGTATACTGCTAAATGCTTTTAAAAAAATGAGTAAGTGAATGTAAATTAATTTATAAGGGTTTCCTCCAACACGATATGGCGCAGAGGGTCTCCGAATGCATTGAGACGACCGACGACCCTAAGTTATCACTATTGATGCATCGGGTTGGGTTGGGTTGATTGTTGACGGCCAATTATCTGCACTTGGGATATAGGCCCGGGGGGAGTGCCCTTCGTGGGGGTCTTTCTAAGGGAACCTAACCCGTATTTACGCATGGATAAATCCACGGCTCGAAGAAAACCACGAAAACTCCGAACGATTAGGCTGACGGGCGCGATTGGGATCGAACCCAGCACCTCCCGTCTACCAGCTTCGAGAGCACAACCTCTCAGCCACTGGATTGATGCATCGGTGATCAACAGAACAAAGAAAATCTTTCCCTCCAGGTATCCTTATACAATTGCTACTGCACTGAAACTAAATGTACCATTTTGAGCCAGATATTTATAAAATTTAAGATCAAATTAGCCGATGACTTCTGGCCAAGCTTGCTTCATTGCTGTTAGAAATAGCATAATAAATAATTGCAACTATCTTAAATGATTGTAAAAAAAATTCAAAAGAGACGGAGTCTGTCCTAAAAATTTTCAAGCCTATCCCTAAGGCCTTTCTTTATTGCGTGATAAAATTAAACGTAAACAGTTTTTTTCCTCTACCTTTCTAAATTCCATTTATTTTTATCAAAGTTTTACAGCGACATGATGGAGGTAAATAAAACGCAAGCATAAAAACGTGTTAACTAAAGAGATGATGTCGTGTGGATGCGCAGTGGACAAAATAAACAAACCGTTAAGTTACTCCATTCCCCAGTTTAAATATACAGGATGACTCAAAAGTTACCAGATGTTTTTAAAAGTTAATAACTTTTGAATTAGTTGTTGTTCCCTTTGTCAGAAAATCTGGATATTCTGGAGTTTAATGCAGAGGTGAGCAAAATAATGATTGAACAAAAAGTAATAATGGTAGAATATTAATATTTTCAAAACCAATGCTCAATAATTGCGTGCTGAATATTCTGAGCTGTAAAGGCAGACAGAGAATGTCTACCTGTGCGGGGAAAGTCAGCTACAGAACCTTGTTGTCGAAAACACGTAATTAAATTGCATATTGTTGTCTCTACGAAAGAATTTTTAACATTAAAACAACTGCAATATGTTCTTTGAAACGTAAAATAATTAAACGCTGATTTTAAAAATATTTTTTTTATTTAACCGTGTATTCTGAAAATCTCCACAATGTCCAGATTCTAAGCCTAAAAGAAAAAAAAATAACTAAGTCAAAAACCATTACTTTAAAATCACCTGTAAATTTTGTGCTACTCTACATTAAGATATAAGCTATTGTAAACACGCATCTGAGAAACAAAAAGGTCAAAGAATCCTCCACTAATTCTTAATATCTGCTAGTATGTTATAATGTCTACTAATTCTTAATAACACAATAACACGTTACAAACACTTCGAAAGCGTATAAGGGTCAAACGTACATTTTCAAAGTCATTTTTATATACATGGAAATCATCTCTATGAAAAGTAAATTAAGGCAAATTAAAGTGGAAATTAAGGATACATAAAAATGTTTATAAATGTGGTTATAATTTAAAACGCCAGACACCCTGGTATAGCACTTTCCCACGGCCAACAGCATGGTAATAAGCAGCTTAAGTACTTTATCGTGTGACGTAGATGCCTAGTCCAAATCGAAATGAAAAGACGTGCAAATTCTATAACTCTGATGGTGAGAATAAGTTCTCATAAAAGGCAGAGCGTATTGAGACTTGACCTAGGTAAGACGCGCCTTCGATCAGACACGGCACGAAGTATGCCCGGAGTCTGACAACCGATGGCTGCTACATTGCAGAAAATACGCTCTAATTCTACTTTTAATCTTGTACATAGATTGTAAGTATCATGTTATTAGATATAAATATTAATCTAGAGGTGTGTGTCGCCTTGTTGCTTTTGTCCGAGTGTGGACATGGTTCTCCACATGTCGAATGGCCGAGTGTGATTATTTCACACGCCGGACACCCTGGCAACAAGCGATGCAGCATTTTCACGTGACCAACAGCATTCGAACAGCGTAAGTACTTTATCGTGTGACGTAGATGCCTAGCCCAGATCGAAATGCAAAGACGAGAGCAAATTCTATAACTCTGAGGAAATGACTGACATGTCCACGGCAATGTACGTTTTTGAGAGAAGATAAGTACTGCATATATGGCCAATGACATTTCTCTAGCAAAGTTTCAAACGAAAAATAAGATCATTTTGTAAGACAGATTTTTGAACATCAATATCTGTTGTAAATGTTTTCTCATAAGATTCGTTAAAAAATACAGTTGCAGAGGATGCCGTAGTTGATATACTACCAAAAACGGAGTAACATTAATGACGTCAAAGCAAACAATACTAATAAACCTCTTATGTGTGAGAAAAAAAACTAACATTAACATTTTGCTAAATCATTCCGACGCTTTCTTCGTACTGATTAACGAGCATTACACAACTCGTTACGCAACTTTTTTTTTCTTCAAATTTTGAATAGAATCCAAAATTTGCGAGTCAGCTATTTTCGTCTTTTGAAAGAAACAAATTAAAAGTAAGTAATTAAGTAAAGAGGTACGCTTTGAAGAAGCAAACAGTAAGAAAACTGCCAGATTTGTCAGATGAAGAGAGGGCAATAGATTAAACGAAGCATAGAATCTTACATTTAAACATTACGTTTGTAATGTCTTTCTACCGAATCAATTTCTTTTTACTCTTTATCATTCTCTTTTGATTGTAAGAGAATAAGATGATCTTGCTTTCGAAAAATCACGTGTGGTTTTTGAGAATAAATAGGAAATTTTAAATTAATGAAATTCTGATTAAAATAATACATTTATTGAATGAAGATTCAACGATATTTCCTAATTTAACTTTTTTAATTTTCACTGACCTATAGGGATATTATGTTTCCGGAGAAACTTTAGAAAGAGAAATTTGTATGAGATCAGCTTAAAGAGTACTAAAGGCATTGAAACTTATGAAGACAGTTATGAATTACAAAAGATCTATCAGAAGAAATAAAAACTTCAACTTAATCGGATAATAAAATGAGATTTGTATGAATTTGGAAATTTTATCTAATAGGACAGAAATCTTTTTAGATGAAACTAAACATTTATAGCTGTAAGCTTTCAAAATCATGTGATAACATGATGTATAAAGTTGTATATTTCCCATACAAAATCAAGATGAAAAGATTCTACGTCGGAAAGGTAAATTACAATTACAATACTTAAAAATCTCTGTTTTAACACGAAAAAAAAACCCGGACATCTTGAGTGTTTTCATCAGATATGTTATTTAGTTGTATTTTATACCCCGCCATATGTTACGAAACTGTTAGCCTAAATAGGATAGCAAATCGTAGGACAGTGATTGTAGGATTGCTAAATTTTTATGTAATAAAATGTGTTATGATAGTACATTAAATTATGAAAGAAGATATACAGGGTGTCTCAAAAATCCTTTCACACATTTTAAAATTTAATAAAAGATCAAGCAATTGGCGTACGAGAGTGCAGTTTGGACGAAAATGCTTCTTATGATCTGAAATTTTGCTTAAGCAAACAAAAGAAATTAGTTACAAAAAAATTTCATAGATGGCGCTGCTTCTGGAAAGTTATCGAATAGGTAGAATGCCTTTATACATAACAATGGCGAAAGACGCGCAATGCGTATGCAGAATTTTTCTCCAAACAATGGCAACCCACATTCCAGAACTTAACAATACTCGCCCCCCTGAGTTCGATTAAACGAGTGAGGATGGATAGACGAGTATTGTCAACTTCTGGAATGTGAGTTGCCATAGTTTGGGAAAAACCGAGCATACGCATTGTGTGTCTTTCACCATTGTTATGTATAAAGGCATTCTGCCTCTTCTATAACTTTTCACAAACAGCGCCATTTATGAGAAATTTTTGGAACTAATTTTTTTTTTTAATCTGCTTAAACAAAATTTCAGATCATAAGAAGCATTTTCGTCCAAACCGCACTCTCGTACGCCAATTGCTTGATCTTTTATTGAATTTTAAACTGTGTCAAGGGCTTTTGGAACACTCTGTACATATATTTTTTAAGATTACATTTATAAGACGGTTTTCATTTGATGACTTTGCGATAAATTTTGAAGTATAGAAGATATTCACAAGAGTTGTCTGTCATTACAATTGTGAATTTTATACCATTCACACACTACAAAATATGTATTTTTCCAACAGAAAACATGAGAAAGTGGTTATTGTGTCAATATTTAAAAAATGTAGTCATTATAATAATGCACTTTTTAAGACCAAAACCAAGAATTAGTCTGCTTTGAATTGGCTCTCGTTTAAAAGAGAAAACTCCAGGAAACGTCTTAAACTTTTGCAAACACTGGTTTCCCTTTGTATCTAAATAATGTGACTCACGTAATTTTTCTTGAAGGGACATCGAAACGCTGATGTGATAGTTCGATAGTGATATTATTTTTTAAATTAAAATATGTACAAGATTTGCTTTTTACAAGCTTAATATTAATAAAGTTTATTATTTCTAATGAATCTATTATATAGATATGCATAAATAAAAAATATGTAAAAAAGTACTCATTTTTACTGTTTGACACCTGCGAATTTAGCTGAATTTCAATGAAAAGAGGGTTTTTTAAATTTTCTTTTGTTTCGTAATCATTTTTCATTTAGTTAGTAATTTACAACTAAATAGATCGGAAGACAATGCATTAAGATAGCTAAAGATGCAAAATGCAATAAGAAAAGTAAAAATGTAAAATGCAATAAAAAAAAAGTAAAGATGCAAAATGCATTAAGAAAAGTAAAGATGCAAAGTGGAAACAAACTGGAGATGTTTTAAAAGAATGATGATAAAATTTATCTAAACTGAAAAATTTTTTCGTGATCACACTTAAGTTTTGAGTCATCAACCTAAATAAGTGGTTACCAAACTAAGGAGTATATGTCGCGGAACGATCGGTCAGATCTTAAAAAAATGTATAATTAATTTTATCTGCTGCAATAATATAATAAAAACAATATTTACAACTTTAAAGTAGAATATTGTAAAATGATATAGATAAATAATTTTGTAAAATACAGTGTTTTATTAAACTTTCTGCAGAGAACGGCTTGAGGCTAAAATTAAAAAAGTTTCAAACCTGCAACAGACTATGTCGTTAGTGCAAAACAACGTCACAAATTGCAGTAGCTTTTAAGGTGTATTTTTCCACTACAGTCATTTATAAATAAATAAAAAATTCGTAGTAAAAGATTTTGATAACTCCGTGTGTATACTTTATGCCAAAGTTCACCTTTTCCTTAGGATAGATTAAACAAAGGACTCTATAAACCTACATATTAGGTGGGTCAAGAAAAGGTTTGAAACTTTAAAATGGGTCGCGTAAGAATAAAGTTTGCGAACCGCTGATCTAAATATAAATTTTCAGCATTCTTTCTTTATCGATTGAAATATTTCTCTCAGATCTTTCTTAGGGCATACTTAACAACATTAAAAAACCTATAATGCCATTATAATTTATATTTATATTTATGGTCAGTGATATTTATTAATATAATATATACTTATATTGACTAATTATGCAATTGATATATGTCAGAGATGGTGACATATAAAGACCAAATTAATATAAACATCTCTATATAAACGAATCGTAATTAGACTTTGCAGTATACCTATGTCACTTAGCATGGAGTCTGCAAATTATTGGCTGCAAATGTATATCCACAGCGAAAGTATGGGTTGAATGGGAGCATTCTCCCATCAAATAAATGGCATCAAAGTTGATGTTTCTGATTTGTAAATAGACATGATAATTGGAGTTCTCTTCGTTACAAAATCTCTGAGAGAGCAACTAACCTTATGTTGTGCCAACTGTTATGGTAGCTTACATAAAACATAGGGCATACTTAACTTCTTAGGGCATACTTAACAACATTAAAAAACCTATAATGCCATTATAATTTATATTTATATTTATGGTCAGTGATATTTATTAATATAATATATACTTATATTGACTAATTATGCAATTGATATATGTCAGAGATGGTGACATATAAAGACCAAATTAATATAAACATCCCTATATAAACGAATCGTAATTAGACTTTGCAGTATACCTATGTCACTTAGCATGGAGTCTGCAAATTATTGGCTGCAAATGTATATCCACAGCGAAAGTATGGGTTGAATGGGAGCATTCTCCCATCAAATAAATGGCATCAAAGTTGATGTTTCTGATTTGTAAATAGACATGATAATTGGAGTTCTCTTCGTTACAAAATCTCTGAGAGAGCAACTAACCTTATGTTGTGCCAACTGTTATGGTAGCTTACATAAAACATAGAAAGATTTCGTTTTTGAAGCAGAATAGTGAGTATAAATAGAAGTTTACCAGTGAGGTATAAAGTGAGGAAACGAACACTCAGAGATATCATTGTCTGGCGTCCAAAATCGCAAAATGTTGGAGTCTTATATAATTTTCGAGAGAACTTCGATGGAGACTCGTCTCCAGAATCTCGTAAAAAGCAAAATTCATTCATCCGAACTGCAAATGACAAAGTGATGGTTCAAAAAATATTAAAGATATTGAGTAATTTTTTGAAGTGACTATAGTTGTGTGGACTTATGGAGCTATAATAAGAAAGGAGTAGACATTTTAATCTCCCACTGTGGAAAACTTTGAAGCCAAAAAATGAGTTCTTTCCCCCACTCCTGTGTCCGTCATGTTTGACTTTGACAGATAGCAGTCCAATCAGCAGTCTCCAGTGCAAGACGCGACTGAATATGACGGACACGGGAGGGCGGGGGGTAGGAATGGCATCAAGTGACGTCATTTATGACTACTCCATCTATTGGATCCTCCTTGAGTGGACTCTACAAAACGGGACACAACAACAGTAGGAACAAATAATCTAATGCAGCGTTTCTCAAACTGTGGTCCACGGATCACGGCGTGGAGTGAATAAAGCAGTCCGCAAAACATTCTAATTCATCAAAGTGGTTCGTATTTGGAAAAACGTTGATCTAATCTAATGAATCTGTATTACATTACTTAAGACCACCAAACATATTTTTCCTCAGAGAACGCTTAAAAATGTTTTCATTCCAAATGTATGGTCCCTAGCGTTAAGCATAGGCCACTGTAACGTTTGAATGCAATACTTTGACATAGTCTGAAATAGCTTGTTGTCCTTATAGTCTTGATTTAGATCAACGCAGAGCAATATCGGGATAATTCACGCCTTATGATCCAAAATTTTATCTAGTGAATAACTTCACTTTCAGCGCGATAATGTAATCAATACTTTATTTCGGACCTGTCTTCGTGTAAGCAAGGTTCGAAGAGGACGATGATAAAATAGAACATCTCGTCTATACCTTCCACTTTAGTTCCTTGATCTGAACATAAACTTCGTGGGGTGTTTGTTTGTGTGGAGGCTCCAAACTACGGCCTCAAACTTTGCGTTTTGGAAGTCATAATGTGTGCTAGATCATTGTGCCTAATTAAACTATCTGAACAAATAGCTCTATTTAAGGATGAATTGCGCTTTTTTTAATAGCATATTAAAACTTTGTTGATCTTAAATTGAATATAAGATGTAAGATGTAATTCAGTTGAAATACGATCCTTTCTACTAATGAAGATTTTCTATCATGTCACAAAGGTTTATATTATTTTGTCAACAATTTGTATTTATATCGGTAGAGGGTATCTTACTGGGTATGTCAAATTCCAACGAATTCCGATAGCGAACATCAGATGAACACAATGATATGTCACTGTGGTGTCGGAATATATAATATAGCTTCCTAGTCGAATGACACCATCATCAGAAATGGCATAACGGTGTGTTGTGGTTCATGTAATGGATCGAAGATAGCCAGAAATCCGTCTAAAAGCTTCCAGTAGCGTAGTGTTGACCGTGGTGTCACATCTTGAGCACGAACCGGCTTGATATCAAACCGCATTACATAGGCCACAATATCATTACATCATTCTATTACGATGATATATGCCGGAATACCTGCTTCCAATTATGGCATTTCATTATTCATGTTTCTTTGTTCGTTAACGGAATCCTCTGGAAACTGAAACTACATACCTTGTATATACTTATATTAAAAATATATTATCATATTAAAAATATATTATCATATTAAACAAAAACATACTTGTATCCTATGGTTTTCCTTATCACAGACATAGATGAATCCCAAGCTGTCTGTGGCTATGCCCCACGGGTAGTTGAATCGACCATCTGTCCGTCCTTCGGAACCGAAGGCCCGGAGAAAGCGGCCCGTCGGATCGAACAACTGGACGCGGTGGTTGTAGCGGTCTGACACGATGAACTGGCCAATCCGATTCACAGAGACTCCCGCCGGGCAGTCGAATTCCCCTTCGTTGCTGCCGTAAGATCCAAACTCGAATAAGAATTTTCCAATTGAATCAAATACCTGTGGAATAGAAAAATACAGAAACTGTGGTGGATAGCCCTCAACAGCCTTCAAAACATTTTTTTTTTCACTGAAAATTTTGAATCCTTTTTTTTTCTTTAATGGAAATAAGCGCTCAATAACGATTGTGATTCACATAGCTGCCAAACCAATTTTGAGTACCAATAATTCCGAATAGAAATGTAGAAATGTTCGCTTATTTTAATGACAAAAATTAACGATTAAATAAGACGTATTCGGAAATATTGGTACTGAAAAATCGGAATGTTTGTCAGCTATCGACTGTGTAACGATTCTAAATGAAACTGAACGTGCTTCATGGGTTTTTATCTGTGCAAAATAATTGTAAAACAATTTTTACTTTATATACCAAAATGAAAATGAACTATACTTCTTTAATGTTTTATTTTGTCAGTCTGAAAACAATTATCATTCCAGAAAAGGAAGGAAAAAAGAAAAACGATTGTTCTGACTACGCATACTGATTTTCTTAATTTGTCTTAAACCCTTCCTCAATTTTTATTCACGAATTAATTTATGGATCTTGGATATCTTATAAAAGAAATCTTGGAAACATAGTTTTATATCAAAACACAGAATTTTCAGTTCCTACTAACTGTTTTAGTAAAAATTCTTTCAGACTATAACCTTTCTTACAGTACAGCATTAAAAACTTTGTATAGATTTAAAAAACTTGGATCAAGCACGATTTTGAGCATGATACATGGATGTCTTTCTAAAAAACGAAATGGAAATTATATAATAATTTTTACATCTTTCCATTTTTAATTATAAAAGAAAAGAAAATGTCTGATTACGATGCAAGGTTACATAAATTTCTGTCTGGAAGTAGTTTATTTTATCTCATGCGAAAGTTTTAATAAATGCAATTGCAACTTTTCTCTATTTAAAACAATTTTGAATTTTGTAAGTCATTGACTAGAGTTGATCTAAATAGATTGCCAAATTAGAAACTGTGCTATTACTAATAAATTATAAACATTTTGCGAAGAATATTTTTTAATAGAACTTTTTAATTGCTGATTTTTTAAGAGAGATAATTATTTTAAACCTTCATTTTCTTGAATTAACACTCAGAAAAAGGAATTGATTAAAACTACAAAACATTTTTGTTGAGTACATGTTGGTTGTTTTAGCAAAATTGCAGTAAAATTGAACTATTTTACTTCAATTAACAAAACATTTTTGCTGACGATACAAATTTTTTTTTTGGAATTGCAAAAAAAAGTGGTTTTTAACAAAAACAATTTTTTTGTTGATTCAAACAAAATTTCCATTGACCTATATTTAAACAAAATTTTTGTTTAAATATGGGTCAATAAAAATTTTGTTTGAATCAACAAAAAAATTTTTTTTTTGCAATTCCAAAAAAAAAAAAAAAATTGTATCGTCAGCAAAATGTTTTGTTAATTGAAGTAAAATGGTGCAATTTTACTCCAATTTTGCTAAAACAACAAAATGTACTCAAAAAATATGTTTTGTAGTTTTAATCAGTTTCTTTTTCTGAGTGAAGGTTAATTTGACTCAAAGCATTTTATGCGTAGCAAAATTTTAATTTTTTATTTTTCCTGTACTCCGTAAATTTGCACATGTATTATTATTTTTTATTTTTTTTATTTTCAACTTCACCAATTTAAAAATTATCAGTTATAAAAGAAGAATTTTACATTTAATTTGTTTACATAATTTTTTTTCTTTAAAAAAATAGTATTAAAGTATTATCAAATAGGCTTTTAAAAAGTTAAAATTTAACAAATTATATTTTGGATTTATTTACCTTAACATCAATCTATTTTGTAAGAGAGCTGAATTAATGAACGCATATTTTAAAATTATTTGTGTATCTAATGCATATTTCGTAAGCTAATAATGGCAACTTAATAATACTGAAAATTTTGACAGTTAAAAAAGTTTTCGCGAAATGTATAAGGATTACGTTTTCACAAAAATGTAAAAAAAACTTGTTGCATTTTGAGCTGTGTTAAAATTGAGATATATAAATCACATATACAAGTTGAAAAAAAAATGTATTTTTTTTTTACCATTTAAAATTATATTTATAAAAAAAATTGTTATCCATAAAAAGAAAAAATACATGCAAAAATATTTTTTTATAAAAAGCTTACAATTCAAGGACCTGTCTCGCACTTCATTCTTCAACACAGCTTCATCTTGGCAGATTTTTCAAAATTGAAAAAATATATAGATAGATAAAAGACAAATTCATAACATTACGCTTTTTTTCCTTAAAGTTTAATTTCTCCTATGAATTTTGACGAAATTTCACTAAGTCATAATGAGGAAGCGGAAAAAATCTTATTTTTTCTGAATAAATACAATACTTTTAGATTTTTTTAACATTTCTTTTTACAGCATTTTTTTATATCAAAATTAGGATTGAGAAGTACTTATACTTCAGTTATGTGATGAAATTGCGTATGCATTAAATAATAAAGCTGCTAACACTTTATAACAACCTATTATAATTAATATAAAGATTTTACTATAGGTAGGAGTCACACACACTCACACTAATACTCTAAATGAGACCAACTGATCAGTGTGTGTATGCGTACAAGATTTTGAATAGAAAATTTGAAATCAGAAAGCCATAGAATATGTTAAGCTTGTAATCAATATGCATATATACAGTCAACCTTTTCATATATCTGCTATATGACAAATGTATGATCTAAATCCGAATGATTTTTTTAAAGGTTATAGTTGCCCCCCTCCCCCCTCCGATTTGTTTTTCTACAACTTAAGATAAATTTTAATATAGGGAATTAGTTTATGTGCAATCGGAAAAGAAGAAAAGAAAAGAAAAAAGGGGCACATCCCATACTAATTGCCTCAAATCACCATATAAAAATGTAACTGATATCAATCAATTAGTAATATCTACTAATAAATATCTTAACATCTACTTATTGCTACTTGGTAATACCTACTAATTAATGCTATACTTAAAATTTGCTTAAAGGGCTACATACAGAAATTGTGGTTACAAACGAGAAGTCATTCGGTCAAGTAGTTTAGGAATTATGCAGATTTAAAATGTAGAATTCGTAGTGTTAAATTCTTTTTTTATCGTTACAAAACAATGTGGTTAATTTTTTGAGCATAACTCAAAAACTACGTGGCGGACTAAACTGTAATATTGGACTCGCATATTTGAAGCTACAAATCAATTTCTACTTAAAAAAAAAAAAAAAACTTATAAATTACATTTCCTTTTTTTTTTTTTTTTTTTTTTTTTTTTCAAAAATTAATTAAAAAGTACATATAATTTGCAATTTTTTCTGGTTTAGTTTGCAGTTTTTTTAATGAGATTTTTCGCTTTTTTCGCGTTTTGCGGTGGTTTTTCAAAATTAGTAATAGGAATCTGGTTTCAATCTATTAGCCCATGATAGTAAATTTTGTCCTCTTTCTAATATATTTTATTCGGAATTGGTACAGCGATTTTTTTATGCAATTTTTAACGTTTTTTTCACTTTTTTGTGGCGATTTTTCGACATTTATAAAAGGAATCCGGTTTTAATCTTTTAGCCCTATATAGTAAATTTTGTCGTATGCGATTTTTTAATTTTTAACGATTTCTGATGTGATTTTTCACTCTATTTCGAGTTTCGAGATTTTTTTAATATTCATGAAAACCGCCAGGTTTCAATCGTTTAGCCTAATATAGTATATTTTGTCTTCTGCAATTTTTTAATTTTTTGCGAATTTTTATGAGATTTTTGCATTTTTTAGAGTTTTGCCGCGATTTTTTGACATTCGTAAAAGGAATCCAGTTTCAATCTTGTAGCAATCTTATTGTAAAATTTGTCCTATAGGATTTTTGAAAATTTCGCGAATTTTTTATGCGATGTTTAGCTTTTTCTCCCGTTTCGTGGCGATCTTTTGACATTTTGTAAAAGGAATCTGGTACAATCTTGTAGCCCAGTATAATAAATTTCGTTCTTTGCGAATTTTGGGATTTTAGCGATTTTTAGCGTTTTTCCGCATTTTGCTGCGCTTTTTTAACATTCGTAAAAGGAATCTAGTTTTCATTTTAGCTCAATATAGTAATTTTTGTCCTGTAATTTTTGAATTTTTCGTGAATTTATAATGCGATTTTTAGCGTTTTGCGGCGATTTTTTGACAATCGTAAAAATAATCTGGTTTTATATAATTTTTTATAATTTAATATATAATACCCCAATATAATTTTTTTTTCTTTGAGATTTTGTAATTTTCCTGCATTTTTTATGCGATTTTTAGCAGTTTTCTCGCATTTCTCGGCGATTTTTTGACATTTTTTTTCGGAAAGAGAAAGAACTCTCCGGTATTTTTTGCTACTGAGGTTCTTAAATTCAAGTTGAAAGAATGTCAATTCTGTTCCCATAGCAATAAGGAATGACGATTCTAAAAATTTGTATTCAATCTTGGTCGAAAAAAAAGTCACATTAATTCAAGGTTCGCTTGATTCATGACCGGGACAGCGGACCCCCCCCCCCCCCCACACACACACACACACAACCCTACTTTAATTTAATTTGAGGTTCATTTGGGAAAAACCAGCCAGCAACTGGCAAAGCTTCGTTTGTTAGAAAACATAATTATGAATTACGAAATTCTTTCACTCAAATTTAATTTATGATTGAAGTGAATTTTATACATTTTGTATAAAACCATTCTTGATTTAAACTAGGATAAGTTTAAAATTTGTAAACAAAATTGATTAAATCCATATGTAAATAAAATCAAAATTGGATGAAGTTTTGTTTTTTATAAGTTTAAAATTGTTTTATCGCAGTGTGTTTTATCCTAAAAAGCTGAATTTTTATTTACCAAAACAATGAATTTAGACGCTGAAACTGCTTATGAATTTAGAAACTATAACAATAACAATATATTACAATAGGCGATGAGCAGAGGAATTCATACTTCTAATAATTTATTGAATATATTTTTTTTTCTGCGATGAAAGAATTTCATTTTTATATATCTTGTACCTAAAATTATTAGTTATTAAATAAATTAATAAGTTTCGATTGGAAAATGTCTAAAAATTGGATTTTTTTTTATTTAAAAAAAAAACAATAATAATAAACATAAATAAAAAATCAAGCAATTTAAACCGGAATATGGAAGGCTCCATATTCTTTTAAGCGTATTCCTGCATAAGCTTAAAAGAATATAAATTTATGTCTCTAAAGAAAAAAAATAATGTGATCTCGGCAATGAAAACATAGGTGTTGTAAACAATAATTAAAGCAGTAGTATTTTTATTCACATAAATTCTCTAAGAAAATCTTGATCATCCTATAAATGCAGAATGTATTACATGTGACATGGTATATCCTCAACTGACGATGCAGGTGAAAACAACTGAACTAGATAATTATGTCTAGAAATTGAATTAAAGGAACTCGATCATAGCGTATTTTTGAATATAAGAAAACATTGCATAAGAGCTAAACTCAGACAGAAATTGAACGAACGGAGAAGGATAATAAATTAATATATAAACAACAAGTACTTCGGTTATAAAGCTTTCAGAAAATGTGTAATTTTCTGTTACAATAAACAAACAGCACAGTAACCAGCTTTTCCCACCCTGTCTCAAAAATTCTCTGTTCAACATCGGGAGCCCTGCTACTAAATATCCTGTATATGATCAGGCCATTCATATACATTTTACAGCTAATAATTTTGCAATATCTTTTGGTGAAACAGTTTTCAATTTAATTAACACTGTATTCTAATTTTCGTGTATTTTTTAATAGTTAAAAGATACGTTTTACATTTTTTAAATAATATTCTTTTCGTTAAAATGGCAACAGTATATTAGATTATTAAAATAAATTTGTTCATAAGTTATCGTTTGGCACAGTAATTATTATTCCATTGAAAATATTATTTAAAATCAATCGATATGAAAGTCGGTTACGAATTTGAGTTGAAAACTATTATTATTATTATTATTATTATTATTATTATTCAAATATGGCAATAAGGACAAACTTCTCTTCAGAAATTAATGGAGTTTATTTTCGAAACCTAAGAAATTAAAATTTGTATTCCCTTTTCAAATTTTGATTGCTTAAATTCTTCTGCAGAACATTAAGTCGAAAAACAATTAAAACGAAAAAAAATGAAAGTGTGAAAATCAATAGTTAATAACAACCTAGTTGTTGTATTTAAATGAAAAAAAGAAACTATTTTATTTTATTATTGTTTAAAATTAGGTTTTTCTTAAATTTTGTATTATGAATAGGTATAAACTTTAATTCCCAGCAAGATTATAGATTTTTTTTTTTGAAAAAATATGAATAAATAAACTAAATTTCTGGTATTTCATTTTTTTAAATCTAAAGTTGATACAGACTATAAGATTTTTATTCATTTCATTTCACACATGTGAACTTAATTTCGAAATAGTTTTGCTAATTTATTGTAAAGATAACCGCTTGATACACTACAAATATTTCTTCTTCTGACTAAATATCATATATATATCAGAATATCAATCGTATATATCAGACTATATATATATATATATATATATATATATATATATATATCACATCTCCTGTCTACATCCCTTTTTCTAAGAAAATACGAAACGCAGAACGACGATTGAGATACCATATGAAAGGATTTTGAACAGACTTCTGACATAGTGCACTTACATTTTCATAAACATGTTTTTTGATAATTGCTGATACATTGCTGATAATTAAAAATTAAATCGGCATTTGTTTTCATAAATGAAATGAAAGGTTTTCTTCAAGTTAGTGTTGCCACAAAAATAAAATTCCGGATTATACCATGCTCAATAATGATTATATATATAAAAAAAAATAACACAAAAAAGATAAAGTGTGACATCTCCGCACGTGTTTATTCTATATTTATGATTAAAAAGCAAATTGAAATTGCAATGTTTAGGAGAAAAAAACACCATGGATTGTCCCATGTTTTTTTTTTTTTTTTTTTTATCGATGCAGTTAAAATACGATTGTTATTTTTTTTTTTCTCGCGCGTGCCTTTTTGTAAGTTTGATGAAATAAAGGAGCAGATATACTGGCTTGACTAATTAATGTTTGGGAACAGATAAAGCAGATGCAACGGGGTTGGGCAATTTTTTGTGGTGCTATTTGGCGAGAAAACCCCATTTTCGAATACCTGTTAGGCCTAGCTTGCGAAAACATGTTAGTTTTATTTTATAATAAAATTGTATTATAATTTAACTTTAAAACACAGTCATTTAATTTTATTATTACACACAGCTTTATTTAACACACGCATTATTTTTATTACACATATTTAAATTTTATTTATTAATTAATTCATATTATTTTATTTTAATTTATTTACATACACATTTCATTTTATTATAAAATACCAAGTTGCCATACAAAGCAAAAGTTACCATGTTACTCCGCCACGCAAAAAATCGCTATTTTGGCGCCAAAAAGAAACAACGCAACGGTGCGTTTGCGACATCTGTACCAATGTAGATTACAGATATTTTTATTTTTAATGTTTCTTTAGAAGTTTAAATCTATATAAAAAAAATACTACAATGCTAAAAATTTTGGATTGCAGTGCGAAATCCTCGCACGGGTCCCACTGGTTTTAACATATTTATCAGTACGTCATTTTTCAATTTTCAAAATGCATTCTTTTGCGTATTTTAATACAAGATTCTCAATTCAGTGACGAATCTTTCCAATTAATAAATAATAACAAAAGTGCATATTTTTACTACGAATTAAGAATTATGTTTATCAGTTTCAGGACTATATTTAATTCCAGTTATTTTTATGCCCAGCAATTAAAAAAGAAAGAGTTCGTAATTCTGAAGTATTAAGGTTATTAAATGAAATAAAAATGCAGTTTGCTTTGAAGATTTTTTTTATTTAAATTAATGAAATTTGGTTCTTAATCCATTCGCAGCCAAACCACGAGTATACTCGTGTTTTTTCAATCTAAAATTACGAATTCGTACTGGAAATTTCGAAAGAAGAATTTTTATTTTATGTAATCACGAAATGTCTGTAATTAAATAAAGTAAATAATGCTATTAGTATTTTCTGGTATGAATTGGAACTTTCTAAATAAAATAAAATTCCGGTAATCTTAAACTGGCAGTGAACGTGTTAAACTTCCAATTCATTCAAAGAATCTTGATCTATATTACGTTGGATTAATTTCGAATGATGAACAATTTAAAAATTACATTAAAAATTTTTTAGTTAAAGGAGAAGAAGAAATCAACAAATACGATTATCTACTACTGTTAAAACTTACAAACATATTATATTACAAATAAATATGTAAAGTTTACAAATATATTCATCATTACAATATCAACAGTAATAAAAGATTCTTTATTCCTTTACTAATATTGAGAGTATGTATTTTTTATAATTATCTCATATAATGAAAATAATTGTGGTTAAAAAAGAAAAATCTATGTGTTAGGTGTGGGTTCATTTAAAATTTCATCAAATAAAATTTGCATAGATTTTGAAATTTCCTTAAAACTTAAATATTGGATAAACACATGCTTCATTTAAAAAAAATACAGGAATTAATTAAAAAATTAATATTTTATTGGAGTTAATCCTAAATAAGTGTAGTGTAAAAATTTTTAGTGTTAGTAATTGATTATAAAGAAGTTAAAAGAAAAACAAACAGTCACAAGATGTTGTTTTTCCAGAAAAAGAACGAAGATTTTCATAATATTTCAGGAATACTTTTTTTATTTGTTCTTTTTTATCAATTTTTTTAGATCTTACGATTCTCAGCGTTTTAGCTTTGAAACTATGATTTTTTTTATAATTTTTTTTTGTATGTAGGTGTGTCCGCTCATTTCATGTATATGTGGAATTCCTCCCCTCTTCAGATTTAGAAGAAATCTCTTCTCATTTTCCCTTTAAGCTGTATTAAAATTAAATCCTTTGATTGATGTTTGCTATTTTACTCGCATTATTGATCATAACCAAATTAATACCAAATAATGAAATTTGAAATAATTTAGTGTAATTTGTAACCAAAATATGTTTATAAATACTTCAAAATTATGTCAATAATAATAATAATAAAATAAAAGAGACTAAGTTATTTCCTTTTCGGTTAGACATTGGTAGCCTGTTGGTAGTTGGTATTATTTATATGTTTTAAGATGGTTGACTGTATACATAACAATACTTTTAAAGCAGCCATTAATTGCAGTGCAGCTGCGAGCGAAAATTAACTGTGCAGTTATTCGAAAGAAGGCATGACAGAAATTGCAATAAATGCAGCATAAAGTACAGACAATTATATAATTATTGTATAAAACAGTCCACCACAGTTTTATATTTTCCATTCCTCTTGTTCACATACACACAAGAACAGCAAAAAAAAGTATGAAACAATGCAAGCAAAACATTACTGTTAGAAAAACTAAAAGCACTGCAAACTGTATAATATTATGTTTTGATACAATAAAAATACGTACAGCAAAACATATTTCATTTTTAGGCAAAATTATTAATAACGCAAACTTTCATCAAGCTAGCGAAAATTGGCTCAAAGTTAATATGCACACTTTTTAAAAATGTTAATGAAATAAGTTTTCATTTATCGTTTAAAATATAGTTATCATAACTATTTTTACTAGAAATAATTTCAAAAGAAATTAAATACCAGACATTGATAACATGATCTATTTTAATTAACAAAATACTGGATAATATACAAGTGACAATTTATGTATATTAATAAGTAGAGCACATGTTTAAGAAAATGCATAAAATGTTCAAAAGTTTAGGATTTAACTTATAAAATTATCGTTAGTTAATTATACAAATACTGTGTTGATAGCTTTAGTTAATTGGCCCAAAAAACACTATGCCATAGTTGTCAATTCTCCCGATTTTTGACTATCCCTATTTATAATAGAAGTGTTCGCTTTATTTAATCGCAAGAACTAGCGATTAACGAGACTAATTTTATATGGAAAAAGTGGTAGTCGAAAATCAGAGGAGAAGAGCTTAGATTAAGTTGAAGCTAGAGTGGATTGTTCATCATCATCATATACCCAAGTGACGCATTTATTTTTACTTTTAAATGCTAAAGGTGTAAAATTAACAACTTAATATAAATTAAAATAACTTTTATTAGTTGTTTTACATGTTTCGACACTTTCCGAGTCATTTTCAAAAACAAAATGAGAATATTCTAAAGTTGCACGGGCTTTGAAGTTATTATTTTCATGTACTTTTTAAAAAATTACGCACGTTATCTATTATTTTTTACTTGGTTGTTTATTTTCATATCTTTGACCATGGAGTAACTCTAGCCACAGTTTCGGTAAATTGAAAGATGCCGCATCGTTACATATTGTATTTTTGCGTGTTAGTATCTCTATGGTTTCTCTTATTATGGATGGATAGTATAGACTGGAGGGAAATATTATTTTACTTTCATTGAAATTTATTTGGATGGTTTCTTCTTGATACAATCTTGCCAGGGCTGTAGTTTTTCTATTGTATTTAACATCAGCTATATGCTCTTTTTTTCTGCAATTAAATTTCTTGCTGGTCATGCCTATGTAGTAATTCTTGGATCTGTCTTCTTTAATAAAAGGTATTTCATATACTCCTGAATAATTCTCAAAATTAATTGGGTCAATTTTACTGCAAATGATATTCTTTAATTTCTTAGGTGGTTTGGCTATTAAGCAGATATTGAAACGTTTAAGGCTGCGTTTTAATTTTTTTTTTAATTTTTCAAAATTAATGACAATTAAATTAATTATTAATGACAGTGCCATCCATAAAGAAGGATCCTAAGAGATTTAGTTTCCGTGATCTTAACTGATGTGTATAGAAATATCTTCCCTGCGCCATTAATTTAGAACTTTTAAATAAGATTTTAAAACAAATTTTCAACATTAAAATGCATCATTAGTTGATAAATGCACTCTGATTTAATTAGTACAAAATGAAGAGACAAGTGCATTTCATGCCTAATAAATATGAGTTTTATGTAATTAAATTTCTGTAGAATCATGTCACAAACCCAAATAATATTATTTTTCTTTCGTCACTTTTTTTTATAAACATGTTAATTTTTTTAGGATTTATAAAATAAGCCTCATTTAAATTTTTACAAAAGAAACAGATATATTACATTTACAAAAACTAAATTTAATGTCATAAGCTTGCATTTTTAAAAGAAAAATTTGTCTACTTATCAAATTTTAAAATCATAAAATGAAATATTCCGATGATACAGCATTGCCAACATCTATTAAAAATGAATAAATAACTGTTTATAACTTTCAATTTTACTCAAATTTTATTCTATGACTAACTTTAAAAAATATATAAAAAAATAATTTATTAATAACAATTTCATTACTTGAATTACCTGTATTCTATGATTACTGCTGTCTGCAACAATAATCGAGTTATCAGTTCCTACAGCAACACCTCTGGGCCATGTGAAATTGCCAGTGTCAGTACCCCTGGTTCCTAATTTAAGCATCATTCTTCTTTTCTGCAAATATGTACTCCGAGGATTAGAAAAACTGTATGTACTCGATAGAACTGGATCTCTGCCAGATGGTACTTCTTCTTCAGAAGTTTCTTCATCACTTCTTTGATACAAGGAATGAGAACTTCGGCTGCGTGGCACTACCCGACCAGCGGCATTACTACCGTATTTGTTTTTAAGGTAGTTGGCCCAGCAACTATTGCTAGAGTTCACCGTATCAAAAGATGATTGTCTAGTCCTACTAAGCTCTTCTGATTTTCTGTCTGCCATACTTTTATAGGTTGGAGTGGTTGGTTCTTCTTCTTCTTCATCGTCTAAATCTAAATTATCATCGTAAGCAAGCCCGATTTCGTGGGAACTTTTACTTCTTGCAAGGAAAGGTCGATTTCTAAATCGGCCTGCCCCAGAATCATAGCCACTTCCTTCTGACGATATTCGATCTTCAAGTCCATTCGGAGAAACATGAGGAGTTGTGTTTCTACTGAGACTATGATAGTTGGTGGATGAACTGGCTGAACTGCTACCGGAACTACTGTCGGTTGCATCTGTGTCATCCGAGCTTTTCCTGCCACGATTATCTGCTGATGGTATTTGTTTTATTGTAGATTCGGAATTTTTTGAAGGAAGTTCATCCTCATCATCTTCGGAAGGTTTTTGACTCGATTCTTCTTGATCATCGGAATCTTCGTTATAATGATTACTCGCATCTTTTCTGGAATTAGATGGTTCGTTGGAATCGGAAGATGACTGTTTTTTGGAATTAACATTAGAAGCACTTTTAAATGCTTGATCACTGGATTCAGCACTCTCATTTTCACTACTACTACTTGAACTGTTTTCAGATTCTTCTTCCTCCTCTTCTTCATCATCTTCTTCCTCCTCATCATCTTCTTCTTGACTACTTCTTCCAGCTGCAGTAGCAGTAGCAGTCGTTTTTGTAACGGATGGAGTAGTTTTAGTTTTTGCATTTGCTTCTTCCTCCTCTTCTTCTTCATCTTCGTCTGATTCTTCTTCAGATTCAGATTCTTCTTCGGAATCACTCTCATGCATTTCAAGTAATCTCGGCTCTGGATCTGGCAGTCGCCTTTGCCGAGTAAAAAAAGATGACATAACAGGTTTTGGAGGTTCTTTAGCGGTTTCGTAATTTTCGTTATCGTCATCGTCTTCTTCGTCTGATTCACTTTCATCTTGTCGAGCAGGGGTGGCCGCTCGTGGTGGTATCTTCTTGTCCAAGGGTTTTCTCGAAGTTTCACTATCTAATGAGGTAGTCTTGACCAACGTCGAACGAGCGAACCTAGAAAAGGAAAGGGAAAAAACATAAAAATATGTTTTCAACCAAGTCCTTCACAACTACACAGTAACATTGGCTAATGATATAATATGGTCTTCTTTAATTTTAAAAATTAAAAAGGGTTCAGTTAAAGATATATAATACTAAATTTATTTTCTTGTTATCTTATGTATAAGAAAAATATACACAAGGGGAAAAAGAGGGTACCTTCTTTTTATAGTCAATTTAGAAAGAATGTATGCAAATTTAATGAAAGTAGCAAGAAATATATATAAATGTCATATGTGTCTAAAGAGTCTTGGTGTAATTTTTTTTTTTCAAGAATACTTACTATTAATTTTATGCCCCAAAACAAAACAACAACAAAAAATGTAACTGTTTTTAAAAACGGTGATGCCTGATCAATATTAAGGAGCACAGAGACTAAATGTATTCACTTATGCAGGAATTAAAGGAATAATTCATGTTGCTTCCATGCGTATATATATATATATATATATATATATATATGACTATAAAAAAAATGCATTGTTGATACCACATTTTTCTAGTCTTACACACACACACACATATATATATATATATATATATATATATATATATATAGGAAAGAAGGATAAAAGGTCATTGTACAATCGTGTGACATTCATTCATTAGAATAGGGTCCCCGCTGATGAGGAAAAAAATTGACAATAATTCTGAAAGATTTATGTAATAAAGTATGCATAAAGTACCTAAGAGTTATATTAAATTAAACGTTTTTAAAATATGATTTAATGTTTATTTCTTATTACGATGGACTTGACGCTAAAAAAAAAAAATAATTTGAACATTGTAGCAGTAGGAGGAGTGGGGGGAGGGGGGAGGGGGAATAAAGATAGAGTGGAGAAGAAAAGATAAGGAAAATTTTGGAAATGTATTCCTTGTTAGATATTAATTTAACCTATTAACAAGCTGCTATTGATTTAATTTTTTATCAAAAAATTTCCTGTAATATGATTCTCTAATATAAAAAGAAGTTTTTAATATTTTCTTATAAGATCAATCAATTATTTCCTATCGCGATAAATGTTGTTATACAAAATTTCACATATACCTTGATCAACAAATTTTAGAATATTGAACATTGATAGAGTTGTCTTGAGTTCCAAGAAGGGTTATTCTTTAATTTTCTTTGGCTTTAGACTTTTAGACGATAAATTATAAATCTTAAAGAAGCGTAAGTTTTTATAAGATCAACCCGCTTATAGGAAAACATTTCTTAAAATATTCCCTGTCATAGACAAATGTCTCAAAGTCCCCACCCCCCTTTTTTTTTCTCTCTTATTTTTCTTTTTTTTGACAAATGAACAAAGTTAAATGGAACCGACAACCAGCACATGCGGAAAATTAGAACAACTCATTAAAGAGCGCTGCAGCAATGTCGACAAAATGCTTGCTAGGTGTATCACCGCAATATGGCGATCAGGAGAATATCGTCCCGTGGTCAGGTACACAACCCGTTAAGCTAGGCATTCTAAAGCCTGGGCCTGGCAGGTAGAGGGCCAAGCTGCGGTTAAAAAGAAAATGCCTCAAAGTGTTATTCTGCCATAATATAAAATCCAGGTACAAATTATGGATGTGGTTCCTTTTTTCTTTCTAATTGCAGTTACGTTTTTGTTTTTATTAACTTAATTTTAAGAAATGGGAGATGAAGGAAGTGTCTGGGCAAACTTACTGTCCTTTCATTTTATATTAATGTATTTTAAAATACTGTACGAAATCAAAGCCAACCAACAACATCATACTTCACGAGGTCCGCTTTGTGTGATAGTTGGCTCATTTTAAATTTAACGAATAAAACGTGGTATGACATTAGAGTCACTTTATTATTGGGTATTTTAATGTGTACTATTATGAGCATACAGATAGTTGTAAGTTATGCTAAGAGAATAAATCTCTGGGAGGATGAAGCTATTATTGGATACTGAAGATATTTCACATGTATATAAAAAAGTTCTGTCTGTGATGATTTTTTTTAAAAATCTTTTAAATAATGATGTGGCACCAAAATCTGGAGAACTATTTATCAATGTCTATTATTATTATTATCATCACATATATCTGTATGTTTTTAAGTCTTTTTTTTTTTCGCTAAAGCATCATATTACCAATAAAGTGTATCATCCGATGATCTTATGTTAGTGGCTAAAATTTTCTCGCAGACAGAACTTTGATTACTGTCAACTGGGATATTTTTGACCATTACAAGTAACTTTTCCTCACGTGATTAAAAAAAAATCATCTTTATGCTACGAGTTTCAGAAATTAATATTAAGCAATAGTATATCTTTTTAATTCAAAAAATAAACGGATTTGTATTTCTTATGTTTTTTATAGTAGTTTAGATATGCAAAGAGTATATGTTGGTTTTATTATTGTTTTGAAATTTGTATTTATGTTTTTATAGTAGTTTATTAATCGTACTATACGGGAAGTTTTTTTTTTTTTTAATAAAAAAATAGTAATTTCTTAAATATATTTTTTTTATATTAGACAATGGTCTTTGTTTTAATTATATTTAAAAAAACATAGATACTTTGATACAAAACAACCCACTCTTTTAGACAATATTGCTCCATATGATGGTGATACAGGTGTCGTTTTATATTTGAATAATATCCGTAGAACGTTTCCTGAGTTTGAATGAGATGATAACATACAGATTTTACTCCTTATATAGAAAAGCCTCAAGCTCAGAAACTAAAATAAGGATAATATTAGAATTATTCCTTGAAACGATAAAAATTATCTCTGGATAATCACATAACTAAATTGTCTTGTAATAGAAAACATAGAAAGTTCTCTCTGACAAACTTTGGAAAAGTAAACGTGAAAATAAGGATAGTTTTGAATATCACGAGTACCATATGTTGGAAAAAGCTCAGCTCTTCGAAAAAAATGAGCAAAACAAATTTGTTTTGTACTTTAGAATCGATCAATTTCTTTTATAATTAAAAGCGTCATATTTTTGCTAATTTTTATTAATTTTTTAATGAAATAATTTTCTTGTGTTGTTTGATTAAAAAAAAAAAAAAAAAAAAAAAAAAAAAAAAAAAAAAAAAAGCTAAATTGCTTTTGTGTATGTTCGTAAATTTTAGTTTATTACCTCCACCTCCCGCACATATCGCTTTATAAAATAACATTTTTTTTTTAAATAAATTAGATAAATTAGAATTAATATTGTATAGAAAAATTATTTATTTGCAATTCATTTATTAAATTTGATTTAAAGAGAAAAAAAACTTAAAATTACCTAATTTGAAGATATTTTTATTCTAATTCATAAAAATAATTGAATATTTAAAAAAGCTTACAAATGCTGCAGCTCTCACTTAATTCATTAATATAAATATAATTTAGAATTGAAAATAACATGGTCTATTGAGAACATACTTAACATACTTCTTAAAAAGTATTTTTATTACTTAAAAAAAAAAAAAGACGAAAAAGGGCCAATTTTATCCCAGTCGATAGTACTCGAAAATTGTAATATTTTTTACCTCTTTCGGCATTTTATATCTCTCTTTCGAAATGCAGGATAGCCAGATTGTCTATTGCCTTTAATTTAATGAATTTTCAAACATCATGCATTTATCCTTAACGCAATTAAAACAAGTACAACAAATTTATCATTAGTTTGAAATCTCTTATTTGACTTTATGAAAAATTATTAGTTTTTCTTGCGTTGTCTTCTGGCAAAATTGCCAAGATGTTCCTAAACTACTACACAGACAACTGTCAGAATTTTTTCAAATAACTGAACGATAATTAATCACAACAATGTTAATTAGTTATTTCCAAACTACATATTGAGCCAATATATCTAACTTGAGAAATCGTTATAAAAAAGGTAATAATAATCACAAGCCTAAGCACAACAGATCTATCATTAGTTTGAAATATCTTATTTGATCTCATGAAAAAGTATTAGTTTTTCTTGCCTTGCGACAAAATTGCCACGATATTCCTAAACTATACAGACAACTGTCAGAATTTTTTTTTTTTTTTAGTAACTGAGCGATAGTTAATCACAACATTGTTAATTAGTTATTGCCAAACTACATATTGAGTCAATATATCGAAGTAGAGAAATCGTAAAAAAAGGGTAATCACAAGCCTTAAACATAAGTAGAAAATAATTATATACATTTATAAATATGCATATTATTTTAATTGTTACAGCGATTCCTAATTTTTTTTTTATGTCATATCTTATTTTCTATATGATAGACATTGCATTATCATATTTTACTTTTTTTTTTTTTGTCATTTAGTTGGAAGCTCCTTTCATTATTTTACATTAAAAACACATATTTCAAAATATGACAAAGTTGTGATCGATTTAAAAAACAGAATATTAATTTATTAAGCACCTATATAATAACTAATACCCGCATGAACAAAAAACCACTTAATGATATAACGTATTGATATAATTTAACAACAACAAAAGAAAATAAAGAAAAGAAAAGAAAAAGAAGAAAAAGGGGAAAAAAGGAAAACTAAATTTTATTTAAGTTTATTTTATGCTATCAAAAATTTTGTGTCAATAGCTTTTATATATTATTAACATAAATTAAACTAATAGTACTTCATTAAATCCAAAGAGAGTTACATAGGAATGGAGGAATTTCATTATCATATAAAAATCAATGGAATAAAGTTCGTTTTTATATAAAAATGAGCACTTGTGCCCAATTTTATTTATATAATATATTTTGGCCATAATTAGGTTAACTTATAATCCTTTTAAATACTTTATTAAATTTGATGTGCCTGTGTAGATTAACTGCTACTAATTTAACTATGCGATTGACTTATTTTTTACACACTTACATAGCATTGATGGCAATGCAAAATATTATTGATTATGATAACATAAAAACCTCACGAATGTATCTTAGAAAATAGTAAGGTCCCTTTATTATCGCGTTTCCATATGTTGCAGCTTCAATAAAATTGCCAAACTGAAATATATAAATATATATACAAAAACTTTAAACAGTTTACATAGATTTTTTTTTTTTTTTTTTTTTTTTTTTTTAATGATTAATACAATTATTTTTCAATGTAACTAAAACAGTAATGCCGATTTTCTCTAAACAGACTATAATAACAATTATTATCATTATTAAATCTTTATAAATATTGGAACTTTTTAAAAATTATTGTTTAAGTATATAAATAATTTTTTATTAAGTATAGCGCTTATTACCAATATCCTAGTGTTTCCAATTAAAATATTTATGTGTAAAATATTCTAATGTCCCTTTCTTATTTTGGAACGCAATCCACATTCTGAGAATCTCTAATTTGATAAAATGAAATATTTAAGACTTAATTATGATGAATAAGCATATTCATTATTTTTAAGTTCAATCACATTCTTAATGCATTAAAATGGTTTTACGGATGATAAAAGGAATTAACTTTTGCTAGATTGAGCTGAAAGCAAACTAGCCGGAAAAGTCTCATAATTTAAGAATAATGATGCTAATGTATAATAACTGACAATTGCTTTTGAATCTACCACGAAATAACTCACGCAAAAAGAAAGAAAAAAAAGAAAGAAAAAAGAATGAAAAGAAAAGAAAGAAAGAAAGAAAGAATTTTGATGTTTGAAAATTCATTAAAATGTTGAATACGTATTCAAAATCGGAGCTTGACAATGTTTGCCCAGACCAGGTGAAAATGGCTTTTCTGGGAGGCTCTCAGGGTATGAACTTACCCCGGAGATTGTTGATTAAAAACATCAGAAATATCTTCTAAACTACTATTACAGGAGAGGAACAAATTAGAAGAAGAATCAGAGAGAGAACCACTACAGGCATCGTCATTACTTGTTGGTTCAAGTGAAGAAATCGTTGGTAGAACAAAAGTTCTACGACAGAGTGGGGAGTAGCGGGCAGTGGGGCTCCTGCTACCATCAACCGGACTCGTTGTTCTCGATAAATCGTTGTTCCGATACCGAATGTAGTTTGGTCTGTCTTGCCCCGTAAGATCATCCAATACTAAACGCCTTGTTGGTGTAGATGGTCTACTGCTTATAAGAAGGCTAGTTGGCCGCGTGTTGACTTCTGGTTTTTGTTCTTCTTGAGCAACTGGCCTATCAAAACGTGTGTCACTCTGGTGGCGGGTATAAGAGCGCCTGCGAGGGAAAGATTCTTCCCGAAGCCCCACCGTTTCCTTACTATTCCCCACCGAATTTTCTTTAGGATCTAATTCAATATCAGTATTCGATACTTGCCTGGAAGTATTCCTAGGACTATCATTCGTTGACTCATCCAGACTGCTTGACCCTGTCAGTCTTCCTCTGTTTCGAGAATCTTGTGGGATATCAGTAGATTCTGTTGTGGTGGTGGATTCGGGGATTGTAGATGACCTTGATGAGTCAAGGTTTACTTTTTGAGGTGTGGTATTACTGGTCGTATCTACAGGAACGCTTGCGGAGGTTGAAGAGCTAGCCTGCTGGTTAGCCTTTTTCTGTCGATCAATTTCATCTTCACTTTGTTGTCTGGATGGTTGACGTCTGAACTGTGTTGTAGGTTGAGGAGGCGTTACAGGCGGTGTTTGGGGCTTTTCTTTTTCTTTTTCCTTTTCAGTTTGTTGTTTTTGTTTAACTTCGTTTTGATGTAACCGTTCCATGACTTTAGGAGAGTCCAAAAGTTTACAAACACCACTTAGTGGTCCCTTAGATGCTTCGTCAATATCAAACACTCGCTCTTTAGGAGCCTGTTCATCAGCAAACCTGACAGTTCTGCTTTGATGGGGCTCGGTATCACATTCATCATAATCACGTGGATAACGATTACGGTGTCCATAATCATCACTTTCCCGCCACCGAGAGCTCAACGCGGAATCATCTCGGTTAAAACGACTAGAAACTCTATCTTGGTAATCATAATCTCTAGATCTGTCACTATACCGGCGATAACCACTTTCACTACGTCTGCCCGTTAAGGGGGAAGTTGGTCTTCCAGAGTCACGTTCGGAATCCATTCTTTGATTTATGTCGGAAAATGAACGATTATCACATCGTCGGGCAAATTGAGCAGCTAACCTATGATCACTTTGGCTTCTCATCAGAGAGTTCGAAGGGGCCATCAAAGACTGTTGAGTAGGAACTGAATTAATTGGAGCATTAATTTTTAATTCACCAAAATCTGCAATGTTCCTATGAAGAACATCCGGATCTGCTCGAGGTTGAAATTTAATACGTCTCGAGAAATCCGCATTATCAGGATCAAAAGTTCTCAAAAAGTCCAGCATTTTGATAAATATTTGTTTGTATTCTAAAAGTTCAACATCAGACCATTCGTAATCATCTGTTACATATTTATCAACTAATTCACAATTGCTCGTAATATTATTAACCTCAATTTCTAAATCTTCTTTCAACTTAGTTACAGATTTCATTTCAGTTTGAGTATAAATTTCTAAATCATGCTTTAGTTTATCCTCTGTAACTTTGAGATCTTTAGAATATCTCCTCACAATATCCTCAATTTCTTCTCGCACTTGAGTGCAATTGTATTGCAATTTTTCTGCATTCTTTTTTGTCTGAGTAAGAGCTTCAGATAACCTATGTAAGCCCCTTCTAACTTGATTGTTTATTCTGATAATTTCACGCCGTAAAATATCAACGTGCGCTTCTTTACAGTCTGGACAAATTTTTTTATCACAATGAGCACACCTTTCAACATTTGACTTTTCACTGCAAACACTACATCGTTCCATCATAGATGGAGGAGGTTCGGGTTCTTCACCGGTGATATCCCTGTGAAGTTCCAAAAATCTCATCAAAGTAACATTTGTTGGGAATTGCTGTATTCCCTGATATGGAATCCTGTGTTCTGCTCGACATTCTGGGCATTTAATTTGCCGGCGAGCATAATCTATTAGTCCATCTAAACAAGGTTCCATACAAAATGTATGTTGGCATGGCAAAAGTTTTGGATTTCGATATCTGTCTAAACAGATAGCACAGGTAAGTAGTTGATCTAATTGGCTCCAAGCTGATGCCATTTTGAGATTTAATATTTCTTAGAATGTTTCCAAAACATAAATTAGAGTCGATGTACAAATTACTTATAAGTTCTAATCTCTGGCACAGTACTTTAAATTAATTATTTAGCCCATATATTTCTCTGAAAATGTATCAATATTCTATTTCACCAATTACCTTTTGAGGTAAACATATTTAAAATTTCTTTTCTGAAGTAGTTTTTTTTAAATAAATGCTTCAAAATATCAAAATCACACACCACTATTGGCACATCTAGATAGCACACCACTATTAAAACACACAGCAGATAATAAATTGGTATTCTTAGAGAAACATTATCTTGTATTTATTCACAAGTAATATCACAACGTTAGTATTTCACACGAATGCAAGTTATTTCAAAAGCATTAGTCGAATCTCAAAGCTTGGTGTTAATATGAGGCAACAGATTCAAAACAAGCATTTACGATACTGAACACAGCCCTTTTTATGGAATCCACAGTTGAGATATAGTGAAACTTGGTGTTGCCTGCATTTTTCAAATCCTCCTCAAACACAGTTCAAGCGTCTTGCATGCACAGAATTGTCCATTTTTAAAGTTCAAAATATCCCAGAAGAATCACGTCATCTTTCAAGCGATGGATATTCAACCAATAAAATCTATACAGCCTCCATTTGCTTGATAATTATCTGGAAAAACAAACAAAGGAAAAATTATACAAGAATATGATGAAGTCATTTTAAAAATTAAATGCAAATAATTTAAATCTAATATTAATTGACAAACATACACTAATGTGAAAAACTTAAAAAGCTTAAAAATATATTACATTAAATTAAATTAATCAAAGTGTTATAAATACAATATTCACAATTTAAATAAATCATCATTATTGCCAATAGATACTACTTTTAAAAAATGTCAGAATCCTCTTACACAGCTAAAATATTATATTTTTAATTATTTCTCTCTGTGTGATTTCATGCATAAAAGCGACTGAACTGAGTATTCAGTAATTAACATAAACGGCTGCTAATGTGAAAAAGAATTAACAATTATTTTTTTTAAACATTCACTCAACCTGGGGTTCAAATTCGATAATCATTATAACTGACAAATAATATTCTTATTACATCAGGTTCTCTTAACCACCATGCTATTATGCTAATCAGAATGACTTTAATTTGCTATAAAATTATCTAAAAGATAATGAGAATGTAAAGTAAAACATTCGGCATTTTAATATTACCCAAAATATGAAAAAAAAATTACATGCGGTACGATAATTATTAAAAAGAAGAAGAAGAAGAAATAAAAATATATTCAATTTCAAGAAATAGACATCACCATTTAGTTTAGTTTGCAGTTTATTTATGAAAATGTTGAAATGTGTTTAAAAATAACGATTGAAGCAAGCAGAAAATGTATTTTTATCGTTATTTTATCAGAAATAAAATCTTCATAACATAGATTTCAAAGAATCATAGTTACTTGGTTGATTACAAGGTAATGCAATTCCGTGATCTTGATTGATTTCTCGTTCCTGAAATCTCGGGATTTGACATTTAAAAAACATCGAGATTTGCGGGGTTGTCGAATTAATGACAAGCACAAACCTGACAGGCCTCATTTATGAGAAAGTGTGAAATAAAAAGTCCATACATTTTCAAGCATCTATCCCACACAACCTTGTTCGAAAACGATCCGAGAATTAGTAGCTACTTTTACAAAATAAAAATACTCTTTCAATTGTTTGGATCTCAGTTATCCCAATAATTAGTCAGTAATAATTTGTAGTTAATGAGAATTTCTCATACTTGTCTGAGGAATTATCTAGTAAGAAATTTACAAAAATGAGAGACGTGCTTCTAGCATCATATCACAAAAGAGGACTAAAAATGTTATCTGACCAAAAATTGTTGTCTACACTGAAAAAAAAAAAGTCTAACAAAAATATAATATAATCATGAAAGAAACTATATACACTGTAAAAAATGACCAATGTTTCTCATTTTATGAAAATATGCTATAACCACGAACGAAAATATAATAAAATCTTCTGAGTTATCCGAAATTTCAAATAGCATGTTACATTGTCTTTTGAATCCCCAGAAACGAATAAATTTTCAAAATTTAAAGAATAATTTATAAAAACAAATTATTTTTAGCTGCCCGAATTTTTCAGAAACGTTTCAGAAGGGTTTTTATAGTGTATTAATTAGTGTCCTCAGCCTGGAATACCTGTTTTTCGAATGTTATCCATTCTCAAGTACACGTTTTCAGTCGCATAAGTTAATTTATACATGAAAGAGTAAAGAAATAATCTTAATTTTAATGTTATTGTTAACGCTGTTAATTTTGCATTTTTGTCTGTTAAACATTTTTTTTAGCATGAAAATGCTTACTTCAGAATTGATAGCATTCGAAAAACAGGTATTCCAGGCTGAGGACACTAATTAATACACTATAAAATCCCTTCGGAAACGTTTCTGAAAAATTCGGGCAGCTAAAAATAATTTGTTTTTATAAATTATTCTTTAAATTTTGAAAATGTATTCGTTTCTGGGGATTCAAAAGACAATGTAACATGCTATTTGAAATTTCGGATAACTCAGAAGATATTATATTTTCGTTCGTGGTTGTAGCATATTTTCATAAAATAAGAAACATTGGTCATTTTTTACAGTGTAATAACCTCTTCCGACTTACCCATGATTCCAAAAAGGTTCTTTATCTCTAGAAACGTATTGTAAACCACTATATTTTCGAGATTTAAAGAAGCATTTATAAAAACAAAGTTTATTTTGCTGCCACTGATTTTCGGAAACATTTCCGAGTAGTTTTTATAATGTATTAATTAGTTTTCTCAAACCGGAATATCGGTTTTGTGGATGTTTTCAATTATCAATTAAACACTTTCAGCTGCGTAACTGAATGTATACATGCAAGAATAGAAAAATAATATTAGTTTT
Source organism: Maratus michaelseni (assembly GCA_963931845.1). NCBI lineage: Eukaryota > Metazoa > Arthropoda > Arachnida > Araneae > Salticidae > Maratus > Maratus michaelseni. Next base: position 317,590,418 of record OZ007587.1, on the reverse strand, counting down.
ATTGTTCGTTAATTCTGTTAATTTATCATGTTTGTCTGTAAAACATATTTGTTGAACATAAAAATGTTTACTTGAAAATTGATAGCATTTAATTAAAAAAAACCCCTATATTCTGGGTTGAGAAAACTGATTAATACTATAAAAACTGCTCGGAAACGTTTCGAAAATCAGTGACAGCAAAAGAAACTTTGTTTGTATAAATGCTTCTTTAAATCTCGAAAATATATTGGTTTCTGAGATTTCTATAGATAAAGAACGCTTTTCGGAATCATAGGTACCTCATAAGAGGTTATTGTGCATTTTCGTACTTGGTTATATTACATTTTCCTAGATTAAGAAACATTTGTCTTTAATTTACAATGTATTTGTATCTCGAAACTGCTAAAAAAAAAAAAAATACATTTTAAAAACCTAAAATACAAACGTAACCGGATTTTTTAAGGGCAATAAAAGTGAGATTAGTATTTCTTCGTGAATGGATGATTTTCTAATCATGATTTATAATTAAATTAAAAAATATATATATAATACTAGTAATTCCTATGGTTGTTAAAATATAGAGAGCATTTTTTCAAACTTGCTTTATTGGAAATGAAATTCGAAGCTTGAGTAGATGACAAAACAGGAGTGCTGTTTTGTCTCACCATCACAATTTGAAAAATTAACAGTGTTTTTGATTAGTTTTTTTTTTAATTATAAACATTATGCAAATTTAAAAAAAAAGGAATATTTTCATCAAAAATTAAAAATATATTTCTGCATAAATTACCATTTCTGCTAGACTATGTCGTTTACACTAGGTTAATTTTAACACAATTATTTCAAAGTGGTAAAGAAATCACACAAGTTGTAATTTTCCAACAACTGGATGAATTATGGTTAACTGGATGAATTATGCCCTCCAGATTCGACCGGGATAGCTCAGTTGGTAGGGCGTGGTGGCTTCAGCCAAGAGATCCCAGGTTCGAATCCTGGCCCGGACATTTTTCGTCCAGTTGGAAAATTACAACTTGTATGTAGTTTAGTTACAAATAAATGAAACAAGTTGGAAATTGTACGTCAAACGTTACAAACGAGGTGCGTTCGTACGCACGTTTTAGAATTAAATTCATGATATCCCGTGCGTAGAACGGGTTAAACAGCTAGTTAAGTATATATTTTATGACACTGTTCATACAAATATCTTAACTAGTTATATAAATATTCAGATATATATGTATCAGCTAGTTATATAAATATTCAGATCTTTCTGATTTCTAATTCTGTGAAATGAATTATATCGTCTGCAGATTCATTTCTGTAATAAAATAAGTATCTCGGTCGCTTGACGATTTAACATCCATCGGAAGCTCCTATAACAAAAAAGCACCGATTTTTAAAAAAAAAATCAAATTTCTTAATAAATATTTTTATTAATATCTCCTAAAGTTTTGATTCGATTTTAATAAAATTTGAAATGTCTCGACAAAATTCTGCAAAGATAATATATTTTAAATTGAAAACCATTTGGTTGGGTAGTTTTTGCGTTGTTATATGCGGACAGACAGACAGACAGACGGACAGACAGACAGACAGACGGACGGACAGACGGACGGACCAAGCGACGACTATAGGTGCTACGTATTTATATAATTACGAACGCACCTAAAAAAAAATAGTAACATTTAGAGAGTCTCGGGATTGGTACGGATCCCCAGGTTTCGGGATTATGTATGACGAAATCGCGAATTGGAAATTAGGCTCGGAATTGTATTCCTAGTCATTAATCGCATTTAATTAAAACGCATATTTCTTTTTCTGAACTGGCATTGAACTTTAAATGCTTACGAAATATTAGTGGAGTACTAGTTTAGAACAAAAAAAAAATTAAATGTTTTCAGAAGAAATCTTTACTTCAAATCTTTACGTTCAAAGCATTGACCGATAGCATAAGGTCGTTGTCTGGGGGGAATACAAACTGTTTAAATGGTTCAGTGCATGTGTGTGAAGACAAGGAGCGGTTTTAAGACAAAGGTATCGCATTCTAATCAAAGTTTCGTAAAGCAGAAAGAAGGCAGCTGTCGTGCTATTTTCGGGGGCGAATTTTGGCAGCACGTTCAACAGCATGGAAGGCCAAAATATTTTGACAGAATTGTGCATGTATACTTAGTGTACATAACAATGAAGCTTAAACATTTGTTTGTGTCAAGAACGATGTTTTTAATTAATTGATTCAGACAGCTGTACTAAGAAGATTTATCCTCGCTTTTTCAAAGGCCTGACAATATGAAGGTTCTTTTTTACGATTCTGTTTTCAACTCAATTTTAGGAACAGAGCACATTTTTTTTCAACTTTGAAAAACGAAAGGTACTACGGTCGTCATCAGTACTGGATCTTAATTTGTGAAAATTCCACAAAGTGAAAATTCAAAAATATTACAAAACAAGGAATTTTTTTTCCTCTGATTTGTCTTATGGTTTTGAAAGTACTCCAAAATCATTCATTAAAATTATGATTCGAGAGGAAATTATTCGTCTGTAGTAAAATCATTAGAAAGAATTCTTAATAAAGCTTTTTTAGGTAGTTTCCATTATAAAAACTAAGAAGCTACCTATTGCAGCCGTCCGAAGAAAAGCAATTCCGGAAAACTTCGGTATATTTTCTAGATCATGATCCCCAGATCTCAAAATCACTCTCCGCTCAAATGTTGATGATTTATATGTGTTATATATCTGATTTTTGTCATGCGATAGCACTAGATATTATAAACCGATTTGGATGTGACTGAGCATGTGTAGAAAACTTGCCAAGGTCTCGACCGAGTTCGTTGGCCAGCTTCATCCACCATCTTGTTTCAAAGTGGCGGCCACTTAAATATTTCAAATTAAAAATAGATGTAAAAAAAAAAAAAAAAAAAAAAAACAGAAATCCCAAAAGTTTTTTCCCCTTAAGTGTCGGGCCTCAATACAAGGATTCCGGATCATTTTTTGTTTTGCTTTTATCTTAAAAAATGGCTGAGATATAGCAGTTTGAAATTCTAGGATGGCTGAGATTTTGAAACAAGACAGCAGATTAAAAATAAGGGATTCCTCCTTAAACATGTTGAGTTTTAGTAAACGTGATTTCTCGCAAATTTTCTTCATTGTTGAAACCATTGGTCTAACTCTCATAAGCTTAAAACTATATATTTATATCTGCTAGCATCAAATTTTCACAAACTTAGCAACACTTAGCTAAGCATCGCCAAATTTGGCAACCAAAAATAAATCGCCATAAAGGAAACCGACTTGGCTATAGCTGACTACTTTGGCGAAATTCTCATTCAAATTCAGTATTGACGAAAACTAGGAATGAATTTTCTATAATCGGGTTTGTCGCATTTTAACTTCATGTTTTGGAGTAAAATTAACTAAAATCTTAAAACCAAAAAACATAGAAACTACCTTTTCCTCTCGGTACGGACACAAGGGACTTTTTTCCTTTTAATTGCAGTCCAGATTCATCACACAAACAAATTAACTCAAATTTTTTCAGGTCATGCAACGGTAAACGAATATATTTTAAAGTATAAACATTCTACTACAGACAAACGTTCATCTGACGTTAGTGAAATTCAAAGAATAAAACGTGTACTTTATTTTTGCCCACTTCTGAATCCTGATAGACTCCAGCTTCTCAGAGCAGTTATTTCAAATGAGTATTCCTGACCAACTAGCTTTAGTGCCCTTTTAACAAAGGATTGTTTTGACATGTTTTATTTCAAGTATGCCTTTTTTGTAATGTGTTTAATTAAAATAAATATAAATGTTTTATATATTCATGTACCATTGCCTCGCAGCAAAGTTAATAAAAATTTCCACAACATAAAAGGGAAAATCATGTGATACGTATTCATAATTATGCATTTACTCTTACTTACTTATTAAGCTCTTAAAAAGCTATTTATCTTTTGTAAAAAACAAGGGAAATGTATTTTCAATACACTATTGTTTCAAATAGAAATGGAAATAGTATCATTATGATGTAGTAACGTTGATGTATAATTAGAAATATATCCAAAAAGGCACTAGAATATTGAAACATGACGAACTAGAGTAACATTGTAGAACTGCCTGCACCCCAAGTGGAAAGGAATGGAATGCAGCTCACGTTCTAAAGACATTAGAGATTTTAAATTTTGTTTTTAATTCATTTACGTAGTTTATAACATAGGCATTTTTTCTTTGTGTGATTAAAATTTTATTCCTAAGGAAAAAAATTCAATAATTTAGACAAACTCGTTGTGGAAACAAACGTCACATGTAAAACAATATCGCACATAACTTTTCTACAAAATTCTATTAAGGTAAAAAAATTGGGGGGGGGGGGTGTAAGTGTACGTAATTGCTATAACAACACTATTGGGAGAAGTATGCTATAAGAAAACACGGAAATACATCAAGTAAAATTAGTTAACAGTAATTATAATATCTAAAAAACTTCAATTAGACTTCGAATTAGGATTAATTTCAACACAATTATTCAAATTGGTAAAGATATCATACGAGTGATCATTGAACTGATTAAAATATCAGACCAGATGCTATGATCAATAAGGTTAACTGGATGAATTATGCCCTCCAGATTCGACCGGGATAGCTCAGTTGGTAGAGCGTGACAGCTTCAGCCAAGAGATCCCAGGTTCGAATCCTGGCCCGGACATTTTTCGTCCAGTTGGAAAATTACAACTCGTTCGAATTAGGAATTCAAAAATCCCTTTTTTAGATTTCCTACATAAGAGCAAATAAGAATATAATAAATAATTTTCCAGATACTCTTCTTTATAACTTTGTGCAACAACTACCCTAAGGAATATTGAGTTTCGCCTTTTACTTCGATTCATAACATATCAATGAGCGATATTATCCCAAAAGGCATCATTTTACTTTTGTACATATACTCTTTTATTTTAATATAACTTGTTACATCACTCTCTTCCTGATATGCAAGAATTATAAAAATTATGCAACTCCGGATGAAGTTTGCTCTGCATTTTGTGTTTACTACTTCAACAATTGAGTTAGACATCGGTTAATGTACTCTAAAATCCAAGTTTATGTGTCCGGAAAGAGCAAAGTAAAAGGAAGAAGTATAATATATAGCTGAGTTCAAGGTGTCCAAAAACTACGATTCGTGTGGACTGTGGACCTCCAAAAATAGATGGCCTAATTTATTGCTCATGGGTATTTTTAACGTCAGTAAAAGGAAGAAAAAAAAGTATCCTCCTAGAGTCTTCGGTGGTTATTCTGCAAAGCGTGCAAAAAATACGACCGAACTTAACCGCTGTAGGAAGAGAACTGTGTTCTTGAAAGTTTTTTACAATGTTCTGAAGAGAAAAGAATTGTTTGGCAAAGACAACATTTTCTTTTCATTACCGACTATTTTCTTTTTATTTTATTGTCTTAAAATACAGGTTGATGTTGGATACGAAAACTTTCGCCCTCCTGTTTACAGTTAAAAATGACTGGGGCAGATATGGCTTTAAAAGTGATCCCTGCGACATATATAAAACAAAGAATAAAAAACTATTAATAAAGATTACTTTTAAAAATCTATAAATCAAATTTAGAGCCCATTTTGAAAGTTTTTAAGGGATATAGTATAGTAATTATAAATATAAACAAGACTATTTGGAATTTTTTAGTGATAACTCAGATTGCAATACCGGAATTTATTCCCCCTGTGGACTGGTTCATAGCGGCTCTTCCTCTCCATACCCTCATTTAGCTTTAGAGCCAAATACTTAAGTTTGTTACCTTTTTAATTTATTCTAAAAAATATGTTCTTTAATAATGTTCAACAATGTTCTTTAATAATGTTTTTTAGTTTAAAAACTAAGGAATTGGAATCATTGTTTTGCTTCCGGATTCTTCACACTAAAGTCTCTATTCACTGGTGAATAATTGTTGTCAAGAAATGAGCATCTTTTTAATCACTTTTCTTTTTGTGAAAAAATTTTACTTTTTTTTATATGTGTCACAACTTTACAGCTTGATGGAAGATCTCATACACCAATTTCGCTTTAATTATTTTCCAAAATCATCCTTTAAAGTTTTCATAGATTTTGAGAATTTCAGTAGTAGAATGTTTCAGTAATCTAACGGATAATATTAACGTTCCCAATAATATTTAATGTAATAAGATATAAATTTTACCTTTTCTTTTTCTTTGAAAATTTATTTAATTAGTGAGCAAATCTTGTTTATAATTTGATGCACATAGTACCTACGTTAGAGTCAAAACTGTTGTATGTATGAGTCTTTCTATACAGGCTTTCACTACATTAACACACTTTTGACACAGCTGCCTTACAAGTAAAATATGGCATAAACCAGTACTGGTTATGTCTAGTTTAGGAATATTATTGTAATTTTAATGATTATTTAAATTAATTATCATACATTAATTATCATACATTAATTATCATACATTAATTATCATACATAATTATCTATATAAATCATATTTTGGTAGCTACATTGTTATAAAATGAAACTCATTAGGATAAATCAATATTTAAATATTTCTCTAAAATCCGTGAATGGAAGTCCAAAAAAAAGTTTCGGGAGGGGAGGGGGGCTTTCAGAACACTTCCCTATGGCTTTGCCTGATTATTGATGCTTATTTCCGATGTTCCAGGTAGTAATCTTTCTTTATTTTATATTTTATGTCAGAAAATATAAAGTTTTAATGATTTAGCAATAGTATTTCTACAATTGTTCGTACGATTCTTTAATAAACATTTTTACACTCATTTATTTAACTTAACTTGTTTTTTGTATGTAAAGATGGAATTTTGCAATCGATTTTGCACTCACTTCCTGATATGCTAGGATTATAAAAATTATATTTCCGATGACAATACAACATTTTAATATTTTTAGAACTTAATTATAAATTAATAAATTAATTTTAAGGCATTTCTGAGGTAGCCGACCACAAGTAATAGACCCCAAATAGTCTTTGTGGTTACAATTGTTTACTAGTTACAACAACAATGGAGAGAATGACGCGCCAAACCACGCTAGCCAAAATTTGCCAACTGGCTATCAAACTCTAACAACGAAATATTTTAAACACTAAAAAGTAGAAAATATAAATAAAAAACTTTGTCGTTTCTCTTTTGTTTTTAACAAAAAGAGATTACGCCAATTATGTTGTAATGTACAGATCTTTTTAGCTTTATAAACAATACGAACAGTTTGTTTATAAAATTATTAATGCAGTTTTCTATTTTGGCAAATCGTTTTTTGTAACATCTTTCAACTTGCTCAGCAATTTTTATTTCTGTTAGAGATGTCAAAGCTTTAGATTAAAGATACATTTTTTTTTTCTTTTAAGAGGGACGAGATATAGTTTCTTAAAACAAAGCATGTTTCTCTTTATAGTTGGCTTTGTAAATCTATTGAAATGATGCCAAAGTGTGGGAGACATTTTGAAACGAATTGCTGCAAAAGCAATACAGAAGCTTAATGTGAAGGCCTTTTTAAAATATAGAACAGGGGATGTACTTTATGATAACTACGCAGATAATTATAAAGAGAAATTGTTTCACAATGCCAATGTTGCTAAATTAAAGAAAAGTGGGTGTGCAAAATGCAGAATACTGCCCACCATTTTAAAGAGTGATTCTACTTTTAGAAAATCTATAATTTTTGAACTTTAAATTTAAAAAAAAGGATTTGTGGATGATTTTTTGGAAAAGATAATTTTTTATTATAAAAATACTTTTATAAAATTCATTTTTTAATAATTATTTAATTAATATTAAAACGTTATTATTTAGTAATTATTAAAATATTAATATTAATATATTAAAATATTAATCAAAAAATATTATTAAAACAATTAATATAATTAATTAAAATAGTAATACTAATATTATTAAATATTAATTATTTATTACCATTTTATTAATATTTAATTAATTAATGTTTTTATAATAAAATATTTCGATAATTGATTTTATTGATAATTTAATAATTTATTAATAATTTATTGATAATTTAATAATTTATTAATAATTTATTGATAATATAATAATTAATAATTAATAATTTATATAATTATAAAAACATTTTATAAAAACATATAAATTTTATAAAAACAATTTCATAAAATTCAATCAGAATCATAAATTTTTAAAATAGTTTATCAGTATAGTTTATAAGTACGTATAAATAGAAAATTTTAAATTGAAACCCATCTAGCATTAAAAATCTGCATAAGGGTTTAAAAATGCATGTATGATCATAATTATGGATAAATGGTCATCTATGCTATCGGTATCAAAACATGGGTCACAAAAAGTGTGGAGGAACCAAGTTAGTCTTACGTTTTTAAAAATAAGTTTTCGCATTGTTTAAAATTCATGTATAGTTTTTGCTTTTTCATTTATTATAATATAGTTAACTAACAAAAACATTTGCTACAATGTACTTACCAGAGGGACAAGTTCTTAAAAATAAAGTTGCTTAAGTATAATTTGCGAACAACTGATTGACATACAAACTTACTGGGAGTCTTTTAAGGGTAGTCATACAAACTTAATATGGCAAAAAGAAAGTATATTATATTCTTATGTCCCGATTTTAAAATGATCGTCTTTTTTTTTACCTTTCTCTGTCCGACTTTTTGTCATACTGTTTCATCTACGTATTCCTAGATAAGGCATTTATTAAAAGAAGAGGTAAGCTGATGTCGGTATTTGATATTTTAATGACAGTTACCTGCTACAAAGCCAAAATTTAAAATATATAGCCGTTATTAAATCAATATTCAGAAATGTTTCATACCTTTTTATTATTTAATGGCCAAAAACTTTTAAACTAAACTAAAAAATTTTAAACTCTAATTAAAAAGCCAACATTTTAAAAAGTTAAATATGTTCATGGCTATCCTAGATCTTTTTTTTTTTACTCTTCATTTCTTTTTAAAAGTTTAAAAGCGAAAGTTTTTTAGCCGTGAAGACATTTCATTCTTGAAATATTTCCAGACCTTAAACCTTTGTCATCCGTTTCTGATTTCTTTCAAGTTGAGGAGCAACTCTTTCGTTGGTATGTGGGAATGATTCAGCGGCAGTTTGTTTGTTTAGCAACGAATGAGTCATTCCTTCAAGTGAAAAAAAAGTAACTAACCTATCAAAAGAAATTTAAAATATTTGTTTCTCACTAAATGACAAAAATTAGATGCACACAAAACACAGAAAAAATATGAAAACATAAATTTTTCATGATAGTTTTCATCTTAATATTTTTAAGGGACCAAGATCCTTATTCCTTTCAAAAACTTGGAAAGTGTCATGTCATCTCATTTGTGATAAAAGTACTCTGATTATCGAAAGAAACCATTGCTGTATTGATCATTGTGTTTCAAAATAGAAATATAGGAGATTCTTCATTGTTCGCTATAACAATTATTTATTGGAAACAGGTCTGTATATGTATTTTATATACTAGCAAAACCCGCAGTGTGTGGTCTATTAACACAAGAGAGGATATGGTTAATTTAAATATTACTAATTAAGTCGCATTTTGAGAAAACTTCATTCTTGTATCGTATAAAATGAATGCGAGGAATAAAAATATTTTATTAAATACTTGAATTAATGTGAAATTCTTAATTCCAACCGACCGGCAGCCCCCCCCCCCCCATGTCATCTCATGTCATCTCATTTGTGATAAAAGTACTCTGATTATCGAAAGAAACCATTGCTGTATTGATCATTGTGTTTCAAAATAGAAATATAGGAGATTCTTCATTGTTCGCTATAACAATTATTTATTGGAAACAGGACTGTATATGTATTTTATATACTAGCAAAACCCGCAGTGTGTGGTCTATTAACACAAGAGAGGATATGGTTAATTTAAATATTACTAATTAAGTCGCATTTTGAGAAAACTTCATTCTTGTATCGTATAAAATGAATGCGAGGAATAAAAATATTTTATTAAATACTTGAATTAATGTGAAATTCTTAATTCCAACCGACCGGCAGCCCCCCCCCCCCCCATGTCATCTCATGTCATCTCATTTGTGATAAAAGTACTCTGATTATCGAAAGAAACCATTGCTGTATTGATCATTGTGTTTCAAAATAGAAATATAGGAGATTCTTCATTGTTCGCTATAACAATTATTTATTGGAAACAGGACTGTATATGTATTTTATATACTAGCAAAACCCGCAGTGTGTGGTCTATTAACACAAGAGAGGATATGGTTAATTTAAATATTACTAATTAAGTCGCATTTTGAGAAAACTTCATTCTTGTATCGTATAAAATGAATGCGAGGAATAAAAATATTTTATTAAATACTTGAATTAATGTGAAATTCTTAATTCCAACCGACCGGCAGCCACCCCCCCCCCCCCATGTCATCTCATGTCATCTCATTTGTGATAAAAGTACTCTGATTATCGAAAGAAACCATTGCTGTATTGATCATTGTGTTTCAAAATAGAAATATAGGAGATTCTTCATTGTTCGCTATAACAATTATTTATTGGAAACAGGACTGTATATGTATTTTATATACTAGCAAAACCCGCAGTGTGTGGTCTATTAACACAAGAGAGGATATGGTTAATTTAAATATTACTAATTAAGTCGCATTTTGAGAAAACTTCATTCTTGTATCGTATAAAATGAATGCGAGGAATAAAAATATTTTATTAAATACTTGAATTAATGTGAAATTCTTAATTCCAACCGACCGGCAGCCCCCCCCCCCCCCCCATGTCATCTCATGTCATCTCATTTGTGATAAAAGTACTCTGATTATCGAAAGAAACCATTGCTGTATTGATCATTGTGTTTCAAAATAGAAATATAGGAGATTCTTCATTGTTCGCTATAACAATTATTTATTGGAAACAGGACTGTATATGTATTTTATATACTAGCAAAACCCGCAGTGTGTGGTCTATTAACACAAGAGAGGATATGGTTAATTTAAATATTACTAATTAAGTCGCATTTTGAGAAAACTTCATTCTTGTATCGTATAAAATGAATGCGAGGAATAAAAATATTTTATTAAATACTTGAATTAATGTGAAATTCTTAATTCCAACCGACCGGCAGCCCCCCCCCCCCCCATGTCATCTCATGTCATCTCATTTGTGATAAAAGTACTCTGATTATCGAAAGAAACCATTGCTGTATTGATCATTGTGTTTCAAAATAGAAATATAGGAGATTCTTCATTGTTCGCTATAACAATTATTTATTGGAAACAGGACTGTATATGTATTTTATATACTAGCAAAACCCGCAGTGTGTGGTCTATTAACACAAGAGAGGATATGGTTAATTTAAATATTACTAATTAAGTCGCATTTTGAGAAAACTTCATTCTTGTATCGTATAAAATGAATGCGAGGAATAAAAATATTTTATTAAATACTTGAATTAATGTGAAATTCTTAATTCCAACCGACCGGCAGCCCCCCCCCCCCCCCATGTCATCTCATGTCATCTCATTTGTGATAAAAGTACTCTGATTATCGAAAGAAACCATTGCTGTATTGATCATTGTGTTTCAAAATAGAAATATAGGAGATTCTTCATTGTTCGCTATAACAATTATTTATTGGAAACAGGACTGTATATGTATTTTATATACTAGCAAAACCCGCAGTGTGTGGTCTATTAACACAAGAGAGGATATGGTTAATTTAAATATTACTAATTAAGTCGCATTTTGAGAAAACTTCATTCTTGTATCGTATAAAATGAATGCGAGGAATAAAAATATTTTATTAAATACTTGAATTAATGTGAAATTCTTAATTCCAACCGACCGGCAGCCCCCCCCCCCCCCATGTCATCTCATGTCATCTCATTTGTGATAAAAGTACTCTGATTATCGAAAGAAACCATTGCTGTATTGATCATTGTGTTTCAAAATAGAAATATAGGAGATTCTTCATTGTTCGCTATAACAATTATTTATTGGAAACAGGTCTGTATATGTATTTTATATACTAGCAAAACCCGCAGTGTGTGGTCTATTAACACAAGAGAGGATATGGTTAATTTAAATATTACTAATTAAGTCGCATTTTGAGAAAACTTCATTCTTGTATCGTATAAAATGAATGCGAGGAATAAAAATATTTTATTAAATACTTGAATTAATGTGAAATTCTTAATTCCAACCGACCGGCAGCCCCCCCCCCCCCCCATGTCATCTCATGTCATCTCATTTGTGATAAAAGTACTCTGATTATCGAAAGAAACCATTGCTGTATTGATCATTGTGTTTCAAAATAGAAATATAGGAGATTCTTCATTGTTCGCTATAACAATTATTTATTGGAAACAGGACTGTATATGTATTTTATATACTAGCAAAACCCGCAGTGTGTGGTCTATTAACACAAGAGAGGATATGGTTAATTTAAATATTACTAATTAAGTCGCATTTTGAGAAAACTTCATTCTTGTATCGTATAAAATGAATGCGAGGAATAAAAATATTTTATTAAATACTTGAATTAATGTGAAATTCTTAATTCCAACCGACCGGCAGCCCCCCCCCCCCCCCCATGTCATCTCATGTCATCTCATTTGTGATAAAAGTACTCTGATTATCGAAAGAAACCATTGCTGTATTGATCATTGTGTTTCAAAATAGAAATATAGGAGATTCTTCATTGTTCGCTATAACAATTATTTATTGGAAACAGGTCTGTATATGTATTTTATATACTAGCAAAACCCGCAGTGTGTGGTCTATTAACACAAGAGAGGATATGGTTAATTTAAATATTACTAATTAAGTCGCATTTTGAGAAAACTTCATTCTTGTATCGTATAAAATGAATGCGAGGAATAAAAATATTTTATTAAATACTTGAATTAATGTGAAATTCTTAATTCCAACCGACCGGCAGCCCCCCCCCCCCCCCCCCATGTCATCTCATGTCATCTCATTTGTGATAAAAGTACTCTGATTATCGAAAGAAACCATTGCTGTATTGATCATTGTGTTTCAAAATAGAAATATAGGAGATTCTTCATTGTTCGCTATAACAATTATTTATTGGAAACAGGACTGTATATGTATTTTATATACTAGCAAAACCCGCAGTGTGTGGTCTATTAACACAAGAGAGGATATGGTTAATTTAAATATTACTAATTAAGTCGCATTTTGAGAAAACTTCATTCTTGTATCGTATAAAATGAATGCGAGGAATAAAAATATTTTATTAAATACTTGAATTAATGTGAAATTCTTAATTCCAACCGACCGGCAGCCCCCCCCCCCCCCCCATGTCATCTCATGTCATCTCATTTGTGATAAAAGTACTCTGATTATCGAAAGAAACCATTGCTGTATTGATCATTGTGTTTCAAAATAGAAATATAGGAGATTCTTCATTGTTCGCTATAACAATTATTTATTGGAAACAGGTCTGTATATGTATTTTATATACTAGCAAAACCCGCAGTGTGTGGTCTATTAACACAAGAGAGGATATGGTTAATTTAAATATTACTAATTAAGTCGCATTTTGAGAAAACTTCATTCTTGTATCGTATAAAATGAATGCGAGGAATAAAAATATTTTATTAAATACTTGAATTAATGTGAAATTCTTAATTCCAACCGACCGGCAGCCCCCCCCCCCCCCCATGTCATCTCATGTCATCTCATTTGTGATAAAAGTACTCTGATTATCGAAAGAAACCATTGCTGTATTGATCATTGTGTTTCAAAATAGAAATATAGGAGATTCTTCATTGTTCGCTATAACAATTATTTATTGGAAACAGGACTGTATATGTATTTTATATACTAGCAAAACCCGCAGTGTGTGGTCTATTAACACAAGAGAGGATATGGTTAATTTAAATATTACTAATTAAGTCGCATTTTGAGAAAACTTCATTCTTGTATCGTATAAAATGAATGCGAGGAATAAAAATATTTTATTAAATACTTGAATTAATGTGAAATTCTTAATTCCAACCGACCGGCAGCCCCCCCCCCCCCATGTCATCTCATGTCATCTCATTTGTGATAAAAGTACTCTGATTATCGAAAGAAACCATTGCTGTATTGATCATTGTGTTTCAAAATAGAAATATAGGAGATTCTTCATTGTTCGCTATAACAATTATTTATTGGAAACAGGTCTGTATATGTATTTTATATACTAGCAAAACCCGCAGTGTGTGGTCTATTAACACAAGAGAGGATATGGTTAATTTAAATATTACTAATTAAGTCGCATTTTGAGAAAACTTCATTCTTGTATCGTATAAAATGAATGCGAGGAATAAAAATATTTTATTAAATACTTGAATTAATGTGAAATTCTTAATTCCAACCGACCGGCAGCCCCCCCCCCCCCATGTCATCTCATGTCATCTCATTTGTGATAAAAGTACTCTGATTATCGAAAGAAACCATTGCTGTATTGATCATTGTGTTTCAAAATAGAAATATAGGAGATTCTTCATTGTTCGCTATAACAATTATTTATTGGAAACAGGACTGTATATGTATTTTATATACTAGCAAAACCCGCAGTGTGTGGTCTATTAACACAAGAGAGGATATGGTTAATTTAAATATTACTAATTAAGTCGCATTTTGAGAAAACTTCATTCTTGTATCGTATAAAATGAATGCGAGGAATAAAAATATTTTATTAAATACTTGAATTAATGTGAAATTCTTAATTCCAACCGACCGGCAGCCACCCCCCCCCCCCCATGTCATCTCATGTCATCTCATTTGTGATAAAAGTACTCTGATTATCGAAAGAAACCATTGCTGTATTGATCATTGTGTTTCAAAATAGAAATATAGGAGATTCTTCATTGTTCGCTATAACAATTATTTATTGGAAACAGGACTGTATATGTATTTTATATACTAGCAAAACCCGCAGTGTGTGGTCTATTAACACAAGAGAGGATATGGTTAATTTAAATATTACTAATTAAGTCGCATTTTGAGAAAACTTCATTCTTGTATCGTATAAAATGAATGCGAGGAATAAAAATATTTTATTAAATACTTGAATTAATGTGAAATTCTTAATTCCAACCGACCGGCAGCCCCCCCCCCCCCCCATGTCATCTCATGTCATCTCATTTGTGATAAAAGTACTCTGATTATCGAAAGAAACCATTGCTGTATTGATCATTGTGTTTCAAAATAGAAATATAGGAGATTCTTCATTGTTCGCTATAACAATTATTTATTGGAAACAGGTCTGTATATGTATTTTATATACTAGCAAAACCCGCAGTGTGTGGTCTATTAACACAAGAGAGGATATGGTTAATTTAAATATTACTAATTAAGTCGCATTTTGAGAAAACTTCATTCTTGTATCGTATAAAATGAATGCGAGGAATAAAAATATTTTATTAAATACTTGAATTAATGTGAAATTCTTAATTCCAACCGACCGGCAGCCCCCCCCCCCCCATGTCATCTCATGTCATCTCATTTGTGATAAAAGTACTCTGATTATCGAAAGAAACCATTGCTGTATTGATCATTGTGTTTCAAAATAGAAATATAGGAGATTCTTCATTGTTCGCTATAACAATTATTTATTGGAAACAGGACTGTATATGTATTTTATATACTAGCAAAACCCGCAGTGTGTGGTCTATTAACACAAGAGAGGATATGGTTAATTTAAATATTACTAATTAAGTCGCATTTTGAGAAAACTTCATTCTTGTATCGTATAAAATGAATGCGAGGAATAAAAATATTTTATTAAATACTTGAATTAATGTGAAATTCTTAATTCCAACCGACCGGCAGCCCCCCCCCCCCCCCCATGTCATCTCATGTCATCTCATTTGTGATAAAAGTACTCTGATTATCGAAAGAAACCATTGCTGTATTGATCATTGTGTTTCAAAATAGAAATATAGGAGATTCTTCATTGTTCGCTATAACAATTATTTATTGGAAACAGGACTGTATATGTATTTTATATACTAGCAAAACCCGCAGTGTGTGGTCTATTAACACAAGAGAGGATATGGTTAATTTAAATATTACTAATTAAGTCGCATTTTGAGAAAACTTCATTCTTGTATCGTATAAAATGAATGCGAGGAATAAAAATATTTTATTAAATACTTGAATTAATGTGAAATTCTTAATTCCAACCGACCGGCAGCCACCCCCCCCCCCCCCGTTTAAAAAACAGGTGCGATATAATCTACTGGGGAACTCCATTTGTCTGCTATAGTACAGTAAAAAATAAAAAATAAAATCGGTTCAGTAGTTTCAGAGACTATTTCTTACAAGCAAACATTTTTTTTTCTTTATCAGTATTAGAATACCTTGATTCCCAATAAAAATCAAAATACCACTACGTAATAAGTTGGAAAACACCAATTTAGTATGTTTAACTGTCATTTTTGCTCTGCAAAAGGCTAAATATGAAGCACAGGTACGATACCTACTTATATACCTAGACCTAGTTCCTTATTAGACCTAGTTGTCAATCATGTTTCTAGATTATTATTATTTTAATAAATTATAGACTTTTTGATACTTGTGTTTTATCCTATTGCACAGAAAAGTTGGAAAAAAAAACACTGGAATGACAAAATTTTTATTTTTCTTGTCTTTTTTTTTTTTTTTTAGATAAATTTTTTTTTGAAAATAGACTGGTGCAACGTTTCCCCCTCTTCTTTTCAACAACTGACTAATCGATACTGTGAACATAATATTGAATCGACGCACAGTGTAAGATTTTGCGAATCTAGCGGGTCAAAATTCAATTTATGAAAATTATTGATATTAATCAAATAAAATTGCACTTACTATAGATAAAATGGTTCTATGCTATGGAATAATATATATTTACTCGCATTTTACGTCATTATTATTACATTATCATAATCATAATAGAAAGAGTTTTCGTCATTTCCATTTATTGACTTTTACGCAGTGTTATTTTATTCGGTGCAGATTTAAAAAATATACAATACCTACCATTTACAACAAGAAGAGTTTTTTTTTTAGTAAATAGTAATTAAGTTATTAGATACTGACATCGCTGTCAGTGTCATTATTAATGTTTTCGGCACTGCCTTTTTTTTTTACATCCTATCTATAACCAATATGTTAAAGGCATTCCATAAATATTATCTGTGCATGTAGTATCGATAAGCCCCAAGAAAATGTGTGAGCATTACTCTTATATGTTCGATCAATTTCATATTATTCATATCCTTGGAATTTGCGTTACAGATATATCATTTTTGGGTTGCTTTATTTGAAGATAGAATATTGCACACTTGGCCATCTACCATTGTATCTTCAAATCTGTGTTCTATTTCATTACGTTTGATCATCTAATTCTACTATCGTTACCGCAAGAGCAGTAATTTGATTTCTGACATTTTTAAATTCTTCCATTATTGACTGATCAGTTTCTTTGGTATACTTAAATTTTATGGGTCTACAGTAAGAAGTAGATGAAGGATGTGCATTTAGCCATAATATAAAGTTTTGATTTTCTTCATTACAACCATATAGTTTAAAAGGAACCACAAATGAGATTAGAATATTTGCATCTTCAAAGTTGTTTTGATTTATGCTTGTATCTACTTTGTCCACCGCTGCCATCGACTTCCCCCCCCCCCAATTAAAAAATCATTGTTATATTTTTTAACATAGACCTTTTTCTTTAGTAAGAATATTTAATATCTGTTTTTGTATAATACAAAGTCTTTTTATCGTTAAATCTGCAATAGATTGTAATTTAACTTCTGCAAATGATTAAGAAAGTATGCAGTTTTCTTGGGAGGGATAGCACATTATTTTGCATCTTTTACCTACTCATAGGATGGATAAATGTTCAAAAATTTTTGTAACGCAGAGTTTCTCGTAATCCCGTATTTTCGGCAACTTAATTTCATAGTGGTTATTAAAACCAACGCTTCTTCAAGAGAATATTTAAATATCGGGTATTCGGCTTTTTGAACGATTTTTTAAAACTTAGTTGCTTTTTTAGGGCTTACAGATATTTGCTTTTAACATACCCGCAGCATCCTTTCGTCCAAATTGTCTTAATTTTAAACACTTGGCATGTGTTAGTTCATTCAGTGAGTGTTCTGAGAAGAATGGATAAACCTTTTTTACCCCCCGATTTCGGTCCACTTGAAAAAAAAATTTCTTTGGACATCCAACTTTTTCGCATAGTTATTACTTCTGCCTGGTATAGAGATTACTTATTGTTATATTCGAATCTAGCCATCTCTTATTTTTCTTTAAAAAACGTTCTTTATGGAATGGCAATTTCTCCATCTTCAATTAATGTCAATCATAAACGAATGGATCAGCCGCTTAATCTGGTCTAACATAACATATGAGCAATGTTGAAGTTTATATTTGTGTAATACATTGTCTATCAAGATATTTTTAGAATTCACTGGAAATCATTTATGTCCAATAACATCATTTATAAATATCTCATAGAATTCTCTTTTCGAAATTAACACTTCAGTTCCTGTAAAAAATTACTTATATTCAAAAGTTGCAAATAGTTGCAGCTGAAATTGATTTATTTTATATCTATATGCATATATAATTGCAAAAAAATTACCTTACAATGTACCAGAGTGTACAAAATTTTTGGCAGCTCTTTTAATTTATCATATGCTATTCTATTTTCAAATAATTTACATATTAACTTACAAGTTTATTTTTAAGAAGTAACACTTTTAAATAACTATCGTAATTGTAAAATACAAAGTAAATACTTTGTTGTAACGATTCCATACCATCATAAAACAATATTTACAAAATAAGTATATTTTTAGCCATAAATATCATTTGCAATTACATATACAACAATCGCCGCTCTAAAAAAGTTTAAAGAAAACGTGGTTTTGAGCCGACTTTTGATGGTTTTGTTGTGGAGTTAAACTGCTTTCACTCTATCTCTTTTCTCTTCAATGTGTTAGATGTAATTTAAAATGTCTAAAACTGAAATTACTTAAAATCGATTTTCTGAATTTTTTCCCACTAGATTTGCGAAATCTTACACTGTGCGACGCTTCACGTTACATATAAATATGAGATAGAACTACTGAGAATTTAAAATAGTATTAACATACGGATGAAAACATTCAAGATTAGCTTTTGCTGATTCAAATTAATTTATTACCAAAGAAAAAAGCCGCAGTAAAAACATCGATTGCATATAGAGTGTGTATATTCTAAATTAGTTAATATTACAAAATTTATTATACGAAATTTAACCCTTTATATCCTGAATTAATTTTCCAGCTACTTTTTAGATGCTCATTATCCTCGATTATTCCCACCAGTTATTATTATTATTTTTTTTTGTAAAGTTTTCCTTATCTAATCATAGCATTTTTGCGATTCAATTAGGTGAAAATTTCTCATTTGAAAAACCGGTGGTAACAGATTAAAAATTCTGTAAAAGACGCTCTTCGCGAAAGGGTTAAAGTGGTACTTATAAGTACCATCAGGATAAAAAGGGGTTAATATTCCGGAAAGTTCATACAGGTTGGGAAAATCAATTCGTACCGGAAAATTCTGCCCGTTAATTATTAGACAATAAATATTGGAATCAATATTAAATAATTAAATGATAGAATTTTCTGGTACGAATTGATTTTCCCAACCGCCAAGAACTTTTCGGACAACCCAATAAAATGGAAAACGCAAAATAGGATATATTTTTAAATCACAGATTTAAAAATAAATAAATAATTAAGGACTGAAAACTATTGCATTCTGAAAACATAACTATCTTCATTTATGCACGCAAAAAGTTACAAATAATAACTAGTTCATATTATAGGATTGGGGTTTTAAATTTGCAAATAAACTTTAAAAAAAAAAAAATAATAACTTTTTTAGCGGGAACGTTATAATTTGTAAAGATATAATATGAGACCATATTTATAGTTTTAGTGATATTTTGTTGACTAAAGTTAACAGAAAATTTAATTATATGTAATATCAATTAAATTTACATTTATCCAAAATCAATACGAGTAACACTTTTAATATTAATAACTTTAATGGTTCTATTGCTAAACTTTATTATATATTTTGAAATAGAATGTGTCTATAAAATAAATGCTCGTCAATTTGCATGAACTATTTTAAATGGCTTACTATCCTATTAATATGTCAGTTTAATATTGTTTGTTAATATCAAAATAATTACTTAAGACAAAAGGTGAAGTGTCATTAAATAATTATTTGTTACTTTAACAAGTTTTCAAATATAAAACATTAATGATTATCGAATGAATATCATTAATGATTATCAAATTATTATCCTTAATTGTTATCAAATGATTATCATTAATGGTTATCAATATTATTATCAAATTATTGTTATTACTGATTATTAAATTATTATCATTAATGATTATAAAATGATTATCATTAAGGATTATCAAATGATTATAAAATGATTGTCATTAATGATTATCAAATATAAAGCATGTCAGCTAAAGTCATAAATTTTAATCCTATTGATTAATAATAAATTAATGCTTAGTGTGTAATTTATTTCTTGTCAACGAAAATAAAATCTCATAGAAATATCATAAGGATCTTGATTTAGAAAAATATTAATTAAGGGGTCGATCCAGGCAAAATTTGGGACCTATTTAGGATTCCTTCACAAAACATTCCATTTAATAAAACAGGCGCTTTCACAAAATTACTCTTAATAAAATAGGGCTCTTCACAAAATTCCATTCCATAAAAATATACGCTTCATTAATTATATTTATTTTGTTAGGTTTTAAAAGGTATATTTGCTAGCAAAACAAGTTAACCAGAAAGGAAAACTTCAGAAGAAGGACTTAAAGAAGTTATTATTAATAAATGTTTCGTTCCAATTTGAGTAACTGGATTTCATCTTTCGGTACAAAATGTTAATTTTCACAAAAATATAATAAATTTCACAAAATAGTTTTGACTTTTTACAAAATAGGCCCCAAGGAAAAAAACCTGCATCGTCCCTTGTAACTGAAGACACCAACCTCAAAAAATATCTATATATTTAAAACGAAAAGCGCATTCTGTCAAAATTTTCACACGAATATCGTCTCTTTCCGCATGCGCCAACGTTTTTTGAAGGCTTCTCTCCTCAGAAAGGAGAAACCTGATGGATTAGCCTTCACCTGTAGCCTAGGGGGATAGAAAAGGGTTGATTGAAAACGGATGGAGTCACAATTGCATTGAAAGCACAGATCTTCTAATATATTTTTGCTCTGAGATTGAAAGCTAAAGCTTTTTTTTTAAGAACTCATGTTTCTACTTCTAAATATGCATATTTTTTCGCAAAAATTTAAAGAGAGCTTTGAGACAGTTATATATTTATAACGGATTGAAATGTCAGAGAGTTCAGAAGATGAGATTTTTTTATTAGTATGTTAAAGGAGCCGGCGCGAAAACAAACAAACAAACAAAAAATCGAGAAGAAAGCATTTCTTTTACAACTAGATAACACTATTTTTTCACGAAATTTTTACACGGGCTGTAAAACCGTTTTATTTATCACCAATAAAGATTTCAAAGAGTTCGGACAAAAATAACTTTTTATTTTAAAACTATGAAACGACCCTAACGTAAACAAGAAAATGAGCGCTTTTATCACTAAATATCAATATTTTTTCGCGAATTTTTTCATTTTAAAATGTAATTTCATACAAAATTTTAAAAGAGTTTGGATACAGTTATATTTATAACCGATTGAAATGTCAGAGAGTTCGGAAGATGAGAACTGTTTTTTTTTTTATTGTTATGTTAAAGAAGCCGAAGCGAAAACAAACAAACAAACAAAAAAGCAAGATGAAAACATTTCTTTTACAACTAGATAACCATATTTTTTCACGAAATTTTTACACGGGCTGTAAAACCGTTTTATTTATCACCAATAAAGATTTCAAAGAGTTCGGACAAAAATAATTTTTTATTTTAAAACTATGAAACGACGCTGCGTAAAAAAACAAGAAAATGAGAGCTTTTATCACTAAATATCAACATTTTTTCGCGATTTTCATTTAAAAATATAATTTCATACAAAATCCGGTTAAAGATATAAAATAATAAAAACTTGATGTTTCTTTTTAAATTTATTATCACGGGCCTGGGCATAAGCAGCTAGTATTCTTTTAAAGTTCAGATATTTCGTTTTTCAAGTTCTATAAAGAACTGAAATGCCATTTCAATTTTAGACCTTTTGATTTAAAAAATGAGATATCAACAAAAAAGCTGTAAATATGTATCAATCTGTAAAGTAATTTCTTGGCTAATTGAAGTGGCTATTTTTTTCTTTCTCTTTTTAATATACAAAGTGCCCTAAAAATATGGAAACGCAAAAAAAGTTTGAAATACTAAGATAGACATTAAGATTATTTTGATGAAAAAATCCTGCCGTTAATTTACAAAGAGTTACACTATTTACATTTTTATGCGGTCCCTGGATCATATAAGTTATATTTCGTGGGGGAGGGGGGGGAGAGATCTCCATATGCTCTGCCACGTAAAACAGTAAATATTCCATTCTTCTAAGACCAAAACTCCCGGAGCTTCCCGGATTTAAAAAACCGTCTGTCCGTTTTTAGTGCCGGAAATCTCCGAAATTTCATACAATTCAGAGTATCATAACTCTGTTAGTTTTGATCGTAGAAGAATGGATTTTTTACTGCTGTAGTTGTTAGAGAATGGAGAAAAGTTTTCTAAATATAACTTAGAACTAACGGAGACTACGAAACTACTAAAACGGCCTAAGAACCGTAAAAAAAATAAAAATAATAATAAAAACGTAACTTTTTGAAAATTAGTGGCAGAATTTTTTCATCAACATAATCTTAAATTCCAACTTTTTTTTAATATTTTTGTAATTTACATCGCCTATACGTATCTCCAACAGGTAAAAAATTTAAACATGTTGTAATCTTTTTGGGACACCCTGTATATTTTAGCTTCCAGTTAATTTTCTTGCATTTTAGTAGTATCCACCTTTACAATTTACACCAAAAGTTGGTTCAACACAGCAGAAATTTTTGAACAGTTTATGATATCTGATGTAGAAGAAGGATTTCATTATGATACAATTAAATTAAAGAATGACATACTTAGAATCGCAATTTCTTGATAGTTTATTAATTACATAACTGGAAAAGAATGAATTTTTTTTTTCAAGTCATATAAACATGTTTTGAACCAGAAAATTCATTTAATAAAATTTGTCTTGTTTCTATGTGAATTGATTAATTATATGAACTAATTTATTTGATTTAAATTATTGGGTTGCGCGGAAAATTCGTTACGTTTGGGAAAATTAATTCGTACCGGAAAATTCTACCATTTAATTTAGACATTAATTCCGATAGCTAATGTCTAATAATTAATGGGCAGAATTTTCCGGTATGAATTAATTTTCCCAAACAGAACGAATTTTACGGGCAACCCAATATTAAAGCGGTTCTCAAAAAACATTTTTCTCCACTCAACAGCGCAAAATTTTCTCACACATTTTCTAACTCATTTTTTAGCCCCTTCAGGAGCACCGGTATATAATATATACCACTTTTTAATATATAACTTTGCCACCAGTATTATTAAATATTTATTATAAAATATTTATTATCGTTTTTTGCAGATTGAGAAGGTAAAAATTCATTATTTAAAATTACTGGTGTCAAAACATCGCAAAATTTAGCATTATTAGACCACGTGCTTGCTCTCCAAAGGGGTTAAACATAAAAGCATGATATTTGCAGGTATGATTATTGAAGTGGTTTGTAATTGAACAGTTTTCTTTTTCTTTTTTTTTCTTTTTCTGATAAACGAATTACATCTTTAGTTAAAAGCGATTATTATCTAAGGATGACGGTTTTTTCTTTTCTTTCCTGTGCTTTCGAGTCCGCAAAACGCCACCTTGATAGCATTTTCTGAAAAATTTTATGCTTTTACCAAATATCGGGAAAAAAAAATATATATACATAGTTTCTGAATAAGAGCACGTGCCAATTTGATACGTTTGCGAACAAAAATTAATTAAAAAATGTGTCAGAAATTAGCCAGTTTGGATTTGAGAAGCAACCTTAAGTTAAATTTCTGGTTCAAAAAACATGTTTTTTGGCTTGAAAAAAAAAAATCCGGAAATTGTCAACTAAGTAATTGTTAGAGCTACCATTTTAATTATATTATCCATAATCATTTTAATTGCATATCCATAGCTTCACACTGGAATTTGTTGTCTCACTGCAAAACAATTGTTGATTTTAGGGTATAATACTGACACCCCAGCTGCCAGTATTATACCGTAAAATCAACATTTTTTTTTTTTTTTTTTTTTTTTTTTCAGTGCAAAAAGTTTTTTGAACGTGTAAGTGTACTCAATAACTTTTCATTGGATTCAGAATAAAAAAAATTTTAACTGATCTTCGAAATGTTTGCGTGATTATATTTGTTTCATACATCATTACTCAAATATTTACGACTATACAGGCTGATCATAGTTCGTAAAAAGTTTAAACCACTCAGATTGATAGAGAGAATTAAAAATTTTAATTTAATTGTAGATAGTGTCCAGTAGAACTGCAATTGACAGCTGCAATCGACCACCGATGAGCTGCAAAACGTGTGGGATGAATTGGACAATGGGTCGATTTTTGTAGGGTCAGGGCCTGATTAAAGGATAGGCCAACTGGTCGATGGCCCTGGAGCCCCCTGACTTTAGGGGCCTCCATTTTGGCTTACAATTTCCATAAAACTTATTTTTTAAAGGTTATTTTGACTTTTGGTCTAACTCATTTTACTTTTGGCCTTACCAATGTTTTGTACTTGTAAAATAGGATAAAATTAAAAACAAATAATAATTGCCTAAATTTATTTTAATATTACTATTAATTATATGAATATGTATCTATACATTCGGATTTGTATTCTAAGCCATTAAAAATGTTTAATTTTTGTGATAGTACAGGAAAGAGAGGAGGGGGAGGGTTAAATGAATACCGGGACTCGGCTCTCTTAAAAAGGATTGTTATGTTTTTAAAATTAAATGGAAAAAACAATAAAATAAAAATTTGCATCTTACTAAGAAATCATCAACAATGATGCAACGATAAAGAGGTGAATAAACACAGGCAAAAAGCCTCACGGTTGCTAAAAATTGATATACGAACGCGGGACTTTTGAATGATTTGCCTTTCTATATCTATTTAATATAGTAAATATTTAAATTTGTTGTGTATTTCTTTTAAAACAATAATAATTCAATAAGTTTATTTTATAGTACCATACTTAAGGTTCCGCATTCGAATCGAATCACTAGTGGTGCCCGCAGTTTCTAAGCGGTTCTGTTTATAGATATAAGCTTGGAGAGTTTTTCTGTCGAACGCATAAGTATTTTTGTTCATAATTCACTTGCACTACTGGTGTATGGTGTTAAATGTTGAAAACCCGGAAAATAATTTATAATCAGCCTGTATAGGATAATCAGAAATTATTATACACGCTTATGATATATTTTAGACTATATATAATCCTATATAGAAAATAAAATATTACAATGTACTATTTTTTTATCTCATTTTAGATAACATATTTGTCGACTATGTAGATTATAATATTTTTCTTCTGAATAGACCACAAATAGTAACTACAACTCGTATATAATCACAACCCATTATAAAACTAAGCAACGCAACAGGTCTGTATAAAATTAGACAACCAATTATAATATCACAACTCAGTAAATAATATAATACCATCCCTGAAGTCATGCAGTTAAATCTTGGGGATAAAAAATTTAACACTGGCCAGATTATAAAAATACACATATAAAAAACCTATTTACAGAAACTACAATAATTTTTGCAAATATGCCCTTTTTTCTATTAACACGTGACATTATTATGCTCTTAGTAGCGTCTACATTATATTTATAATCCATAATTTTATTATTATTAATTTGATTACTAATCTAAATGTCATATATTAACAAATATCTAATTGTTGCTTAAAACATTTTGCTTTGGTCCCGTAAAAGTACATCTTCTGGATGTCAATAAATCCACTCATGGGTATTATCATTATATAATACCCGTGGGTGAATGCATAATGAATGTTATTAATGAATATGTAATAATGAATAATTTTAAAAATATATAATAAATATTAAATTATTTCTAAAACATATACATAATACTCATATTTATACAATCAGTGTATTTTCATTCAAACATGTCGATAAGAAATATCACCATCAATAAATGTTTTCAAATCCTATATATTAAAACAAAAAGGGATTTTCGTCAAATCCACTTTTCACACGAAAATGACCCATTTGCGCATACGTAAATTTAAATCTAGAACCTAACCAGTTTTAGAGTGAACTCGAACGAGAAGGGAGTGGCCGAGTGGTATAAGGCTCAGTGCTTCTCTGTCCGATCATCCCACTCCGGACAAAATGCTTTTTCTTATTTTATTGGCAATAATTCATTTTAATAATGCCATATTTATTCAGGAGGAAAAGTTATATGATTTGTATTATTATTATTATTATTATTATTAGAATGCTTTGTAATTAAGTAAAATTTAACACCCAAGAATATTTTGTTTTAATTCCAAAGATCGTGCATGTAATTATTGATTAAATAAATTGAACTGGTCTACAATTTTTATTATATTTAGTATGACCATTATCAAGATGTCATCTATATAACAAGATAAGTATCTGATTATTTTTCGTAAAAAATAAATAAATAAATAAAAATAAAAGGAGAGAAAACAAAAAAAGGAAAAATATTCATACAGGAACTCTAAATTATCTTGATATCCATGATTTAACAATTAAACAATGTGTGAAAATGAAAAATTTAAATTCGAGTAATAAAAAAAATATATATTATCAATCGTTAGCTGCAAACAGCAAAGTTTAAATTCGGGGTTTTAGAATCAGACTGATAAAAATGAATTTAATGAAAAATTTTAAAAGCCGTGTAATTAAAAAAAAAAAAAAATCAGAAATACTAAATATTGTTATTTTTTCAAAATATTGGGACTGTGGTAAATAAAATTTAACAACAGACAATATTTTTTAATTACTTATTTGATATCATAAATATTTAAATTAAAAGATTTTGCATGTAGTTATCGATTAAATAAGGTTATCTAGACTTTTATCTACATTTTGCATGACCATTATCAATAAGATATATTTGTATAACTAAGAAAAGTATATGATTATTCTCCTTAAAAAAGAAAAAAAAAGAAAAGAAAAGAAAAAAGAAAGAAGCAAAAATGTCCATATAAGAATTATAAAAGAAATCACTCTGATATTCATGGTTTATCTGAGTTTTAGAGTCAGGCTGATAAAAATAAAATTAATAAAAAATTTTAAAGATCGTGTAATTAAAAAAAAAAAAATTAGAAAATACTAAATATTGATATTTTTGTTAAAAATTTTGAGACCGTAGTAAGTAAAAATAAATCATTCAATTAATATTTTTAGTTAAATTCTTGCTAAATTAATTCAATTATAATAGGATGTAAATTACAAGCTTAAAATTATTTCACTTCATTAGTTGAGTAGGCTGGACTGACAACACAATCTATCGTCTTATTTCTACAGGAATCGCTTGCACAATATAGCAATCCATAGAATTTTCAATACTTAATTAATTTAAAAGCAGCTAATTAAAAATAAAAGCATATTGCTAAAGGAACTTTCAAGTTATTTACAGTCAAATCTTGACGAGTACTATCTAGTTTAATATAAACATGAAGGAAGTAAATCGTCTTTTTGAATAAGGCAGAATACGCAAATAACACCCATGGGCGGAGCTTATTGGTAAAATATCGAGAACAAGCGCTACAAAATTTGTTTAATAACAAAATTTTTAATGCAATGTTAAATAATTAGTCGGACTTTAAAAATAAAACAAGATTGCAATAAATTTCAAGTATTTTCTCAAATTGCTTCTTTCAGTACAATCTTTCAATAAAACAATATTAAACGTAAACAATAATAACAGACTTTTACAAATATATGAAAAATAAAAAATTAAAATTTTATATATAAACCTCTCTAACAATAATAGAAAATATTTTGAGATTAGTGCTAAGAATATTTTCTTATTAGAAATTTAATTCATGACTATTTTTTTTTTCTTTAAAAAAATTATCGTTTTTTTTTTCAGTAAATGTCTGATTAACGTAAAATTAATATAATTACTGTACAAATTACCAAAATTTTGTTAATGGGAGAAGATTTTTTTTTCTATTTAAAACCATCCATTTTATTTTATAAAATTGCAAATATTACGGGGGGGGGGGGGGGGGGTAAATAATTTTTCCCACTATTTTGCTTTGTTTGAATGCGAAAACAAAATATATAACAACTAAAATTTGTTAGATATTTTAATGGTATTAACAGTTATTTGACACTTATGGGCAGTGAGACTTGGGTTAAAGTAACACGTGTCGCCATTCGGGCATTTTTCTCCAGAAAAGATTTCTACAACTAAATTATGGTGCAGAAAATCCCTTCTGGAGTTTGTTAATCCTGGAAATGCCTTAAGAGGCTTTGTTACTTTTAGGCCATTACTTAATAGACAAATATTAATAAGAGAAATATTATTGGGTTGTCCGTGCCGGTTGGGAAAATCAATTCGTACCGGAAAATTCTAACATTTAATTATTAGACATTGATTCCGATATCTAATGTCTAATAATTAACGGGCAGAACTTTCCGGTACGAATTGATTTTTCCAACCGGCACGAACTTTCCGGACAAACCAATAAAATACATGTGATTTTGAAACTTGCTAAAGAAAATTTAGAACCACATTATAGGACAATTATCAAAGGTTATGTATAGGAAGCACGTAATCAGTGAATTTTAAAACAATGAAAATAATTTTTGCAAAGTATTGATAAGAAAAATCAACTTTAACTCGTAACTAGGCACGTGATACAGTGTAACATAACAAGGGACGCGCGGTCCCAGAAACCACATTTATTTATGGATCCAACAAAGCTTCCTTTTTTTCAAGTATTAGTTTAAAATTATACAAATGTGTACCTTAAACATTCGATTTAAGACAAAAACAGAAAAAAAAATCCAATTTTCAAAGCAATAGTTTTTTTTTTTTTTTTTTTTTTTTTTTTTTTGTACAGGAAACATTTTTAAATATGTTTTTTTCTTATAAAAATCTTCATAGTGAGGTCTCAGAGGCTGCACCTTTACAGTTACGGGTTAATCCAAATAATGATTGGCCATGCTCCATCTTATATTGGTCAAGTACTTTAAAAATTAATGGATAACTCCCGGAAGAATCAATAAGCGATCATTTCAATCATCTCTCATCGATCTGATATAAGGTTCTCAAGTAATTAAAGTACGTTAAACACAGAACACGCTATTGATGTCTTGTTCAAGAACGTCATTCAGTTTATGTAGTTCAATTTATTTCGTTTTAATTTGTCTAAGATCGGCTATGTTCAAAATTATGAATAAACAATAACAATGGTCACCCAACTGTAAACAATTATATCACACAAATACACATAACACAACACTGTTGTTTTGTTTTGTTTTTTAAGGATGTTTTGGTTAAAATTTGACATTTTGTAAACAAAAACTCGATAATTTGAGGGAAATATTGTACTTACGGGTAATAGAGAATCGAAGCAAACCCCTCTCACGCCGCTATCTTTACTCTCCTCGGTTCTGGCAAGTTTTGAGGCAAGAAACCTTCTTAGGTTTTTGTGGGAGACTCTGCGGCATCCAGTGTCAACTCTAAATCGGGATTCGGTGCTCTAAAAATACAATTCAGCCCTCTCTCTCACTCTTGCTCTCTCGATGGTACTACTACCGTAGTTCAGTCAGTTCACTCCCTCGCTTGTCCTACGTCATGCTGAGATTGCAAATCCTTCAAATAAAAACTGCTAACTGCTACAAAATTAATTTTTGTTTTCATTGCCCCTTTCTTTGCGTGGTGTCTTCCAGATTTTCACGGCCTTTTCCTTGTTCTTGGTAATTGGCTTTGAGTTTGAATATGACGTCTTCCGCGTTCGATGAAGTTGTTGAAATGCTGAGAGTTATAGGAATGTTTACGTTGGAATAGATTCCCGCGTGTTGCATTTGCAGCATGTTTTTTTTTTTTTTTTTTTTTCGCATCTCTTAAGTGGGGTGTCAATTAAAACCATATTCCAGATGTCTAATATAGATTTTGGCTTCAGTGGAAAGACCTCGACGTCAAACATTTGAAAAGGGTGATACATGCATTGTCGCCTTGTCACTATGCTGTAATATACTCTATCAAGGCAAAAAAAATTAATTTTTAATAACTTTTTTCCTCAATTATAGCTGTGGTTCCCAAAGAGGGTTCAATGCCCCACAAGAAGGCAATTTGACTTGTAAGAGAAGGGGGGAGGGGGATTCGCGAGTACTCATTAATAGAGAACTTCTTATGGTTTTGTGGACCATTATTAAGCAATATATTACAAAGCAAATTACTATAAAGCAGATACATGTTTGTGAGTAACGCTGACATCATGCCGACGGTGGCAACGACCTGACATATGTATTTCGCAAATTTATTAACTTTTAACCATTGCACAACATGGGGAGGGGAGGGGGAAATGTACTTTCTATAGCAATTTGTCTAGAAACTGTATCTTAATTTGCTGATTTTTTATGGTTTTAAAAATAATTTTCAAGCATGATTTCTTTCAAAATTTATCTCTATCGCATGCAGACCGATTACGGAAGATTAACCCGTTTACACTTAAAACTATATAAATAGTTCAGCATTTCTTTCGGGATAATATTTTATAACGAAATTAAAGTAATATAAAGAAAACACACATTTCATAAATAGGTCGAACTACGCGCCCTTAAATAATCACAATCAAAAAGGTTTCTGTAAATAATGATATATTTGGTAATTTATTCGGCTATCAACCCCTGACATGAGGCTAATATGAAAGTATAGCTTTTAATAAATTTCAAAACTTTATTTGAATACAGTAAAACCTCTGAATAATGGACACTTCGGGGTGCGCGAATTTGTCCATTTTTCTGAGGTGTCCACAATTCAAAGGTGTAAATGCATAAACATATAGGTGTTGGTAATCGAAAAAGTGTCCGCTAGATAGAAGTTCCGCTATTCGAGAGTGTCCGTTATGGAGATTTTTCTGTAATTGGCATTTTTCATATTGAAATACTTTACTTTTTGGTGTTAGTGGGGCAACTAAAAAATATATTAAATGTACAAAAATATATTAGAGTTTTCAATTAAATTAGATTTTTACCTATTTTCTATACACAGGGCAGTATGTCATGCAACACGGGAAGCACCGATTGAATCTCCAGGTATTTTTTAAATTGATAAAAATGATAATGTACATGGGCGTGGTCAGCTGGTAGCAGCGAAGAAGGAAAAGCTGCGTAATTGAGAGAAATGGTAATAGGTAATTTATAATCATCTAAAAAGTGCATCTGATGTCATAAATTTTCTTCACAGTTACTCTTTTCATTTACAAATCCCGTGCATAAAATGATTTGTTCATCCGTCGTGGAAAGCATGACTGAATGTAGCGTCCCAATCCAACCAATCAACATAAAATAAGTTTATTACTTGTTAGGTTATATTTTTGTTGTTGTTGTTTTGTAATAATCAAAACAATCAATGAAAGTATTACCAAAAAAAAAAAAAAAAAAAAAAAAATTAACTTTAATTAAAGTTATTTTATTTTTATGCGTTTTAGATTATTCAAATTAAGTTTAAACATTATTAGCTGTTTTTTCATATCATTTCTACCACTTTTTAAACATTTTCTTAATGCTTATTTTCTCAGTACTGAAATGTCGTTTCGTTTTATTTTCGTTCTAATTTCTATTATTTTTTTTTCTATTTACGTATTTTATGTATTTCATAAATTTTGTATTCATTGGAGTTAGCTGTTTTTTCAATTAGTTACAAGTTAATGACAATTTCATATCATTTAGTTACAACATTATCATTTACATTACAACATTATCATTTAGACAATTCATATCATTTAGTTACAAGTAGTTGACAAGTTAAAGTCATTTTTAGACTTTTGCCACATGAATGAAGGTGGTTCACTAAGTGTGACTAACCAAAACCTTAAGTTGGATGTTCAAAACTGGAATTATTTTAAGTGAGATTCTTAAAAATATTGTCGAATTGTCCGATCCCGCGCTCTTGCACGAACTCTAGCACGTATAAATTTCTTTGAATATTTTACATCTTTAAATAACAAACAACCTCATACCCATAACTGCTAGTGGAAGCTGATACCATTTCCCAACTAGTATTGCAGTTGTAGTTTTGGAATGTGACCATTTATAGGCATTGGTTGAAAGTTTTATAATACGGAGAAAATTACTTATAGAAATTAAATTTGCAAAAACATTTGCACAAAAAAAAAAAGAAGGAAAAAAATTATATTATATAGCGGATTTGATGTAGGAAGTGCTAATAAAACTAATAAAACTATACTTTTTTTTCCCTTCAACTTTTGAAGTAAATTATTGATTTCCCAGGTTTATAAATAATAATATTTGGCATATAACTTTTATATTTTACTATTAATAAAAATCCATTTACGTTATTCTAACAAAATTCTGATTATATAAATCCAAAGCAACATGCATGGTAAAACTTGATATTAAAAAATGAATCGATCAATTGATATCCAAATAATGGATACACTTTTTCTTAAATATTTGCTTAATGTCAAAAATATTGTATATTTGGCATATAACTTTTATATTTTACTATTAATAAAAATCCCTTTACATTATTCTAACTAAATTCTGATTATATAAATCCAAAGCAACATGCATGGTAAAACTTGATATTAAAAAATGAATCGATCAATTGATATCCAAATAATGGATACACTTTTTCTTAAATATTTGCTTAATATAAAAAATATTGTATATTTGGCATATAACTTTTATATTTTACTATTAATAAAAATCCATTTACATTATTCTAACTAAATTCTGATTATATAAATCCAAAGCAACATGCACGGTAAAAATTGATATTAAAAAATGAGTCGATCTAACCAAATGATGGATATACTTTTTCTTAAATTTGCTTAATGTCAAAAAATGTTGTCTTCGATTTGAAACTGTTATTTTTTCTAAGAAAAAAATTGAAGAAACATTAAGAAAAATATTTTAGCAGAATACGAAGTTATCATGAAAAAATACCGCAACCTAATCATAAATTCTGGATTTTTTTTTTTTTTTGTTATATATAATTTTAAAGATAGAATTTGAAGTATCAGAAAGATAGCCAATGTACTGTATCCAATATCCAATTGTCTTCACGTTGCAAGTTAACGGAAATTGTGTGAATGCGTTCATATAATTCACATTAAAATCAATATTGTTTGGCAAATGAACACCCAAATTCCTTAAGGATTATCTGGCAAAGAATAAATATATAAGAGTATAGTATAAAACTATTAGCTCTGTAAAACATGCTGTATATTTAAAGGAACAATTTAAAATACAAGTTAATCCTGAAATTGATGGATGTATCATCAGAATGTATGCACACGATACCTGATAGCCAAGAAGACAATGCTTATTGAACAAAAGAACAAGGAAGTTACACTTGGCGCACCAAAAATCCATTGTTATCAAGAATTTGTCGTACTGTAACAAAGCGACTTTTTCGCAGACAAATGCAAATTTAATGAAATGATTTACGATGGACAAATTAACGTGTGGCAGAATCCATATGCTGAATGGAAACCAAAAAACCTAGTGCCTGTGTTTGAGCACGAAGTTAGAGTATAAAGTTTTCAGATTATTTTGCTCCTATAGCGGTGGTAGCTGGTAGAGTCCTGCATCGGGTCGGGTAATCCTATTTTAAGCCACCCGGTTCAGGTCGGGACGGATTTTTTTCGTTGTGGTTTGGGTTCGGGTTGACCCGATTTTTCAAAAGAAAATTCTGAATATTTTTTAAATTAATAATTTATTTTTTAAATTTGAATATTAATGAGTGCATATGTGTCCATTTTTATACAAAAAAGATAAAATTGATATTAGAGATATAATTGCGGACTATTTTTCCATAATTGTATTAAAATATGGATTAATTTTCTTTCACTTTGGGTTCGGGTTGAAATGTGTCGAGTTAGGGTCGGGTTTAGGATTGATTTTAAACAGAAATTTCGAATTCGTGTCGGTTACAAACAGATCCGTGCAGGACTTTAAGGGGCGGATACAGATATCAGATTTTGAAAAGAAGTCACATTTCTATACAAATTCTTAATGAAACCATTTTAATATATTAATGTCTAATTTTAATTTAAAAAAAAAAGAATTTGTACTTACTTAAAGGTAGTATAGTTTATAGTATACAGTCTCTATACCAGTTTATTTTCTATTGACAATTTATAGACTAATATCCAAATATCCAACAATAATCCAAGTATCCCGGAGATAAATATGAAAATGTTTGCTCGAAATTTTAAATTGCACAGTTCTTTTGTGTTCCTTTTAAGGAGGCAATGACCGATCACTGCCAATCACGAAATCCCGAGTTAACCTGTCGGAAAATTTTAACAAGTGATTAGTCATTAATTAATACAATTATCAGAATTTGCTTTTCACCATCAGAAAAATGACATCCAATACATATGTACTACATTTTCAGAACTAAATTTCCAAAATTTTAAACCTTTTAAATACTAAAATTTAAGGATTTGTTTTTTAGAAACTTAATACATACGTATTGGATGTCAACTTTCTGATGTTAAAAAGCAAATTTTGATAAGTGTATTACGTAAGTATAATCATCTACTATTTCGATTTTCTAATAGATTAACATAGGATTTCGTGATCGGCAATTTTGCTAGAGCACTCCCTTAAAGTTATACCAGGATAACGAACTAAACCAAGGGTATATACAATCTTTTAGCTTCCTCGGTCAGAAATTGTGGCGAAATATTGGTTTCTGTCGCATTTGAAGGGATTTTCGTTTTTCTCTGGCCGTAAATATTAATACTAACGATAATTGTTAAACAAAAGCGCTAGAAAATGTATAATGTCCAACGCAATGAAAATGCAAAAATGTCGAAGAAAATAACGTTTGATTTCATTTCTTTTGCAAACGTTTCTTAAATTATTCAGCACATCAGCCAGAACCTTAAGACTAGTCACATAATAGTGTGTTGATTCATCTGTTATAAACAGAACATTCGCAATTCTTCTTGAAATTGTAGGTAAAAATCCTTAATAAGTGGCCGAATGCAGACTGTAATAAATGTCAACTGTAGAATCATACGCCACTCAGTTTCGGTTCTCAAATGCCCGGTCCATTATCCAGTAATTAGGAAACATACTATTAATGCAAATCATTATCATATTCCTCAAACGATCGTATTTCATTTTAACTTTTGTGTGATGAAGCATTGATTTTTTGGACAATTCCATTCCAGTAGGAATTTACTAATCTAACATTTTAAAAACTGCATAAAAATATTATTTTTTTACTGAAAATTTTGATTCACTGCGGGCCGCATTCATTAGAGCACTGGGCTACCCGTGGCCCGCAAGTTGGATAGTTCTGAACTAAAACATGTTGCTCTTAATTTATAAAAAATTAAAAATTGTTTGGCTCTGATGGGGCTTCCCCCTCCCCCTCTGCTCACCATTCCGACACCAATCAAAGCATCAAAGCGCACATCCAGATTGCTCCTACATCAGCATCATTCCACCGCAGCCTGCTGCGAGAGAACCTTTATATTTCTGATTCTTCTGATGTCATCTTCATAGACTGTTCTTATCTAGATGTGAAGTAAACGTGCATTACGCCCCACATAGGCATATGCATTCTTCAGTAATCGTCTTTGATCTTTGATCGATTTCAGGCTGTTATTCTTCATTTTCTCTATGCCTAACAAATGTGGAATAAACTGAAGGAAAGAACAAGGATGCATGATATTTCTTACAAAGAACATACTCAAAAATGTTTTGATGAGAAACCGGAAATTGTACGAGTAGAAACACTATAATTTGGTATTTATGATGCAGTTGCAGCTTTCAACAAGGGCTGTACTATAAATAAAACCTGAAATACTGGTAAAATATGACATACATCAAATCAGGGAATACACAACCGCTACTATGAAACGTCTCGACAGAGCAAGGATGATAAAAGCGAAACATGCACATTTCCTGCAAACAAAAGCTGCAAGGATAAAGAAATAGAGAAGAAGATAATATTTTCAAAATAATCCAGAAAATTTAGTGCATGGTGCTGATGAATTTTAAAAAATGTGATTTTCTTTATTTTTTCTTTTTTTTTTTTTTTTTTCTTTGCTAAAATCACGTTTTCTTCAAAATGCGATTTTTTGCTATTTCATTTACCTTTTCTCAAAAACTACTACTTATTGGCAAAAGAAATTTTTGTGATATGTTCCTCCTTAACTTAAGTATATACCAAAACAAGACTTAGGTTTTTACTTTTTTTAATTTTTGTAATTTGAAAAATGGAATTCTTCTGCATTTTAAAAATGACTTCGATTGTACATTTTTTTAAAAACAATCCAGAAAAATTATAGTATAAAGCTTATTTCAGTAAAATAGCCAATACAGTCAAACCTCGTTAGTAAGTCACCTGGATAAAACGTCACTCAGCATATTACGTCATGTTGCAGTAGTCCCGTTCATTCTCATACGACTTTTCAAATATTGTACTCCGCTAATTGCATCGCTATTTTATCAACCCACTCCGCTTAAGACGTCACTTTTAAAAGTGCGATAGGCAAACTCGATCCTATTTCTTTGTCAAAGTTATCTACAAAAAACACGTGGTTTTTGTTATGCATGACTGCAAGTTTAAGTTTAACAACATGCGAGATGACAGAATTATTTTTTACGAAGATTGCCTGCAATATCAACAAATTCTCTGAACACAACAATAACTGAAATTGTAGCTAATGTTTTGAAAGCGGAGAACAGGACAGCAGTTGAATCCAACTGCAACCCTGAAGTAGAGGAACCTCTCAAACAGAATGTTAGGAAACGAACCGAATGTTATGAACCGAATGTTATTAAATGTATGGAACGAACTAAAGGAAAGAACAAGGATGCATGATATTTCTACAATGACTATACTCAAAAATGTTTTGATGAGAAACAGAAAATTGTACGAGTAGTAACACTATAATTTGGTATTTATAATGCAGTTGCAACTTTCAACAAGGGTTGTACTATAACAAAACCTGAAATATTGGTAAAATTGGGCATACATTGAGAGGAGTACACAACTGCTTCTATGAAACGTCTCGACAGAGCAAGGGTGATAAAAGTAAAACAGGCACATTCCCTGGAAACAAAAGCTGCAAGGATAGAAAAAGACAAAGAAATAAAGAAGAAAATAATATTTTCAAAATAATCCAGAAAATTTATTGTATGGTGCTGATCAATTTAAAAAAAAATGTGATTGTTTTTGCTAAAATCACGTTTTCCTCAACATGCGATTTTTTGCTATTTCACTTACCTTTTCTCAAAAACTACTGCTTATTGGCAAAAGAAATTTTTGTGATATGTTCCTTACCAGGAAACCACGCCGTTAGTGTAATAATGAAAAAATACTTAAATAAACAGCAATCGAAAGAGCATCGTGAAACGTGTTTTTTGACGCATAAATCAATTGCCCTCGTCTCCCCGTTATCGAGAGAAGTTTTAAAATTTGATAATTTATTGATTTAATAGGATGGAAAGATGCATTACGTTTTCAACGTAACAACATCATCAAACTCCAATAACTTGTCCGTTTCCAGTTTAGAGCGCCTCAATACTCTGACATGACTCGGTATGATTGGTGCAAGTGTGGGTTAGCGCAAACTGGGCCATTTCCATTTGAAACGCCTTTGCAATTTTATTTTTTGCTGGAGGTGGACCATTGTAACTATTGCACTAGAATTAAGTTTATGAAATGTTCTTGGTGCCACTATTTTCTACACTTCAATCATCTTGTGGTTCAATACCATATTTGTCAATAGTTTTTTTTTTCTATATTACTATATCTAAATATGTTTTGCATTTTATATTAATCTGATTAATAAAATTTCTGAATCAGAACCACGCCTTTTCTCCCTAAATTAAACAAATAAATTAGCAAACTTTAAGACTTTATATATCGATAACGAGGAGACGAGAGCAAATGATTTATGTGTCAAAAAACACATTTCACTATGCTCTTTCGATTGCTGCTTACTTAGATTTTTTTCATTATTACACTATGGCATGGCTTCCTGGTTAGAATGCACTGATGAACTAAGGAACTATACTTCGCTTTGAATGACACTACAGCAGGGTTCTTGCTGCCGCTCGCCATTGCGCCAAATCGCGACAAAATACTTCTTTTGGCAAGTAAACGAACGATTAAACTCGCCAAATTGCGAGTGTTCTTTTTTTTTGTGTGTGTGTGTGTGTGTGTGCGCGCGCGTGTGTGTCAGTACAGGTGATACTCTTATTCGCGTTACTAAAGGACACTTTTCAAAACTATAGTATAAAAGAAATTGAATCAATTTTTATCCTTATGCATTTGGATGATACATGCAGTTCCTTATCTGAGGTATTGTCAGAACGAAAATTATTTAAACGTTTCTTCAGTTCTAGTTGCAGAACCATGAAATTTAGGAGATTTCACAGATTTCATTCGAAAAAAAAAAACGATCTGCAGCAGCTTTATCCCATAACAGGTAATATGCTGTATTTTTCTGCAATCTTGCCACTACATTCAGTGGACTGTGAGAGAGGGTTCAGTGTGATGAACGCAACAAAAAATAAATTGAGAAATCGAATGAATATAAAAAATGTGAATAATGTCATTTCAGTATGCGTTAACGGGCCTTATAGGCAACAGTAGAATTTTGAAACTGCATTTGAAGTATGGACTTCAATTAAAAGCCGAAGAATTCTAGAAAAATAAAGTTTTTTTTTTAATGTGACATATAATTTTCAGTTTTCAGAATTCATTAAATATATCTTAAAATGCTTAGTTATCATAGGTTGGAAGTTTTATGTTATAACATTTTAGTGAGTTAAATTGGGAATGGAATTTTTTCTTGATTACTCAAGGCATTTAAAAGTACATATGTTTAATAGTTTTTGTAACAGATAG
Organism: Maratus michaelseni; assembly: GCA_963931845.1. NCBI lineage: Eukaryota > Metazoa > Arthropoda > Arachnida > Araneae > Salticidae > Maratus > Maratus michaelseni. Next base: position 317,551,193 of record OZ007587.1, on the reverse strand, counting down.
TTGAATTTAGATGGATAACTGATCTATAAGTAGTTACAAAAACTTGGGTTATTTTAGAACATACTGAAAAAAAAGAAAAGTACATTAAGGGGTTAAAGATCAATTTTTCAGTGTTTCATGACGAATCTATTTTGCTAAAATTTTTTTCATTTGGCTAACGTTTTTTATTTCTGATTAGCCAAATTGCTAGCGTTGGTCAAAAGTCAGCGAGAACTCTGCACTACAGATAGCGAATATAATATGCTATATTCCTCACTTAGAAAAAAAATGATTTCAGAAAATTGCCATGGGACAAAAATAAATGTTTTATTTTGTAAGTGAGTAACAAGTGGGTGCGTATTGAATTGTGCAATTAAATACGACATAACTTACTTACTATACTTTCCTTAATTTGTCATCCATTTTACGAATTCTAATTCTTATTCTACGAATTTACATAATTTATAATGTAATTTAGGCGTAGGTATATTTATTATACAAACATTTAGAATTTCATTTTACATTTAATATAAACTCCGCTTAGTAAATCAGTTTTAAGTGGACCCGAGAGTGACGTACTAACGACCTTAGATTGTATATGTTTGTCATACATAAAAAAATGTCTATTTCAAATGTGTTCGCAGTAAAGGTACATCAAAATTTCCCGATTTAGCATTGTCAGTATTAGTCCTATAGATAAAGAAAAGAATAAAAAGATAAATATATGAATAAAAAAAGATTAAAAATAGATAAATTAAACTTGGATAATCTCTATTTCGCCTCTTTAAAAGTGCTGTTTGTAGATTTTAATAATTCGCAACGTTTTCTCCCAGAGATTTTATTTAAAAATTATTTCGCTAATTGTATAATTATCTACACGGAAGCTTTATGACACTTATGCAACATTCATATTTCACTTTTTCTTCCGCATCAGAGAACGACAGCTTGCAAAGTACTATAAATAAATGCTGAAGTCTTGGCTAGGGATTTCGTAGGAATGGTGCATAAATTTAATGATGGTGTCGAGATTGTGCCACCGCATTTACAAATGGTCTAATGAACATCTAGAATAGTTCAAGCAGATGTGTCTGCAAAAAAATTTTTACAACACTTCTTAGAATATTTTTACTCAGACTGCATGGTTGTGAAATTTTATTTTATATGTTAAACAAAGATAAAGTTTAAAACTCAATCGCAAGGATGATTTAAAGCAATTAGAACGCTGCTTGTTTTAGCGATGAATAACTGCTTACTTGACCTAAAGTTAAGGTAAACCATACTAAAGGTTTCTGATGAAGTAACAGACATTCAAACATAACGCTTCATAACAGATCATCAACTTTATAAAAGTACTCAATTTTAATTCAAAAATGTAAAATGTATTTCTTTAAGTGGATTTCTTTGGAGCAGTATTCCATATTTTTTATATATTTGCTACCACTTTTTCCAAAAAAATAATCTCCGCAGTAAATTTCTATTGCACATGCTAATCTACCATGAAGATTGTTGTTTAATGCTACTGAGCAGGGACATAAAAAATATAAGACGCGGCGACCCCTGCATTATACTTCTTATCAACATTATTAATTATCGTCATTACAATAAAACTCCAGGTCAGTCTGATGTTAATTAATTTACGATTATACTTTGAGAAATCAATTTAGAAATCCTAAAAAGATAGTTTGAAAAATGTTTCATTTTTTTTATTACCTGTTGCCGTATTTAAAAAAAGAAACAGAGCAAAAATTATATATTTTTTAATAAATTCACTTGCTTGCACTTTCTACCAAGCATAAAAAAGCAATGACTTTTCCATAAATTTGGCGCCCACGTAAAATTAATGTATTCTAACGGTAATTTTTTGGGAAAAAAAAAAAAACATGCATTGCACTTATGAAATTAGGCGTGATTTTCAAGATTAACATTGAATGCTTATAAAAGAGTGTTTATATATAAAAAAAAATATTTTTTTAAGTTTATATTTATTAAACATTGCAAATGAAATATACGCATTTATTACACATATTTTGCTGTTTTCTATTAAAAAAGTTACATCCAAAATTCTTACAGTAATGTATTGAAATTTCGATTTGGTTCAATAGTTTTTATTCAAGATGCAGACAGATAGCCAGACTGGCAAAAGAAACTCATAATTTGTTTTCAAATAACACTATATACTCGCGTATAAGTTGAGCCCAAAATTCGGGGAAAATAATATGTCCTTCTGTTTTGAATACCAGTTTTTTTGTATGTGTTAAGTAAAGCAAAATTTTGCCTTACGGAATTCTAGAAAATAATTACGAATTACATGATTAAATAAGGCGAAAAAACTTTTCGAAAATACTGGTATTCAAGACCACGCCGACCAAGCAGGAAAATCTCCTAATAGTCGGCCAGTCGGCCATTATTTCTCAAAGTTACTTTTTCGAATAAAACTGCAAAAAACCTTTATATAAAAATTGTGATATAACAAAATATTTTTGAGAGATGAGTTATAGTCAAATAATTCATATATTCGAGATATCTTCAGTTGAAATTCGGCTAACCAAACCAACTCTGTAATCAAACCGGCTATTGATTCGTTCGTTCAATGATTCGTTCACTTTACTTGGTGAAATTGACACTGGTGTGTATTCAGGTTGAAAAACACTGAATCGCATATTGCAAATCTCATACGTCATAAGCAATAGTAGCATAAAAAACAAAGCAACAAAATTAATAAATCAATAATTAGCTATAATAGGTTTGAAACGCGATAACATAAGAATGCAGAATTTCCAAGATAAACATTAAAAATCAGGAGATTTTCTTTAATTAATCAGACTTTTCCTGAATGCAAAAACTTTTATCATTTTAAAACGAAAAATATAAAATGTAAGTTTATTTAATTTTAAATAATGTTTGATCACTGTTAAAGATATAATATCTATATTCAATATAACTTTCCATTTGCTTCTTGTAACACATTCTGCATATTCGATTTCTTTTTTCTCCACATATCGTTATTTATTTTTTCAACTTATGTCAATTTGAGAATCTTACATTTTTGGCTATGTCTTTAATTATTGGCTATATACTATCTGGGCTATACGTCATCGTAAAATAGAAAAAGAAAATGTACTTTTAAATACAATTTATTCTAACACTGTATCTCAATTTACGGACTTTTTAGGAATTTAAAAATAATTTTCAAGCATGAATCTTTTACTGAAAATTAACCCGTTTGCACTTAAAACTATCTAAATAATTCAGAGTTTGTTTGTTTCTGTGTAATGTGAGGCAATATCAAAGAGAGAAGTAAAATAAAACGAGTGTAGGATAACAAATCTGTGACCAAATATCTTTCATTTAAAAAAAGAATGATGTAATTTGATGTAGTAGCTTGTTCTCACGGATTGTCGAAACAAATCGCTTAGCGTTTTAAATATATAGATATTAATTTAGAACATAAAACACATAGCTTTTTATACGCAAAATACTTTAATTCTATCTTTAAGTTTTCAGATTCAAGATCCCGCGCTTTGCTGCGTTCCGATTTGTTATCTTTGCTTACAATCTCTTGGAACTGAAGTTTAAAACTGTGTTAGATCTTCTCTGTATAATTTGTTATTTCCAAGATGACTGCAAAATTAATTGTCATCTCTAAGTCCGTGCAAATTGTATTTTCTGAATGCGACTGTGAACAACTGAATCAAACAGGTAAAATACCAAAGGCTTGGCGGATTGCACAAGTTGCTGGTGGGACAACTATGACCCATGGTTTGCATGGTTTGACATGTGTGATCTATAACCAGTAATTGTTATAATCACAAACTTTCAATTTTAGCGAAAGTTAAACACTGTATTATATACTCACGTATAAGTCGACCTCCAAATTCGTAAGAAATAACATATACTTCCTTTTGAACACCAGCATTTTCGAAAAGTTTTTAATCCATATTTAATCATATAATTCGTAATTATTTTCTAGGATTCAATAAGGCAAACATTTCGCTTTACTTAACACATACAAAAACACTGGTATTCAAAACAGAAGGACATGGTATTTTCCCAAAATTTTGGGGTCAACTTATACGCGAGTATATACAGTATGTTGTTTGAAATAAATTATGAGTTTTCTTTTGCCAGTCTGACTATCTGTCTGTATCTCGAATAAAAGTTATTGCAACAAACCGAAATTTCAGTAAGAATTTTGATGTAATTTTTTAAGTAGAAAACAGCAAAATATCATCATATATTCTAATACGAGCAAATCTTGTATATTCTAATACGAGCAGATCTTGTATATTCTAATACGAGCAGATCTTGTGTGTGTGTGTGGTTATGTATGCACATTTTATCTTAAAAATGGCTCTATCGATTTTGGCGAAATTTTGTATCCTACCGTTTTGGGGCACCAGAAAACCATTGGGCTAGGTCACATGTTCGTGGGTCATTTTGCGTCACCATGGGTCAGGGTCAGGGTCAGGGTCAGGGTCAAGCTAATTGTATCTAAAAAACGGTTCAACGATTCTGACTAAATTTTGTATCCTACCATTTTCGGGCACGAGAAGACTATTGGGCTGGGTCACATGTTCTAGAACTTTCGATTAGTAGGTCATTTTTGGGTCAACGCGGGCCAAGTTAATTTTATCTAAAAAACGGCTCTAACGAATTTGATTAAATTTTGTATTCTACGAGTTTCAGACACGAGAAAATCACTGGGCTAGGTCACTTGTCCGAGAAAATTCGATTAGTGCGTCATTTTTGGGTCACTGTAGGTCAAGCTAATTTTATCTAAAAACACTATTTAGACCAGGCTCACACTATTTAGACCAGCCGTACTCAACCTTTTTTTCTCGCGGGCCACAAACATATATTTGTGACATTAGGTGGGCCGCAATATACTTGTACAATAATGTAAAAATATATAGATTTCTATTGCAATTGCCGCAAAAATTGTTATTTTGAAATAGTGGTATAGAACTTTTTGCTGTCAATTTTTTCTGAGACCAATATTTAACCCTAATAAGCCTTATTAGCTGTATAAGTATAAAACGTAACAATATAACAATGCAGCAACTCCAAATCCTCAGAAAAAAAAATCAAGGGATATCACTAATATATCACTAATAAATCATTTTTTTTTCTCAATGCAAAATTTTTTTCTTTTAAATGTAGAAATATAATAGTGCAAATTAAATTAATTTGGAATAATGTTTGTTTAGTGTTCAGTATTAATAAATGTATACACTACTACAGTACAAGTAAAACTGCATGTAAAAAGAACTTTGACTAAGGAAACTTCATTTAAGATATTTTAAGGTAATTTTAAATTAGTAAGTTATAAATAACAAGAAATTGTCTTCCCATGAAAATATATAAAAAAACAGTGAAAACATTAAAAACTTTTTATACACATCTCAATTAATTTTATAAATAGGGATTAATGATTATCTGCCTTGGGCCGCACATAAAAGGTCGCCGGGCCGCAGGTTGAGTATGGCTGATTAAGACTAAATTTGCATCCTATAGTTTTCGAGCACGAGAAGACTGTTGGGCTAGGTCACATGTTCGAGAAAATTTGATTAGTTTGTCATTTTGGTCATGGGTCATTATGGATCAAGCTATTTTTATTTTAAAAACGGCTCAGAGGGTTTTAACTAAATTAAGTATCCTACAGTTTTAGGGAACGAGAAGACTATTGGGCTACGTCAAATGTATATAATATTGAGTATAGTAAGAGATGTTTGTTGAATATAGAAAAAATCATATACAGGTCCACGCAAAGAACTGGATACATGCAGGGACCAAGCTACTGGGTCCCTGCATGGGCCCAATGCCGGCCCATGTCGGCTGGGGCCCAATGTCGGCAATTTCGATCATAGTCGGCAAATTCTAGGTACCCAGTATCGATCAATACAACTCTCAAACAATCAATTATTTTTTCAGTTTTCCCGCGTTATTTCCTAAAATATACACTAAAATCCACCAAGCCTTAAGAATTTCTTTCTCTTAAGAATTTCTATCGAAAATCCGAAGTTTGTCTTTCCGTTCTCCGACTGCACGTGACCGCTAAAAGTAAATTGATGAAGGACCTTGAGAAACACTGAAGATGATCACGACTTCGGTGAAAGACACAGCAGCGAATGCATTCATATTGGTGTATTGAAATGTGGTGGACAGTTGAATCATTTAGTCGATTGTTTGAACAAGCGAAAGCCGATTATTGAAAAAATGACCCAATCTGACGCCGTTCCTTACGTTGACCATAGATACGGTTGTCAAAGAAAATTGTTCGTTTGTGTTAAACACTTATGCTAAGATTGTGAAAAAAAATCGAGCAGAAACGAGGAGATGTTACGGTTTGGTTAGCGTTACAGAAAGTCGGAGCGATTCCGTCGTTGAACATGACTCAGCAAAAAGAACTAAAATACAGTCAGACAACAAGAGACATTATTTGATCTATTTAGGTCCGTATCAGCCAAAACTCGGAGCATATCCGATAAACGGTTCCTTCCAGCAGGATAGACTGCGACAATTCAACAGCGCTTGGTACAAAGGGTATCCGTTTTTGGAATATAACACAGAACGCAGCGCTGCTTTTTGTATTGTTTGTTGCCTGTTTCATGTAGGTCTTGGGAGAGGGAAAACACAAATTGCTTAGGTTGAGAGTGGTGCAAACAAATGGCACAAAACGACGAACGTAGGAAAAGGAAAGAATAGAAAGTTTGCGCAACATTTCTCTGTCAACTCCCATCGAAATGCCCTTTCAGATTATTGTCAATTCATGATGACGCATAAGCACGTCGATGTATTTATTACTCGACACGAGCAAGCGCATACAGATTCTTCTAGAAGAGCAAGATCTTGCATTCAACACTGAAGTTGTAACAATCTTAATGGACTACACGAATTCTGGATAGACAAGTTCTGGCAATTAGGGGAAGTGACAAAGACAAAAATGGAAACTTTCGGCAAATTGTGAAATTAATTTCCAGACATAACTCAGTACTGAGGAAGTGGCTTGAGGACACACGTTTCAGGCCATATCACACAACTTACCTTTCTGCTTCATCCCAAAACGAGATGATTGAAGTTTTTGCGACAGCAGCACGCAAAAAGATAGCCAGTGATATTCAAGAAGCACAATTTTATGGAATGATGGCAGATACGACACCAGATGCTTCGCACCAGGCTCGATTGGCTATAGGGGTGAGATGCGTCGACGAAGATAGAAAAGCTCAGGAGTGACTTTTGGAAGTTGTAGAGGAAGTTGATAAAACCAGTGTCAGCATTGCAAGCAAGATATCGCACATCCTTACGAAGAATGGGCAGTACAGGTAGCTTTTTAGTCATACGATTTTGCAAGCAGCATGTCTGGAGAATACAACGGCATCCAGCAGAAGTTTTCAGAAATCATGGGTTGAATTGTGTAGTATATTCCTTCTCAAAACCACAGACTCAGCACTTTCGTTCAGAATAGCTGCGACGCAAGCGATACATAGCCGATGTTTAATCCGTGCTGGAAAAAATTGGTGTTTTTCACGACAAGTACTAAACGAAACAAGCCATTAGTGGACAAGCTCAAAGAAATAGAAAATACTCTTCTACTGTGTACATAGGTACCTTTGTGGAATCTTTCTAAGACGAGATGGGCTGCTCGAGCAGAATCATTGAAAGTGGTTTGGATCTCACATGAATGTATCCTACAAATTTTGTCCGAAATATGATTCCTGTATTCTTGATTGTAAAACAAAGACAAAGGCACGAGGTTTAAGAAAGAAAATGTTGTCATTCGACTTCATTGCTTTATTCATGTTTTTGAAGAACGTTCTATACTATAAGTTAGTTCCTGAAAACTGGAATCGAAGAATCTTAACATAATTGACGCTAAGTAAATATTGAATACATGCATCAAATCACTGAAAATAATCAACAGTGATGATGAAAACATGAATAGGAGAATACAGAGCACAATTCTCTTTTCAACATAGCAAGGTGTAGATCTGTTAAATGAATTTGATGTGCAATATTGGCGAAGATTGGCAACACAGAAGTTAGAGAATAATCCAGGCAATCTCTTTACTCCCGAACGTCTAAGTTTTACTACATTCAATATAAGAAGGCACTGGTTACAGTGACGATGGCTGATAGCCTCAATTCTTCCACAGCATAATCATGGCACTGTATAGAATAATGAATCCTCAAATTACTTTCCATAATTTCTGAAATATCCGTTTTTAAATTTCCGTTTTTTAACATTTATCTTCCGTATTTTTTAGATATTTTTATATCGTTAAAATAAATTTTATAGGACCAAAAAAAAAAAAATATTTCTCAAGGAACATCTTATAACACTTTTTTCTTTCATTTCTGTGCGAGTTTTCAGTAAATAACCAACACTTGCCACGAAGGGGTTCGAACGCGGAAACTTCTGTGTAGTAAACTGGCGGGCTGTACCATTACTCTAAGACCGGACACTTCGTTCCCTCAAATAGTTGTTATTTATTTTACATACTTTTAATGATGCAAAAACTTAAAGGTTTTATAGTTAGATGGATTTTTTCAATATTTTATTTTCATAATTTTTAATATCTTGCTTTATTACTTGATGCTTTATAACAGATAAATTTTAACTTTTTATGTATTATATGCGTAAAACATTATATTAAGACTAATGATTGCTTCTTTTTGCATATACACTTTTTGCATATATATATTTTTGCAGTATATATACTTTTTAAAATTATTTGTCTGTTGATCTATTTATCAATTCTAAAAACAATAATTATCTTAAGTAAACGTATTTATTACATGCTATTAAAGTAAATTTTCTTTATCTCTTATTTTAAAACTTATGTGAATAAACAATTTTATAATAAATTAAATTATTATGTTTAATCTTCACTGAGAGCTTTTGTGTACGATTCTGTTAAACTGAATAATTTAAAAAAAATCAAAACAAACAAAAAGATTTTTAGCGAAAATTTTGAAATTAATGACCTTAGGATAGGTAAGTTTAAATTTGGACTTGATAATTTAGTTTAAATTAATTTAGTTTAATTTATAAAATTATAAACTAACGAAATAAATTATAAACTTTATAAAATTATAAACTTCATTTTCATAAAAGTAAACAAAAAGTTATTAATTATTTTTTATAAATTTAAAGAAAAAAATATGAACTTCGTAAAATTATAATTTATAAAATAATAAATTTTAGTTTAATTCACAAATTTATAACACAAATCAGCTTAGTTTAACACCTAGATACCGATAATTTGCAAAAATATTATTATATATAACCTTAAAAATATTTAAAAAAAAAAAATTAGCGAAAATTTTGAAATTAATGACCTTGGGATAGGTATGTTTAAATTTGGATTTATTAATTTAGTCTAAATTAATTTAGTTTAATTTATAAAATTATAAACTAACTAAATATATTATAAACTTTATAAAATTATAAACTAACTAAATATATTATAAACTTTATAAAATTATAAACTAACTAAATATATTATAAACTTTATAAAATTATAAACTAACTAAATATATTATAAACTTTATAAAATTATAAACTAACTAAATATATTATAAACTTTATAAAATTATAAACTTCATTTTTATAAAAGTAAAGAAAAAATCATTAATTATTTTTATAAATTTAAAGAAAAAAATATAAACTTTCTAAAATTATAATTTATAAAATAATAAATTTTAGGTTAATTCACAAATTTATAAGACAAATCAGTTTTGTTCAATACCAATAATTTGCAAAGATATTATTTTACGAAACCTTTAATAACCTAATATTGCCTCACGTTAATAAAATTAAAATAAAATTTTAAAATGTCAGTGAAAAAAATCATAATTTAAAGCACTATAAAAAAAAAAGTAGATTTAAAAAAAAAAAATTCTGTAATTTATATAAATAAAATAAATTTCTAAAGATTTCACTAAAAAATGTTAATGAATATCATTATTATTTTCACAAAAAAATTACCGTCCAGACACGGGCCCGGTTAGAATGAGCTCCAGGATTGGCCCGAGTCTAATGACAGAAAATAGGCCCACGGGTAGGACAGGTGCAGGCCTAGATCCTAGAAGACCCTGGACCCTAGTAAATACAACAATCTTAATTCGCAATTCAAACAAGAAGATATCTGTATATACAACCTCTGAACGTTATTTCCGGAAATGGGGAAATACGGACATTGTACTGTTTTGAAAAAAAATCCATCAAATTTACGGAAAACTTTCTGCATATCTACGGATTTGAAATCTCCTTTACGGAACTAATGTCATTTACGGAAATTGTACTGTTGTTTTGGAAAAATGAAACTTCTCCGTAAAATTTTACGGAAAATCTCTTGTATTTTCACGGATTTTTTTTAGAGTGTAGCATTAAATGCAGATCTGGAAATTTTGTCAGCCTTCTGCGCAGAGGATGAAAAAAACTGATGATATTTCCAAGAAATCAAAATCTTTGAGAAACATTCTACCACTTGCGAACTGTGTCAGTCGTCTGTCTGTAACTTCTCCAGTAACAGTTGCTTCAAATGAAAGGACATTCAGTAAAATAAAATTTGTAAAAAACTATCTAAGAACAACAATGACCAATCCCCGTATGAATGCACCTATGACACTTACGTGTAATGAAGGACATTTTTGAATGTCTAGATTTGGGTGCTGTCGTGAGTAGATGGGATTGTCTAAAAAAGTGGCGGGTTAAAATGCATGTTGTTCAATGAATGAACAAAGATATAACTCAAATAAGTTATGATTTTTTAATGTAAATATAAATAAGCTGATTGTGAATAAGTTGTAAGTAGCAGATTACTAAAAACTTCAACCTGTTTAATTAATCCGTATTGTAAATTTCCGTCTGCACCATTCAGCAAAAAAGAAACAGAATTTTCTTTAATATCAAAATACTTTACTGGAATATTCACAACAATGGAACGCAGGTGAAGGGGTGAAACGTGTCCATCTTTAAACGTACCTTATATATTTTCCGCTATATTCTAAAGTGCAAAGTATAGTCGACGTTCTAAAGTGCAAAATTTTATCCCGATCGGTTAATAAAGTTGAATTTTATATAAAACATAGATACATATACACAGACACAGAAACGTACTTTTGAAGATATAATTTTTTTAAGTTAGTCGGCAAAATCGTCATATACGCCCCCCGAATGAATTCTGCTTAAATACGCCTCTGGATACATGGTCGCTTATGTATGACAATTTCTGGAGTGGATTTCGGTAGTTTAAAGCATGTTTTTGCCTGAATTGAACTTTAGCTAAATATGTGTGTATAAAAATCTTAAGGTAATATACATGGCTGTACAAAAAAATTCAAATATGTTTCCGTCTATTGGTAGAAACAGCAGAAGGTGAATTTTCAACTGTGTTATGTGTTTTCTTACTAAACTAAATTGTTAGCATAACTATATAAGAGTATATACAAATCTATAAATTATATGCAAGGCTGCACAAACAAAACTGAATTATTTTTCTGGCTATGGCCTGTAATTGCTGAAATCAGGTTTTCAAATGTGTTTTGCGTTTTCTAAAATGTTTATTTAGGTATCTTATTTATATATTATAGAGCGAAGGTTTTTAAGTATTCCGGAAGTGTTGGAAAGTGTTTGATAATCTATGCTTGATGCATGATTTTACTTTCTTGTTTAAATATTACACTCTTTTTCACACTTATTTGTAATTTAATTTCTACTTTTTAGCCTTCAATATGTTTTATTGTTGCAGTTCTCAGCCATTTGACATATTTTAGGCGTGCGTGTAATTGGCTTATAATTAAATCCTCTATTATTTCAACTCGTATATAATTGTACAAGTTACAGAGAATATTTGGCTATTTAGCACCTGTGGCGGGCTAACAGAAAAACACCTTAAAATTATTTTATTAAATTATAATTAAGTTCTAAAAATATTAAAATTATGTATTGTCATCGGAAAGACGTTATTTTTACAAATCTAGCATATCAGGAAGGGAGTGTTGTTGTTGTTGAATTGACCCCAATGGGCCCAGTGAGCAGCTTTCTATTTTTGTATAGCTGTCATAATCCACTACGCATGATTACATAAACCTGACTCCTAAATCTCGTAATTTTGAACCAATTCCAGATGAGAGATTTGCATCTGGATTGGCACCCCCAGAGGTAACGCTTATATAGAACTTGGAGGACTTGGGAGAGGAAGGGAGTGAAAAATCGATTACAAAATTCGATCTTTACATACAAGAACAAGTTGAGTTGAATGAAAGAGTGTAAAAATGTGCCATAATCTTTACGTGTCGCATGATTTTTTTTTTTTTTTTTTATGTTAGTTGTTTTTGTAAAGTTGCTTCGCAGTAATTCCTTTTTTAAGCGATTTTAGCAACACATGTTGGCATATGCAAAAGCCAACGAACTCTCTAAACATACACCTTTACCATAGAGTAGAGAAAACGTTTGAGGTTAAAAAAAATAAAAAAATAAAAAAAATATTATTAGGTCACAGTTAAAATAGAACAGACCACCACTGTGTTCATTTCTTTTGTTTTATTTTTCCTCCACTATACAGGAGCAAATGTTAGAAAAATAAGAGTACGTATTAGAATAAGAACTACGGTGTTCTGCTTTGTTTGTGTTTAAAAGCGGCTTTTCCTGGATTTTTATCGATGCGCCTTATTCCATGGATGCGACCTTTTCTAACAGGATCGATTTTGGAATATAGCCATCTTTTGTGGTTAAGGATAGCTAAATTTAGAAGAAAGGATTGCCAATAGCTTTCAGGAAATAGGGGTCTATAAACTTAATTTTAGCGAATGTCACGTGATGCATCACCATCAAACAATGAAGCATAATTTCATATTTGAAAAGAAATAATTTTAGAGAAAAGTTAAATAAGAGAACAGGTGAGTAGAGAAAAAGTATGTAAGTAATATGTCTTATGATGTGGTTATTATGCGTCATTTAAGAGTTTCACACTTTGATCTAGAACAATGCTAGCAGAATAAGATAATTTAAAGTTACTCAGGTGATTCAGAGAAACTTGCGTCAGCCGACCCTCATTTCACTGGCATTTACAATCGCTTTTTACTAATCAGAATGCTATGTGTCACAGAAGTTATACGTTTATTTCGGGATCAAAGAAATTAAAATTAAATTGCAAAAGAAAAAAAAATGTGCAGGAAAATAAATGTATTGTACATACTTATTTTGTTATTCGAAAAAACAAGTAATATAAAAAAAATAATAATGAAGTCAATTCCTACTTAGGTCAAAAAGAAATTTTTTTCCAGCGATCTACATGCTTCGCCACTGACGGTATTTATTCCTAAATTTATATCCTGCTAAATATCTTATATAAGCGAAAATTTTGAAATGTATTAAAAATTAAATAAAAAATAAATTGCTAACATACCAAAAATTAATAACTCGAAAAGTATTTGTCACAAAATTTTTAGATAAACTGCGTTAGAAAAGTAAAAAATTGTATTTTTCTTGATATAAATTTCAAATCTAATGATTATGCCGTTTTTCAAATATTGAATTTCAAAAATTACCAAACTTTACAATGAAGTACCATAGCGAAAGCTTCACGCGTAAAAAGATAATGGGGCTGTTCACGGACGAAGATCAGGCGGCGCGCGGGCGAAGGAGACTAAAATATGGAGTCACTCTATAGTTTTGAACAGAAATGAAATATGAAACTAAAATTAATTAATTTAATTTAATTAATGAATAAATATTTGAAAAAAACTGTATTAACATTAATTGTCATCCACCACAAGTTTAAAAAAAATGTATTTGAACTTGAGCTTGAAAGCTGAGAGATTATAAATAGTAATATGCTCTTCAAGATTAGTGGTCAGCCAATCATCTTGGACTGATCTCAGCTTTGCCTTTAAAGGCCCATAAGCAGAAACATCCAATGGCCGAAGACGGCTGTGGCTACATTGAGGAGGAAATGTTAAAAGAATAATTAACATAAATTATTAATTTATCAACTTATATAATAATAGTTAGTTAATAAAAAAAAATTCAGTATCCTCTAGGGATGAACTTTAAAATTATATAATATAATTAAAATCCTCTAGGGATGAATGAAGCAGTCCCATTCAACCCCATTTGAAATATCCCAATCATCCCGATGATGCATATATTCAATTGTCAGCCATTTTGTCTCAGAAATTATTTTGTCACAATGGTTAATATTCATTCGTTTCAATTACCAATATTGAGCCTTGAAATAAATAACTATAACATATCTTAATTGTTTATAAAGTATAAAATATGTAAACAACTTCAAATATAAACAAATTACTTTTAAGCAAAGTTTTCAAGAAATGCAACGTTGAAGGAAATTGCCATGTGGTCTTGCTTTTGGTTCTGAAGCACACTATGATATTATAGGAAACAACTAAAAAAAATGTTTATTGCCTGAAATATAGAGAATGTCCCATCCATCCCTTGTCCCATTCATCGCCCAGCCCCTATACCCGTGAATTTGACCATCTTGTGTTTTAAAGCAATATGCACCTTTACCTTGATTGTCCTTCGCAATGCTGTAAAACGAAACAGGCGATATTGCGCTGTTATATTTTCTATTTTTTGCACAAAATTTGGCTATTAAAGACCAACATCTTTATTTAATCGTTTACAGTATATGATTTGCTACAGAAATGCAACAATATGTCATATACTAAAATTACCCCTGGAAAATTATTAATGCGAGTTCTATCGAAATCCATTCTGCAGAATTTTTTAAAAAGGTTAATGTGTCATGGGTTCAACTGATTATAAACTCCCCCCCCCCCCCAAGTTCTATAATTACGCAACGTAGAACTATTATACGATAATCTTTACAAAAATATTCATTATCTCATGTACAATAGGACTTAGAAGAATGTACTTGGTACCATTCAATTCAGCATACAAAAATACATTAAAATATGTTATCATTTGTCACATAACTATAATACCCGATTTTTAAGGATTTTTTTAAAAGTTTGTTACCTTTTTTGCGCAGACCTAGCGTTCGCGCTTCGAGTCCCGGAGGTGAGGGTTTTACCTGTTTTAATAAATTTTATGTCTTTGACGCGTTACAAGTTTTATGCAGAATTCTGAATTCTGCATCTTTGAACTTTTTTATATTTTCCTAATAAATTCCATTTACATTTTCGAATTTTTCGTGAAAATTTATATTTTTTGCGCAACTTTTAATCCAATATTTCTGTCGATGAGAATCCAAACTAATTTATGTCTTGATTTCTCGTCTTTTTAAAACGATTATTGTTTACATATATATATATATATATATAGTGTCTCACATAAGTGATGGGACACTTGTGCTTTACAAAAGGAAACTAATCAAATAAATTAAAAAAACATGTACACATTTTTTTTGTGGGTGTGTTTCATACTTAAATTTAGTAAAGATTATTACATAACATACATTTTGTCAAAATATTAAAATATTAATTTAATAAAAATACAAATGTTTAGAACGGAGCAAAAAATAGCTCACATAAGTGATGGGACACCATTATATATGCAACAAAAATCGCCTGAAATAAGCAATAAAAATATTTTTTGGGGTTTTATTTTTACTTAAAAGCAATTGGCAATAATTTATAAAATCGTCTGCAGTATTTCTCTCCAGTTTGTTTTGGAATTTTTGTGTTTTTTAGCTCTGTGTAGTCATGAATGCTAAACGAAAAGAAACTTCGCCTGAAATTCGAAAATTAGTTATTAATTTGCATATTGAACGTGGAAAATCTATTAGAAAAACTGCTGAAACAGTTAACTTGAGTCGTTCAACAGTTTTCAATATCATTAAACGATATAAAAAGAATCATATGATTCAGGATAAAAGAAGACCTGGCTGACCATCAAAGCTATCCAATGGAATAAAGCGAATTATCGTTCGAAATATTAAAAAAAATCCAAGAATTAGTGCTTCAAAAGTTGCTGCTGATTTACAAGCATTATATGGAATAATTGTTAATCCTGAAACTATTAGAAGGGTAATTCGATCTGCTGGATATCACGGTAGAGTAGCCAGGAAAAAATTCTTCGTAAGTGAAAAGAATAGAAAACTCAGACTAGCTTTCGCAAAATCCAACATAAATAAGAATTCTGATTACTGGAATAAAGTTATATTTGCTGATGAGAGTAAATTTAATATATTTGGTTCTGACGGTAGAATCTTGGTGTGGAGAAA
The DNA here is from genome assembly GCA_963931845.1 of Maratus michaelseni. Classification (NCBI taxonomy): domain Eukaryota; kingdom Metazoa; phylum Arthropoda; class Arachnida; order Araneae; family Salticidae; genus Maratus; species Maratus michaelseni. The sequence continues at coordinate 317,535,000 of OZ007587.1, read as the reverse complement.
ACCCAGGGAAGAACTTCGCAAACAGAACTTGGTACCAACAGTAAAACATGGTGGAGGAGGAGTTATGGTATGGGGGTGTATGTCGTCCGCTGGAGTTGGTAATTTTGTTTTTATTGACAGTATAATGGATCAGTACAAGTATATTGATATTTTAAAGCAAAATTTGAAATCTTCAGCACGAAAATTGAACCTTCATAACGATTTTAAATTCTACCAGGACAATGACCCCAAGCACACTGCTCTGAACGTTAGACTCTGGCTGCTATATAACTGTCCTGAAATAATAAAAACACCACCACAATCTCCAGACTTAAATCCCATAGAGAATATTTGGCAAGAATTGGAATCAAGAATTCGCAAACACACCATTTCTTCAAAACAACAACTAAAATCGGTGCTTCAAGAAGAATGGGGTAAAATCACTCCAGAAATCACAAAAAAAAATAGTCGAATCCATCCCAAAAAGATTAAATCATGTTTTAAAAGTAAAAGGAAATCCAACAAAATATTAAAACCTTTTAAAAAGTAAAATTTGTGGATAAATATTTGATGGAAAAGTAAGTGTCCCATCACTTATGTGAGCCATTTTTTGCTCCGTTCTGAACAATTGTATTTTTACTAAATTAATATTTTAATATTTTGACAAAATGTATGTTATGTAATAATTGTTACTAACTTTAAATATGAAACACACCCAAAAAATTTTTGCACATGTTTGTTTATTTATTTTATTGCAGTTTCTTTTTATAAAGCACAAGTGTCCCATCACTTTTGTGAGACACTGTATATATATATATATATATATATCATATATTTATGAAATAATGCATTTTTTTATTTGCATTTTCTATCTAAAAAAATTTAAATGATTAAGAAAAAATTAACAAAATAATATATCTTTTTAATATTTGGTTTGTTCTAAATATATTGCAATATGTTAACTGGTGAAAAACTAAAATATTTATCATCACCGACATCGACATTTTTAGTTTATTAAATAAGGAACTAATTGTGTCATACATATCGTAAAAATATTCAAAACAAAATATAGCATTAAAACTCGCCATTAAATATTTTCTTTACGTAAATTGTTTTAATAATATTGGAAGAATGTATAAATTAACATATTATATATTCTTTAAATACTTAAATTGTGATAAATATATTAGAAAATTCATTAAAAGTTGAAAAAGAAATTACTTTAAACGCGGTAATTGTCTGCAAAGGAAGCTAAACGAAATGAATAAAAAGAAAATTTTATTTATTCTGATATTACCATAAAAGTCATTGCAGACGATTTTCTTTTCAGATATTTTTTATATGTATTGTAATTTACAAACGTTTTTTTCATTTCTAGTTGAATTTTTCTGTATGGCATCGACTTGTTAGAATGAAAAAAATAATAATTGTAACATATTATTTTTTATTTGTGCAAATCAAAAATGATGTTGAGTTTGAACTTTACAGTTAAATGTATTTAAATAACATAAAAAAAATTATATAACTGGTTAAAAGTTGGATATAAGCGTTACTGCTTTAATATTTTATTACCCCTTTCAAGATATGCTATTGGAATTACCTAATCATACATACAGTGTCTCACAAAAGTGATGGGACACTTGTGCTTTATAAAAAGAAACTGCAATAAAATAAATAAACAAACATGTGCAAAAATTTTTTGGGTGTGTTTCATATTTAAAGTTAGTAACAATTATTACATAACATACATTTTGTCAAAATATTAAAATATTAATTTAGTAAAAATACAATTGTTCAGAACGGAGCAAAAAATGGCTCACATAAGTGATGGGACACTTACTTTTCCATCAAATATTTATCCAAAAATTTTACTTTTTAAAAGGTTTTAATATTTTGTTGGATTTCCTTTTACTTTTAAAACATGATTTAATCTTTTTGGGATGGATTCGACTATTTTTTTTGTGATTTCTGGAGTGATTTTACCCCATTCTTCTTGAAGCACCGATTTTAGTTGTTGTTTTGAAGAAATGGTGTGTTTGCGAATTCTTGATTCCAATTCTTGCCAAATATTCTCTATGGGATTTAAGTCTGGAGATTGTGGTGGTGTTTTTATTATTTCAGGACAGTTATATAGCAGCCAGAGTCTAACGTTCAGAGCAGTGTGCTTGGGGTCATTGTCCTGGTAGAATTTAAAATCGTTATGAAGGTTCAATTTTCGTGCTGAAGATTTCAAATTTTGCTTTAAAATATCAATATACTTGTACTGATCCATTATACTGTCAATAAAAACAAGATTACCAACTCCAGCGGACGACATACACCCCCATACCATAACTCCTCCTCCACCATGTTTTACTGTTGGTACCAAGTTCTGTTTGCGAAGTTCTTCCCTGGGTTTTCTCCACACCAAGATTCTACCGTCAGAACCAAATATATTAAATTTACTCTCATCAGCAAATATAACTTTATTCCAGTAATCAGAATTCTTATTTATGTTGGATTTTGCGAAAGCTAGTCTGAGTTTTCTATTCTTTTCACTTACGAAGAATTTTTTCCTGGCTACTCTACCGTGATATCCAGCAGATCGAATTACCCTTCTAATAGTTTCAGGATTAACAATTATTCCATATAATGCTTGTAAATCAGCAGCAACTTTTGAAGCACTAATTCTTGGATTTTTTTTAATATTTCGAACGATAATTCGCTTTATTCCATTGGATAGCTTTGATGGTCAGCCAGGTCTTCTTTTATCCTGAATCATATGATTCTTTTTATATCGTTTAATGATATTGAAAACTGTTGAACGACTCAAGTTAACTGTTTCAGCAGTTTTTCTAATAGATTTTCCACGTTCAATATGCAAATTAATAACTAATTTTCGAATTTCAGGCGAAGTTTCTTTTCGTTTAGCATTCATGACTACACAGAGCTAAAAAACACAAAAATTCCAAAACAAACTGGAGAGAAATACTGCAGACGATTTTATAAATTATTGCCAATTGCTTTTAAGTAAAAATAAAACCCCAAAAAATATTTTTATTGCTTATTTCAGACGATTTTTGTTGCATATATAATGGTGTCCCATCACTTATGTGAGCTATTTTTTGCTCCGTTCTAAACATTTGTATTTTTATTAAATTAATATTTTAATATTTTGACAAAATGTATGTTATGTAATAATCTTTACTAAATTTAAGTATGAAACACACCCACAAAAAAAATGTGTACATGTTTTTTTAATTTATTTGATTAGTTTCCTTTTGTAAAGCACAAGTGTCCCATCACTTATGTGAGACACTGTATGTTTAGAAGATTTGATATGAAAAATATTTTGTAAAAGCTATAAAAAATAATAAGTTTTCATTTAAAATTCCATAAAGTTTTAAAAAAAAAAGTATTATTTCAGAACGGTTATTAAAATGTAAAAGGTGAATAATAATAAATTAAAAAAAAATCTATACATAAATTAGTTTGGAATTTCGTCAATAGAAATATTAATTTCAAAATTGTGTTACAAAAAAAAAAAAAAGAGAATTTTCACGAAAAATTCGACAATGTAGATGGAATTTATTAGGAAAATATCAAAAAGTTCAAAGATGCAGAATTCATAATTCTGCATAAAACTTGTAACGCGTCAAATTTATAAAATTAATTTAAAAAAGGTAAAAGGCACCTGAGATGACAGAGCCCTCACCTCCGGGACTCGAAGTGCGAACGCTAGCTCTGTGCCACGGAGATCGTTTTAAGACTGCCAAAATAATGTGTATTTAAAACACATGCAGACCTCTAACCCGAAATTTCTCGAAAACTAAGACCCATTTGAAGGAAACCTTTGCCCTGAATACTTATGGGTATGACCCCATACAACATACTTTAAAATTATCAAAATCTGTGCGCATCATGTTTGGCGTCCCCTTGATAATAATTTTTGAATTATCTGTAGTCATAAAATTTCCTTTAATAAAAATAGGCGACACACGAATACCACGTGGCATATTTCAACATTTACGCTTGCATAGCTGCGGGTTTTTTTAGTAATAAAATAAATTGGTTCATAACAAAATAAAACTAACATGCTGTTTTTGTACGCTAGGATATTCGAAAACGAGGTTTTCTCCCCAAAATGGCGAAAAAAAAAATGCGCCAACCCTAGTGATATTTGTTTCCAATTTAACCCTCATATTACCATTGGGGTCTTATTTGATCCCATTATTTTTTGTTTTGAAGTTTTTTATGTTTAGAACCAGAAAAAAAATTATAATTTACACTTAATAAATAAATCATATAGACATTTCGTAGAAAGAAGTTACATTTAATAGAATTAAATTTCTGGTTCAAATCATGCAAAGCTAAGAACGCTCATCAAAATTTAAAATCTGGTACTAGGAGTGTTAAAATACAAAGATAAATTTTAAAATCATTTATTTATCAGTTCAAATAGATTAGATTTAATGGATAAACATTTAATTAAAGCATAAAAAAAAATTCAAAGAAATTTTGACACACCGTTAGACAGTTAAAGTCAGAATTTTGTAGTTCCTTATTAGATTGATTAACTGTTAATTTGGATATAATGTACATAAATATCTCACATTTGGTCTGAGAATTTAATTTTAACTGTCGGAAAAAACTTCTTCAACTTCTGAGGTAACTAATTTGTGCTCATCTTCAAAACTAGATTTTGAGCTTTTCCAATTAAACTTTGTATTCATTTTCCTTGTTTGCTTTGTCATCAACGGAATGACAATTTGGCGCGCTATAAACAGAAAAACAGCAGTTAAGCTAAAATAACAGCAGTGTATAACTAGCAGTGTATTACTGCTTATTTTACTGTTTATTACTTAAGGGGTTTTACTGTTTACTTATTTTATTGTTTATTACTTACTTAATTACGTATGGGTCACCCATCCAGATATAGTCATACAGTGCATAAAAGAAATATTACTCTCTTAAAACGAAAGAGCCAAAATAACTCAAGTTGAGCCGAAATCCACTCATCTCATGATTTGAAAGTCAGCTTCTCATGAAGAGTTGAAACAACTCGAGTGAACGAGTTGTTTTTAAGCAACTCATGATTGAGTTATCTCTGTTTTACTCATACTTGAGTGAAATCAAATCAATGAAGGTTAAATCCAGTAGCACTTGAGTGATTTATAACTAACTCATACTTGAGGAGGGGAAGGAGAATTAAAATTCATGGTAAAATGTAATAATTCATTGTAAAATAATACATTTCATGAACAGGTAGATTATTATTTTAGAAAAAAAAAGTAATTTGCATATTGAATGTATACATATTTATGTTTACATATATGTATATATTCAACAATTAAGTGAAAAGTATTTTTTTTTTTTTTTGTTTCTGAGCTGCTTGAAATATATACCCCCCCCCCCCCTCCCGACCCAAAAAGAGAATTTTAAAAGGAATATTTGAAAATATAAGAATTTCTGCTGATTTAAATATTTTAATCTTTTTTTTTATTTTGTTATAATGATTATGTTTTCTATGCAATATTATTCGATACATTGCATGATATTTTTCAGTTTATATCAATATTATCATTAAATATGTTTTAATCCTAATACTATTTAGGAATATTCACACCGTGAATATCCGGGAATGTAGATATTTGCTGAAACGTCAGTGAAGGCTTACTGTTGAGACCCGAAAAGTTTTTGGTTTCTGTCTGTCTGTTTGTCTGTCAGTCTGTCTGTTCCGCGATAACTGCCGTAAAAATGATCCGATTAGGTTGATTTTTGGTGGGTATGTTGGTGAGATACCCGGAATTAGCTGTATAGTTTTTGGTTAAATTTGGTTCATTCGTTCGAAAAATAGAGAACATTTCTTTTTAAATCATAATGCTTTTTTGCTATGGGACTGAAGACGATTTTCAAATTTCATTTTTAACTGAAATGGAAATCGCATATTTAAATAATGGATTTCAACGTAAAATTATGGATGTTGATTTTCGATATGGAGGTTTTAAATATATCCAATAATTTTGAAAAATTGACGATACATTTATTAGAATTGAGATATTAATTGTTTAAATGATTGGAAATTTTTTTGCATCTGTTCCGGAAATATAAAACTTTTATTTTCATGTTTTTTACAAATTTTAAAATGCATTTTTTTTTTACTTTTCTCTTTAATTTATCAGTTGCCTAGCAACGATATTTCAAAGAAGATAAAAATAATAAAAGCAACACGCACTATTTTGTTCCAATAATTTATTAGCAAAATAAATTATTTTTGTATTCTATTGACATAAATGAAGAATTTATTTTAATACAAGTTTTTTTTTAATCTAAAAAGTTACAAGAATAAGAAATTCATAAGAATTTCATAATATCATTGCATAAACCGTGTTTAATTTAACGTTTCTAATTTCTGAAACCTCCGAAGAATTGTATATGCCTGTAAATATGTATGCAATAGAAAAAAAATAAATTGCGGATTGTAAGATGCTAAATAATATGAAAAGTGAGATTAAAGAACAGTGACTTGAGCTGACGTTGAGGCTCCTGATCTGCAGATTTACTAGTTACCTTATTTTTAACAACATACGATAAAAAATATGGGATTTATACAGTTTCATAAATCAAGTATATTTTAAAATATTAGAATTCAGACTGAGAATAAAATAAGAAATATAATTTGTTTACTTTAAAACAATATTTTTAAAGTCAGACAAGTCAATTTTCAATTTATAGTATTATAAAAGTTAGAGTTCTGAAACATCGCTAAAAATATATACTATCAGGGCTCGATCCAGACAAAATTTTGGGCCTATTTATGGCCCCTTCACAAAAATCAATGTAATAAAATGGGTCCCATTCACAAAAATCAATTTGATAAAAAGGGTCCCTTTCACAAAATTCTATTCCATACAAACTTATTATTTATTATTTTACTAGCCGCCACTGGCGACCAGTTTGGTCGCCCTTAAATGTATGTTAAGCATTGTAACAAATTATTTTTATTCATAATTTATTTTTTTCCTTAATCCTTCGCCAAACCGGAAAAATCTAATAGACAAATCAAGAACTTTTGCGATCGTGGTAGCATTTCGCATATTTTTTGTTGTTATGTATTTCATCTTTCTTGACAAAAACCGCTTAACCCACTTTATAATAAATTAATCATTGTGTGTGTGTTTTTAATATAAAATAAACTATTTCATAATAAAATAAAAGTATATGCTGTTTTAGTAATCTCTAATATGTACCTGAAAATGGGATTTTCTCGCCAAAATGGCGCAAAACAAAAATTCCGCCAACCCTGGTGCGTCCGTGACAGCTGTTCCAATTTAAAATACATGACGTTCACATTTTTCTTTAAAATAGAAAATAGATAAATAAGAAATATTATCATAAATCAAAACATTTGATTTCAAAATTAAAATATCGTTTCTAATTAATACACACGAAAAATAAAAGCTGACAATTTGTTTCGAAATTTGATCCATTAAATATTATTACATGAGTTCAACCACGGAGTTCAACTTACATCAAGAAAAGATCCGAAGGAAGTTGAGTTGTATGGAACAGAATTATGGTAAACTTTGACTGTCTCACTGGTGCTGATTTTTTTTTTTTTTACACCAGGCAGCGGTCCAAAAATTCATGGTTTAATATTTTAAACGTTCACAACGAATGAATCTTTTTTTTTTTGTTGTTGTTTACTTTCATGGATAGAGAATTTGAACAGCGAACCTAATTGAAACTGAAGTTATTGCAGAATGTATACATAATTGAACGTAAGTCATCTCTCAAATATTAATTTATTTTGAACGATCTTTCTAAAAATGTAACTTTTATGCAGTTTTATTAGAAAAAATAATTTTGAATAAAAATGGCTGCCTGGCATATGAAAAAGTGAAGCGGCATCCCGGAACTGTTGAGGACAGTCACATGACATACGGTTTTATTATAGAGATGATGTTTTAAAATGTGTAATTTGTAAACAAACAAGTTCAAAAAGGAGAAAAACTTCAGCAAAAGGATTTTAAAAACTTTTTGTTTATAAATGCTTGGTTCGAATTTGATTAGCTGGATTTCAACTTTCGTTACAAAATGTTATTTTTCACAAAAATATAATAAATTTCACAAAAATAACCTTTACTTTTCACAAAATGGGCCCCAAGATAAAAAACTTGCATCGACCCCTGACTATATAAACAAACGTACCGCCAAGATATTTTCTTTAAAAGTTTAAATTGCTACTAAATGCTATTTATATAAATCATATTTATTGAAACAACATTAAAAAAAACATAAAGGAGAGGCAAAGGATTTATTTCATTATATTTTAGAGTATTTTTTAATATTTATCCTTCCAACTTAAAAGATCTCTAAATGTTCGCTCGTATAAATAGTCCTAAATGTTAGGGTTAAGACATATTAAAAATATTGATATAAACTGAAAAATATCACGCCATATATAAAATAACAATTAATATAAAACAGAATCATTATAAAAAATATAATTAGAGTATTTAAATCAGCAGAAATTCTTACCTTTTCAAGTATTCTTTCTTTAAAATTTTAACAACGTGTTGTTAGCCGCGTACTACACACCACACGTCTGTCGTCTGCTCAGCGGATATGGGGACAGTGAGGTCACGTCAACTGCGTCAGCTTACTGGATTTCCGCTCGCCAATGAGTGCTTTTTTTATCGAGATGAGTTGTTTAGTATTTGCCCTTCTGGAGTGCATTAGGAAAATAAAAATTCAAATCATGATGAGTGAAACATTTAAAAATCAACTCATTCACGATCCAATAAATTAGAGCTCTTTTCTGAGAAGCAAAATCCACTCTTTCGTTTTAAGAGAGTAAGAATTATTAAAAAAGTGAAGTGTAAAAGTAATACACTAAGAAATACTATCTGGATGGGGTTACCCCATTCAGATGTCAAGTTAAACAAGTATAAACCAACATTGTTATAGCTAAAACATGAAGGATGTATAAAGACTATATCTTAATATAGAAACCAGCATGTTTTAAAAAATGAAAGAGTGCCCCAATGAGGTTTGTCAAGAGTGGTGATGATGAATTAAAATATATTCTATACAAGTGCCGGAGGCCCGGACACTCAGTTAAAACATGATAAATGGTTAGGGAATCAAAATGACAATGTGGACACATGGGCATCTTTCCGAAATAAGAGATGTTTATGAGTCATCCTTGAATGTCTAATTATCAGACGAGTCAGTAGAACATCAGTTTTCCTTGGATAACTCGGAGGCCAGGTCATGATTGTAGGTTTGATATGGTGCAGTTTATTAGTGTATTCTAAATTCCAACTTTCTTGCCATTTCAGGGATCATTCTAGAACATAAAAAAGGGCAGGACGCACATTACAGAATAAAGGCAATTCTGTTAAAAAGGGCCCCATCATTTCATAAAAAGGGCATTTTTTTAAATAAGTGTATACACCAATATACCGACAGTGTGGGATGGAGGGGCAACTAACCGGAGCCCTAAAAAACTTATACTAAGTCATCCTTGCTTATAACAATACAATAACATTTATAATTTACATAATTTCAGTATGAAAGTATTAAAAATGGTAAAGGTAAAGAATTTTTAAAAGTACAATGCCGTCAAGGCAGGATTATAACCGGAAATATAAGGAGGGTAGGATTCTACCTAGTAAAAGGGCAAGGAGAGCAAAAAATTTCCAGAAAAGGGCACGAGGGTGGGCCGCCCCTCCAAATCTCTCGAGAGTGATTCCTGGACATTTATTATAAATAAAGTCTTTTATAAGTAGTTTAACGTCTGAGAATGGAAATTTATGGCATAATGGATTAAGAGCAAGTTTTGCCGCCTCATCTGCTTTTTCATTTCCAGGAATACCCATGTGTCCAGGTACCCAGCAAAATAAAATATTATAACCACGTCTAGTTAATTTATTATAAAAAACCAGGATTTCTGAGACATAAGGATACTTTTTAAAAGATTTTATTGCGTCATTTGAGTCAGTATATATGATGAAGGATGTGTTATGATGATGAGATATGTGCAACATGGTTCTCTCTATCGCAATCAACTCAGCCGTAAAGACAGAAATTGAAGCATGAAGCCAATAACTCAAACTAGTGTTATAAAAAAGCAACCCCGCAGCCAACAATATCCCCACTCTTGGAACCATCTGTCTAAATACCAGTATAGTTATTAAATTTCAATTATGTTGGAATCAATGTTGGTTATGTTTCAATTATTGTTGGAAAACAGCAGGTGCCATGTTGTTTTTGTCATAACCTTTGAAAGGATGGAGAGATGTAATATTCGGAGGGTTCAATGGAGGGAGCACATGCGAGGGACATGGACTCACTTCGATATTAAACAGAGGCCATTATTAATAATCTTTCTCATTCTGACTCCAAAAGATGGGATGCAATATGGTCGATGCTGATAAAAAATATCATTGTCAGTATTTAAAATATAGGTGTGAAGAGGATGGCCAAGATGAGAAAGGACACGGTAATACAATTCTGATGAAAGTTTTTCACGAGTATGGTGTAATGCTGGTTCATTACAGTCAACATAAAGACTTAAAATTGGAGATGTACGAAATGCACCAGAGCAGACACGGAGTACGCTATGGTGCACAGTGTCAAGTTTTTTAAGAACAGATTTACTGGCAGAACCATATACCTGGCAGGCATAGTCGATTTTAGTACGAATCACAGCTCCATAGATTTTAAAGAGAGAAGTGCAGTCAGCTCCCCAAGAAGTATTTGCGAGTACTTCAATACTCCCAATTATAACTATACTTCCCATAATAAGTAAATTAAGGGATTTTTCACATTTTGTCCGTAATTGTAAAACATGTGGTAAAAAAGTAAGTTTTTTGACAAAATGTAGACCTAGATAACAAACATTCTCCACAACAAGAATTCGAGATGATCCTATAAAATTTTCAGGATCTGGATGCAGACCTCTTCATCTACAAAAATGCACACAAGAAGTTTCATTATGAGAAATTAAAAAACCATTTTTGTTAGTCCAGCTAAGAATATTTTTGATTGCAATTTGCAGTTGTCTCTCAATAAAAAGAATATCCTGTCCCATACACATAATACGGAAGTCGTCAACATAGAGATCTCCCTTCACATAAGGAGGGAGTTGTTTGAGGATATCATTTATTTTAATAACAAAGAGTGTGACATTCAGGACACTACCCTGGAGTACACCCTCTTCTTGTACATAAAAACTAGACAGATTTACCCCAATCTGAATTTGAAATAGTCGAATGGCAAGGAAGTTTTTAATAAAAATTGGAAGGTTCCCACGAAAGGCCAGGTTAAAAAGAACGCGAAGAATCCCATAACGCCATGTTCTGTCATAAGCTCAGTGGCGTAGCTAGGTTTTTTGGCGCAAGGGGCAGGAAGAAATTCTGCGTCCCCCCCCCCTTTCCCCGCCCTAAATTATAAAAAATCATTATTTTCCTTAAGACGAAAAGAAGTCCTTCCGGCTTGTGCCGGGAGAAGAAGGTGTCTTCGGCTACTCTCTTCCTTGTTTTTAAGAACTCAGCTAATTTTACTCAAACACATGAAATAAAATGCATGGAACCCAATTATAGAAGATTCCTAGTTTTCGCCAGTCCTAAATTTGAATGGGATTTTCGAAAAATTAGACAGCTATCGCCAAGTTGGCTTCATTTATGACGACCTACTTTTATTGCCAAGATATTTAGCCAAATATCGCAAAGCTTGGCTAGAATTTGACGTTAGCGGATATGACTATGTAGTTTTCAGTGTATGAAAGTAGCAACAATGAAAGTAAATTTGCGAGAAACCATGCTTGCTAAAACTTATAAATTAAACACGATTATGGAAAAAAAAATCTACCTTGTATCATTACAATATGCGTACGCTCTTTGGAATTTCCAAGTAGTTCTATATGTCCTAAATGACAAAACTTCATCATATATTTTTCAATTTACTCGCTGTTTTTTTTTTTTTTTTTTTTTTTTTTTTTTTTTTTTTCTGTTTGGACAATCCTTAAGGTGCATTTCATAAAATTAAAAATAAGATTTTCAGCAATACAATTAGTTTATTTTCTTAACACAAAAACGTTAAGTAGAAAGTCATTTTTATTGTATTTTAAAATTTGTCATGACATTTTAACTAATTAACTTTTTCAAGATGTAGTCTTTACAGTTATAAAGCAGATTTGTAAAGGAAAGTATGAAAAAAAATGTTACGAAAAGTTGAAAATTGTAGGAAAAGTGTGAATTTAAAGTTTTTGTTGAAGATTTTCAATTGAATATTTTTATCACAAAATTAATTTTATAGCAAAAATTGAGTTTTTCTTGATTAAATCATAAAAATTTCGTACAACCATTTAATAATATCAATAAAAACTGCATCTTAAAAAATTACAACGGTGTACTTTGTTTGCAAATTTTAATTCAGTAAAATTTTCCTTTTTGTAAGAAGATTGTCCGATAAAATTGCTGATTACACTATTTTTTTAAATACAACAGATAAAAATGTTTTTTAATAAAAATACTCAAAACAAAATATTTCCTTATTCTTTTTTAATTTTCCATTGTATTTAATTTTCTAAAAATTTCAATGTTCATTTAATAGTTCAGATACTTTGAATGTTTGTTTTGGGCTAAATGAGCATTTAAATGATCTTTGGAGGCTGCATGCCTTAATAACGCTCGCGAAAGATTTTTTAAATCATCAAATCCTTCTAAAAATCACACTTTTACTAGCATTTAACAGTGAATAGGGCCGATAGAATAATTTTGATTCATTCTCCATTTCCATACAATCATTTGTAACTGGTCGTACTATGAAGACTCAAAATCCCTGCTTTGATTTTTATACGTTTTAAGAAGAGACAATTTGGGTAGGTCGCCCACATTTTATTATTTGGTTTTTTTTTCAAAGCCAGTTCAACGGGAAAATATGACTTCCAATAAAGAAGGAATAATATATTTACTTACAGTTCCTCCAGCTCAATACATTTTGCACTGGTTCACAGAAGCTTCAATTAAACGAAAATGTTCTTAAGAACACAAAAATAAGCGAGAAAATCAATAGAGAAATAAAGAAATGCTCTATTGATATCAGAAATGTGACGCCCTTTGTTTTATAAGATGGAGGCTATAAAGTGACAATTCCTATTTATTCTCAAAATATGTAAAATAATTTCGGTTTAAAGCATCTCTTAACTGGGCGCCCTTCCGTCCCCTATTGAATCATTTTGCGTCTTCCATCAAGTACATAATCATGTAAGGTATAAAGTGTGTTGAGTCATTCCTAGAAATACTTACAGAAGGTTTTTCTTTCCTTATTTAGATATTATAAAATATGTTACCTAGGAAATCATTCATTCTCTCTCTCACACAAATAAAAAAAATTAATTCATTGTCAAAATATGTGAGATATTTGGGTTAAAAACCTCTCAATTTGGCGCCTCTTGGCACCTCCCCCCCCCCCCCCCTTAGCTACGCTACTGCATAAGCTTTCGCCATGTCAAACAATACTGAGACCAAATGGCTGCGTTTTAGAAAGTCCGTTCGTATGTGATTTTCCAAATGGATTAAATTATCGATAGCAGACCTACCACGTCGAAATCTACTTTGAAATGCGGCAAGGCAATTGTTTTTTTCTAAAATATGTACGAGGAGGCAATTTACCATTTTTTCAAGAAGTTTGCAAAGGCAGCTAGAGAGTGCAATCACCCTGTAATTATTGGGATTGGTAGCATCTTTTCTTGGTTTAGGAAAAGGTAAAATTCTGCTCAATCCATATCCTATTGAAAAAGGAAAGGAGATTATTCAAAGAGAGTAAGGATTCTGATGGAACTTGCACTGTTAGATAAATAATTTTTCAGAGAAAGTTTTAGTATATAACATAATTTTCTATGTAGATTAGTTATAGAATTATGATGGAAAGTTCTGTTTTTTGGACGAGAAGGTTACCATTGGTCATTTTATCGCGACCATTATCAGTGGTGAAAGAATTAAAACGGCTATGCACTTCGAAAAAAAGAAAGAAAAAAACCTGTTGCTAATTTTATTTAAAATTTAAAAAAAAAAAGGAAATAAAAACAGTTTTGATGAGAGATAATGTTTTAAAATGAACATATTTAATTTAAACATGAAAGGGAATTTTCGTAATGCTTAAAAAAATTTCAGTGAGAAAGATTGCAATTCAAACAATATTTGGCGATTTGTCTTTTGCGTCAGGTGAAGAAAAATGCATCTGAAAATTTGATTAGATAAAATCTGAGTAACAATTTTGTTTTATATTTGTTCTTTTTTTTTTTAAATTTTAATTTAAATTTTTATCTAGCTCCTCCATCATGTGACTTAGAGAAGAAACTAGCAGATATAATTATAAAAATAACTGTACTTGTGAGTTACATGTTATTTGTTTATTTACGATTTTGATTTTACTTTTGTCGCCAAACAATTTGATTTTAAGCCAAAAAGGCATAAGCATCTGTCTGAACGATGTTCGCAATAATGATGTTTTTTAAGTGTACGACAGAATTTTTGGAGTGTTTTTTTATATTGAAATGTAAATTATATAAATAGTAACTGATATTATAAAAAGGTAGTCAAATATTTAAATTTTAGTGTAATTAAATATATTTTTTGTTACCATACCGCTAATTTACCTTATAGAAATATTCACTGTTTCCAATATTAAGAACTGATGATTATTCTTAAGAAAATTTATACACTTATATGTTGTTACTATCACATTTTGCAATAAAAATTGCTTGCTGAAATAAATTTTCGATATTCTTTCTAATTGGTCTTTTTTTTTCTGCTTGTAACATTTTGCAATAAAAATTGCTAGCTGAAATGACTTTTCGATATTCCTTTTAATTCGTCATTTCTTTTTAGTTTTTTTTCTTTATTGCATTTCTTTCCTTCTTTTTGAAAGTTTTTAAACGATATTGGACCAATCTTCCGTAATCGGGTCACCCGCCAATTGGCGTATTTACTATATATAATGTTGCAAGTTTCTTTTATATTTAAAGGGGATTCTGGACGGTGAATCCGATTACAGAAAGTTACATGAAATTTGTACTTACCAATTAGTAAATGTGGGGTTTTACATTATGAAGCAAACGGACAAAAGAAAGATTTACTATTACATATTTTTTATCTGCATTTATTTTACTATCACTAAAAAAGCAATACTTGCAATATATTAAAAAAACGTTTAAATGCCAATGGTGACCAATGGAACAATATTTATTGATTTATCATTTTAGCCTAGATAATGTTAAAAAGGTACATTTAAAAAAGTACCCGGAATTAAGATTAATAAAATTTCTATCATTATAAAGCAATTTTGGCTGACGCACACATTAGCAGCTAAACTTAGTGACATATTAATGATTTTTCACTATAGGATTTATATGTAGGCATCAGACTGAAGAATAATGTAATTTTGAAAATAAAAGAAATAGCAAGCCTATTTATTCCTCCGTGTTATTCTGCTCATTAAAGAAACGCAAAAAAAATCTTGGTTCAAGTATTCACCAAAAAGCTTATTACTAAAAATTGTGCATAACTAACTTTATTTATCCTTCTCAAAGAGTTCTTTTTTTTTTAGGAGAAATCTATAATTTAGTCAACAGCAATTTGACATTTTGTAAATGCACGTAATTAACTTCGTTTTGTAGCTAACTCTGTATAACCATCTCGTTGCAAACACTTCTAATATTTGACGTCAAACTTGGCTATGGATCCGATTATGAAATATTAGGAAGATTTTATTGATGCAAACTAGAGGTTTATTTTTATACCAGAATCATTCATAGTGTTTTTAGGTTAATGGTAACATGATTGCAACTGGTATATAAAATGAAAAGTTAGTTAAAATGATGCTATTTAAATTGTATTCAAACAATTCAGCTTTAAAAATCCATTTTTTTATGATTCACGTTTCTTTTAAATATGAATGTTAAACACTGTTCTTTGTGTGCAAATAATTTATTACATTTTTGTCTGTATTTAGTCTGCTGGAATACAAAGATAGAAAACTGTATTAGACCTGCCAGAAGAAGATGTATATTACGAAATATTACGTAAAGTGAGATTGTATTTAAGCTACCAAATCACACTTAGTACCAAGCTGAGAGGCTCAGAATTCAAGAAATAATAAACGAAAATAAATAATCGGAACATTATTTAAGTTTAATGGTCAATCTCTGAAATAATTGCAATGCTCTCATTTTTAGTAGTATGGTGACTAGAGAACCTTTTAATTTCTGTTAGTGATAACGGTCAAATTTCATTACCAAACTCTACTAATAATCAACTAAAAAACTGGCTTCTTAATAGCCCTGATTTTGTCTAACGCATAAGATAATATAATAGCCTAATTGCGTTCGCATCCTATTCAGCAATGCGGAAGGACTTTCCAGTTGAAGGTCCATATTACTTTAAAATACAAATCCGAATTCATCATTTCGTTTGATTCAAGATTCATTTGGAAAATGGACCAGCGCAGCGGCTCAGCCAGCTAGTACTACCCCATTGTACTAGAAATGTAGCCATAGAAGTGTCAATGAAGTTAATACATGAATCAATATTGTTTCAGCTGATAAATAAAAAATTAATCATTTAATGAAAACTGAAATATTCCTAATTTAGGGCTAGAATGATACTTTTAGAACACTTAATGCTAAGATTATTGCATATTGCATCAAAGTGCATGTAATTTCTTCCGTCAATTCTCACATTTGCTTTGAATCCCGGTACTTGATATCCTTAATCTTCATTTTATAAATGTTTTATAAAACACATTAAATTTACATAACCATAAAGGAAATATACAAGTAGTCTGGTTTTTTTCATTTCCATCAAATTCTGTAAAAATAAGCCAATTTCTGTTGCTGAAAGAGTACCTTGATGGAAATACAAATAGGTGCAATTTGTATAACATGAAAATTTCCGCATTTTATAAAACATGCTAAGCAGCCTAAGTTATTTTGGTCCTTTTCACCTTAAGATTAATGCAAAGAGGAACACTCTTTGTTGTTTGTTGTTTTACTGCATTCTATTCGCACTGGCGAAGGACAAGCTGCGGAAGTGGGTCGGGGTTTTCCCGCCCTTGAGCAGCAGCCAAAAGCGTAAGACGACGACTCCTGTGATGGCCATTTCAATTAATGAAGACGAATTTGCGTAAATAAAAATACAATTATTTATTTATGAAAAAAAGAGGGAATTTTCTCTAGATTAGAATGCAGTGCAAGCTTAAAGAAATAAAACCATTATGGGCGCCACGCACCACCAAGTATTTGTAAATAGAAAATGGTGCTGAAATATTTAGAGAAAATTATTGAAATCTGTTATTTTATTATTTTTCTTACTTATTCTTAGTGTTATAATCACAATAAATAAAATCATGGATTGTTAAAATAATGAATGTATAATGTATGTTTGAGAAGCAACATGTACAAATATCGTCTGAATTTTATTTAACGCAAGAAAAATGTAAAGCGCGAATTTCGGCTTTATTATGTTGTAATGTCACCGGCACATAAAACTAATTCTTTTCAAACCCATTAAAGCTCTTTTGGGAAATCTATATGAATAAAAATGTAAATGTTCTTTTATTCAAAATCTTAAATCTCCGAAACTTCCGCGCGTGTTTTTATATACCTACTATTCCCTATCCCCCCAATTTGACCCCCCGGGGGGCTCTTTTTTAATTTTTTTCCGACACCCATCATGTGATGTATCATTAGAAAGTCCTTTGATCACTCTTTCATATTATGTACCTCCCGTCCCCCTCCCCCCATTTTGTTCCCTCGGGGGGCACTTTTCTGAATTATTTTGTTAATATATTTTAAGCACGGCGGGAGTGTTCTGCAGCTTCAGACCTGCTTCATTCTGAACAAAATGAACCACTAAAAAACAAAGAACGATTTGACCTGGTATTTGCATGAACAAAACCAGATCGATTGCACTGAAAAAGAAGAAAGAAAGTTATAACAAACACATATAAAATTGCATGACATTAAAAAAGGAAAAAATATGAACTAAAAAAACAAAGAAAAAACAAAAAATAAATAAATAATACTAACGAAATATTTCAGTAAAGTCAAAAAGGGGGGGGCAAGGGGCGAGGGGGACGGTAAGTGCATAACATGAAAGAGTGGTCAAAGGCTTTCCAATGATATATCACATGATGGGTGTCGGGAAAAATTTTAAAAGTACCTCCTGGGGGGCAAATTGGGTGAAGCGAGGTTCATAATATGAAAGAGTGGTCCAAGGACTTTCCAATGATCTATCGCATGATGGGTGTCGGAAATTTTTTTTTAAGTGCCCCCAGGGAAGGTGGAATTGGAGGGAGGTGGGAATAGTAAGTATGTAAAAACACACATTTTAAGCATCAAGCATTATGAAATTAAACATTAGAAACGTGCGCTTTCTCTTTTCGTTCTCTTCTATTTAACCAGACTGGGTCACAGCAACGCGTGGCCAGGTACAGCTAGTTACGTCATAAAAGTCTAAATAATAATATTTCCAGACGCTTTTTCTTTGAAAAATATATTTACGCAAAAGATTTATTTCATAGTTTAGAAAAGCGATTTTTTTACCTTTTCTTGCTCAATTAAAAAATGTATTTACACGTATGGAAAAAATTACGTCATATTTAAAACAATACATTTACAACGTCTTATTAAAACAAAAACAAAAAAGAATCTGGAAAATTTTGGGATTTTAATTGATTTGGCCTTAAGAACCTAAAAATCCCTCAGTCAAAGGGAAATTAATGGCAACCCGATTAAAGAAGATCACCACTTGTCGTTAAATTATAGGTCAATCTTCCGTACTTTTTTTTAAAAACAGAGCAAATTAGCATGTCTGCGGTGGTTGGCGAGCGTAGCTGAAATAGGGATAGAGCCCCCTAGTGTAAAAAATAAATGTACACTGGTGATGTACATTTAGTCACAGCAAATTTATCTAACATAAAAGTAAAATTTTTGGCCTCCTACCTGTACGTCCATTTTGATGCGTATCAAAGCGTTATCAAGCGTTCAAAGCGTTACTTAAAAAAAAAAAAATGCTAAAGTGAATTTAGAGGGTCGACTAATAGAAAAGGCTTTTCCAGACTTAAAAATGAAGTTTCTGCAATGGTGAATGTGAGACAGGCAATTGACTTGATATAGGCTATCTGTCAAAATGTATCTTCTACCACAATTAAAAACTGTTGGAGAAATTATGGCGTATACGTTTGACAAAGGAAGCACGAAAGACGTAGTTATTGCATCGAATTTTCTGTTTGTCACGGCTACAGAATGATTTCAATTTACACCATATGCTAATAATTACATTGTATTGTATGGATACCTAACTACAAATGACATTGTAGAAATTTTAATAAAAGAATGGAAAGCAAACTACAGTGAATGTGAAAATGGTGATTATTCATCCAGTACTGAAAATTGTATTCCACTGTGAAAAGAAGCTATGTCGAACATGGGAACTTTTAAAAATCATTTATCCGAGAAAAAACAATGTGCCGGAAACTTTTTATACCAATGTTGATAATATTGAAGATTTTGTTTAAAAAAAAATGTCAACTTCGGAAAGGAGGAAATTTTCTTACTTTTTTGTAAAAATAAATAAATCAAAAATTACATTTATGGTATATATCAGTTTGAATTTTTTAACTGTCAGATAGCTAAGCTAAATTATAATTTCTTTATAGCTACGACTAAAATTTTGAAATTTAATGAATTTTATAATTATTGTATAACAAATAGGTTCACAATAATATACTGAAAATTTATTCTTTATTGACATATTTTCAGTAATTTAATGTAACTTTAGTAATAGTATATAATTTTATTCAATGTGTATCCAAATTTAATATTTTAAATCCGCCATATTAGAATTTCATATTAACGAATTTTTCAGAATAACTACAAAATTGGTGGTCCCTAGAAATTCGCCGTAACGAGATTCGACTATAATAAAAATTATGGATTTCTTTTATTCTATAGTTTATGAAAAAAACCTTTCACAGTCTTCTGATATTACAAAAACGTACATCATTTAAATTATATAAATCATTATAAGTACATTTGCTGCGTTTTCTACGTTGGATTTTCTTGAAGAATTTTTTGAAGACAGAGATTGAGGTAGCTTTTATTTTTCCATATCATGTGTAACACCCAAATAGAAATATTTCAATGTTGTTAGAGGATAGTGACACATGTAATGGACTAGTGGCATACTCACAGACTCACCCCTGTTTAAACAGCTGTTTCATTGTTTTAAAACTTGGCGCTTTATCTCTGTTTGGGTACGCTTTGAAAACAATCTGGAATTTAGAGCATTGGATCGGCATCACTGATATCCAGTGAAATACTCTATTGTAAATGCAAATGAAAGTTCAACCAATACACGACTTAGCTTTCAAACACCAAACAAAAGTGATCTGAATTATTTCGATTACGAGAAAAGAGCAAGGATGAATCCAGGAGGGTCATGTGGTTTATGGTGTTATTTCTACCCAATTGAACCAAAAATATCGCCCAAAAAAATACATTTGGTTTTATTGAGATAAATACAGATTAATACTTAAGAAATGCTTCGCTGTAAAAATATGTTATCCTCTGAAATATTAAAGCTAGATCCGCTTCTGGAAAAAAGAGTTTATCCTACAAATCAATATTTCACAATCTGTAAAAGATGTCCTACTAGTATAACGTAAGATATGCAGCCAACTCTCCTTAATTCGAACGTATCTAACAAGGAAGGTCTCCATAAGCGCATACTCAGAAAGTCAGAAATTTTTGAAAAAATTACAGAATGTTCTTCTCATGAGGATATATACGTCTATAAAAAAATTTCTGCGGAACCTATATATAACGTCCGTAAGCAAATATGAAAATTTCGTTTATTTGGCGATTTATCACCGGTTGGCGACGGAATGAAATTAATCCTTTCGGGGGCAAAGTACTTATGTTTCTAAAATGTTGAAATCATTCAGTCACCCCGGGATTTAACAACAAATAAGTAAAAGATTTTCTTCACGTATATTATAAAAGTAAAATTTGTTTCCAAAATTCCGGTGTCAATGTGGCATTTGAGAATTAAAATTCGCCCTTCAAGGGGTTAAAAAATACGCTTTTATGACAAATACTCTTTAAGGAAAAACTTTTTCATACTGAACTTGTTTATGCATATTTAACTTACATAATAAATAAATTTTTATAACTACAATTTTGTGTACACATTTATATGTACATACTAGCAAGCTACGCCCGCTGCGCTGGGCCATTTTTCTAAATGTACCTTAAATCAAACGAAATGGATTTGTATTTTAAAATAATGTGGATCTTCACTTACACATGCTAACCTTAGTAAATATTTTCAAACGAACCTTGAATCAAATGAATTATATCAGTGGATTTGAGCATGTATTTTAAAGCAATAGGGACGTTCGCCTGGATTTTCCTTCAATATTGCTGTAAACGATGTGAACGACATTGCGTTATATTATATCATACATTGGACAAAATTTGGGCTAAAAGAAGCAACTCATTTAGTTGATCATTCATAGTAGAGTTTGGTAAGGAAATGAGGCCATTATGAGATTATGATAACAGGAACTAAAATGTTCTCTAGTCAACATACTACTAAAAGAGAAAGCATTGCAATGATTGCATACCATTGAACTTAAATAATGTTCGGGTGATTCATTTTCGTCTGTAAATTCTTGAACTCCGCCCCTCTTTCTAGTCTCCATGTGAGATTCTGGTAACGTAACGTAAGTACAGTCTCACTCTATGTTACGTTATATTTCGCTATATACGTCCTCTTCTTGGCAAGTCTACTACGATTAATCATCTTTCGATTCCAGCAGAGTAAATACAGTAAAAATTGTAATAAATTGTTTGCACATAAAGAACAGTGTTTAACTTTCATATTTAAAAAAAATGGTGAAACATAAAAAAGTGCATTTTTAAAGCTGAATATGAATAAAATTAAAATGACGCCTTTTTCACAGTCTTTCCATTTTTTAGACCAGTTGCATTCGTGTAACCGTTAATCTGACAAAAACTCCCAATGATTAACTCTGGTAGACGAATAAACTTCTAGTTTGCATCCAATAAAATCTTCCATAATATTGCTGATATCCAAGTTTGACGTCAAACATTAGAAGTGCTTGAAACGATAGGGTTACTAATGTACCAGAGTTAGTTACAAAACGAAGTTATTTACGCGCCAAGCTATGTTCCATTAAATAATGTCAAATTACTGTTAATTCAATTATAGATCTTTCATTAACAAAATTCCATACCTCAAATAAAACTGACAATGATAAAGTTAGTTATGCAAAATGTTTAGTAATATTATTTTTAGTGAATACTTAAACCGAAGATTTTTTTTTGCATTTCTCTAAAGAGCATAATAACACGTAGAAATAAATTCTTTTCCACTATGTTTAGCTGCTAGGGCTGTGTGTAGGTCGAAAAGGCTTTATAATGATCGAAAAATTATCTAATCAGAATTTCAGGTATTCGTTTTTTCTTATCCAGCCTGAAATGATAAATCGACAAATATTATT
Organism: Maratus michaelseni; assembly: GCA_963931845.1. Lineage (NCBI taxonomy): Eukaryota > Metazoa > Arthropoda > Arachnida > Araneae > Salticidae > Maratus > Maratus michaelseni. The sequence continues at coordinate 317,512,446 of OZ007587.1, read as the reverse complement.
TATTCCATTCGCCACCATTGACATTACAAAGTTTTTCCGTACATTGAAAGTGCCAAAACAGTGGCTGAGATGTTCTGCTCTCAAAGCTGGCATACGGGAAGTGCTTGGGTTCAAACCCCTGTCGCGCTTGTTGACCTAACCATTCGGAGTTTTCCGTGGTTTTCTTCGAACCTTGCCGTAAATACGGATTAGGATCCCTTAGAAAGACTCCCACGGAGGCCACTCCCACAGGGTCTATATCCCTCCTATAGATAATCGGCCGTCATAAAATCAACCAACCGTACATTGGAAGCATTGCTTTTTTGGTAAAACTTTGCTTCATAATGAAAAAATAAAACATAAATTTAGCAATCGCTAATTTCAAAAGTGGTCTAATCTTCTATAATCTGAATCGTCGTCCAGAGTAACCTTCAAACATAAACGAAACATCCAACAATATAGTAAAAATGCCAACAGGCAGGTGACCGGAAAACGACAATTAGCCCAATGTCTTTTAAAAACCTTCCTGAAAGAAGGGAAGATATGCAGAAAAAACTAAAAAAAAAGAGGAATAAAAAAGAGCATCGAAAATTTATTTCAGCAAACAATTTTTATTGTAAAATGTAGCCTTTTGTGATAGTCATAACGCATAAATGCACACATCTCCTTAAGAATATTCTTTGGTTCCTAACTTTTGAAACAGTGAATATTTCTATAAGTGAAATTGGCGCGATATATTAAAAAAATAATAAAATAAAAATAAAAGAATAGACAATACTCGCTGATCTGAGTTCGAGGCTATAAAAATATTGTGTTTGGAGAAAACAAACCGGTATGTTTCCGTAGTAAATTTTTAAATGTCTAAAATTTAATTATTTTACAATATGTGTTTGAGTGGCAGACGCGATTTTACAAACCATCACGCGTAGAACGATTGGAGATGATGTCGAATGGTGATTGGTCGACTGCCCGAGACGATGTAGGAGGAGCTTAATGCGCTTGAAGAGGATAATTTTCATTTCGTTGAAGATTCATAAGAAAGTCTGATCTTGCATATTCATGTTTGGTTTGTTTTTAATGATGCTTAGGACATATTAAACGTGTCTAACAAAAAATTATTAACTTAATCCATAAAGATCCATAAGAAAACAATCCATATGTACAAGTATAATTTGAAACAGCAAATCAAATACTTCTAGCTCTTGTATTTTCAGAGCTCATTATCTAATTTAACTCTTGTTTTTTTTTTTTTTTTTTTTTTTTTTTTTTTTTTTTTTCAAGAAAAATAAAACTAATATTTTAATTGTAAAGGTTGATGAAAACTAATTTAAATTTGTAGTTGCTTGTGTAAGTTTTTTAAGGGAAAAAACTATACGTCCAGCATAATTTATTGATACATAACAAACCTTACATAAAGTTAAACATATTTAATTTATAAATTATTATATTCTTTAATATCTATAATCTTATATAAAGTTATAGCTATAACTTCCAATTGTCAAATAAAGATTACATGTTTACATTTTTTTGTAATTTTTATTTAAAATTTTATTTATAGTAAATACTAACTGCAATTAGCTAGAATTAAACAAATAACAACATATTAAACATTATTTCACAAGAATAAACTGAAAGCACAGCAAATAAATGTTAGCTTTCTGAATGTTTATTATTATTATTTTTTAATCATAATTGAATTAATAAACGAAAATAAAATTACTAGGTTGTTAAAAACTTTCTGAACTGTGTTATTTCATAAAATCAACATATACTTAAGCAATGCAGTTTTCAGATTTTTATATAGTTATTTATTTCATAAAATCAATATATACTTAAGAAATGAAGATTTCAAATTTATATATAGTTTAAATTTTTTTAATGAACTTAAAGGTTTATTAAACAAAATATTTCCTTCATATCTTTAAGTCAAGACAGCGTAAAATACAAAATTTTCATACAAATTCATTTAATTTTGGAATTATTTTTTTCTTTTTACAATTAAAAACTTGCAAACATTGCATGTATCCACTGCAAAAAAAAAAAAAAAAAAAAAAAAAAAAAAAATCTCATTCAGTATTTAAATAATTTAAAAAGCTATACAAATTACACTTGAACGCCTAAAATCCATGCAACTTCTAAGCCGTTAAAAAAATACACATACACATGTATATTTATTTTTTTATTTAAATAATTTAAATGGTTCATTACGAAATACACACACACACACACACACATAAACCCTCCAATATGTAATAACAATGTTCACAAAATGTGTAGTGGCTCCATCTGTTCGTAAAATAAGCAATTAATCATTCAACATTTTTTTTTTTCGCAAAATTAAAATAATGATTTGAAAAACTATATTTATTATTACTAGTGTTAGATAGATTTATCTCCTTTACTTTCACTATCATTATTTGTAATACAGTTGTGAAATGATGCCATTGTATGCTTTATTTAATCTATTTATAATAATTTAATTTGGTTGTTATTGTTTTTAGCCTAAATGTTCTAAAATTAACATGTAAACTCTTGAAATCAACACAATCCCTGTATATGATTTTCTGCTATTTCAATTTTCACAAAATTCTTGAGATCACGATGACATTAAAATATATATTACTGATGTAGACGACACATACAAAAAAAAAAAAAATAAATAAATAAATAAATGGATTGCTGATGTAGACGACATATACAAATAATAATAATAATAATTAATAAATAAATAAATACAAAGAAGAAGAAGAAACAGAAATAAAAACAAAAAGTCCTAGCTTCCGGATATTAATAGAGGCCAAAAAAGTTTTGTTTCTATTACACATTATTAATAACAAATAACATTAACATACATGTAATGTTTGGGCTTGTACAAAGTGTATCAAAATAAACATAAGATCATATTTCAAGCTATGTCTAAAAAACCCAAGTTTCTCTTTAACATAGATTGGTTTATTTTTCTCATAGATTATTTTTTGCTAATTAATCACAAGAGAATGTATAACAAACCTCTACGCAAAAATATTAATTATATATTTTAAAAATAATATTAATTATATATTTAAATAATAATATTTATTTATATTAATTATATATTTAAATAAAAATATTAATTAATATTAATTATATTTATTTAAATATAAATAATAATTAAAAATTGAAATAATAAAATAATAGAAAAAAAAAACCTTTAAATATGGTAATCTTCCACAACTTTATCACTACAGATCAACCAGTAATTGGTAAAAAGAATTTTAGTAAATTAATAGAGATTTTTAAGAATAATGCTTAATTTTAAACGATTAAAACTTTAATTAATTAATTCTGCTAATTTGATAATCATCTGTTACTAAAGTTCTAATATAAAAATATTTTTAATGAAAGTTTAGGAGTTATTGCATTTTAATAAATGTTCGTATAGTTATTAAAAAATAGCTTATATGAGATCAAATTTAATTTAATTCTTGAAATTATCTGATATTAAATTTTATTGTATGCAATAAAACTTTAATTTTTATTTACCTTAATTATAATTATAATTTAATATTGTTTAACTTAATTCTAATTAAAATTTAATTATCTAATTGACAATAAAATATTGCAGAGCAATTGATAAAGATTAACTGATCTTTATATCAATGCTTAAGAAGCACTGTTAATAAATATTCTTTATTAACTAATTCAATAAAGATCAAAGCAAAACTCTAAAAATGAAAAAAAAAAGGGGGGAAAGGACACAACTTGATACTCAAAATTACGAGTCTGGTGCTTTAACCACTATACTAGATCTGACTCAAGATTATTAGCTTTTAATACACTTGTTCATATAATACGCTTTAACTCCTCCCCTCAACATCTACGTAACCATCTTTTAGCCAGTCGTCATTCGACACCGCCTCCAATCGCTCTACGCGTGACGGTTTGTAAAATCGCGTGGCAGACGTCTAAAATTTAAATATTTGATCCCATATTCATAACAATAACTGCTATTTATATAATTTGCATTTGAATATAAAAATTTACTCCAAAAAGGATCTTGTATACATGAAAAAACACTATTATTGCTAATATCGTTCAAGCTGATGTCACGCTTATGCATTTTTGGCTTAAAATCACATTGCTTGGCGACAAAAGTAAAATCAAAACTGTAAATAAACAAATAACATGTAACTCATAAATGCAGTCATTTTTACAATTACATATGCTAGTTCCTCCTGTAAGACACATGATAGGGGAATTATATTAAAAAAAATTAACATAAAGAAAAAAAGGGAAAAAAAAATTACTCATATTTTATTAAATCAAATTATCAGATGCATCTTTGTTAACCTGACGCAAACGATAAATCGCTAAATATTGACTTAACCTGAATTGCAATCTCATGCATTGCAAATATTTTTAAGCATTACAAACATTCCTTTGGGGTTTAAATTAAACATTATGCCTCATTAAAACAGTTTTGTTTTCTTTCTTTTTCTTTTTTTTGCGGGGAGGGAGGGGGGGGGGGATTTTAAATAAAATAAAAACAGAATTTTTCTTTTATTTTTCTATGTGTTTGCATTATTTTCTGATATAGCCGTTTCAATTCTTTCATCAACGATAATGGTCGCCAAAAACAAATGACCTATGGTAACCTTATCGTCCAAAATAACAAAACTTTCCATCATAATTCTTTAACTGATCTATGTAGAACGTTGTGTTATATACTAAAACCTTCCCTGAAAATTTATCTATTGAACAGTGCAAGTTCCATCAAAATCCATTCAGCGGAACTCGAGTTATAAAGGAACGGAACGAAATTTCCGTTTGTGTTTTGTATATATAGTAGATAATGAAATTTAACGATTGCATTTTACGATTTAAAACAAAATTTAAATTGATTAAAATTGTTTCAAGATCAAAAAGAATCCCGATTCTGAACATTGTCAATTCAAGAAAGTTTTAGTTGCTATGTAAACAACGACTTCTTCGATATAGAATGTATAATGAATCCATTTGTCATCGGGCTTTTCCTTTTAAAATACATTTAAAAATCACTTGTACAACCGTTGAAGCCATTTAAATTTGAAAAAATCGTGGAATGGAGGATAAAAAAATAGGGAAAATTTCATTCAATCGGTAATAAATAGAGAAAAAAAACGTGAGTGATTTATTTAATCTGATTTTAAAAATATTTTAAATTAATACTAATGCAAACATACAGAGAGTTGAAAATGTTGAAAGCAAAATGCAAAAAATTCTGAATAAGAGGGTATGGTTATGGTATCATGAGCCATAGAATTAACCCATTCGTATAATTTTTTAAGCTTTTGACAATTTTACGCTTTCAAATTTTACAAAAGTCTCATAGACAGGTCTCATAACAAGAATTTCTTCAAACTCTTCGCTTACTTTAATATGCCTTTCAGATTCATATATTTTTAAAATTCGATTGTTAACTAAAAGTGAAAATAAACATACAGATTCAACAATTCAATTAATACACATAACTTAAATGTCAGCATCGCTATAACATAAAATAGATATTTGCAGCTTCCAAAACATAGAACATATTTTTTCAGTGGTAAAAATAAATAACTGCAGCAAAAAGCAGTTTTTATATATTGCGCATTAAAAATAGAGCGCATCTTATACACAATGAGGGTATTTTTTTGTGTATTCCCTTATGGGTTTTTTTCCTGTTTGTATGATGTAGATTATGTTTTTCTTAGTACTTTATTTGAAAATGAAAAAAAAAAAGAAGAAGAAGAAGAAGAAAAAGGAAAATAGAAAGAAAGAACACTAATTACATTAACAAACATAATTTACATACAGTTAATGTATACTTAATTTCAGAAAATGAATACTTCCATAGGCTAATTCTACTAGTTAGACATTTAAGTGTCACTGAAGTTCTAACATAAAACAATTTACAATTTTTAAACAATATTTTACATGTAACAGACTCTGCCCTTATAGACAATATTTTCATTTTTTAACTAGCTGAAGACAACCTGCTTCGCTGTTTTTTTTTTTTTTTTTTTTTTTTTTGTACATTTGGGCAGTTTTTTTTCCATATTCAATATAGAAGACGTGCATTAAAAGGCATTTATTTTTTTGTTTTATTTTTTAGAACACTTTGGTCGAAATATTAAAATGCCCTAGGTCGACCACTTTCAACCAGAATATCTCCCACACACCCACAGAATGGTCCTCGAACATTCCAGGGCGTTCTCGATCCTTCCAATCCATATGTAGACCTAATAAAAAATATGTATATGCATGTATATATATATGTGTGTGTGTATAAAATATAAATAACAATATAGTACATTCTAGAAAATTCTAGTACATTCGCGAACATTCCAGTACATTCTAGAAGATTCAAAAGAATTTGTATAACACTTTGATGGAAATATAAAAATGCCCCAGGTCGACCACTTTCAACCCTCCTATCTCCCAGCCCATATATAATATTACACGATGGGAGACTCGGGGCCAAAGAATATAGAATAAATGTTCTTTGTCGAGGCTACTATCACAACATAAACACCAGTGGTCTACGCTGGGTAGTTGTGGCTGCAAAGTGAAATATGGGGACACATACGTCTATTTACATATAAAGAGAGAGATTAGGTATTGTCATTCTTTTACTTCTATGGGGGTTTTTCTTTAAAATGTTTTTAATGTTGGAAGTGCGTATTATATACCGAAAACTACGGCAAGGTATATAGATTTAGATAACTCGAAATATTGTTTGAAAACTGTCTTCTGAACAATGTTAAAATTCATGTATAAGTCGAATTTTCGTACCACTTGTTTGGATAATTCGAAAGTCTTGAATTTTATTTATTATATGAGTAAGTGCGTAACGCCAAGTACAGGGGAGCACAAAAGGTACCTACTAAGATAAACCGTCTAATCTCTGGAGTCTCTAAGTCTGGTCTCTAAGTGCATTTTTTTAAAAATTGTGCGATATGTCCGTGGCATAAAGGAATTTAATGTGATTTGCTTTTAAATTTAATCACTGACAATGACTGAAAAAATGGTCTTCTATCCCGATGAACAGAGGATTTTTATCCTCGAAGTTTACATTCAAGCGGCATAAATTCAGGAGCGAGGGAGAGGAGCATTCCAAGTGGAGTTTGGTGTCAAATTTAGCCCTCACATCCCACAAATAATAACCGCAACAAACTTGCAAAGGTTTCCAGAACTTTGCCAATTCCTACAGCACCTCGATTTGAACGACGTTCCACCGTGATGATAGTCCAGAATGGAAGACCTCGTCCTGAATTTGTTAAATGGGATGATTATTAAGTTAAACAAAATTCCTTATTGCCACGAACATGTTACATAATTTTTAAATAATTACATTTAATACTAGCATAGAAATGGACCTTTAATTAAAAAAAAAAAAGGTTGATTTTACGGTATAATACTAGCACCCCAGCTGCCAATATTATACCGTAAAATTAACAGTGATAAACCGTAAAATAAGCAGCAATACGCGCGGTAGTGTATTTTTTTTTTTGCAGTGTATTTTGTACTCCGTAGAGATAGACATAAAAAAAAAACCTGCAGTTTTAAGTATTTATTTTTAATTAAATAATGGGAAATCGTGATTTGAATTTTATTTATTCTCAATTGGTTGGTTATGAGCAAATTACAAGCTCAGATTAACATTATGGCGACTGCGATAATTTTTAGTAAACGTCCGATTTTGATATTAGGGAAATGTACAAAAGTCAAACTCAAAGTTAATTTTCAATGGAAGTCAAAAAAGAAAGAAAGAGACAGAGAGACTCAGAAACCCACTGGGTTCTTCATGGCATAACAGCCTACATCCGAAGAAGCATTTAACCTTGATCTTCGCAGGTATAGACTATCCAAAAAAAATTCTGCAGGTCAGCGCCTATTCTCTTTGTAAAGTTTCTAGTTTCATTGTAAAGCCGGTTGGCCTGGGTTCAGGAGAATTTAGCCAAGATCAGTACAGATGTAATTTTGTTACTGATATATGATCTCAATGCCAGTTTTCAAACTTTTAATTGTGTTAAAATAAGAGAGAGAGAGTGAAAAGTTTTAAGATTGGATAGTATAGAATTTGCTTGTTTTGTACAGCAAGTTAAATGGATTTTTTTTTTTTTTAAATAACAACAAATAACTCTAAAATAAACATATCTGTATCTATAACATAAAGCAAACACAAACAGACGTCCATGAGTAACGCTGGCGTCTTATTGACGGTGGTAACGACCTCACCAATAAATTTCGCTTATATTGCAATATTTTTAATTTCTAAGCATCGCAAAATTTCGATTTTTACACCATTCAATATCGTGAAAGAAATGTACAGGGTGTCCCACAAGGTACGCAGCGTCTAATATGTACAAATTCAGATAGAGCACGTCAATATGAGTATTTTGAATGGTAACATGTGGGGTCCCCGAATGTAAGTAAGTAAGATGTGAAGCTTGTCAAATGAAAAACACAAGAAATGAGGAAAAAACCAAGTGAAAATCAATATTTATTGAGAAATTTTGGCTATATTCGGGGACCCCACATGTTACCATTCAAAATACTCATATTGACGTGCTTTATCCGAATCTGCACATATTAGACGCTACGTACCTTGTGGTTGTGGGACACCCTGTACTTACAAAAGCAATTTGTTTGTGCCACCTGTCGCATTATTTGTATGCTCTCCTCTCTGCCCTTCTGTTCATTTGTGACTTTGACCCTTACTAACACGTGTTTACTTTGGCTGATGACGGGCTGTTAAGAGCCTACACTAGTCACGCGAAGAAACGCTCACGCTAATGTTAAGTCTATGGGAAGGTTATCCCACGATTTCTCGCTCGCATTTTAATATTTTTAAATGATTTTTTTTTGCATAGGATAGCTGACGTCGATATCTATCGTTGTTAGTTTTTACTTTTTTTGATTTTGGCTCCAGTTTTTTTATATAAGGGTACTTTCATTTTCAGAACCGGTTCCAACCGGTTTCAAAATTTAAAATGTCCGCTAATAAAAAAAGTTTAACCAAAATCAAAAAAGTAAAAACTAACAACGTTGGAGATCGACCTCAGCTATCCTACGCAAAAAAATCATTTAAAAATATTAAAATGCGAGCGAGAAATCGCGGGATAACCTTCCCATAGACTTAACATTAGTGTGAGCGTTTTTTCGCGTGACTAGTGTAGGCTCTTAAGAGCCTACTCTTAAGAATTAAACTCGTCCTGTGTGTTCTTTTGTTTTTAGGGTGATTCATACAAAGTTTTAATATCTAATTGTGTTTTATCGCCAGTTTTTCGGTGCTGTTTCATTCGTTTTATATGGTTGAAACAAATTCTGAGCTGAAAATGATGGTATAAATTGAAAATAACACTGTCTATTTTCATAAAATAAGCCTTATTCGATTACGATAAAACGATCTAACTAGGTCTCGACTTAGAAAAAATTCGTTTTCATATAGCTTTAAGAAATTTTCGATATTAATCTTCAGTAATCGGAATTCTCGCCAATAATATTGATCATTGATCAGCAACATGGATTACGGACGATATGGAAGGCGGTGTAATGATTTTCAGAAAATTTGCATTCTATACTAAATCGAGCAAAAAAAAAAAAAGGTCTGGCTATGTTCCTAATTCGGAAAAATTCGTTTTGACAGGTTAAAACAAACCCATCACTGAAAATGACGATAGAAAATTTTTAAATCGAAAAATGTTGGGACGATTTTCACGTCAACATATTGACAACATATACACCTTGACAACATATACTTAATTGGAGTACGGGAAAACCATCTAAGACTCAATTTTTAAAACACGGGCTTTGATAGGTTTAAACAATTTTTCCCTGACGTTAATCTTTCTTAACCGAAGTTCTCGCCAATACAATTTGTCGTTAACAGGGCTTAATTTCTAACAAAAAAAGTACCGGAGCCCCAATATTCTGCAGTACTAATAAACGTAGCGTGCCGGGGCCTCCGAGATGTCGCTGTGTGTCCTTCACCGGGCCTGCTACAAGTATTAGTGACGTCACAGTAGTGATCCACTTTGGTCAATGTATCGCAGCAGAAAGATGTAATAAAAAGAGCATTTTCGCTCTTATAATTTGTGATTACATAAATAATATTAAATTTCATAATCGTGAAATAAAAGGGAATTAATATACTTGTTTTATTAAAGGAAATTAAACGTTTTAAATTAAAAAAAATTGCTAAGATTAATAGATCAGATTGAACCCATTGACTTACCTTTTCCTAAAAACATTATTTTACAATAAATATACGTACAAAAAATATAATAAATCTACCAAAAACTTTAAAAAATCAATCCCATTCCTCCCTTTTACAACTACATACCATAATTTAACCATCAAAACACAATAAATACCAATTTAAATAGAGAAATAGACATTTTTTAACTATAGAGACCTTGGCACTTTTTTTTAACGCTTTGGCGTAATCCGGGCTTCAGAAAGTTAGATATGTTTTAAAATTATATACACAATTATGAAAACAAACCTAATGTACTTTTATGTTTATTTATATATATATAAAATTATTTATATATACAATTCTGTTCTACCTGCATATAAAAAGAGATAAATGGCTTCTTTATATTAAATAAATTATATAAATATTGAAAAAAAGATACTTATTTATATGAAACTACGAATAGGTTGCCAGAAAATACGTTGCAACTTTCCTTCTCTCGCCATAAGCCTTTTTCGGTACTTTTCGGTTAGCCGGGCGCCAGTGATACATGTACATATATAAATATATATATTAATTCATACATATATGTGTGTGTAGATATGTGTATATATATATATGTGTGTGTAGATATATGTGTATATATATGTGTGTATATATGTATATATATCACTGGCGCCCGGCTAACCGAAAAGTACCCAATTTTCTATCTTGACTTTGTAACTGATTTGTAATATTTTAAAAATTGTCTATTTATTGTACTTGGGTCTAGGACCTAATAACCACTCAAATTAACTTATCAAAAGATTTATTTTAATAATATATTTGTACACTTAAGTTAACTAAAATGTTAAATTGAACTACGTAGAATTACTAAGTTGTGTAAATCAGTTACTTTTAATTTTATAAACAAAGCACATCACTCACTTCTAACTAAATGTATCCAGATATTAGTCAATTTATTACAGTATTTCTTTCAAAATCATTTTTTAAACTGTTTATCGTCTGCTTCTTTTATTTATTTATTTATTTTCTAAAGATCATTTGACACTTTTCGATTTGGAAGTACAAATTCATTCAAATATGCCAGAATATTTCCATTACAGTAGGTTAGACATTTGTTGTTACGTTTTTTTTTTTCTGCACAACAAGCTCAATACAATCATATTAATTCTAGCTTCACGAATTGAAACGTTTATCGAAACATTTAATGCAGACTACTTCTGTTGAAATGTAAAAATAATTATCACAAGGTAATTTTCGTAGCTCAAATTTCTTCTTTTCATTATCAGTAGCGAATTTGAAGACTTAGATTAGAAACTAGGAGCACAACATTTTCTTCTCATTATTTTATAGATATAATCTACACTTTCTTTAATAATTATAATCAATAATTATTGATAGCATTATAATCTAAATACACTGAAAAATATTATTAATTACTATATAAAACAATAAATAAAATCAAAATACTATCGTAAACAATACGTACAAATGAACAAAGTACATGAAAATTTTTAAGTTATTATGGACAGTGTGACCGTTTTTTCAAGCTAAATGCAGGCTAGATTTGGACTGACAACAAGCTAAAAATTAATTCGATGATCCCGCCATCTATTGACGGTTAATATAATTAGAAAGGGAAAAATCCTATTTTTGGATATAAAATCAATAAGTTCGCGTTAACACGGCCCAAATCAAAAATGGTTTGAGTAGTATTTGTTGTCCATGTACAGGACTTCACAAAAGTCATCGGATCCATCGCTTTCGATGTGCGATAATTGTTAGAAGTACTAAATTTTAATTGACATGACATGACCTGCTTTCAACATTGCGAAAATTATATACATTGTTGATATACATTATTATAAGTTTTTATGAAAAGATGGTGGGCTAGTCATTTATTATTCATCTACAGGGAAACGTAAAAATATAAATAGCATAACTGCAATTGTTTGATGTGCGTGTCCCCGATACTATACTATTTCTTTGATAATTGAGATACTGATATATACGGTGCCAATAATATTTTTAATATAAAACAATGCATGTTAGATTTAATTTTGTTTTACAGGGTTGCACAAAATAATTCAAATATACTTTCGTCTACGAGTTGCGAATGGTAACTACTGAAAGGGCGCTTTCAATTGCGTCATTCATTTTCATGCTTAACTAAATTTTCGTATATCAAGGAATGTTTATACATTCTATATATATATATACAGGGCTAGAAAAAAAATTGTTCGAAGGCGCTGACGTATAAGAAGGTAGTTGATGAGAGTACTTTTTAATCTGTTTCCCGATTTTTATGTGAATTAAATTTTAGTAAAGTATCTTGTTCGAATAATAAAAAAAAAATCATATACTGGTTGTAGTAAAATATGGTGGATACATTGCTAACAATTGTTGTTATCTGCTTGGAAAGAGTTTTGTTATGCGTTTTTTAGCTAAATCAAATTTTAGTATAATATGTGGTATGGATAAAAATATATAGATAATTTAATACGGTTCTGAACTAAATAATTCGAATGTATTATCGTCTATGGGCAGTGCTTTAACTTTCGTAAAAATGCATAGAGTGGCATAAAATTGATACGTGTTATTGAGATTCATTGTAGCATGTTCCCGCTTGAAAGTGAAGTGCATTAATTATATGCACTTCAACTTGGTTTCTACACAAAATAGTGTGAGTAGCATTTACAATTCATTTAAACAGGGACACGCCATGGACTATGTTGCATAATTGTATTACTGTCCGAAGACAGTTGTTTGATGAGTGCCTTATGAAATTGGCATGCGTTATTAAAGTTGAGCGATAACATCTTCCGTAAACATAAAAATATATGTAATATTTAATATATACTTTTTTACGGAGTGCACAAAAGAATTTCATTGCATTTTCGTTTATGATAGAAAAATGTAGGAAGGGGAGTTGCAATCAGGTGATCAACTATTGTTCTTCACTTGGAGGTCAGGGTAGTTCCACCAATCAGAACTGACTATTTGTAGTGTGTGACCTCCCAGCATGACGTCAATTGCAGCTGCCCTATTATGCATTTTCAAGCTTAACTTAATTTTGGTATATTATGCAGTGTGTATCTAATTTATAGACTATATATACAGGGTGCCCAAATAAATTCAAATTACTATCTATGAAGGATAGGGATTTCTGACAATACGTTGGGATAATCTCTGGTACTACCGAACCGATTTCAAAAGTGATGGTGGCAGTTCCTCCTCAAACATATGCTATATTTTATGTTGATGGGGTACTACACGGGGAGGAGGGGGGTGGCAAGAGTGAAAAACGTATTAAATTGCGATTCTTGCGATACTGAAGAATCTAGAAACTTGAAATTTGTCATGGTAGTTACTTATAAGGTGTAAATGACCTCTAAGAACATTTTCTAAGAAATTCAAAATTTAAAAGGGTGAAATGAAAGGAAAGCGTTCTAAAAACATTCTTAATTACGATTTCTATTGAATCATTAGGCAAGGCCATAACTAGTATTTTGTTCATCAGTCGCAAGTGTGATTTTTGGTGCCCCCTCACCATTTTTCAAAATTAATTTATAAATAAAACATTTCGATTCATTGGTCTTATTTTTTATTTTAAATCTGAAATAATTGATAGAAAGTATATATTAACCTTAAGAATGTTTAGGTTGATTTCTTTAAAAATCGACCTATCACAATCATTTCGTTTATATATTATATATGTTTATATATTATATATGTATATATTATATATAATGAAAATCTTGTCATTATCATAAAGTGTGAAGTACTGAATCAGTTTGAAGCTAATGAGGACAGTAAATTGATCTGTGAGTATCGTGGATGAATTCGTTAATCAAGTTATAGTTATAGTTCGTTTAGAAGTACACAGAAAAGCACAAAAACATTTAAAACTTGTCACCACGATAACGTCCGAAACACTGAACCAATTCTAACCTAATTGGAACAGTGTATTAATCGTGTGAGTATCTTGGATGAAATCGTTAATCAAATATTGATTAAGAATTTTGCCCCTACGTTTTCACATAATGAAAAAAACCAGCCCTACTAAAAGAAAAAAATATAAAATCAATGAATACATTTTTACTTTGGGTTATCCGATTGCAAGTTTTTTTCTCAAAATTTCGTTATTTGTATTTTTGTAAAGAAAGTCGAATCAAATCCTCTTTTCGCACTCCCTTCTACACTTACATCCGGGCATATGCCTCCTTTGTTCCCCCTATTTTCGGCAGTGTTTTTAGGTATAGAAGCTTGAAATTCGACATGACTATTACTTTTAACACGCAAATGCACAACATAGAACAGTTATTTTAAAAAAATTGAAATTAAAAAGCGTTTCTAAATATCTTTTTTTTTTTAGTGAAAGGACTAAAAACTTTAAATTTGTCATGGCGGTTATTTTTAATATTCCAGTGGTAGCTAAAAACGGTTTCTAAAATTCTGGTTCACGCTACTCATACATTTATTTTAATGTTACGGAGATTCATTACTCAGTGAATTATAATGTTTGAAATCAGTCGCGTTGAAATTGGACTGTTCGTTGTTGAGATATGGAACCGAGGCATAGTTAGTTAAAACACCATGAGCAGGGAAGGCTCGGTCAAAATTAAATTTGAGTTCAAATATCATGATCCATGACCAAAATGACCCACTAATTGAATTTTCTCGAATTAGCCCAACAGTCTTCTCGTGTCCGAAAACCATAGGATGCAAAATTTAGTGTAAATAGTCTGAGCCGTTTTTAAGATAAAAGAGCTTGACCCATAATGACCCATGACCAAAATGACCCACTAATCGAAATTTCTTGAACATGTGACCTAGCCTAATAGTCTTCTTGTTCCCTAAACCTGTAGGGTGCTAAATTTATTTCAAATCCTCTGAACCGTTTTTAGGATAAAATAGCTTGACCCATAATGACCCATGACCAAAATGACCCACTAATTAAATTTTCTCGAACATGTGACCTAGCCCAACAGTCATCTCGCGCTCGAAAACCATTGGATGCAAAATTTAGTGTAAATTGAGCCGCTTTTTAGATCTTGACCCACTACTATGACCCAGAAATGACCCACTAATCGAATTTTCTCGAACATGTGACCTAGCCCAATGATTTTCGCGTGCCCGAAACTCGTAGGATACAAAATTTAATCAAAATCGTTAGAGCCGTTTTTTAGATAAAATTAATTTGACCCGCTTTGACCCAAAATGACTCGCTAATCGAAAGTTCTCGAGCATGTGACCCAGCCCAATAGTCTTCTCGTGCCCGAAAATAGTCGGATACAAAATTTCGTCAAAATCGTTTGAACCGTTTTTTAGATACAATTAGCTTGACCATGAAACAAAATTACCCAAAATGACCCACTAATTGAATTTTCTCGAACATGTGACCTAGCCCAACAGTCTTCTCGTGCCCGAAAACCATTGGATGCAAAATTTAGTGTAAATTGAGCCGCTTTTTAGATTTTGACCCACAATGACCCAGAAATGACCCACTAATCGAATTTTCTCGGACATGTGACCTAGCCCAATGCTTTTATCCTGCTCGAAACTCGTAGGACACAAAATTTAATCAAAATCGTTAGAGCCGTTTTTTAGATAAAATTAATTTGACCCGCGTTGACCCAAAAATGACCCACTACTCCAAAGTTCTCGAACATGTGACCCAGTCCAATAGTCTTCTCGTGCCCGAAAATGGTCGGATACAAAATTTCGTCAAAATCGTTTGAACCGTTTTTTAGATACAATTAGCTTCACCATGACCAAAAATGACCCAAAATGACCCCCTAATCGAATTTTCTCGAACATGTGACCCATCCCAATGGTTTTCTGGTGCCCCAAAACGGTAGGACACAAAATTTCGTCAAAATCGTTAGAGCCGTTTTTAAGATAAAATTTGCATATATATATATATAACCACACACAAGATTTGCTCGTATTAGAATATATGATAAAAGGGGGGCCGGTGGGGTGCGTAGGGTCCAGTCTCCTTCGTTAAATGACTAATTAGACTGATCCGTTTACATCTTTAAAGATTGATTTATTTCGCTCAGCTATGAACAGAATTTCAAATGTCGCTTAATTTATTATTTAAAAATTCTGGTTCACGCTGCTCATACATTTATTTTAATGTTACGGAGATTCATTACTCAGTGAAAGTATAATGTTTGAAATCAGTCGCGTTGAAATTGGACTGTCCGTTGTTGAGATATGGAAATGAGGCATAGTTAGTTAAAACATCGTAAAAGGGGGGCCGGAGGGGAGGCGTGGGGTCCAGTGACCTTCGTTAAATGACTAATTAGGCTGATCCATATACATTAGGGTGTCCCAAGATACAATGGCAAAAATTTTTTTTGCAAAATCGAATACGCATACCCTCTATTTTTTTTCTATTTGACCTCAGTAACATAAATAAAAGTATTATTGCAATAAAATAATAGTAACCCGTGCCGACTTTAGGTCAAACTTGAACATGAAATCTTATACCGGGAATACTATGGAAAGATTTCAAAATGTACTTTTCCTTGGTACTTAAGACACCATTTTATTAAAATCAGATATTTATTAACATATTATAGTAAAAGGAGCATTAATGAACATATTTCCGTTTCAATGTTTGCTTTTTCCAGTCAGGATAAAGCTTAGTACGTTCTTGTACGCAACGTAACAAAAATTGTTTTTGATCCTCCTCAAACGTTATTAAACCATGAAAGTCCTGCATCAATTTTACCGCTCTTTCAGCTGTATCATTCACTGCTCTAAGCATTGATATAGTCTTTTTCGCGTCTAGAAAATAATCATTATTCTCCCATGAAGAGGGACTCTTTTTGAGAAAACTATCATCGATTTTGAGTCTAGAAAACAAAGAAAGGCTGTGTTATTATATTCTTTTTCTGTAAAAAAGAATATAATAATAAATAACAATTGCATGATATAAATGAATAAATAAATATACAACTACAAAATAAATGTATCAAACTCACCATACAATGAACCACAAAGTTCTTCCTTCGATGGAATGTATCTTTTTCCATGGGTCAAAATATCTTCTCTATTTAAATTTGCCACCATTTTTAATTTTGTTCCTTCGTCAACATCATCATCAAAAAGTGCTAATATTGCTATTTCATCAGTCAAATACCATAAATGCTTGAGAAATTTCTGTAAAGCAACTTTCGAGATACTTTCATTCACATTTCGTAAGCTTTCAAAGATTTCAAAAAGCACAAATCTTTGTAGGGCGCTTTAATTGCTAAAATGCATTGAATCCATGGTTTAACGTAGACAATCACGATAAATAAGCAGACATCTAACAGTGCCTTTTTATCCTTGATGTTTAATTTCAGTTGAGAACTAAATAATGATAGTTTTAAGGAGTAAATCGCTCGGGCCATCCATCTAGCTTGGTGCATGGCACCTGGAGGTCTGATTTTAATTTTTTTTTCTACATTTCCACCTAAAAATACGATAGAAAGTTCGATCAATTCTCGATAGTCCTCTCGGATCATAATATTTTTAAGTTCAGTGCGGTAAAAGTCAATCAAATTTTCAATTTCGGATACGGTTCGGAACGATTCCACTGTTTCTCTATAGCACTGTATTTTGGTGGGATCGATGTTCTTCCAGTTCTCTTTAAGCTTTTTAAAAAGAGGAATATCGGGACTTGTTGTCACTTGTTTAATTTTCGCTTCGAATACGGCCTTTAATACCAGTTCGTATACATGATGGCGGCAAGCGAAAAAAAGCATTTCCCTTTCAAATTTGTGCTCTAGGAGCGAACAAGCACCAATACAACGACCTGTATTCGAAGCCGTAGTATCACAACAGAGAATTTGGATTGTTTTCGAGATTCCAATCTAAGATCGCCTTCCAAATAACCTGCGCTTGTTCTTTGCCTGTAGAATTATCCAGTCTCGGCACAGCAATGAGTTGTTCTTTAACTCCATATGAAATAACTATGGGCAAGCGTTCTTCTTTCGATTTTCGAACACTCAAAGCAGGCAACAGTTTGCCATCCCAATGTAAAGTCACTACATCCGGTACCTCATTTTGGAAATCAATTTTTATGTTTTCCGCGCGTTCCTTCCGTTTTTCTGTTCGAATTCTTTGAATTGAAGATTTACTTATTGGAAATTCGTCAGTGTTAAATCCAAGTGCATCAATAGTAGCTTCAAGAATAAACACAGAATCTCGGACACTTAACTGACACCTGTCTAACGCAGCAACTAACTTTGGAGTAATAAAATTACTCCTTACTACTGGTTTTGAGCTTTCATTGTTCGGAGCTTTCTGACTGTTCTGAACTTTCATAGATATAAATGTTGGGATATCTTCTTTATCCATATTTTCGGTAGAATTTTAAGAGGAATCTTCTTGCAATGTTTCGTATGTTGACGAGGAATTTGAAGCGGAACCATATTTGATTCGCCGATTTTCTTCTTGGACAGCTCGAAGTCGCGCCCTTTCTTCTTTTTTGGCCAGTTTTGTATCCACTCCACCTAAGTGACCGGATCGGCCAGGCTCTCTTTGGAGTTGCAAGAACATCCTATCTTCCTCTATTTTCATTATTTGAAGTGCATCAGCATGTGCGATGTCAAACAAATTTTCTAAATTACTTACAAAATCCTCTTGTCGCCTCTTAAATACGTCTTGTAATTTCTTTGCATTTTTTTGCAAATCTCTCCAAACTTGATACATATTAACAAGCTTCCTCACGCAATTTGGCAACGATTTGGTAGGTATGCGTGCCTTTTCCCAAAAGATAATGCATTCGCGAATAGCGAGATTTGCACTTTCATTAACAGTTAAATTCACTTCCCGAATATTGTAAAACAAGGCAGCGAGAACTTGTCTATTAGACGGAAGTTTTGAGCCCGTTATTTGATGTTTTACGTTCCCTACTAAAAATATAACATTTTTAGAACTACGCAATTCTACTGCCATGTTCTGTTCACTGATTCAAAACTGTACAAACATTTGCTAACAAAACAAGTTGGAACTATAAGCACATTGACACGTAGACGTGCGCTGTTCTGAGTAAACTGCGCGTTATGGCTGTCGAAGCATTCCAAAACCTTTCTTTTTTTTTCTTTTCCTATTGCAGGTGGTGGGTGCTCCTCTACGGTCACGTGACAAGCTGACACGTGAAACCGTTCGTTCGCTTAAGTACACAAGTACTCGCTGCGATGTTTAGCTGGAAGTCGGCACGGGTTACCGTGGTTCAAATTACATGAAACTTTATTTACAATTGTTTTGACATAAAAGGAAAAAAATAAGAGGGTATGCGATAGAAAAAAATGACTTTTATTTTTTTGGGACACCCTAATATACATCTTTAAAGATTGATTTATTTCGTTCAGCTAGGAACTGAATTTCAAATGTCGCTTAATTTATTATTTAAAAATTCTGGTTCACGCTACTCATACATTTATTTTAATGTTACGGAGATTCATTACTAAGTGAAAGTATAATGTTTGAAATCAGTCGCGTTGAAATTGAACTGTCCGTTGTTGAGATATTGAAACGAGGCATAGTTAGTTAAAACACCGTAAAAGGGGGGCCGGTGGGGTGCGGAGGGTCCAGTGTCCTTCTTTAAATGACTAATTAGACTGATCCATATATATCTTTAAAGATTGATTTACTTTGTTCCGCTAGGAACTGAATTTCAAATGTCGCTTAGTTTATTATTAAAAAATTCTGGTTCACGCTACTCATACATTTCATACCCTGCCCTACTTCGTACCGAACTATACACAATACATGTACATACTTACATACAGAGGTGTCGGTTACAGTAACAGTGTCGCGAGTTCAATGTTTTTTTCCCATTTCAAAAAATGCCCAACGCGCCTAAAGAAGTTTTCACTTGCTGTAGTTGACTGTAACAACATACTAAAATTACATTACAGTCAGCGTTCTACAAATGCCACATTTAACAAATATTCGTATTCTTTTGTGCTGCCCTGTAAAATAATTATAAATACAATATTCATCCTCTTCAAGAAAAAACATGCTGTAGTTGACTGTAACAATATACTAAAATTACATAACGGTCAGCGTTCTAAACCCCCCGGATTTAACACATATCCGTACTCTTTTGTGCAGCCTTGTAAAATAACTGTAAATGCTATATTCACCGTCTTCAAGAAAAAAAAAACATGCTGTAGTTGACTGTAACAACTTACTAAAATTACATTACAAATGCCACTTTTAACATATATTCGTATTCTTTTGTGCAGCCCTGTAATATAATTATAAATGCTATATTCATCCTCTTCAAGAAAAAACATGCTGTAGGATAGACAGACAGACAGATATAGAAACAGACATATAGAAGAAGAACCTCCCGGAGCAATAAGCACTTATGTACTACTGTGCTAATCATCCTTAATCATGTCTAAATTTTGTTGTTGCGTATTTAAAAAAAAAAAAGTTTTCTAGAATTCCGTCCAAAGTACTGTCAACCTTTAGCCTGACTTTTTTAGCTTGATTTAGCTTGTTGTAAGTCCTACAACAGGCTAAAATAGTTACAACAAGCTAAAAACGGTCACCTTGATTATGGATCACTGTTTTGACGTCAGCAGGTTGTGACGTCACTTGTAGCAGGCCGGTTAAGGACACACAGCGACATCTCGGAGGCCCCGAGCGTGCCCCCTCCACCGTCACTCCAATCTGCATATTTATATTTCATACATTATATGTATTTGCAAAATTTAAAGCAATTTTTTTCTGTAGCAAAATAAAAATGTTAAATATATCTATCTGCATTTACTTAGCTGTCGATTATTCCACTTTTTAGTTGTCACTCCGGCCGAATAGAAATCTTTGCCTAATTTTAATGTTAATTAATCGCAGAATTCTGCGATTAAATAAAGAAAGTTGGGTTGTGATTAGGAAATAGTGTTAACACAAACAAAAAATAGTTCGCAACTATGCATTTTTATGAAAAAATGAATGAAATTTTCAAAAATTAATATTTGTATGCTGAAGAATCGAACAAAGTTTTTCAATTTCCTATAAAAGGTGCATATCTTAGACTATAATAGATTATTTCCATATAACAGTCTTTCGTGATGAGTCCTTGAAAATCAGATAAAATTAAACATTTGACACCGTGATCGGAAAGATTCCATGCTTTTATAGAAAAAGGAGAACTGCTCAATTGCTTACTGTAACAATAACATTACGTGGCAATTATATCTACTTACAAATGAAAGTAACTTCGTAAATGTACAGAGCAGAGCCTTAGGATGGATAGTGTTCTGATGAAAAATAAATAGAAAATTTACTAATGTTATTTTGTAGTCGTCTGCAATAGAAGATAAAAAAAAAAAAAAACCAAGCTGATGCTTGTTGACTAAAAACAGAAAATATTCTTTTCGGTTAGATATCTAAATTTTTTAAAAAATGATCCAATTAGAAAATATCCTAGTGTCACAAAAGCAAATCGAACTGAAAGCAAATTCATTTTTCGCTCTCTTGAATGGTGCCATATATATGTCGCCGCCATCAATGCCAGGCATAAATCTGCAAATATCACTAGAATTAAAAAAACACGATTTCTGTTTCCCTTTATTCTGATCAAAATTGCATTAAAAAAGAAAGAGTTCTTTATTTTATATATACCAGGGGGCTCTGCCCCCTGCTCGCAACGCACAACAACCCCCGTTCTGATTTTGCAGACTCTTAAAACCTGGTAATGTATCCTGTTTTAAAAAGATGATGATGATATCACGAACGGCGACTATCGTCTGTAATCAGGTTATAATGCTTTTTCATTTACATGAGGTATTTTTCGATTACCATAGCCTTACCCACCGCTGTCGCGACAGCTTACTGTTGTTTTGAGGATTGATAAGTATTGATATGTAATTATGTCACATATAGTGTTTTGATATAAAAGAATGCAAAAGCTTCGATATGGGAGGAAAAGAAAAGGGTAATTTAGGCTTCGGTTTTTCGGAAGCGCTTGCACTGGGTTCCGGAGCCCAGTATTTATGGGTTCCGGTGAATTCTGATCAATATTTAAATATTTACTAAAAGCAGAGAAGTACCGGAGCCGGGCTCCGGTGGACTCCGGAGCAATTTAAGCCCTGGCTCGTTAATCAGCACCAGGATTACAAAAGATTACTATGCCATGTAAGATGTAATGCAAGTAGAACTTCGGGTCGGTCTTCCATAATCTTAGGACACATTGCTGCTTATTTTTTTTCCCGTAGACAACATTGTCTTCCGAATGATGTATGAATTGTGATGATTCTCGAAGACGTACATTTTTCTGCAGTCGCCTTCCTGTTTAATTCAATTTACACAAAATAAGATTTATGTACTGATTCCAACACGAGAAAATAATTAAATAAGTATCGACTTCAGCAAAATTCATTTTGGTAGGTTACAAAAATCTTAATACTAATATGCTGCTGACGTACCGTGATTCACAATCGAGTTAAAAACTGTTGAGCTTAATTTTTGCGGATAAAGTGTTTGTAGACAACAAAGAAATGCCATGGAATGATATTCTGTTTAACGCAAACAAATTAGCGCTAAACATGATTCTGAAAAACCGTTCTTTCACAGTTCCAATAATAAATTATCCGATGTAAAAGTTTGCTAAATGTAACAACAGCCCCGTTTTTTATGCAGTTTTTAAAAAAAATTGATTTTTACTCTTTCGTAATTCGGGTCCTCGTCTATTGTTGCGATACAGCATGTATTACTTGATGCAAAATAACTAAGTAGTTTCTTAATCAAGAAACTTTTTCTGCCAAACCCCTAAGCTTATTTTTGAAACGTAAATTGACAGAAGACATAATTTCCAGTCGAATAGCTATTTGTGTTTGTTTTTTTTTTTCGGAAAAAAATAGGGATTAAAATACGAGGATTATTTTTAAAGTAAGTACCGTTTTGAAATTCCGCTGTGGAGGCACTGCTGTCGGCATTCCACATGTTCGCGCTGTTTACCTACATCTGTTGACAAGCCACAAGCGCCATTACGGAAACATTCGCTTGTCTTTGAGTATTTAAAATGGCTCCGCCGATTGAGAATCCCGCCGCTTATGAAATATTATCGGTGATTCGTTTTTTAGTTCTAATGACGTGAAAGCGGCTGAAATTCATCGTTAGATTGACGAAGTTCACGGACAACACATTAGGACCGGTGGAATGGTACGGAGATGGGTTAGAGCTTTTAAAGATGGGCCGCACGAATGTTCATGATGAGGAACGAAGTGAGCGAGCTTCAGTCATTGCTGAAGATTTTGTACAGAAAGTTGACGAACCAGTGAAACGGGACAGATTCTTTACGATTTCGTCATTATCTGATGAATTTCCTCGGGTTTATAAAACGACCGTGTTGCAGTGAATGCTAAATCAGACGGCAGATTTTTATGAAGAGGGGGTACAAAAACTGGTTGTACGGTACGATAAGTGTCTTAATATTGGCGGAAATTATGTAGAAAAATAGATTGGGATACAGGCTTTCATATAAAAATAAAATTGGTAAGAAAATTATACTTGTTTCTTTTTTATTTCAAAACGGTACTTACTTTAAAAATGCCCCTCGTATATGGGAAAAGTTTTTCCTTTTTGAGGGTGCCGACTGAACCCTTTGGGTAAAATACTAGGTACGTGAAAGATTCTACACGTTTATCAGTATTGCACAAAGTGACAACGTTGTATGAGAAAAAGGTGTTGAATACCTCGACAATAAACCAATTTGGTATTTTACAAATGAGGAAATATATAACAAAAAATCATAACTGTTATCTCGATAACATGGAGAAATTGGATAGAGTATAATATCTACATTATATATATAAAATCCTAATGGAACGAAATTATGAAACGAATTTATGAAACGATTTTATGAAACGACTAATTAAAATCCTACCCTATATATATAAAATCCTAATGAAACGAAATTATAAAACGATTTTATGAAACGGCTAATTCTACCCTATATATATAAAATCCTAATGAAACGAAATTATGAAACGATTTTATGAAACGACTAATTAAAATATACTACCTATATATATAAAATCCTACCCTATATATATAAAATCCTAATGAAACGAAATTATGAAACTACTAATTCTACCCTATATATATAAAATCCTAATGAAACGAAATTATGACACGATTTTATGAAACGACTAATTCTAACCCTATATATATAAAATCCTAATAAAACGAAATTATGAAACGAATTTATGAAACGATTTTACTATATGAAACGACTAATTCGGATATATGAAACAAATATTCCTCTTTAATAAAAAGCTAGGCGTTGCTGACGACTGGGATTTTTGCTAATCGTTGCCACAGATTAATCTCGGAAAATGAAACATTTGAAGTTACTGAAAAAATTAATAGCTCGAAAAGTATTTGTCAGAAAATTGTTAGAGAAACTACGTTAGAAAGGTAAAAAATTGTAGTTTTCTTGATATAAATTTCAAATCTAATGATTGTGCCGTTTTCTAAATATTAAATTTCAAAAATTACCAAATTTTAATATGGAGTACCATAGCGAAACCTTCACGCATAAAAAGATGATGATAACGGCAATGTGTCCTGACGTATCGTAGGGTGGAGTGAAAAAACGAAAGTTGGAATTTTGATTTCGGATAGCAGCCAAAAGTTGCCTTTTAGTACCTATAATATACGTGCAAAATTTTATGAATTTTGAAAAACTCCTTCAGGGCTCTACCACGACCTTTATATTTTCACTAGCCGCCACTGGCGACCAGTTTGGTCTCCCTTAAATGCAGGGCATAAAATAACATATAAAGTAGGCGACACTAGTGTCGCCCAGTTTGAAATTATTGTCGCCCAGTGACAGGGAATGGTGCCGGCAAATTTTGAAATAAAAAATCTTTGAATAGCAAAAACTGTCTTTGTGCTTCGGATAATATGACTGGCGACAGTCGTTATAGCAGATACCGAGTATAGGCAGGGACAGAACGATACAATATGAGGCAGGCTGGGATGGCGGGAAGTGCCATGTTGCCAATGGGAAAGATGTCGTTGTTGTTACCTTTGTGTTTCTGCTTGAAAGATTTATTTTCCGACAATCCATCCAGTGATGGGATTCAAATAATATAACAACCGGTTCGCTTCACGAATGATTTTTGATGCATTAACAATAAGAGAAAACGAAGCATCACTTACAGATTATGAAACACTTTACATTAAAAAAGTCCTTCCGGCCTGTACCGGGAGGAAAAGGTAGCTTTCCTATATCTTCGTTTTAAAATTTTAGCTAATGTTACACGAAAACAGCAACTTAAAATGTAAATAAAACGTTTACAAAAGATTCGTTAATACTGAATTTGAATAAGAAATTCGCCAAATTATTGAGCAATACCCAAATTGGCTTCATTTATGAAGACTTATTTTGGTCGCCAAATTTGGCGATATTTCACCAAATGTCGCCAAATTTGGCGAGAATTTGGCGCTAACGGATATGAATATATAGTTTTATGCGTTTGATTGGGAAAATTATTACAACAATGAAAATTTTTGTAATGTGCTGTCTTGTTTCAAAATGTCAGCCACCCTAGAATTTCAAACTGCTCTATCTCAGCCGTTTTTTAAGATAGAGGTAAAACAAAAAATGCTCTGGAATCCTCGTTTCAAGGTCTAACACTGAATTAAAAAATAAATTTGAATTTTTAACTTTTTTGTACATTTATTTTAGTTTTAAATTTTTAATTGGCCGCCATCTTGAAACAAAATGGCGGACCAAGCTGGCCAACGAACTCGGTCGAGACATTGGTGAGCTTAATACACACAATTAGTTTCATCAAAATTGATTTATAAATACGAGCGTTATCGTATGACATATGTCAGATATATATATATATATATATATATATATAAATGAACATTTGAACGGAGGGTGGTTTTGGGGTCTGGGGGTCATGATCGGTGAAAATATATCGAAATTTTCCGGAACTGCTTTCCTCCGAACGGCTGCAATAGGTAGCTTTATACTTTTAGGTAGCTTTCAATACAAAAAAGTA
Source organism: Maratus michaelseni (assembly GCA_963931845.1). Taxonomy (NCBI): domain Eukaryota; kingdom Metazoa; phylum Arthropoda; class Arachnida; order Araneae; family Salticidae; genus Maratus; species Maratus michaelseni. The sequence goes on along the minus strand of OZ007587.1, from coordinate 317,486,232 downwards.
TAAAGCTACCTATTGCAGCCGTTCGGAGGAAAGCAGTTCCGGAAAATTTCGATATATTTTCACCGATCATGACCCCCAGACCCCAAAACCACCCTCCGTTCAAATGTTGATTTATATATATATATATATATATATATCTCCATATATATATATATATATATATATCTGACCTATGTCATACGATAACGCTCGTATTTATAAATTAATTTTGATGAAACTAATTGTGTGTATTAAGCTCACCAATGTCTCGACCGAGTTCGTTGGCCAGCTTGGTCCGCCATTTTGTTTCAAGATGGCGGCCAATTAAAAATTTAAAACTAAAATAAATATACAATAAAGTTAAAAATTCAAATTTATTTTTTAATTCAGTGTATCTTCAGTATTAACGAATCTTTTGTAAACGTTTTATTTGCATTTTAAGTTGCTGTTTTCGTGTAACATTAGCTAAAATTTTAAAACGAAGATATAGGAAAGCTACCTTTTCCTCCCGGTACAGGCCGGAAGGACTTTTTTGTATTGAAAGCTACCTAATAACAACATAAACTTTGATCTTTAAGTAAAATGGGAAAAAAAATCCTGAAACATGTTTTCCTATATGGACGTAATTTGTTTAATAAATATTAGGCAATCATGAAATCCTGATCAAAATTTCTATCAGAAAATGAATCAAAACCTGATAATACAATAACGATGATGCAAGAATAGCAGAAATTTAAGAAATGTTGAATAATCATGTTATATAACCAGGGAGTTATCCTAGGCTGCCGATTTAGATCACCAAATTCTTCAAATCTTCAAAATTTCAATGTTTTTTGTTAAGTTAAATTGGATTCTCACAGGACGGAAGAAGAATTTTTTTTTTTTCAAATTAAACATTATTTTTTTAAATGAAACAATTTAGAAAATGTCACAGTGTTATATTTAAAAAATGCTCTTTTGTGTTGTGCACATTATGTTATGCACATTTAAAAAAAAAGTAAATTAATGTAAATACGATTTTCGCATTTGAAGTATTTTAACAACCAGTTCGCCGAATTCCGCACAAATTAACAATTGGTGTGAACCAGCTGAATCCCACTACTGAATCCATCCACCTGCATCCACTGCATCATGGCCTCAAGACGAACTTAGAGTTCGGGCCCCACTGTCTTCGGCAGCGTATACAAATTATTATTTTTCATCTTCAAAATTGTAACTTCACGTTTTTCAAATTCATGCAGCGATCGACCTAGAAACATTTTAATAAAATAATGCAGCTTTCAAAATCATATATATATATATATATATATGTGTGTGTGTGTGTGTGTGTGTGTGTGTAACATTAAAAAATAATGAGTCCTAAAATATTTTTCGTTACCAACCGACAAAAAAAATAATCTATACTATTATATAAAGAGGAAACGGTGACTGACTGACTGACTGGGTGACTCATCAACGCCCAGCCGATACTACTAAAGTTAGGGTCACGCAATTTGGACTGTAGATTGCTGTTATGGCCTAGGCAAGCAATAAGAAGGGATTTTTGAAAATTCCCCCCCGAAGGGGGTTAAAGGGGGGTTCGAATGTTTTAGGTCATTTTGCCATATCTCAGCAGCAGTTATAGGTAGGAGCTTGAAATTCCAGAAAACAAATCTACTAAAAAAATGATTAAACACCTGTTTCAGCGACTTTAGAAATTCCCCCCAGAAGGGGGTTAAAGGGGGGTTCGAATGTTTTAGGTCATTTTGCCATATCTCAGCAGAAGTTATAGGTAGGAGCTTGAAATTCCAGAACACAAATCTACTAAAAAAATGATTAAACACCTGTTTCAGCGATTTTAGAAATTCTCCCCAGAAGGGGGTTAAAGGGGGGGTTCGAATGTTTTAGGTCATTTTGCCATATCTCAGCAGCAGTTATAGGTAGGAGCTTGAAATTCCAGAAAACAAATTTACTAAAAAAAATGATTAAACACCTGTTTCAGCGATTTTAGAAATTCCCCCCAGAAGGGGGTTAAAGGGGGTTCGAATGTTTTATGTCATTTTGCCATATCTCAGCAGCAGTTATAGGTAGGAGCTTGAAATTCCAGAAAACAAATCTACTAAAAAAAATGATTAAACACCTGTTTCAGCGATTTCAGAAATTCCCCCCAGAAGGGGGTTAAAGGGGGGGGTGGTCGAATGTTTTAGGTCATTTCGCCATATCTCAGCAGCAGTTATAAGTAGGAGAGCGAAAATCAGGAAAACAAAGCTACTAAAAATGATTAAATACTTATTTCAGCGATTTCAGAAATTCCCCCCAGAAGGGGGTTAAAGGGGGGTAGTCGAATGTTTTAAGTCATTTTGCCATATCTCAGCAGCAGTTATAGGTAGGAGCGCGAAAATCAGGAAAACAAAGCTACTAAAAAACGATTAAACACTCATTTCAGCGATTTCAGAAATTCCCCACAGAAGGGGGTTAAAGGGGGGGTTCGAATATTTTAGGTCATTTTGTCATACCTCAGCAGCCGTTATAGGTAGGAGCTTGAAATTCCAGAAAACAAATCTACTAAAAAAATGATTAAACACCTGTTTCAGCGATTTTAAAAAATCCCCCCAGAAGGGGGTTAAAGGGGGGTTCGAATGTTTCAGGTCATTTTGCCATATCTCAGCAGCAGTTAAAGGTAGGAGCTCGAAATTCCAGAAAACAAATCTACTAAAAAAAAATGATTAAACACCTGTTTCAGCGATTTTAGAAATTCCCCCCAGAAGGAGGTTAAAGGGGGTGGTCGAATGTTTTAAGTCATTTCGCCATATCTCAGCAGCAGTTATAAGTAGGAGAGCGAAAATCAGGAAAACAAAGCTACTAAAAATGATTAAACACTTATTTCAGCGATTTCAGAAATTCCCCCCAGAAGGGAGTAAATGGTCGAATGTTTTAGGTCATTTCGCCATATCTCAGCAGCAGTTATAGGTAAGAGCTTGAAATTCCAGCAAACAAATCTACTATAAAATGATTAAACACCTTTTTCAGCTATTTTAGAAATTCCCCCCAGAAGGGGGTTAAAGGGGAGGGTTCGAATGTTTTAGATCATTTTGCCATATCTCAACAGCAGTTATAGGTAGGAGCTTGAAATTCCTGAAAACAAATCTACTAAAAAAAATGAGTAAACACCTGTTTCAGCGATTTTAGAAATTCCCCTCCCTCCGAAGGGGTTAAAGGCGGGGGGTCAATGTTTTAGGTCATTTCGCCATATCTCAGCAGCAATTATAGGTAGGAGCGCGAAAATCAGGACAACAAATCTACTAAAAAAATGATTAAACACGCATTTCAGCGATTTTAGAAATTCCCCCCTGAAGGTGATTAAAGGGGGTGGTCGAATGTTTTAGGGCACTTCACCATATCTCAGCAGCAGTTTTATGTAGGAGCGCGAAAATCAGGAAAACAAATCTACTAAAAAATGAATAAAACATGTATTTCAGAAATTTTGAAAATTCCCCCCAGAAGGTGGTTAAATGGGGGGGTCGAATTTTTTAGGTCACTTCGCCATATCTCAGCTTTTATGTAGGAGGGCGAAATTAATTAAAACAAATCTACTAAACAAATGATTAAACACGTATTTCAGTGAACTTAGAACCCCCTCCCCCCCCCCCTGAAGATGGTTAAAGTTTTAGGTCATTTCGCCGTATCTCAGGAACAGTTTTTGGTAGGAGCGCGAAATTCAGGAAAACAAATGTACTAAAAAAAATTACATTGTCTACACGTGCAAAGCCGGGACGGGCCGCTAGTTAAATAAATAAATAAATAAATAAATAAATAAATAATAATCGTCAGCCTGAGCCGGACACAAGTCAACCCGAAATATTCAAACCCGGACGCGAAGTGAGAGAAAATCATATATATTATTTCTCCTGTCAACATCCCTTTTTCCAAGAAAATACGAATCGCAGAACGACGAATGAGATACCCTATGAAAGGATTTTGAACAGGCTTCTGACATAGTACATTTACATTTTTTTAAAACATGTTTTTCGATTAAAAATTGCTGTTAATTAGAAATTAAATCGACATTGCTTTCATAAATGAAATGAAAGATTTTCTCAAATCAGTGTTGCCACAAATATAAAATACTGCATTATCGGATGACGTCATCCTCTAATACAATTAAAATACGATTGTTATTTTATTTCTTGCGCGTACTTTTTGAAAAAAATATCGAGCTTTTAATCGGGTTTTTATTTAATTTTTACGCGTGCGTCACCTATTGTTTATTTATTTTCTTTCTTTAATCATGGCTGTGTATATGCGTACTGTATCGGAACACCAGTAGATTACGTAATTTAAGGATTATCTTCCAATTAGATATACCTTTCGTTAGGATTTACAAAAATTGTAAGCATTTATTTTTTGTACTTCTCTATTATCCCGTCGACCACTTTCCATGACAAAAAACTATCGCCAAACTGTAACGCCAAAAAAACGGCAGAATGTTGCCATTGGAATATCAAACTAAATAAATAAATAAAATATAAGAATTTAAGGACACAATTGTTATTTTAATTAATGAAATAACGGTACTACTCTGTTATCCCGTCGACCACTTTTCATAACAAAAAACTATCGCCAAACTGTAACGCCAAATAAACGGGAGAACGTTGCCATTGGAATATCAAAATAAATAAATAAATAAAATATAAGAATTTAAAGGACATAATTGTTATTTTAATTAATGAAATATCTAATAAATCAGTAAAACATAATGAAAAATACACGCAAATGTCGAATTAAAAACCACTTGATGACATAACAAACACGTATAATGATTCTGACATCACGTAAATGGGACTGCATTTTTGGCATTTAATCTTACAGTTTGGCGATAGTTTTTTGTTATGAAAAGGGGTCGACGGGATAATAGAGTTGTACCGAAATAACTAATAAATCAGTAAAACATAATGAAAAATACACGAAAATATGGAATTAAAAACCACTTGATGACATAACAAACACGTATAATGCGTCTGACATCAAGTAAATGGGACTGTATTTTTGTCGTTTAATCTTACAGTTTGGCGATAGTTTTTTGTTATGAAAAGTGGTCGACGGGATAATAGAGAAGTACCTTATTTTTTAATAATTCATTAAGCTGTTAATACGCCGGAGAAGTCTGACGTCACTAAAATGTTTGCCGGATCATAAAGCTTGGACATCCCATGTTTAAGTTCCTATATAGGCTTGCAAAAGAGTGGTGTACCAAATATTTATTTGTGTATTTAAGACATTTCTGGAACACTTTTGCAAAATGTGAGGAAAGGCTTTCATATGAATTCCCAAAACGTCTGATTCAGTGTTCAATTTTTTTATAAATCAGTTTTTTTTTTCAGTCTTGGGAACTTAGAGAAATGACCTTGGAGAGAGAAGAAAATTTGGTAACAAATTTTCTGGCAATCTATTCCCATTTTCTTATACACAAGCAATTATCATATATATGATTTCTGTTGTCAACATCCCCTTTTCTATTCACATACAAAACATACAATGATGAATAAGGTATCATTCGAAAAGTTTTTGAACAATTTTCTGACATAGTAACACATTTTGTTAAAACGCGTTTTTTTTTTTTTTTTTTTTTTTTTTTAAATCAGTTAATTAAAAATTAGTGCAAAAACGTACCAGGAAATAATCTCAAAAATTGTAGTGCGAAAGCTTTGCACGGGTCTTTCTGGTTAATCCATAATACATTTATGGATAAGTAGTCTACAATTATATCTCTAATATCAATTTTATCTTTTTCGTATAAAAATTAACAAATTAATTCGTTAGTATTAAATACATAATTTTTTCATTTGAATGAAGACCTCATGGATTCTGTCAAAATCGTATTTGAGAACTTGGGGATTGAGAGTGTCGCCAAAAATAAGTTGACAGGCTTAACTACTGATGGGGAAAGTACAAATACAGGCAAAAACAGCGGCCTCTGGATTCGTATGAAACAATACTCGGGCAGAAACTTGCTATGCGTTTGGTGCGCTGTTTGTTCACAGGTCCGACTTAACTATGTCTGATTTGGAATCATCAGTTATTGAAGTTCGGCATTGGAAATCCAATATAAAATCTGTAGCAACATTTTATAGGGCTTCTGCTCTACGCTTTGAAGAACTTCAAGAAATAGTTGAAATAGAAAAACAAACTGCCTTTCGTTCCCTTGCCTATTTGAAAGTGCTGTTTGTGGAACACTTAAAAAACTTAGCTAAAGCAGAATGGCACAATCTTCCTTTCATGCAAAAACATTGGGAAAACATTGTGAACCATCAACCCGACTCATCAAAAACTGAAAAAGCTTCTGCTCGCGAGTTCCTCTGATTATGGATGAAAGATGGTGAGCAACAACGCATGACTTGCCTAATGCTAGATTTGCTGAAGCACTTTGAAAAACTTCAGAATGATAGTCAAAGGTCTTTCATTACACTGCCTGACATAGAATTGTCAAAGAAAATTTGTACGAATGGCTTTGACTCTTATTGAAGATGGGTGTTAAACTGCTAGATACGAAAAACAGTTAATGGACATAAATGCAGGTACTAAGGAATCTGAAAGTGACTCGGATGTTGAAAAAAATCCTCTCATGCGTAAAGTTTGCAACTCATTATTTTCTACTAAGAGATGTTGGTCTGCAGTGAGAAAAGAAACTGTATTGAGTTGCAAAGAATTTGTTTCTCAAAGATTGGAAGAGGATCAAATGAGCATCTCCAACAGGATAGATGCTTTCTTATTAGCAAGAAGACCAACAGAGGTTGTTCGCGTACCCGTCTTGATTTTGAGAACCTTTTTTGTAAAGACAAAGTTGCCGATTTTACCGATGATGTGGTTGCTTTATACGCGTCTAAAAAACTGTCTGCTCCATCAGATATGACCTCATCAACAGCAAGACTATCACTACTTTAAAGCGTCTCAACCCCACTCAGTTTTTAACAAATTGGTACAATCATATGTTTCTTTAACACCTCACAGAGCTGGCCCAAGAAAGAGCTGTGTCCATACATACAACGCTTAAATCTAACAAACAGTCGGGACTATCAAGAGAAGCATTAAACTCAAGAATGTTTATTGCTCTTAATGGAATTGGAACAGCTTTTTATGATCCAAGACCTGCTGTTGCAAGGTTCCTAGAGAGCAAAGAAAGAAGGAGAAAGCTTCCAGACAAAGAAGTCTATCAAACACAAGAGTTTGTCAAAAAATTCTTTGAAATTGATAATAACTTGTAAGAAAAAATTTAACGATTTTAATTATTATTGTAACATTTTAAAAACATTATAAGAATTTAATAAATTTTAACTTATTAAAATATAAAGAACGAATCGATTTCCTTGTTTAATTACATTATTTCCATAAGAAAGTCCTTTGTATAAAAATTTTAAACTATTGTAAATATTTCTGTAGTATTTTGGAAATATTTTACAGTTAGAATTTGATTTTTTTTTAAACATGAAGAGTAAAATCGATTTCCTTGTTTAGTTCTACTCTTTTCAAAATACAGTAATTTCTGAAAGGCTAAAGATGTTTTACAGATGTTAAAGTAATTTTTTTTAATTTAATGTTTTTAAACAGCAAGAGGAAATTTTTTTTGATTAGTTCCACTTTGGGTCTAAAACAGGGTTGGGTTTTTGACGTCAAAAACTGGTTTTTGACATGACAGTGGTAAAAACTGTGTTTTTACCGGTTTATTCCGTCAAAAACCTATCATTTTCGATAGTCCTCCAATTTATGTTGTATGGTAGCATATAATACATTTCTAGATTGATTTTACCTTGTTGTTCTTGTTATTATTATTATTTACAATTACATTTGTTAAATTTATTTAAAAGAAGATCATTTCCTAATATGGGAAAGATTTAAAAAGACAAGATTAAAAGAAAAGAACAATATTTGTCATAATCTTCACTAAATATAGATTCTACTAACTGCAATTAACATTAATATTAAATAATAATAAAAGGTTATTATAATTATTAAATAACATCCAATATACATTTTTAATAAAGTACATTAAAATTACATTTTAGAGATGCACAAATGCTGTTACATTGTATAACAATAGATGTTAAGCATAGACTGGCAGTGAATAAATTTGAATATTCTTCGATATAATATTTTAAATGCATATCTTATGTATTCATAAATGCAATTGTGTTGATTTTCATTTGCACTTCAATAAGTAGAATCTTAGTTTTGTTTTCAGCAATGTAATAATTGTACCGAAAATTATACACATTGTTTAATCTAATACTTATAGGTTACAGGATTTCTTCAAAAAATCGAATTTTTTTAGACTTTGCTAATCAGCTTAAGATATTGTAGAGATCTTCTAACAGAGATGTACACGTATTATTCTAATGCAATTCTTTTTTGTTAACACTTTCCAACCTAAGTTGAAAAGTGTTTATGACTTCGGTTTGTCTGGCCATATGGCCGTGCTCTAACTCCCGTAAATATGCTCGGATTGCCCTGCAATTTTTACATGTTATTGTCGTTATATATAGCATGTTCCCTATTTCAGCTGAAGTGTGTAGCACTTATAGTTTTTTTACAGGGACACTCAAAAGAATTCCATTCCATTACATCTATGGAGAAAAATCATCTGCGGTTTAATTAAATAATGTTTCACTGTTTTAATCGCATTGAAATTTATATATTATCACTAAGGTGCATTACAAGAGGCTTACTACAGAATATTGTGTGTATAGCAGTCATCGTTCATTTACAGGGACACACAAAAGAATTCTCTACTGTCTGTTAGCAATAATTCCGGGAAGTGCATTTTAAGTTGCTGAACGCGATTTTAAATTTAACTCACTTTTTGTCTATTACTTGGTGTGTATAAATTCTGTAGATCATATACAGGGCAGCACAAAAGTTCGCAAACATTTCTGTTTATTGACAGAAACTCCAGAAGGAGAATTTTAAACTGTGCTACACGTTTCCTAACTAAACTAAAGTTTAGCATCCTATGTAGTATATATACAAATCTATAGAACATATACAGGGCTGAATAAAAGTATTCGGATATTTTTCCGAATATTGTATATATTGGAAATATATCTTGGAAATTCCGGAAATTACGTTTTTAAATATGTTATGCATTTTCCAAATTGTTTACTTAGATGTTATCTTTCAGTTCATTAAACGGTAATGATTTGTAAAATTATTTTGGAAGCATTGGAAAGTGTTACTAATCTATGCGTGACGCATGATTTTTCATTCTTGTTTTTCTTGGATATCCATCCAAGTCTTTAGAATTAGTCTTTTTGATACTGAACATTTTATGTAAAACAACTTAATATTAAAGATAGAATGAAAAAAAAATGTAAAAACAAACTACTAAAAAATGGGTTTTTGACAGTTTTTGACAAGGAGGTTTTTGACATGACGGTAAAAACCATGGTTAAAACCGGTAAAAACCGTCATGCGTCGAAAACTTGCCAACCCTGGTCTAAAACTATAGTTACGAGAAATTAAAAACAAATATTTAATTATTCAGGTCAAATTTGCTTTTCAATTTGAAAATTTATTCCAGGCTCCAAATACCAAATTGGTAGATGTAATACACTGTTATGTACAAAAGTCAAGTGTAGAAACAGTAAAAGGTAAGCAGCATTTTAACAGAATTTTAGTGATAAATTTCATACATAAATTTTTAATTAGGTACAGAAATTTGGTAGGTTGAATGTTATGTTTGATCTATATATATGACTAACATAACAACTGTTAACAATTAGTCTGAACTGTGAATGTAGACTTTCTTTAATGCTACCTAGCTATAAATGAACGGGTATACATGATTCAATGAAGACGTCATTATTTACTTACCAGGTACACAAGAAGTAAAATAGACAGAATTAATAAAACAGAATTATAGAAATCGATGTTCTAGTTATTTAATTTGCAGTTATCTGGGGGGGGGGGGGTTCAATTTATAGATATTTGCTTGGGACAACAGATCAAACCTATTGTCGCCCAGTGAGAATTTCTTAAAATATGCTCTGCTTAAATGTATGTTAAACATTGCAACACGTTACATTTATTCATAATTTAATTTTCCCTTAATCCTTCGCCAAATCGGAAGATTCTAATAGACAAATCATGAACTTTTGCGATCATGGTAGCATTTCGCATATTTTTTGGGCACAAATGTCACATACGCACGTTGGCGCGATTCCCCCCCCCCTCCCCCGCCAATTTGGCGAAAACTTTGTTATGGAAATTGTTGTTTATTTACTTTTATTTTTTATTTTAATTCTATAAATTATTTTTGATATGTATATCAATATTTATTTACAACAAACTATCATTTATTTATTTTTATTCTTTTTTTTAATTCTGAGTATTTTTGTTAGCAGGGAGCTGATGATAATTCGCCAAATATCGTTCCCATCACCGTCATTCATACTACAATTAATTTAATTTTAAATTATAAACCTGTCACTCATTTCATTTAAAATACTTAACTTTAATCTAAAATGCTTATATTACATAAATTTAAAATACTTCACACTTTTCATTTAAAAGAGAAAATAAATAAATAAATAAGAAATAATATCATAAATCAAAACATTTGATTTCAAAATCAAAGTATCATTTCTAATTTGTACACGCGATAAATAAAAGCTGTATTAGCGATTTTAAAAATGCTAAAAATCTGATTCATTAAATATTATTACATGAGTTCAATTTACGTCAAGAAAAGGTCCGAAAGTTGAGTTGTATAGCACATAATTATGGTAAACTTTGATTGTCTCACTGGTGCGAATTATTTTTTTGACGCGAGGCAGCGGTCCAAAAATTCATTCGCGGAGAGCTTGCTTTGCGAATGATTACCTCCATGATTTAATATTTTAAATGTTCACGACGAATCAATCTTTTTTTTGTTTACTTTTATGAATAGAGAATTTGAACTGCGAATCTTTCGACTGAAGTTATTGCAGAATATATACATAATTGAACGCAAGTCATCTCTCAAATATTAATTTATTTTGAACGATCTTTCTTAAAATGTAACTTTTATGCAGTTTATTCGAAAAAATAATTTTGAATAAAAATGGCCGCTTGGCATATGAAAAAGCGATGCGGCATCCCGGAACTGTTGAGGACAGTCACATGACTTACAGTTTTATTATAGAGATTGTTTCACGCAATAGGTTTTTTTTCCATAAATTGTACATTTACAGTGTTCGTTGGTAATCTCGTTTGACATTTTTATATTTAAAATTTTTAGTGTAACTTCCTTTATCATTTCTAAACCTTAAATCTTTATTTAAAAATTTTTTAAACCTTCTATTGAGCTTTACAAATTATTTTTTTCATTTTTAGCGCAAAAATGAGTGCGAGTGGAGGCAAACCGAAATTTACCATTACCACAGCGCCTAGAATACATAGTGTGGAAAGCTGCTACAAAATAGTACTAAAAAATTGTATCCAATAAATGTACAACGTTGCTGAAAAGATTAGGATGGGATCGCAGCGCCATCTTCTCAACGTAAACATTGTATTAGAATGTTTCGGCTGGTGGTAAGTATTTTAAATACTTAAATTATATCCTTTTCTCCTCTGACTTAATGATTTTTATACGTTTTTTTTTTTTTTAATTATGAAAGCATGGCTTAAAAAAACGTGATACGCATTGTTTTGTTTCTGGTTGCAATATTATCGTAGGAGCACCGTTGCACATTTATAGGCTACAACTTTTTAGCAATTTTTAAAGCATTACAAGGATAGCCGGTTTCCATACTATGTATTCTAGGCGCTGTAGAGAGATTCCACGTGCAGTGGAATCTCTCTTATTTGGTGTGCCTTCAAAACTAAATGAAGTTGTTTTGCGAACAATAGCAGACGTTATAAAATGTTACTTATACATAAGACAAGAATTAAAACAAAGTTGGAATGGTAAAAATCCACCAAAGTCATAGGTAATTCAAATCCTAAGAGAGAAGATCGAAGAAATTTGGAAGAAAGCATCAATTCTTATAGTTTCCCAGAGGGGTATTTATCAAATGATAGACAGCGATTTTTCTGAATACCAGAGTCTTATTCGATTCGCTAAATCCAAAAGAAATGATAATTACATGAAGAAGGTTCAGTTTTTCAAATCTGAAGCTGTAAATAAACTTCTAGACATTTCGGAGCGCAAATACAAGCCAATTCCTAAATGTACTTGTGAAAAATCAAGGAAGGTGCCTCCAAAAGTACAGGAATTTCTTCTTGATCAAAGGTCAGCAAGAAAGAGGGTTATTGGTATGCTCGATAAAGCCTAGACAAGTAAATTGAGACAAAGAGAAGACAGGAAAACAAAGAAGTCGATGTGGGCTGAAAAGCCAAGTTTAAATTCTGCAGTTAATCAGGGCAGTACAGTTGTTATGTATTTTGACAGTGGTGATGAAGAAAGAATTAGTAGCTCTTCATCAGGGTGTGAAGATTTAATATCCGTATCACAAGCATCTACTGCTAAAGAAGAGTCACAAAGACAAATGAGAACACATCTCCTACGGTTTCAAGGATCTCAGATCAGTATGGGGTTTCTGATAGATGCGTGGCAGCAACAGCTTCTGCAACTCTACAAGATATTGGCATTATAATAGAAAACTATTCATCACATATAATTCACAAAGCAAAGTACGCAGAGAACGAAAGAAAACTAGAGAATGTGCAAAAAAAAGATGATCTGAAAGCTTTAAAAGCGGGAATCGAAAGTATATATTTTGATAGAAGAAAATATATAACACTACATCAAGAGAAAATTGGAGATAAATTACATCGAATAACTATAAGTGAAGAACATGTATGTCTGGTTGAAGAGCATAATTCACTGTATAAGGGACACATTACACCGTCTTCTGGATCTGGAAAGCATATTGCAGAAAGCACTTTAAAATACTGCACTGAAAACAACTTAAACTTTGACAAACTATGGCTGTAGGTTGTGACGGAACAGCTGTAAATACAGTAAGAAATAATAGTGCTATTAGATATTTTGAAACAAAGATTGGCAAAAGATTGAAAGTTTGATTTTGAAAGATTCGTGAAATTAGTTACACATGCAACATTGGAAGTTGTAGGAGTAGAAGCAAGGGACGGATATATACGAGCAAAAATCAAATCGCGAAACATAATGCCTAGTTTTGATACCAAAGGCCAATATAAATTAGAGTGAATACTCAGATAGTTTTAGAGTCCATCGTATATATCCATTTTATTGTATTCCTATATATTTAGAAAATTGTCTTTCCTATACATTCAGAGAACTATCTTTCATGTATATTCAAAACATAAAAGTGAACTGTATGAATAATTATTTTACTTTTTCTTTATCTTTTTCTTTAAAATTTACATTTTAGTGTGACCTTTACCTTCAAGGTCTCAAAACATGACGACACTTAGATTGATCACATGTAATACTTTAATCAGTCATATTTTATGGGTTATTTTACTAAAATCAGAGAAATTCTGCAAAAAAAAAAAAATAATTTGAATACTTTACACTACATAGTGCATATCTTGGATTTTCACATATAAAGGGCATAATTTTTAAGAGTTGGTAGAGCCCTAAAGATTAATTTCAAATTAAATGAAAATTTAACCTAATATTCAGTGTGCCAATGGACAAATTTTGAGACCTATCCGAAGAAAAAATTCCAAAAAGAAAATTTCATGATTATTTACACTTTTTTGGTTTTTCACGTATAAAAGGCATAATCTTTAAGAGCTGGTAGAGCCCTAAAGATGAATTCCAAATGAAATGAAAATTTAACCTAACAGTGTGCCAAAAGGCAAATTTTGAGACCTATCCAAAGAAAAAATTCCAAAAAAAATTTTTTAAGGTCATTTTCACTCCACCCTTGTATACTGACTATAGCCGCACGAGTCACAAATTATAGTAGCCTTATTATTCTGTTAAGATATAAAAGTGAATTATGATGTCACGAGTGCATGATTTTTTTAACACTTTCCAACCTAGTTGAAAAGTGTTTATGACTTCGGTTTGTCTGGCCGGATGGCCGTCTGCCGTCTGGCCGTCTGGCCGTCTGTCCGTGCTCTAGCTCCCGCAAATATGCTCGGATTGCTCTGCAATTTTTATATGTTATTGTCGTTATCTATAGCATGTTCCCTATTTCAACGGAAGTGTCTAGCACTTATAGTTTTTTCACAGGGACATTCAAAAGAATTCCGTTACATTGCGGTCTATGGGGAAAAATCATTTGCGGATTATTTAAATAATGTTTCACTATTTTAAACACATTGAAATTTATATATATCACTAAGGTGCATTAGAAGAAGCTTAATATGGAATAGGGTGTGGATAGCACTTATAGTTACTTTACAGAGACAGTCAAAAGAATTCCGTTACATTACGTCTATGGAGAAAAATCGTCTGCGGTTTATTTAAATTATGTTTCACTATTTTAAACGCATTGAAATTTATATATATCACTAAGGTTCATTACAAGAGGCTTACTACAGAATATTGTGTGTAGAGCAGTCATCGTTCATTTACAGGGACACACAAAATAATTATCTACTGTCTGTTAACAATAATTCCTGGAAGTGCGTTTTAAGCTACTGAACGCAATTTTAATTTTAACTCGTTTTTTTTTTTCTATTACGTGGTGTGTATAAATTCTGTAGATCCTATACAGGGAAGCACAAAAGTTCGCGAACACATTTCCGTTTATTGACAGAAACTCCTGACGGAGAATTTTAAACTGCGCTACGCGTTTCCTAACTGAACAAAAATTTAGCATCCTATGTAGTATATATACAAATCTATAGATCATATACAGGGCTGAATAAAAGTATTTGGATATTTTTCCGAATATTGTATATGTTGGAAATTCCTAAAATTATGTTTTTAAATATTTTATGCGTTTTCCAAATTGTTTAATTAGATGTTATCTTTTAGCTTATTAAACGGTATGATTTGTAAGATTATTTTGGAAGCGTTGGAAAGTGTTACATAATCTATGCTTGACGCATGATTTTTCTTTCTTGTTATTTATTTCTCGACAAATAGCATATTTTTGTCCACCTCAGTGAGGCATATCAATTTCATTATATTTGAAGTATTGTAAATTGTAACTTCATTCAAATGCAATTTGTATCCAACGGAAATGATTTTTCCCCATAGACACCATAATGTAAACCCCATAGACACCATAATTTAACACAATTATTCATTTTTTTTTAATGCTGACCTATTCCATAATAAAGTCTACAGAGAACTGGCCTAATTTGTCCTTAACAGCCCAAACTTTGTCTGACACATTAAAAATGTAATAACGCAATAGCGTTCGTATCGTTTTCAGAAATGCAGAAGGGCATCCCAAGTAAAGATCCATAGGGTTTTAAAATACAAGGTCAAATTCAAAGTTAATATTTCACTTGATTAAAGGTGTGTTAAGAGAAATTGACCAGCGTAGCGGGCGTAGCTTGCTAGTATGAAATAATAATTGTCCAACTAAATGCAAAGAAAATAAATTTCCTCCTTGGTTTTCAATTTTAATGAGAAAATGACAGCATTTGCATACTTCTCTCTATCATCCATCCACAGCAATGAAAAATTTTTGTTGCTGCTATTATAGAAATGCCGTTAAAATTTAAAACCAATTAATATTTCATTAATATTGCTTTTTACTTACCCATCATACGTAGTATAGGGTAAGTCTTGTAATCGTTTTGAAAATCGAAAAATTTTTTTTGACAGATTTACACGTTTCAGACACTGGAGATTCCGAAAAACATATTTTTAGAAAAAAAATTTTGCCGTCCGTCTGTGTGTCTGTGTGTGTGTCTGTGTGTCTGTAAACGCTCTATCTCCCGAAAAAATTGAGATAGAGACTTGCAATTTGGTATGTACTTAGTATGTAATAATGGGAAGAACCCTATTTCATTTCAATAACCTCGATTAACCGGAACAATTTTTTTCCGACTCTCGAAATATTCGTTCTGATGAAAGGTATATAAAAATTTTCGAAATTGTTTATTTTAAGAAATGAATATAAAAGACAATAAAAAAACATAAATTTTGAATAAAGCATGAAGTCGATCGGATAATTAGTTGCCGAGATATTTGGAATCCTATTTTCCACACTCTTCGATTTTTCATGACCCTGTATTTCCTCCAAATTTCACTTTAAAGATATATTTTAATTGGAAATTTGACGCTTAATCAGATGCAATAAACCGCTAGTTAATAGGATTATTATTTTTGGAGTTATAAGGAAAAACCTCTTTCAAGCAATTCAGTAATCGAGCCTTTAAAGTTTGTGACGTCATCAAGCCACGATTTTATTTGAATTGCAAAGCATTTTATAAGTAGTTTACACATTTTTATTTTAATATTTTACATTATGCATATCCATGATGGGTAAGTATTACGGTGGCCCCCAACGACTAGTTTAATATTTTAATGAAAAATTTTAAGAGTTACTATTAGACCTTTGGTCGGATCCATGCGAATGGACTATCGTAGACGTCACTGTAGACGTAGACATAGAAGTAACTTCATCTGAAACTATTTTATTTCACAGTAAAAATTAAAAAAATTTGAAGTGATGCATGGAGATTGAATATTTGTAAATAAAAAAAGTTTACCGAAGGAGAAAATGATGTCATTTTTAGCAGCAATTTGTTTTAAATCAAAAACTAAGATTGCATCAAAACAAGAAAGGTTTTTTTTTCTTTTTTAAAAACTTTTTGTGGAAAAACCGACCAGCGTAGCGGGCGCAGCCTGCTAGTTAAATGTAAAAAAAAAATATTTAAAATTATTAAAAATTGTCCTCACCTATGTTCTGCACACAGATCAGTATGTTCTGTAACCCAAGTTAAAGGATCCCCTAATTTCAATAAAGCATTACATACAGATACATGAAGAGTCAGGGGACAAACGGTGACGGTCCTTTTTTTTTTGTGAAATTTGGAATGACAGTGCCATTTGATGGCTTGAGAGATGTACTACCATTGGCCAACCTTGGATGGAGACAAAAATAAAGACAATCCTTCGAAAAAAAAGCAATAGAAGATAGATACAAAGAAGAAAGAACGATGAAAGAAAGCCTTTTGAAAAAACACAGTTGAAGATTAGTATAAAAGAGGAAGAACGATGAAAGTCGATGTTTGTAAAAGAAATAAAGATGAATAACCATCATCTGAATTTCTGTGACTGTCATCGTTTCCCCCTTGACCCTTCATATGTATAATATGAAGGTTACATTATTAGTTAAACGGGTACTTTTCCGTTATACGGACACCATGCCAAAATGTATGCTAATGCATAATGTATGTAAATGTATGTAAATGTCTGTATGTAAATGTTTGTAAATGTATAGATTAAATGTATATGTAAATGTATGCTTGGCGACAATGGTGCCTGTATAACGGAAAAGTACCGTTAAACGTTACTTTTATGTGAGTCTCTAACATGTTTGTAACATTCATTTCAGACTAAATAATAAAAAAGAGAGATACAGTAAGTTGTGTGTTTGCTTCTATAATTCATATCAGCCGTCCGTAATTTACATAGATGATCCTAAAAATATCTCTAAAGGCGTACAAGGGCAACAAATAAAAATGTATTCGTATCGCTACCTGAAATGAACAACACAATCGGCTTTTCGACATTGTTTCACCTCTAATTGCACATCAGTAAACATTCTTCGTTTATAAAAGAAGAAATAAGCGAGGTCATAACAATGAAAAGAAAAAATAAATAAATCTTTGTAATTTTGGAATTGGAGAAGTCAGTCACCTCCGTTCTCAGCATTTTGTCTGCATCCCCCTTTGCATCTCTGCCAATTTCAACTTCTGAGCGAAGTTAGTTATATTTTGAGCGAAAACGAAAATCATACTTCCTTCACTTCAGCTTCAGGGCAGAAGGCAAGAAGAGATAGATGAGAGAGATCAGAGCAACAAGAGCGCCATCCTGTGGTAGAAAATTAATTATGTCTTTAAATCTACAGGATATAAACAAAACAGTGGACACAATGTAACAAAAAAGACAGTAGCAATAGCAATAGTTCTTTTAAAAAAGTGATGCAGCCAAGGTTTTCGTCTAGGAGTATTTTTGAATCATTATTAATGATCAAATTCGTTGCGTAACGGTATTTTCATTATTACTTGATTTATTAATCATTAATCAAGGAATATACTTAATTATTTAAATTTATTTTCATGATATTCAACAATAACACAAATCATCACAAATTCACACCGCTGCTTACTATTGTTTAATAAAATACATTAGAGATAGAGGGAAATATTAAAATTTACAAAGGGGGATCATGCTGGGCTGGGGTGTCAGAGATTATATCCGGTAACAAAACTAGACACATGAGTTTGTGATACTCTACCATTTCAATTGTTTTGCCGTTGAGAAACGAATTGTCTGCAGTAGGTCCCCGATTATCCGACATTTACGGAATCAGGATGTATATCAGAATATCAAAATCGTCGGATAATCGGAAAGTACATATTTATCACATACATGTCGGATAAACTATACTAAACTTCCCACCATCCCCTACTTACGGGACTAGGATTGATTACATTGCGGGGTGTCGGTTAACCCAGTGTGTCGCAGAACCAGATGTCAGATAATCGGGTGTCAACTGTATATAATTCGAACAAATTCTTAAAAAAAAATAAAAGTTGACCTGTGATTATTTGTTATTGATTACATGCCCTGTTTTAGAGGCTTTGAAATCTGTACTCCGTGCAATATAAAAATATAATAAAGGGTTGTTTGTTTGTTCTTAAGATGGAAATGAACATTCCAAGTTGAATTCTATCTCTGATTAATGATTTAGAATTCTTCCATGATTTTTTAGATTATTCTATGATTAACCGGAAACAGCATCTAAATTTAGCTCAGATTGTTTGTAGTTGGGAAACATTTTTTAAATATTTTAATTAAATACATTTTTGAATAAAACTTACGTAACATCTCCATAGTTGTTTAATATGTATATGTTTTTTTTTTTTCCTTAGCTAAGTATATGATGTATAATAACCAACATAGAGCAAAACACGCAATCATAATAGGTGTAGCTTGCATCTAGAAAACAATCTTGAAGCTGTTCAAGGCTGTATAAAGGAGCTTCCTTCTATTAAATCGAAATGCAAGAAAGAGAATGAGAAACACTGGCAATAAAATACATGTGCTGCAGCTGTTTATCACTATCTCTCTTTCTCTCTCTTTTTTACCCCCACTGAAATGGCTCCTTTTTATGAAGCCTTGAAATAATTTTATGCTAAGTTTTTTAGCCTCTTTTTTTTCTTTGCATTATTTTTTGAAAATCATTTATTCATCACAGCACAAGAGCTTTTGTATTTATCATCATCTATTTCAAACTGGTCTGTGGGGGATTTTAACCCTTAAATTCCCTCCTCCCCTTCGCTGTGCCAGTGTTTAAAGAGATAAAGAAAACATAATTTGAAACATACAAATGCGTGGAGGGAGTGGAATTTTTATTATATGAATAGCTTATAAATTTTAAATATTATTAAGTTTTCCGAAAAGTTCTGGGCGTTTTTTGAAGATGGACATTTTAGTAGAGTATTGGTCTTTTTACCGGTTGAAAATAATTATTTTTGAGCTAAATTAGAAACTGCCAACAACATTTAAGTTTAGAGCATATTGGTGTAGAAGTAAAAATTGATGTAATAGTGATGATAGAGCAGAAAAAAAATATTTGGCCTAATGTAGTCAGATTACAATTAAAGGGTGCCTCATGTGATGATAACAAATTGCATTTTAGACACATTCTTTTTTCTTTTGTAAGGGAGGAACTAATGCTACTGAAAATTTTAGAAACATTTGTGTAGTCGCAAGCGCGGATCCAAGTGGGGAAGAGGGGGGGGGGGGGGAGGGATCATGAGAATCATGATTCCCCCCCATAAACGAAAAACATTTCTCAATGTATTTTTTAAAATATAAATATGTATTAAAGGTTTTTTTTATTTTTTTCCCTACTTAAGAATTCTAATCCATCTGATACATTCACTGGATTATTTTTATATAGAAATCCATGAAAATTGCAAGCATTATTGTTTAAGCACCAAAGAATTGAACATCGTTTTTAATGTTCCTATAAATGTAAGTACATTTAAATTGTACTATTTGATTGCTGCTCAAGACGATATTTCCATGATTGCTGAGCCCCGAAAATCGGCTTAAAATGCGTACTTTGAGAAAACTTTCGGAAAAATTATTTGCTTTTATAAAAAAAATGTGAAACTCGAATTTCTTTGCATCTGAATAAAAAAAAAAAAAAACATTCAAATTTTATACACTTACGAATATACCTGCAAATTTCATGCATTTACGAAGAAAAATGAATTCGAGTATACGTCAGAAAGTAGTCCATTTGGATCTAAGGTATAAAAATTGCTAATGAAGACATGTGAACCCCCCTCCCGCCCCCCTCTAAAAGAAAAAAAAAAGACCTCCTTCTAAATGAATAGCTGGTTCCGCCTCTGTGTAGTCGCTTGCATCAGAAAATTGAGTCTACAATATCAGAGTCGGTATGGACCTGGACTATCCACTACTTGCCAACCTCCAACTATTCTTCCATAAAATGTGGGTAAATTTAACCCTGGCTAAAAACGTTTCGTACCAGAAAATTTATTTGATATATATTTTTATTTATCTTATTTACTGTTTCTACGTTGAACTTCCTATGGCGCATTAAAATCAGTGAAAACAAAACCGCTGCTGTCTATTTCTCCATAAAACTAACCTATCCCAATTGAATTACTATTAACAATACCACAATACCCTGGTCTAATGAAGCTAAGTACCTGGGGTTTCCCCTTTGTTAGACAATATTTTACCTAACGAGTATTATAACGACGATTAATTACCTCCTATGTTTTATTTCTAACTAATTAATCATATTTCTTCACAACATCTTATAGAAATAAATAAGAATGTTCTTACCGTTTGGTAGCTTCTTCACCTCTATATCTGAGTAATCCATTTGAAACAACTTTGTTTGTTGTTGTGTGAATATTACTTTCTTCGTGTGTCCAATTGGAAAAAGAAATTATATGATTTCACTAGATAGATGATCACTGCTGTAAGATTATGTATTCCGTAGTATCGTAGTGGTACACTATGTAGAGAAAATCATCTTCACACATTTAAAGGAAAAGAAAGAATTTAATATAAGATAAAATTGAGACTGAACATTTTGCACCCTCTTAGTCGGGTGTTCAAGCAAGAAGTGAGCAAAAAACATATATACGAAAATACACACGTGCTTTTCTCAAAAAGTGGGTTACATTCAAAGGTTATATGCGTGATAAACATCATTATCTAAAATTGGCCATTTTGCATCATTAAAGTCAAATTCAAGTGTTTATAAAATAGAGTCAGTCAAAGTCTCGTTAAAAAGAAGTTAAGCTAAACTGTCTTTATAAGTGTCCGTCACTGTATTTGTACAAATGTTCTGCAGAGGCGAACGGAATAAGCAGTCTTTCCTAAGAGGCAATAAGTTTGCATCATTACTGTCAGCTAACCAGATGTGAGCGGCACAGAAAACGGTCCAGATGTAAGTTCTATGAGATGGAGATGTAACTTTTTCTTTATTTTTGTTTATTTATCTAACACTTATCGTAATTAGGAGGCTTAATTCCGTATCACAGGCAACACCCTTGACCAAAGACTAACTTTCAACAAACATATTCATGACACCAGGGGGAAAGTCACTGGAGCCACGATTGCACCTAAACCTCTACTTAATAGCAAAACCCTGGCTATCCATAACATTCTTTTTCTATAATTCCTGTATTTTGCCAATAATCACCTACGCCTGTCCGGTCTGGGGCTATATCTGTAAAACCTCTATGAAATAATACTATTCGTAGGGACCTCAAAACTACTACTTTAAAGAAAATAATCAACAACCTTTCTAAAAAAAATTATGAAAAACTCTAGGACCTCCCTAACGAATTAATCGCGGAATTACCGGATTATGACGCCTTCAAACCACATCACCGTAAAAGACCAAAATATTCCAGCATTATGGACTGTGAGAATTAGTGCTCACCATAACTGTAAATTTCTCTCTCTCTTATTTTTTACTCAGTTATTTTTTCCACATTGTAACTGCCTAATTTCTTAATTAAAACTTAATATCTTAAGCGATATATAAAAAAAGTATGGTTCTTTTGAGTGCCTTTTTTTTTTTTTTTGCTTTTGTTTGTTTAAACTTTGTCCGCTTTTTCACCCCCTAGCATTTATGTGCTCTTTCACCAGCATGTTCCAAACCCTATTTTTAACTTTTTTAACTTCCTTACAAGTAATCCTTCCTTACAATTAACTACAGCTATACCATTTCACTTTCTTCTCAATATTTAGACTCTATCCTTAATCTCTTTCGCTTTACTTTGTTATTCCAAATTTATTATTATCTCATTTTTCAGTTTTACATCTATCCTTTTTATTGTAATTGTTCCTTTATCTTGTAGGTAATACTACATCTTAACTTTTCCTAACGGCTCAATTTAATACAAGACACTCTACTTGCAATAGACTGGGCGTAAAGTTGATTGCAACTCGGAAGCCCCTTAACCGACATCAACTGTTCTGCACTGTTCGGCACATGGGACTTATTTGATTTTATTTCTAAAAAAAATGTTTGGATCGAAGCTTAGTTTAACTTGGAACAAATGAATCCACATTTTACGGAAGAATACTGGAAGGTTGGCAGGTATTCCACTGCAATAGATAATGATGATAAAAAGAAAAAAAATCGAACAAAACTTAAAATGTAATGCTTAAGACCAGTTTGTTGAAGTGTCTCCTCATTATACTTGTGGCTGAAGAAACTAAAACGGATTGAGGGATGTAAATGTTAATTCTGGCCTTCGTGATTTTTAAGATCTCGCCACAAATTTATTAAAGCCATTTGAAAATGTTTTACAACCAATGCGAAAAAATATACCCTTTCCAAAAATTTATTTTCCTACTAAAGACATTTTTCCTTTGGACACTAATTTATATTTTAATTAAAAGTTTCACAATCTAAAGTCAATCAGAACATATTTCTTCAATTCTGTTCAAGGGAAAAAAGAAAATGATGCATTCTCAAGCAAAATTTTATCTAATAGATGCAGTAGCATTGCAATTCAAAAGTTATGGGAGGGGACCATGTTGTCATTTTTAAATAAATTGAACAATTAGAACTATCCATAATTAATAAAATATTTTAGAATAATTAATCGGTCAAATCAATTATTGCCTTATCACGAAATCAATGTTTTAATTATTTTAGATAGAAGATTTAAGAATTGGAATTCCAGGGTTATGATTACAAAATTAATGAGAGTACGAGGGCGGAGGGGGAAAGGGGACAGAGCTCCCCTGAAATAAAATGTATTTGATATAATTTAAAAAAATCACATAAAACTTTGAGTATATAAAATATTTTATTAAGTTGTATTCCGTTAGAATTAATACAAGTTGAATATCCTGAAACTACTTGCAATCTTATTTTCAGTAATATAAATACGAAAGAAATAAAATTGTGATTTGAAAGTTTTAAAAATATTAAATAAAATGAGTTTAAAATTAAAATGCGACTTGCAGGGTTGCATCACGCATACGAAATAAAATCCAACTTTTAAGAGTAATTGGTGGCAGATGTCCATCAAAAAATAGGATAGCAAACAGGGGAAAAAAAGCAAACCCCAGCAACTTTTGACTTTAAAATAATATTCCTAGAGTTGAGTTTGTTAAAATTATAGACCCGTATCGGATGCAACATTTGTAAATAGTCCTTGACTTTTCTTTACTTCTGGCCAAATGGAAAGCAAACGTCATTCGAACGATTTTCACTCCTACACCCGGATGCTCTTAACTTGGATTTCGTTGGCAGTAAATGTTTGAAAACAGTTCCTTCCTACGGAAAATAATAAATTTTAATAAACGCTTTATGAATGAAATGTTTTTTAAACACCATTGAAATTACCCTACTATGAAAACAATATTACGCCAATATTGCTTTTTTTTCTTTATATCTTTAACAATATTAGTTGTATCTAGTCTTTGTCTGCCAAAATTGGTAGTACTGACATGCAACATTGCCTCAATATTAGGGTGTTTGCATTTTACCAATATTCTTTCAATATTGGAAAGAATCGTCATTTAATTGCCAATATTTCCACGACATTGGCGTTTCACTGCAAATATTCCTTATGTAAAGCGTATATTTCCCTAATAGTGACATTTCATCACCAATATTTCTAATATAAAACCAAAATTTAACTCATATCGGAAGTGTCATATCGATATAGATTTTATTTTCTAAGTCAGTAACAACGTGTATAAAAACTAGTCGGATGTGCGAATTCCAAAGCTTTCTTTTATCTCATACATATTAATACTTCAAAATTCGCTATCTCATCGCCAATAAAATCAGTATTTTTCCTCATTCCCACTTGTACGTCAGCTGCTTGCGAATCGTCGGGTTAGAATGCGAAGCACCCTTCGTTGCAGAAAGCAGCCGATGTACAACACAACTACGAAAACCCTTCTTGCCTGTTATCGACAGGAAAAGTTAGCCTCCCTATTTCTTGGTTTTAAGATTTTAGCTAATTTTACTGGAAAACACGAAGTTAAAATGTGTGGAACAAACCTGATTACAGAAGATCCATTCCCAGTTCTCGTCAATATTGAATTTGAATGAGAATTTCGCTAAATTAGTCAGCTATGGCCAAGTTGACTTCATTTATGGTAACCTATTTTTATCGCTAAATTTGGCGATATTTCGCCAAGTGTAACCAAGGTTGGCGAGAATTTAACGCTGGCGAATATGGATCTATAGTGTTAAGCATATATCAGTTGCAACGATGATTACAACAATTAAAGAAAATTTGTCTGAAAGCGTGTTCACTAAATCTCATAAATTAAACCCGTTTATGGAGGAACCCTGCAGTCTTGTTTCAAATGTCAGCCACCCTAAAATTTCAAACCGCTATATCTCAGCCATTTTTTAAGGACAAAACAAACTTGCTGCAGAATCCTTGGATCAAAGCCGAAGATTTAGCGTAAAATACTTTTGGATTTCTAATTTTTTTTACATATTTTTTTTGCATTTGAAATTTTTAAGTGGCTATCACAGCGCCCCCTACCGGCGAAATATCTCTAAATTCAACTGGGACATGGCCATAGTCAAAAACATATACATGAAATTTGGTTCAATTCTATGCATAACTGCATACACTTTTCGATGGTATAATAATAAAAATGGAACAAAAGTCGCTATCACAGCGCGTCCTTCCGGCGGAATATCCCCAAATTCAACTGGAACCTGCTGACCATAGCCAAAAACATATAAATGAAATTTGGTTCAATTTTATGCATAAGTTCATACACTTCGATACAAAGAAGACACTCACACGGACAGACAGTCATTTTGTAAAACATTTTTTTCGTAATCTCTAACCCCTAAAACGTGTAATCCATCGAAAACCGGAACTCGAAAAAAAGTCTTAAGGACTATTAGGAGTTACACCGTTACACGCAAGAATTACCTGATCCTACTCTCATTTTCTTTTAATAATAAATGATATAATTTCACAGAAATAACGATTTATATAGCAATAAGATTTAAAGTAAAAATATATTATTTTTGTTTCCATGAAAGAATATGTCTTGATAAAACAGGAAGAAAAAAAATAACAGTTTGCAATATATATATATAAAAGAATTATTAGTCGAATTAGCAAAAATTAAGAATTCACAAAAACTGACATTTATATTAGTCTAGCAACCAGCTTCTTATTTTCTTTGCAGTTAATTGACTAGCCCGGTGGTGACCATATTTATCTTGGGGACACCGAATAATATAAACAAAAATGTAATAGCCTAAAAAATACAAAGATCACTGTAACTGGGTCCTTTGCGCTTCGCGCTGATATATCATTAAAACAGCAATCACTATAATGATGTTCTGTGTGCTTCGCGCCCATAAACCATTAATACGGCAATAACTATAACGGGGGCTTTTATTCTATTTGTACGTCTTTAAAGCTGTTAATTTAATATGTGTTCTTATAAAATAACTATACGCATGAACAGGGAAACTTTATTGGAGGGAGCAAAGTTTTCTTTGAGGGTGGCAAAAATTTCTTTTGATTTCGTTGTGAATAGCTGAGAAGCAATTGATACATTTTATTAACACCATTTAAGATTTGCCAAAGTACTCATTAATGATAAATGCGTCTTATTTTGAGAATGTTACAAGCTACAATAGCAAGGCTTTCGCAAATATTATTAATAACTAGCCGCCTCTGGCGACCAGTTTGGTCTTCCTTAAATGTATGCTAATCATTGCACCATGTTACTTTTATTGATATAATCTAATTTACTTGCTTAATCCTTTGTCAAATAGGAATATTCTTATAGAGAAATCAAAAACTCTTTGCGACTAAGGCAGCATTTTGTGTTTTTTCTGTTATGTATTTCATCTTTCTTGACAGAAAGCGCTTGGCTCATTTACTTAGTCATTTATGCCTCCTGTCCGTTTGCAATAACGTCCGTAATTGGGTCCACTATCAATTGGCGCATTTTAGTTAATACAATTTGATGTAATGAAGTATTTTTTATTGCACAAATTTTGTTATGCAAATATTTTTAATAATTACTAATTTGCGTGTTTAAAGCGTTTAATAATGCTAATGCTAATATTTCTATTGTTGTCAAATTTGACAAGTTATTTTTGCTTTTGTGCAATTTCTTAAAACTTTTTTTCAGTCTGACCTGTGATAATTGACATACTTTGAATTAATGAATTCCTTAAGAGGTGATTGCCCCCCTCATTAGCCTTTCTCAAATGGCGTCCCTGCACATAAGACACAATGACTAAAGCGAGTTTGTTTTCATGTACTTTATCATATTGAAATTTTTAGCAATCAGAGTATTTTTAAGAAATTTACAGCATCAAAAGACAAGCAAGCACAAATATTTTTATAAAAATTTATACGGGACTACCAGAACAACGAGCTTCTCTCCCTGCCCCCCCCCCCCCCCCCAAAAAAAAAAAAAAAAAAAAAAACATTTATACATTTTAATCACCAAGTTGTCGCAGAGAAAACGAAAATAGCCATTCGATTGGTAAATTATGTGTTTTTTCAATTTATGTTTTAAAAAATTAATAAGTTAGGGGGTCCGTCTTCATACTGAAATCGTAAGAAACTTTGAAATGTTCAATACAAACGTCCACTTTTGACATATTTGGATTACCCGGCAAATTTTATCTTCGAATATCAAACAGGAAGTCATTCGGTGAAGTAAGTTGAGAAATTCAGCAGATTTGAAACTCCTAATGTTAAAAATGTTAAATGCCTTTTTAATAGTTACAAAACAAACTGCGATGGGAGTAGCTTTTTAACCATGCCTCAAAACTAATTCGCAGATTGACCTGTAATTTTGTATTCACATATTTAAAGCTTACTATGGAATTAATATTTGAAAAAAATATGTACTGTAACCTATAAAATTTTTAACAGAAATCGTTTTCTTGAAGTTTTAAATATGCGAACACAAAAATACAGGTCATTCCGCCAAGTAGTGTTTGTGTGATGCTTAAAAACTAACCGCATCGCAGTTGGATTTGAAATTATTAAAATGAAATTTAACATTTGGAATTCCAAGCTTTAAATCTGCATAATTCCTAAAATACTTCACCGAAGGGCTTCCCGTTTCGTATACCAATGTAAAATTTACAGAAGAATCCAAATGTGACGTCAAAAAATTGTGTTCGTATTGAAAATTTCAAAGTTTGGTACAATTTTAAAATGGAGATGACCTCTAAACTTATTTTATTAACATATATTGAAAGAAGACATAATTCCCAATCGAATAGCTATTTTATTTTTTCTCTATTTGTCGATTAAAATGTACGGAGTGTTGGTTCTCTCCACTCTCCATCTTTTTTCTTTTTCTATTTTGGAAGACGACGGTTACATTTTGTATGTTATACGTAATAATGTATCACCGAATTCGATAATATGTTTTTCCTCCTATAAGTCAGTTACAAATTTCCTTTTTTTAATAATATTTTGAAATATTATTACAATCAAATCCTTGAAGAAAGTTCATTAACGTCAATTAGGAAGTCTTTCCATTCGTTTCCCTCTATTTTTTGTTTTTATTTTGATGGCAGTATTTTTCAAAGTTAATTTGTACCCAAGCAAAAACAGTCGCGTCAGAACTTGACTGGCTAATTGCTCTTGGCTAAATTTTGCGGCGGATTTTCTAGCTGACGCTTGCTTTGCCCTTGGATATATTTTTTTCAGTCCGGGGATGCGGATTTGCTCTTCTCTCGCTCGAGTAATAAATCCTCCTTTAGAATCTTCTACCAGGAAAAGAGGTAATAACAAAAATTATATGTTTGGAAACTTTGTTTCCTAAAAGTTAAATTTGTTTCCAGTGCGTAGATTTCGTGAGTTTGTTGAAAATATAAAGGCGCAATTAGGTGTTGCCCACAACAGTTAGGCAAATTTGTAATTGCAATTATCTGCAATGTATATAATTTAATTGTATGTAACTGATTATAGTAACACACACTCAAGCACAAAAATTTCGTCAAATTATGGGATGGGGAGTATTTTGGCTACAGTGATGAATTCAGGGGGTGTCCCCCCCCCCGGAAGAATTGAGATTCTACGCTTTTAATGGTTAGAATACAATCCCCCCCCCCCTCCCCAGAGTCACAGAAATCCCTCCCGGTGAAAAGTGATTGAATTCAACACTGGATGCAAGAATTTTTTAAGGCATCTAATTGTAGTTATAATTAATTAGATATAATTAAGTTGTAATTATACTGCAGATAATTGCAATTACAAATTTGCTCACCTCTGCGCACAGACCCACACACCTAGATAAATTCTCAATAATAAAAGAAGAACAATTTCCACCCAGCTTATAAAGGTCATCTAAAAGTTTGTTAAAAAGAAGCAACATATTTTATTTAATACTAGCAGTAAACCCGTACTTCGCACGGAGAGAATGAAAAAAAAAAACATCAACTTTAAACGTAGAAAGATACAACGCTTTCCTCGATGAATATGACATATGTAAAGGTATATTGGCAATGGTAACTTCATCCATAAAAATGAAACATATTACAATGATATTGTAATCGGTTTTTCATTCACTTCCTGATACGCTAGAATTATAAAACATGCATACATATCTGTGTTTCCGATGACAATACATTAACTTTAATGTATTTTTCCGCTAGCCAGTAATGCTGCCAGCAGCGCCATTTATCGACGCTATTTTTAACTAAAATTTTGAAGTTTCTATATCAGATTCTAACGAGTTTTTTAATAAACATACCATTGGTTTCATGCTTCTATCTATCACCGTTTCAGAGTTATCTATTTTCTAAGTTAGGGGTCCTTCGTGGAACACCCTGTAAGTCTGCCTCAAGCATGGTGCGAAACTATAACATTCTAAGATTTTGAGAGGTTCTTTGCTACAATCTCATTAAAATTTTCATATCTTTGTCACTTATCAATAAACCTTTTATAGACCAAACCCCATGATTGCAGTTGGGAACACTGAAGTGAAAAAATTAGCAGTTATTCATGAAATATGGTGTTTATTGTTGAAAATTGAGTCTCTTAAGACAGCTTCGCAATTTCTCCTCGATTGAAAGTGAATTGAACTGATCAGAGTAAAAAAGAATAGAGTTGAATAAAGGCGACCTGAGCGTTCGCTCCTTCTTTCTCAATTTAAAATAAAACTAGATAGTACCTGTCAAGATTTGACGGTGAATAACTTGAGAGTTTCATTAGAAAAATGTTTGTATTTTTATTTAGTTGCTTTTAAATTAATTAAGTATTGAAAACTTGAAGAATTGCAATATTGTATAAGAGATTTTTATAGATATAAGGTGATAGATGTAGCTCCCAGTCTAAGATAATTAATGAAATGAAAGAATTTTAAACTTGTAATCTGTAACATATTATGCTTGCTTTTTAGCAGAATTTTAACTAAAAATATTAATTGAATGGGTGGGGCATTAATTTTTATTTGACAGTCTCATTTTTTTTGAAAAATTAACAGTATTTAGTATTTTTAAAAATTGTTTTAATTACATAACATTTAAAATTTTTCAATACTTTTATTTTTAGGAATCTCACTCGAAAACGCCGAAATTAAAATTTACTGCTAGCAGCTAACGATTTATAATATATATTTTTATTTACTTCAATTTAATTTAACAGTTTCATACATTATTTAATCATTAAACCATGGATATGTAGAAAATTCATTTTGTAGTTCCTAGAAGAATGTTTTCCTTCTTTCTATTGTCCTTTTTTTTTTTTTTAGGAAAATAATCACATATTTTTCTTAGTATACATACATATTCATGATAATGGTCATACAAAATATAGCAAAAAATTGTAGATAATTAATCAATAATAATTACATGCAATTTTTTTTATTTAAATATTTTTAATACGAATATTTTTTATTTATATTATATTTTTAATACAACTTTTAATTTGCAAAAACACTGTTGGGTGTTAAACTTTACTTAATCAAAAAGCATTTGTATAAAAAAAATACAAATTACATACGTAACTTCTTTTCAGTAACAAATGACAGTAATTGAAATTAATGCCAAAGCTAATGACAACCAACCTAAGCTAATGAATGCAGCCAAAGCTAATGAATGCAGAAATCATTCTGGAGAAAACAGATTCGAACCCACTTTCTTTGCAAAGAGACAGAGCTTAAGGGTCCTCTTCACGCACTTGAAAACACCTGCTCGCTAATGTTAATCCTATTGGGCATTATTTTTCTAATATCTCGTTTGCATTTGAATATTTTTAAATGATTTTTTTTTGCACTGGATAGCAGAGATCAATCTCTATTTTCACCATTGATTACTTTTTCAATTTTCTTTGAAGATTTTTTTTTACGAAGATACTTTTACTTTTGAAACCGGTTCCGAAAGTAAAAGCATCTTCGTAAAAAAAAAAAAAAATCTTCAAAAGAAAATCGAAAAAGTAATCAATGGTGGAAATAGATTGATCTCTGCTATCCAATGCAAAAAAAAAAAAAAAAAAGTTTAAAAATAATGCCCCATAGGATTAACATTAGTGAGCAGGGTTTTCAAGTGCGTGAAGAGGACCCTTAAACCAACGCCTAAGACCAATCAGCTATGCTGACCGTGTTCAAGTGTACCTTAAAACTGAAAATGTTTTAGATTTAATCTCACACATGCGCAAAAAGATCGAATTTGCACTGAAAATTTTAGCTAGTCATTTTAATATATAGAATTACCTACAGTCTATTTAAAATCTAAATTAATGTGTTAACATATATATATATATATATTTAAATAAACATTTTTGTGGTCGTACGAGCCTAGAGGATATACTAAAGTAAGAAAAAGTCTGCTTAAGTAAAAAAAAAAAAATGCTAAATTAAAAAAAAAAAAAAACTTCTGCTTCAGAACTCAGATCTACAATTGAAGATGAATGGTACAAAATCAATCTTGAACTGTGCCCAAAAATTAATGATATCTATAAAGATAAAATATTTACTGTCATCAAAAGCAATGGTGGGTGCACAAAATATTAAGTATTTGTTTCTTTATTTCTGTATTGTTTTTATTTTGCTGTCCTTAAAGTTTTTACACAGGTAGAAATAGTTTTTTTTTTTTTTTTTTTTTTTTTTTAATAACAAAATACAGATAAATTTTGACTTGTCTATTAGCTTTTTAACTTTATGATACACATTATAGTTCTTTTTTCCATCCAAATTTAAGATTTAACGAAAAAAAGGAACATTTTTTGCTGTCTTTAAAGTTTTTACATGCACTGCTAAATATAATATATGTAATATACATATTTTAGTTTATCACCTGCATCCAGGTAACACAAAAGTACCTTTTTTTTAAAAAAAATTAATTAATCTAGACTTAACTGAACTTAATACTGTAATATTATAATTATGCCAAGAATAAACAATGTGGGTGTTAATCTTATTACAAAAGTTCAATTGAATTAATTACTTTGATAACAAGATCATTAACAGTGTCTTATGCAGACTGAACAAAATTCTTTCGTTGCTTTTAATCTTTCATCTCATAAATATTTTTGTAAAAGGTTTTGTAAATTGTTAAATTTGATTTCTTTATTTTACATCATATATTAATTATTTTAAATAAAAGGCTGTTTTGTGCATTGCATAGTAATTTTTATTAAAGTTTAGAAGGAAAATTTTAAAGAGGACATGGTATAAAGACAGAGGCGTCACCCCCCCCCCCCCCCATGTGAATGTGTGAAAATTGAGCTTAGAGTTGGAAAATTTTAGATTTTTCAAAGACTTTTTTTTATATAATAATACAAAAGTGTAAAATTTTTATTGTTTTGATCACTAGGTTTCTGAGTGCAAAAACAATAAACAAAAAAGCAAGCCATACTTAATCGTTATTGTGTTTCTCGGTTCTACAACAATATCATACCTGACATCATCTATACAAAACTATCAAAAACATCTATACCTGAATTTCTATACTCCTGTATATCCAGACAACTAACTCTAATCCCCCATCCTTTATTTCCTTCAAAACTTTGGTCCTTTCTGAAAATTTTCAAAATAACACGATTGATTCTTTTTAAGAATCATTGACATTATTTTCATATGAAAAGCGATTTTGACTCGTACACAATAGCAAACAAAAAATTCGCAAACCTTAAACTAATGCTGGTTGATTAAAAACAAAAAGAAAATATTCCTTTCCCGTTAGATCTCCAAAATTAAATAAATGCTCCAATTAAAAAATATCCAACTGTCAGAAACAAAAATTGAACTACAAATTATTCGCATCTCTTCGATTGGCACCATATCACAGGTCGTCACCAGAGCAGTTATACAAAGGCTTTGGTCATCGCCGTCAATGACAGCCATTAATCTGTAAATAACACAAATTTTCTTTTAAAACAGAATTCTATTTTACACGTTTGTTACTTTCCCACATAACTTCCATGCATGTGGATGCATTTGTCCCAACGATGGATGTTTGAAAATCCCGATCTCATAGAACTCCGTCGGCTGCGAGAAGTGCCATAGTCACACAATGGAAATTGGAGGGTTACAGGTCCAGGTTTTATGGTGGGTGCTCCAAAACTTCCCAACTGTATCCCTGCAATTTTTCACGAACTGGGTCAGACAAGTGCTGTCATCCAATTTACATCTGTTCCTCGGCATTAAGAAGTTTGACCCTGGTGACGAACTCAAAAGGGCCGCGCGAAGGTGTCTCTTTTCGCAGCCGACAGAGTTCTATAAGACCAGGATTTTCAAAGTAATCCATCATTGGGACAAATGCCTCAAAATGCATGGAAATTAAGTGAAAAAAGTAATAAATGTGCAATACCTCGTTCAGACTAGGTCATTTAAGTGAACGAACAAACGTTTTTAAAGTGGACAATCCGTACTGAGGCATGGCTTCTTCATGCATTGCTACGGTGTTTGAGAACTTTCATTTAAGTCACTTACAGTTAAGTAACTTAAATCCTCTAGTCTGAATGAGGTATTATACTTCCATTTCATATTGTCATTAATTGTGTTTTTCTTTTTTTTTGTTTACATTATATGCGATACTTATTAACATGCCCTCGTATCTCTATTTTCATGCCGAATGATTTCAAGATAGGAAAATAGAAATTAATCTAGTTTTGATTTTAATTACTTAAATGAAAAAGGTGTATTTAAACTTGAATTAAACCAAAAAATAAAATTGTTTTTCGTTTCAGTATTTTTTTTTTAGGGGGGAGGGGGAGAGAGAAGGATTTTTTTTTACTCATAAGTATTATCGTTTTTGAGACATTCCACATATCATTTTAGTTGGAAAATTTTTTACTCCCCCCCCCCCCCCCCCAAAAAAAAAAAAAAAAAAGTTATCTGTAGCTATGTCCCTGTAAAGAGATTATTAATTATGCAGAAAGCTGAAAATTGTTTTATTACATGAAAATTTTAAGAAACATTGAGAAATTCTAATTTCTGACACATCCTTAAATACAGGTAAATTTTGAAGAAAAAAGAATCCAGAATAATTCAAATTTTATAAAATCCAAGTAAGAAGACAGCATTTTGTTTACTGTTTATTTCAACTATAGAGTAATACAATAACTAATTCATAACACAGTGAAAGAAGCAATTTTTTTTTTTCAAAAATAACATTTTAAAAGCAATTTAGATAAATTATTTTTCATTTATATAAATTGCTAATTAGTTTACTTCATTGCCTCATCTCACATGTATATCATCCCCCCCCCTCCTTAATTTTTAATCATCAAATGTACTATGTTGTATTATATTTTATTCAAGGATACAATAAACATCCAAAATAATGCAACTAAAGACTTTTCAATTTTTAAGAAAATAAGCTGCACGTGCACACATAAGACATGGAATTAGATAAAATAAAAATAAACAAAAAAAAAAAGGTTATATAGATATTTTTTAATTAAAAGGCATGAAATATTAAAATTAATATTTCGAATAGAGTAATAAAAATTAACCCATTGGAGGCTGATGATGTGTGTTGATGATGAATAAGTTAAATATAACACTAGTAATGGAGATAAAATTAAGTCAAATTTTTCTAAACATTGCAGGTTGTAAGTAGATATAATTCTGATTTTTGATTGCTTTACTTAATATTGTTCAAAAAAGTTTTTCCGCGTGCAAATTATTACACGCAAAATGGTACCTAATTAGTCCACAGAGTTAAGCTTTGGTCTTTAAATTTTCAACTTAGAATGAAGGAGTAAGGGATAAGACAAGGAAGTGTAGATAGCAACAGGGAACTTACAAAAACATTTTACCTCCAATGAGTTAATGTGTAGAAAGAAACAATACGGTGGACTCTTTAATTTGAACTCCATGAGACACAAAAAAATTTTTTCAAATTATCCAAATCATGCGATTTTAAAGAAAATTGAGAAGTGATTCATTGATCACAGGAAAGTCACCATTTATAATATAATTCTTATTTCTTTAATCTCATGATCTCTAGTTTTATATGTTTTATTTTATTTAAGGACTAACATGTTTAGGAGAGTGTCATTTTAAGCAAAATCATACTTCATCATAATAACTCATTCACCTGCTCATATAATTTTAACTTTTTATTTTATTTTTTAAGTAGTTTTAATACAGTTTAGATCACAACAAAACCAAGGCTAACTATTAAGTGGTTCATACAAATTTTTTACCTTCCATTGATTTCTGGATAATTGAGAAAAATAGGATGAAGTTTATTTTTTCAGCAATAAAAGTTCTGGTATTTATTTTAAATAGAATATATTAAATATATGAAAAAAAAATTCAGAAGCTTTGAATTATCCAAAATAGCAGATTGGAAATTCGAATTAGTGAATAATTTTTACACTGTTTTCAACTGTTAAGAAGAATAACTCTTATTCAAATTATCGAAGTTCAAACTAAATAAAGTTAACTATAAGCGGGAAAAAAAAATTGTGCATAAAATTACAACTTAAAACATAAATTTAACTATTTTAAACAATAAACTCAAGTTAAAATTGTTTTTATTAAATAAATGAATACAATTTTGACAAGGAAAAGACACATACAACTGAAAATGATGATTAACTAATGTCATGTTATTTAAATGATGTAACTACAAGGAAAAAAACAGTATAGGAAAACACTTAAACAAAAGGAATAGGGAAGGAGAATTAAAAAAAAATTTTTTTTTAATATTTTCCTACAGGGAGCAAGACACTGATGTACTTTTTTTAATAAATTTATTAAACTGTTAATGAATGGTGTTAAATTATTTTAACATGTTAAAAAAAAAAAAGCATCAATTGATATTTGTAATGTTTCAATTATTTGCCTTTATCTTTAAAAATATCTCAGTATCAAAACAATGCACCATTTTTAAACTTAAAAAGCATTTATTTACATATGTAACTCTTAATTTTACTTTGATCTTGAATAATTTAGTTACGGAGAATCTTAATCTCATTGTAAATAGATTTTCATCTCTAAATTATTTTTAATTTAAGAGCTTTTTGCTTTCTCTACAAATGCACTGAGATATTTTTAACATTACACAGCAAAAGAGGCAAATTTAACAGTATATATTTAACATACAGATAAATATATGTATATTACAATAAAAAATTCTAAATTTCAGATAAAAGTACTACTTTTTTACTTAAATATACTATTCATACTTGTATAATATGAACAAAATTCTGTGTGGTGCAGATAATAGTGATACACAATCAAAAATATGTTTTCCACATTATTTACATTTTCAGAAATAACACCATTTATACCTTTAAAAATTAGAAAAAAGAAATAAATATTGATGGCTGTCCAGACAACTGAAAGTTGTTTAGGAATCGAAGGCAACCACTTCCTTTTGCCTTAACTGAATAAGTAAATAATTGAGCCTGCCTGTAACTAGATTGAAAATAACAAATTCACAGCTGTTTTTTTAATGACTTTCCTCATGCAATTTTATCCTCATGTTAGCATTGCAATACGAATGTTTGATTATAACGAAGTTTTCTGTAGACCCTGTTAATTAGTTACAAGCAGACTCAAATATTCTTGGTCTTGATGATTAATTGGATTTAATCATTGAAGACATTTTCTATCTTTCAGTATCATGGCCTTTGCCATCAATATAAAATATATATATATATACATATATGAAAAAACAAAACAAATGAAAGAAAATTCAACTCTATGAATACAAACTAGTATCAAAGTCACACAAGTTATTAAAATTTTTTTTATTTAGTTTACTGAAGACAGGGTTCCTTAGACTATAGGGATTTGCAGAATTATGTTTGCAAAAGAAAATCACCAGTTTAATGCCATTAATATTAATGTTTTCCAGTATTTCAACTTAAAAAATGTAATGTTGGTATTTTTTTTTTTGGAAAAAAAAATGTTCATTACAAAATACTACAATGGAAAACATAAAAGAAGGATATGATAGCATATGTTGTACATTAAACAGAACATAAGAACCAAAATTAATAATTTATTTCATATCAAAAGCAAAATAGCAAAGCTAATCAAAATTTTAGTTATTACTTCAGGAGTATATGGACTCATTGAAAATATTGTTAATGGTATAAATATGTACAAAATTCTGATACATTAAAAATTAGAAGGTTTTATTTAGAGATACTCTGCAAAACATACAAAATTTGAAAGCATTCACAATAACACTTTCAAAAAAGTGAAAGGGATTTTTTTTTTTTTTTAAATAAGATTTATTTAAATATATATAATTTTGAATGAGAGTATAGTTTAAAACATGGATGCAAAAAGTCTATCCAAGCCAAGACTGAAAACTTTTTCATCTAGTAAGAATAACCAAATGAAAATAGGCTAGAAGATTTCTAATGTGTTGGTTATGGCTAAAAATTTATCTATAACAAGAATGAAAGTATGCACCCATGGTATAAAAAAATATTATGAAGAACCCTGTTATTTCATTGCGGCAGAACTTATTTTTTTTTTTAAATGAATAAGAAAAATCTGTATTTAAATTTAATGTATGCCATGTACTTTAATCATGAAAACATGGAGGTCAAAAATATATATAAAAGATATTGTGCAGAATCCTATAGTTATAAACTGAAAAGTAGAACGATAAGTAAATAAAGTACCAAAGAGTACCAAGCAAGTTATTTACAATTACTGCTACAACATTTAAAAAAGGAGGTGTGACCAAAAATCAACTCTACTACAAACAATACAGTAACAACTATGTACAAAAATATACACTATTCTTGTATCATAAAAGAAGTAGCATATAACAGCACCAATTGCTGGAAATGAAATATTTTAAATATAGGTCAATACCTTTTCCTACAAAACACATATGCTAACTCAAAAAAAAAAAAAGGGAAAAGGAAAAAGAAAGGGGTAGAAGAGAATAAGGATAATAGAAAATGTCCTTAACAGGTCTTTTGGTCTAGAATATTTAATTTTTTAAGACTTTTTCTTTTATTTTTAAACAAAATCTTAAGTTGTGGAATTGATTACTAATTAATATAATGAATGCATCAAAGTTCTCATACATCTTGGAATATATTAAGCAACATTTTGAAAAATAAAATTGTGTTAAGTTACAAATAGACACAGACACTATGGTATTTAAATTATGCAAATGAGAAATATCTGGTGATTTTTAAAATAAAATATTAACAGATGATACACAAATATCATCTAAATAAAGATTCTCAATGCATAGTCCAGTCAGCATTAATTATAAATGTAATATAATCAATAATTTGCTATACATTTGTATATATACATTGAAAAACTGGCTTATCTACATCTTTAAAAAATATTCTGAAATTTAAGCTGCAGAACATCAATAGTAGTGTTTCACATAATCTCATTTGTAAATTTTGCTTTTCATATAGACTTGTTTATGTACACAGTTATGACTTAAAGAACATTTTAGCAGAACGGGATAATTTTAAAGAAGAATGTTTAAACACAAACACAATTATTTCAAGTAACAAGTTAGAATGTTCCAGTTTTTCCAATAAAGTGTTTGAAATTTGCATGCAGTTTTAGACCAGCATTAAAAACTTCTTTATTAAGTAATATTTTGTTTCAGCATTTTAGTTTGTTTTTAATTTAATTAGAAATCTTTTCAGTTAAAATTGAATATTTAGTACAATAGTGTACTAACACTATTATACTTAAAAATTAAATATGGAGGAGGAAAGGCTAACAACTAAAAAGTATTATATTATCAATAAAAACAATTTAAATTTCAGTAAAAAAGTAATTTTTTTTAAGAATGGGAATGAATTAATTTATGAATAATATGCTTCTGGGTTAAGCATAAACTTAATTTAAATAAAATGCAATAGTCTTTCCTATATTAAAGACTAATTTTGACAAAATAAATTCAAAACAGAAAAAAAGTTTTGCTAAATACACACGAGGGTGGGATGGAAGACATTCACACATTAGTAATTACATGTTTATAGAGATTAGAATGTATAGTTCTACTCTGAAAAAAAGTATATACAATAGACTAGGAATCCTTTCTTTTTTGATTAGTCATTTAGCAAAAAGAAAGATTCACAAAATCTTAACACAAATGCACAAAATATGCATGTTTTAAACACAGTTTTAGTATGAATACTTCTATAAACCTCATTTATACCTGTTTATAATGAATAAGAAATGATCTACAGAAAAGTTCGTTATAATCACAATTCGTAATTGCTAACATGAAAAACTTACACGAGAAAATTTGGAAAGAGTACAACAGCTGTGAATTTGCTATTCCCAAATCCATTATAAACAGATATGAAAATATTACATATACATTGGAAAGATAATATAGCATCAAGAAGGAGAAACATAACAAAATAGAAAATATATCTACCATAACAGAGAAAAAAAAACTCAAAGCATTTTCGGAACAATTCAGCGGTTTAATTTATTTTGTCATTAAAAACAGAACATTAGAGTGAGAAAGACAAAAAGAAATGCAATCATGAAGATCTGTTAACCAACAAGTCAAAATAAGTAAAAGTTGGTCAATAAAGTGCCAGTAAACTGGATAATGTATTCACATATAAATTATACATGCACTAAGATAACAGAAGAGAAAACTGAAAGAATAAAATGCTAAAGATGCACACAGAAGCAATCATTTCAAAAAGTTATTTTGCAAAGATAGCTTGTGTTAGAATAGAACCATATTTTGATTTATGTAAGGAATACATAGCCAATCTCGTGCTGTACAAAAATAACAAAAATAAAGCTCATGCTTCACATTAACACTCAAGAAATGAAGCTCTTTAAATTACACAAGAACACGTTAGTCCCAGTTTTGACTAAAGGATTAAACTATTTAAATGAACATATTTAATAGCTTGGTTTTAAATGTCAAGTGGGAATTAGATTTCATGAAAATATCTCTAAACAATATTTAATTTTAAATAGAACCAATTATATAATATATATATATATATATTTTTTGCAATTGAGCACATTTATATAAATTACTTTATATATATATTAATTAGGCTTAAATTAATTCCACATAAGGAGAATAGCTGAAATTTATGAAGCAATTTAAAGTTGATTCTATAAAATACATTTGGGAAGTTGTCTTTTGAAATATATTGTATTTCAAAATATACAGAAACTGGTAGCAGATGCTGTGCAGCACGGCAGCGAGTGCTGCAGATTATTTTAAACCTTGCAGATTTACTCGCTTAATAATAAATTCTGAGCTTAAAAAAATTGCTAAAATTTATTTTATTTCAAGCATTATTGTTTTTCTTATTACATTTTGATTGTAAATGCAACTTTTGCTTATTTTATGGATTACTAAAGGTTCATATGATAGTAGCTTGGTTTATTCTTGTTGGGTCGCAGATAAATTTTGGTTTGCTGCAGATTGACACAGAAAATTCTGCTACTAGGTAAAGAACTTTAAATATTTTTCTAAATTAAATTCTGTACAAGATTTTGTTATTAGAATTTATTTTGTTTCCAAATATGACTGAAATCTAATATCATCTGATCTACATGCAATAAATTGAATTAATGTTGAAGAGGTGGGAGGGGAGAGAGAGAAGAATGATTATTAAAAAATATATATTGATATTTTTCTTTTCAAAGTTTGCACAGACATCAAGCTATCAAAGCAAAACAAATTCAAGACTATTTCCAAAAAATCTCAAACTGTTCTAACTTATGATATTAAAGCAAATTGTGCTCAACTGCAATACTTACAAATTAGCGGGAAATGAACAAAAAGTAACAGAAATAAAAAATAAATAAAATGACCAAGATAAATTACAAATCGCACTGATGAAACACCAATTAGCAAACATCACTTCAAGTGTTTTTAACAGTATTTTCTGCTTTGAGCCAAATAAGAAAAATGCAGATTACTCATCTGAACTTTTCTTACTTTCACCCAATATTCCAATTAAGATAAAGTTCTTATCAGTAAGAACTTTGTTAGTACATTCATGAAAACATACAGTTTCTTTTATTTATATCCATATAATGATCAATATAAAGATAAATATCAAAATATGTAACAATGTATCTTAAACAAAACAAATATTCAGAAGAAAGAAATATTAAGTGAAAATATTGTCAGAGTATCATTTTATTC
The DNA here is from genome assembly GCA_963931845.1 of Maratus michaelseni. Lineage (NCBI taxonomy): Eukaryota > Metazoa > Arthropoda > Arachnida > Araneae > Salticidae > Maratus > Maratus michaelseni. Next base: position 317,445,046 of record OZ007587.1, on the reverse strand, counting down.
TTAGTGATATAGCTCAGATAGATAATTAAAACAAAGGGTGAGAATGATAATAAAATGGCATTATATTAAGCTCCAATGATATAATTTTCCATTTTCTTAATGGAAAATTGGACTTTGTACAATTTATACCACCAAATATTGGTGAAGTGTCAAACTGCAATAAAAACCTATGTAACAGATGATTTTTAAATGGAATGAAGATTTCTAAATCTGTTTCATTGATGGTAGTTGTATATCAAGCAATCTCATTTTCTTTTCGTATTCTTGCCGGGCAAGCATTAATTCCTGATCAATAGCTCTTAATTTTGCATTATGCTCTTCCTCAATAGCTTTTAACCTTGCATTATGCTCTTCCTGCATGAACCTCAAACGTGCTTCATGCTCTTCTCTTTCGAACTGAGCTTTTTCAGAATCTGCATCAACTTTTGATTGAGTCTCTCTCTGTAACAGAAGTAACTGATCTTTATACAGTTGTAAAATGGCTTCATGCTCAATTTTCAAATTATCCAGACGTTTTTGATGATATTTTTCAACTAATTTATCAATGACACTATTTGCTGCCTGGTGTGCAGAATCAACAGCCGATTCAGTAAAATAAATAATCTGTTGCTGACCATCGGCCACCTGTAAAAGAAGCATAATTTAAAATATATAAAGTTACAGTAAAAACGGAATTATTAAATTGATTATGCAAAAATGCTAAAACATGAATATATACATCATTAAAAACATATTTTTAAATTGGAGCAAATCTATGACAATCAGTTGAGAAAATAAAAGCCTAGAATAAAATTTTACAAACATATAAGGAAAGGGCAGCTGATGTCACTGTTGGTCAAATTACTGTTGGATAGCAAGAAACACCTGCCCATTCTTTATGGCTCCTACTATACACATGAGTACAGACAATTTGATTGGTCTACATTTAACATGGCGACATAGGCCAATCATATAATAGACATGTCGATTCTCGCAATGATTGCTACGACAAAAATTCAATGGTAGATTGGTTGCAGAAGTGTTTGTTTATAAACATGCCGTTTTCTTATTGGCAGTCAATAAAACAGACAGGCCACAGCAAGAACAATAGACATACAGGTTCAGGTGAGCGGGATGGCCTACTGATTGGCTACAGCTCTACTACTAGCCCTGCTCAGCAGGGGTTATTCGTTATTTCATGGACCTCAACTAAGAGGCAGGACCCAGCCAAACCCCTGAAAAAAGCTGGCCTTTATTTATTTAAACTTGAAAAAAAGAATATATACAAAAGCAATCACGACTTACTGCTTACGGACGAACCTTGAATCATTATTTCATTACATGGCTTAGTATAAATTAGAATTAACAAAATTGATTTATCTAACTTTTACAATGAAATTCTATTTACAAATTGAAATAATAAAAGTATAACATTTGAGACATTTATTGAATTATAATAGAAAACCATGGTTATTAATTAGCCAAATTAAATGTTCAAATAAACACTATTTATACATACAGTGAAGCACCGTTTATACGTTTTTTAAGGGACCAAGAAACAACAAAAAAAAAAAAACGTATAAACGAAATTTACAAAAGTACGAACATTTCCGTAGTTACCAACAATAAAAAAATCAGAGAAAAATTAAAATACTTGAAATACAAGAGGTATGTAACACTGAACTTCTTATATTCCGGATATAATTTACAACTTACAATATTTCATATTCATTCACCATGTACAAAATATTTTGTTATTTTAGGCTGTACAGAATTTTTGGAATGAACATAAAAAAGTTCATTGTTCACAGTTAAAAGTGCCATCTTAACATTATCATTCAAATCACTGCTAATGAAGTATTCTCTTGCATGGTGTTAAAACCCACCAAAGCTTGTTGAAAACTTGGCAGTGGCTTTTCAGTGCAGTTATCCTCTTCTTCACTGCTAGTGTTTATCTTTTGCGATCATTTCATCGATTGTTAGAAGAGAACATGTTGCAAGTTCTGAATTACATTGCACAAAATCTTCAAATGTAGTAACATCACTTAAATTTGACCAGTTTTCTGGTAGAGCAAAATGATCAGGTTAGGAGTTTTCAATAGGATTGACATCCCCCACAGTTAAAAATCCGCCAAGGGCGAAGCAGTTTTTTATCGTTTTGAGTAAAACATTTTGCCAAGCCGTCATTATGAAATTCATGACTTGTAAGATGTTAATGTTCACATTTTCGAAGTCACTGTGGTCTAAACTGGCGATAGCTGTTTTCACCAAAAGTTTTCGATAATGTTGCTTTAGGGATTTTATGACTCCTAAATCCAGTGGCTGCAATTTGCTGGTACAATCGGCAGGGAAAAATTTGATTATGAATTATAAAGATTTGATTATGAAGAATGTGTTATGTTTTTCTAGAAAGTCCATATCAGGTGGATGAGCTGGACACTGATCAATGAATAAAATGATTCGCCGCTTCTGGTTTCGCATTTTCTCATCTAATTCTTATAATCAATCAGTAAAGAAGGACATTGTCATTCATTATTTTTTATTGGCCATGTACATTGTTGGTAATGTTTTCACATTTTTGAGGCAGCGGGACTTTTTTGATTTCCCAATAATCAAAGGAGGCAATTTTTCTCATCCATTTGCATTGGTTAAAGTGTGATTAACACTGTTAATCACACTTTACTCTTTTTTCCACCATGACACTTATCTGATTTGATTGAAAGAGTTTTAGATGGCAGAAGATTATAAAACAAACTGGTATCATCTGCATTGAAAATGTCTTTTTGTTCATATCCTTTTATACCAGGTCTGGTATAGGTGAAAATTAGCAGTCGCCACTCGCCACGTGGCGATTAAAGTTTAAAAGTTGGCGATTAAAAAATCAGCCATCGATCGCCACCCTAGTCGCCACTCGCCAAGTGGCGATTAAAAAATCTGTTATCGATCGCCGAGTGAAAAACACCATTTTTCATGGAAATATGCATCTCTACATTGATTACATCTAATTAGAGAACTGGTTAATTCTTTTTCCTACCAGATGCAAACAGATTTCAATGACTTAGCTGTATTTTCAATATTTCGGCTTTTTCTCATGTGCTCTTTAGTTGGGTTATTTTTTCAAGAAATACAGTTTTATTCTGCAAAATATATTCATCAGCTTTGATTCCACATGCATTTCAAGTAATTTATTCCTTTTTTCCCCACCGGATACAAGCGGATTTTAAGGACATTTCAGTATCTTCAATATTTCGACTCCTGCCACATGCTCACCAGTTGGATTATTTTTCTTCAAGAGATACTGTTTAACCATGCGAAATACACTCATACTCACTCATACAATAGGTATAAAACTCTTATTGAAAAATATGTTTATATACAAATACAACGATTATAATTTATCTAGATGTCAAGGAAGTTTGAAACATAATAGTGGCCACTAACTTTAAAAAGTGATCACTAATGAAACTGAGTATACCGGCCACTGGCTACTAACTAAATTTTCCAGTTTTCACCTATAAGGTCTGGCAATTTGTTTTGAATCCAATCATCCACTGTTTCTCAATCAACATCTCCAGACTCTCCACTTACAGTTTTGCCTGTTACGCTATGTCTTAATTTAAACTTTTGAAGTCATCCTGAAGAAAATGATGCATCGTATTCCACATTCAGCTTCTTCGAAATTTCTCGTGCTTACTCCATAAGCAAAGGACTGCTGCTAATGGGAAGTTTTACACTACGACATTGATTAAACCACTGTAAAAGTAATTTTTCAACATCAGCAATTTTCTGCTTTGGACTCTCAGGTTTTTTTAAGCATTACATCCACTTTCATCATGGCTTTCCTTGATGATCTTATGCTTATAAATTAGCGTGTTTAAAGTTGAAACTAGCAAACCTAATTCTTTGGCAAGATCCACTCTTTTTAAATGTTGGTTTTCATCCACTTTTTTTTAAATGCACATTTTCTCCTTCAACGACAGATTTTCTATTACGCGAAGTCATCATGAACTGCTAGTGAACGATACAAATCCAGACACTGAAGCTGCCAGAAAAAGAACTTGTCTTGTTGGGCCTGGGGAAAGCACAACAACCCTTATCTATAAAAGGGGGGGGGGGGGGGGTGTCCACATTCCTTAGGGGTACGGCTTTGAGTAGATGTTGGTCAAGGTCACGTGCCTTTTGTAAGACTGGACAATCGGGAGTTGGGAATCGGAGGTTGAAATGCACATTTTCTCTCTTCTTGACTTGTTGAAAAAACGTATAAAGAAAATTTGAAATTTAAGGAAAAAGTGTAAAAATGAAATTATTTAACGTTAATATCCATTGGATTTTGCCAGGACCATGCAAAAACGGTATAAATGATAAAAACGTATAAGCGGTGCTCCACTGTATATATCAAAATACAAAACAGAAACAAACAGAATAATAGAAGAATGAAATAAATGAAAATATCAAATTAGTTACCAATATAAATTTACATTAAGATGTCTTTAAATTAAAAACTTAAATTTAAATGTAATAATCTAAAGTTAGAAGCAAAATTAAGACATAATTGACTATATCTAAAAATGTGTTTTTTTTTTTCCCCCTGCTGCCTCATCTTAAAGAAACAGGGTAAAATACCAAATTAACATATAAATGAATGCTTATAAAAGTGTTTTAACTGTTTTTACTTTTATTTATAGTTTTTTAAAATCTGGTTATGCTAGTTATGGACCTTCTGCTTTTTATAAGGTGGTTATCAAATGACCTGCTCAACAATGACGCTTATAACTCTATGACACATTTTCGGACTCATTTTTAAACACAAAGGCATAAAATTGGCAGACCTGACTATCTAAGTGACTTGGAATCGAAATGAGTTTCACATTTTTAGGTAAATAAATTATCTATAGAGTTATAAGAGATTTATGTCACATGATGACACTTTTTCCTTTTATTATGCTGCCACATTGGGAATCCGATCCCTCCCATCCCTTTCAACCCTACCCAGGGTTCATACTTTCTTTACATGATAAAATTCAAGCACCTTACCCAAAATTCAAGCACCTTTTCAGAAATGAAAATTTTAACATTACAAAATACTATGTCTGTTTGTATAACGCAAATATATAAAGGGAAAAAAATTTCATTTTCATATGTTTTCAGGTGAATGCCATACATAACATATAGTATCAAAGTCTTAAATGTGAAATGTTATGAGAAAGTCTCTGAAAAATACCGAAAATACTTTTGCAGTATACTTTGAAAGTTATCTGTGCTAACACTAGACAAATGTAGACACTTGATAATTTTGCACTGCTATGATACACACAATTTTAAATAAAATAAAAAAAACTAAACAATTTTTCATACTTTACCTTAATTTGAAAACATCCACTAAATCATTTTACAAAAAGGTATATTAAAACACACACACACAAAGAAAAATTTGCATGTTTCAGCATGAATAATTTACTGAATTTTAAATACAAGACTTTTTTCAGCTTTTAAGCTTTTTAACTGCCTCTTCTATTTTTTCATCTAAAATTTTAACTTCAGCCTGTTTTTCTTTTACGGTTTTTCTCAGGCTGTTTGACTGTATGCAGAAAGTCATTTTCTTTGTAGACTCTGCCTTCAAAGACAACTCATCCGCTAAATCCAGAAGTTCTTTGATGTCAACTTCCAGACATTTTTTCTTTTTCTTTGTCATCTAAATCATCTTCAAGCTTTCTTTTCTTGTTCTCAGTGAGACATTTTTCCTTCTCTTTTTGCTGATCTTTCAGGTACATCATGTACCTTTGTCTACCACTGGATGCAGACGAAAGTAGCTCTTTTGTTATAGGTACTTTAAGCACGCCACCACAATACTCTATATGATCTTTTATAATTCTTAAAGAAATATAGGAATTTTCTTTTAGGTTTTCCACTTCCATATTTTTGTTTATAGAGAATCCTCTCTCGACAGAAGCTTGTCCATGGGACAAAAGCAACACAAGTTTGGTCACACGGAAGGCTTTAACGTGTCCTTTAACACACATTTGATCATAAGAAAATCATCTAATCTATCTGTCGATTCATTAAAGCTCATGAAAACTGATAAGTTTGTTGTTTAAAGGAAATCTTGATAATCCAGAAGAGTGGTTTCACAGTCATCTTCTGGGATCCAATCATTTTCTTGGAAGGCATTTATAATGGATTTCATTAGTGAAATGCAATTTTCTTTGTTCCGTGCAATTTTACCAGGATTCAAACAAGATGAATTGCGTACAATACTATAATTTATTGAGCTTTTTTCGATGATTTTTTTCATCATTGCACAAATGAAGTTCCTTATTTCTTGCTTCAGAGCAATAATGTCACTTTCTTTCACAGATTTCTTTTCTGTTAAGATTTTTGAGTAATTTTTCCCCAGTGAATCCAGTTTCTATTTTAGCAATGGAATTCAACATATCAGTTTTGAATTTAAACTGAGAAAATTTCGAAACTGTTACATTTTTTATTTCACCATCCTTAAGTATTTTGTAATTCAGTAAGCATGACCGAATTAACTTTGTTAAATCAGCGGCAAAAAATGACAGCACAGGTTTTTTAGTTTGATATTTCGTCATGAAAAGCTGCACCAAAGATGCAACTGATGAGAGAAAATGCAACTTAACAATTCATCTTTTAAAAAAGATTTTATGGAGTCATATATGCAATTGTTGGGATTGGGATTTTTTTTTTTTTTTTTTTTTTTTTTGACACAAGAGATGAATGATTTTAAATCTTCCAAGATTTCAATGGCTCTTTTTATAGCTGGTAGGCTGTCAAGCCATCTATGTCTGCAGAACTTCAAGGCAGTCTTGCCAGTTGATAATACTTCATAATAATCTTGAAGCCTTGCTGGAGAGTACTTGAATAGCCTATGCAAATTAATTAAAAATACATCCATTTGCCAATTTGAAGAAGCTCCACTAGCTTTAAATGCATTATGTAACGCATGCAAGCTGCAGGTAACTATATTTAGTATACCATGATCATACTTTTTTTGGAGATTTTCATATACCTTCCAGTTTACAGCTGGTCCATCCATGGATAACTGCACAATATTTCCCAAATTAAAATTACTAAGTGCAGTTTTTATGCCATTAAGCAAGTCATTTGCTGTTGAATGACCCAAAAAAAACAATTTATGTACCTAGTACATACCTGGTTTAAGCTTGGATGCCAAAATCGGACTAATAAATCCATTTGCTTGGACTGTGTCGATTTATTCGGCGTTTCATCAAATAATACAGTGAAATGACCTTTGTCCACTAATTTGATTAAGAGATCTTTAAAATGTGGTGCAATGCCAAAACAACATAAGTAAGTACATTTCGCTGATGATAATGTAAATTGTTTAGCTATATTGCTATCTGTGAACACAATTTTCAGTACATCGCCTACTTCTGAGCAAGAATTGTAGGAGTAATTTGAAGTCACACATTTTAATGCCCACAAAACCTCAGCTGTTAAAACTTCTTTGCCAGCCATAAAATCACTTATAGATTTAGGTTTAGATGATAAGGCAGGAGCTTGTGATGATGATAGCACAGACACTTGTGAGGTTGAAGGAACAGACATTTCTGAGGTTGACAATGGTAAAGATGTAGAAGATTCTAACTCCTCAGAGTGCTGTTGCAATAAAATAGGTACTTTTCCACAGTCAAAAACAGATTTTTGCATCTTTGAAGTAGCCAGTAACTTTTTGTGTTGAGCTCATAGAAAATTAAAATTATTCAATGTCGCTATGCATCATAATACAAAATTCACACTATTACTAAGTAATTTACTTTCTTCTACCTTTACAAGAAAAAAGTATTGGATTCATGAAAATTCTTTACTTTCGGTTTTCGACGAATTTATACGTTTTAGAACGTCCTGAACACGATTTGACTGTTTTTAGAAAGTGTCTGTCTGTATGTGACAAAAATTTTGTGGGCATTCTATCTCAAGAACTAATGCACTAAATTTAATAAAACTTTATATTCAGTTAGTTCTTGATACAAATTGGTGCTGATTAGTTTTTGGTGAAAATCGCCCAACAGGTGGTGCCGCTTTCGAAAGTAGTGGAGCCAACGATCACAGGTTTGTTTTGAAATATTTTCATATAAAAATAAGAATTCGTCCGGGGAACCGGCAACATCGGGCCGAACACACGGAAATAAGCAGCCAAAGTCAGTAGAGGTCTCGATTCGTTTTGAAAGATTTTTGTTTTAAAATCATACAAATTTAATTGGGGCCCGGGCAACGCTGGGCAGGTCAACTAGTATGCAATAAAAACAACACTAATTAATAAATCAATTCACTATGCGAATATTGTCAGAACTAAATTTAGGAATGGGACAATTTTTCTTTCTTTTTGGCGGGAGTTCAATCATTGCGTTTTGATTAACAAATAAGTATTTGATTAATCAAAACAAAATCACGCAACAAAAATGAATTTCATTATTTTTCTTAAAACTAAAATTAAAGTAAATCCAAATAATTTAAATTATCTAATTAAAACAATTAGAATTAGAACAAGGGAGGCGACCTTTTCTGTCTCCCATTTGCTGGTACCCATGATTCACGACACGTGAATAACATTGCTATATCACATCGCCTCCAATCTTCCTCACATTTTACAATAGGTATCAGAATTATATGTTTATTGTTATGGAAAACACTTCCCTCTCATATGACTTGTTAATGCAGATTCTCCCATATTCTCCAATTGCCGGGTAACACAGCATAACTTGCATCGGAACTGGTATATGCACTATTCGGTACTGCTTCTAACCAACACTTGTATTCTTCTCGTTCTAACAACAAGTCACTGAAATTGCACGTTCTAGGCATCGTTATAGCATCGATCTCAACAAATAATTACTACTACAGATCTACAGAATGCACTACAGATGAAAACTACTTGTTGTGAAAACTGGCGTACATGCATGTGTGCATGCGTCAACTGACCGAGTTTTAGCATTGCAATAGGTGTAGCAATATTGAAGAAACAGAACGTACAAAGGAAGAAAGATAAGAACAAAATTTCTGATCTTGCTGTCAGTAGTAGTAACAAGTTACCCTTCTTTTCATTTTTCTTTTGTTAGCTTAATCCTATAGAGGGAAGGGAGAAGCGACAAATGCTCATACTCTGAACCCCTGAAAAGAAAACGATCTCAAAACAAATATTTTCGCCTTTTTTTTTTTAAATTTAAGCTTGCAATTATATTTTATTTTGAATATCTGAATAAGAAAAATTAAGCACCTATAAAAAAAAAATAATGAAAATTAAGCACCTTCATTAAAATATAAACAAATTCAAGCACTTTCAAGGACTTTTTTTCTCTCTTAAAAATTCAAGGACTTTCAAGCACTTTCAAGCACCGTATGAACCCTGCCTACCCCGTCAAATAGGTTCCAGAGCTTTCGACTTGACCTCTCCACAATTCACAATACTATCAGCTAAATCAGACAAGATTCTAATTCACATCTCTTTCACATACGTAATAAGCGTGAAAATGTTTCTCTTTATTTTTTTTTTTTGCAAGTCCGGAATGAGCACGGATAATCCACAAACCGGATAATCGAGAGTATACTGTATATATCTATATTATTAATGTTCGGAAACGTCTGTGTGTCTGTACGTGAAAAAACTCGGCAACCGTAGCGAGTAGCAAAGCGCTTTTTGTTTCAAAAAATTCGGAAAAATCCCGGGATTGGTGGTACTCAGTAGCGAAGAAATCGGCCCCTAATTAAGAACGTTATTAATTAAAAACCTCATCAAAATTAGCAAAACAAGGAACAGTTTTATCGAAACCCGAAAAGAAAATTTCCGTTTTGATAATCGGAGACATCCAAATTGTCTCTTTTTGACGCATCATCGAATAAAAAAATCTACCAGAGGTATCGATCCGAAAATCGGGGTACTCATGCAGCCGATTTTTGTCATTCCAAAAATTCAATTTTTTTTTTTAAATTCGGACCGTAACTTTTCTTTATTTCGGCCAAAAACTGACCAGACATCCAACATTGACCCCAGATGGGAAAAAAGGTTGCTGGAAAGAATGCCGGGTTGACACATCCGAGGTCAAATCGCTCCATTCCTTTTTAAAACAAGTGGAAATAATGACTCTACATTCATGAAAATTTGCACACCTGTGTAAAAAAAAAAAAAAAAAAAAATCTCAAATTCAACAAAAACAAATTTCATAAAAATCGACCAATAACTTTTAAAGATATCAATTAAAACTCATTAATGAAAATGAAAAATGAATTTATTTCTATTTCAACTTGGAAGAAGTAAAATATTTGCAGGTGTTGTCATCAGACATTTGGACGCCTTTCTGCCAAAAGAGATAAATTGATAAAAAGATGCATTTTAAAATGATTCCAGTTTTTATGGGCAATATATATATTTTTTAAATGTCGGATTTTCGAATCTGAAAAATATGAATAATTGCTCTGAGTGATCTGGCATTTCAGGGATTCAAAAAATTTTCGAATTCCGACCATAATTTTTGATTTTAGCAAAATCCTGATTTTTGCATAGGGAAAATAAAAGAAAAAGAAGCTAAGGAATTAGCTATTTCTTTTCAAAATATCTCCCGTCGTATGGGTCCCATCGCGAAGCGGTATGGCTCATTCGACTCGACATCAATAGCGCTTACATATTTTAGTTTCCAGTTCCACCACCAGTGGACGCTTCCGTAAATCTGGTTCTATGGACCCAATTACGACGGGGTTTGGCTCTTTCGACTGGATTTGAATAGCTTTACAGATTTGGGTTATGTTCGCATAGAACAGATTGCACCCCCTGGTGGTGGTAGGTGTAATTAAAGAATTTTGCCGCTAACTCGTGTTCTATGGGTCACATCACTACGCGGTTTGGTTCAATCAACTCGGCATCGATAGAGTTTATCGATTTCAGTTTGTTTCTTCACCACCAGGGGACGCTTTCCTATCTCCGGTTCTATGGGCACGAAGACGACGGGGTATGGCTCATTTGACTCGACATCGAAAGCCTTAACGATTTCAGTTATGATCGTATAAAAAGATTGCGCCACCTGGTGGTGGAAGGTGGAACTAATGTATATTGCAGCGTGTGCGCAGCACGACTGCTATACGGTGCATCAGGCAGCGGGGACCCGAGCCGGAGGTTTGTTCAGTTAGAGGTTTATACTATTCGATGTGCAAATTAAGGGATTATCCGGTGCATGCATAGCACGACCGGTATACGGTGCTGAAGGCAGAGGGGACCCGGTTCGGAGGTTCGAGGTGGATGCGAGCCAGAGGGTCGTTCGTTTCGATGTTTTATAAAAAAAGGATTTTTCAAAATATTTGAGGCACCGATGTAAATTAGGGGCCCGCTAGCGGGCAAAGCCAGCTAGTATATATATTAAATTATCGATATATGAAAAAAAAAAAAAAAAAAAAATTGGTGGTTTTAATTATTGGGAGTGCTAATTTCTCCTCTACCTCTGTTTTTCTTACAGTTTACTCATTTCTCTAATCAAAGGCAACTAAGAATTGTGAATTTAAGATGCAAAAGTGTATCAATTACTTTTAATCAAATTAAAGCTTTCATTTTGAAAATTACTTAACTTTATAATAAATGTGTTTCAATAACTTTATAGAATGTATATAAAATATTTCAAAGGCATTCCCCATCCCACACACCAAGTAATCATACAACTAAAACGAAATATTTTTAACTATCTTATAATTTGAATTTTAAGAGTAAAATTGTGCTAGAATATTAAACATCAGGTAATTAGAAAAACACCGAAAAAAAAATTATCACTTTACAATTCTTTTACATATACAGTATACTCTCGATATCTCGAAAACCTTGATATGTCGAAAAATTATTTTTCCCCTTGATATTACATATTCATCTAATGTTAATTTTAATTCTTATCTCGAAAAGTTTTCACTCAAAACCTTGTTATGTCGAATATTTTTCGAAGTAAAGATATTAATTTTTCCTGAAAAATCGCCGTTCATTTGTATCCAAGAAAATAAAAGTATGTTTCTAAGAATCTCTCACACCCTTCATTATCTCTCTGAGGGATCAGGAACGATTTCGATAAGTCCATCTGGTCACTTGAAAGGCAAACAAAGGGAGAAAAACTAGTCGTTCCTTGTCACATGGGTGGCATTTTTGGGAGGGAATGAATGAGGGGGCGGGTGAAGAAAGATGCATGCGGTAAATTGTCTCGCCAAATCACATATCTTGCCAATGATAATTCAACTATCCAATCATTTGTCACTCATGTTTGTTGCTTAGGTCAAGTGTGTTGTTCTAAATTGGTCAGAATTTACTGCATATGGTTAAGGTATTCGCGAAAAACGTTAGTGAATTGATAAAACGTGTTCGTGAATCGCCAGTTCTAACCTCAAAAATGGAAAGTTTGAAAGAAAATAAAGCAGTGAGCATTAAGCGAAAGTTGAACGTGTTAACAATTGAAAAAAAGGTAGAAATTTTAGAGGCTGTAGATAAAGGTGGGAAAAAGGGACAAATCGCAAAGGATTTCAAAATTCCAGCATCGACTTTATCGACGATTTTGAAAGACAGAAAAAAGATTGAGAAATTTTACGAGCAGGAAAAAGGAGCCACAAAGAAGATTAGGAAGGCTGCATATCCCGATTTAGAAGAATGCCTAATAAATTGGTTTAAACAGTGCAGAGATCGTAATGTCCCTCTTGGAGGTAATGTTTTGAAAGAAAAGGCCGAACATTTTGCAGAAAAACTGGGACACAAGGATTTTAAATGCAGTAATGGATGGTTGGAGAACTTTAAAAAACGCCACAACATTGTTTTTCGAAAATTGTGCGGTGAGAGCCAATCAGTGAGCGATGAACTTTGTTCAGAATGGATTAAAAAACTTCATGCTCTTTTGAAAGATTATTCCCCGGACAACATTTACAATGTCGATGAGACAGGGCTTTTCTTTAAAGCACTACCGGACAAAACTGCAGTTTTCAAAGGAGAAGCGTGCCACGGAGGAAAGCAGAGTAAAGAGCGAGTAACATTACTGTTAGCTGCCAACATGAGTGGGACCGAGAAGTTAACCCCCTTGATGATTGGAAAATCCAGAAACCCAAGATGCTTTAAAGGAATGAAGTCCTTTCCTCTTCATTACAAAGCGAATAAAAAGGCTTGGATGACAAGCGAATATTTTTCAGACTGGCTGAAGCAAATAAATAAGAATATGTGCAAAAAGAAGAAGAAAATCTTACTTTTCATCGACAACTGCAAAGCTCACGGCATTATCCCAGAATTGAAAGCGGTGAAAGTAGTTTTCCTCCCACCAAACACCACTTCAAAGCTGCAACCTCTCGATCAAGGGATAATCAGAAGTTTCAAAGTTGGATACAGGAAGGAGGTAGTGAAGAAGATCGTAGATGCCATCGATAGGAAAGAGGAAATTACGCCATTAAACATTCTTGATTGCATGAGGATGGCTGACCGTGCTTGGAGGGACGTCATTCAAAAGACTATCATAAACTGTTTTAGAAAAGCTGGCTTTGTGAAAGAAGCAGAAAATGAAATTGAATGGGACGAGGAACAAGAAAGCAGCGCTGAACCCGAAAATGAAATGCAGTGCGAAGAATGGGGGAAATTTTCAAAATCACTCAATCTTTCCGAAAACATAACTATAGAAGATTTCACTGAATTAGACGCTGACGTCGAAGTCTGTGGGCTGTGGACCGATGATGAAATCATTTCTCAATCGATTTCTTCTCCAGCGTCTGATGATGAGGAAGAAATGAATGTTCCAGAATCATCACCTATCGTTACTGCGTCCCAAGCTAAAGATGCTGCCCACATCTTTACCCATACTACGACACTTCATGGAATGCTCGGAAGGCGTGGAAAATGATGACTTCGCCGCTATTTTTCGAATAGAAAAATTGGTTGAAAACCAATTTCAAAAGAGATGTCGCCAAGCCACGATACTGGACTTTTTTAAAAAAAATTAGCGATGTAAGTTCATTTATGTATTTTCTAATCATTTTCAATTTAATGTAATTATTTTCTACTAGTAAATTAAAATTATCAGGTGATTAGACATATTGTCGACTATCATTACATATTTTTACTTATTCTCATCTATCATTACTCTAATTTTTATAATATTATTCTGTATCTTGTGTTTTTACGTGTTTTTTTATGTTTTAGCTATGACCTTGTTATCTCGAAAACTCGCTATCTTGAATTTGTTTTAGCGTCCCTTCGACTTCGAGATATCGAGAGTATACTGTATAATACTAAATTTTAGCTATAACTCAAAAGTTATATAAATTTAAAATAAGCACCTGAGCTCCAGGGGGTACAACTCTTGCATCTGCACTTCCTTCTATATCATTATTTTTAGTACCATCTATATTTTCTAGAAAACAAAAGAAAAAAATCTGTAAATTAAGAACAAACCTTAAATGTACATAAAAACAATTACAAAATTACTTTCTTTTTTTTATATATAAAAGTGAACAATGATTGCAACAAGGGTTCAGTAATATATATCTATATATCTGATATTTATTTTCAAAATAACATGATTTTTGATATTTTCATACACCTGATATTTATTTTCAAAACATTGTATGATATTTTTCATATTTTCAGTAAAAATAAGTGTAAATAAATTTTTCAACTGTTATTGACTGTGTCGTTCTGTAGATTAAAAAAAAAAAAATTATATACAGTAAAACCCGTTTAAGAAGTTTTCACATAAGAAAATTTCCAGTTTAAGTTTATATTTTTGATTCTCAATTTTTTAAACAAAAGATTCTATTTTTTCCCCAAAATTGTTGAACAAGGCAATTAAAAGAAAAGCCTTGTCAATTGCAGACAAAATCACAATTTTGAAAGAAGTTGATAGCAATTTGAACATAACGAGAGTTGAAATTGCTAAGAAGTTGAACATACCAGTGACTATTATGAATGAAATTGTAGCAAAGCGAGATTTTATTTTAAACTCTTCTAATAAATCTCGAAAAATTAAAAAGTGAATAAAAGAAAATATGAAGTTATGGAAGCAAAGCTGTTAATTTTGTTCAAACAAGTTAGATCTATCTGCCAATATTCCTATAAGCAGACCTATTCTTAGAGAAAAGACCAAGGAAATTGTCAAAAAAATGAAGATTGAATTTGCCCCTTTTAATAGATGGACTAATAAGATATATATATATATATATATATATATATATATATATATATATATATAGCTGGATTGAGTTATAATTCTGTAAAAGGTGAGAGTAAAAGTGTCAATCCAAAAGAAATCAAAGAATGGAAGAAAACCTTATCAGATTTGAAAACCAGCTATCATCCTAAAGATGTTTTCATTATGGATGAGTGTGGATCTTTCTACAATCTTTTACTGGATAAAACATATGCATATAAAGGCAAAAATTGTTATGGAGGTAAAAGAAATAAGGAACAACTTACAATTTTATTAGGTGCTAACATGGGGGTTCTGAGAAATTGCTAATTTTGGTTGTTGGAAAATCTAAGAAACCCATATATTTTCGAAATGTGAAATCCCTGGCTTGTGATTATAAAAGTAACAAAACTGAATGGATAACAATCACAATTTATGAAGCTTATTAGAAAAGATTGAATGCTAAAATGAGGAGAGCTAAGCAGAACATCCTCATTTTCTATAGACAATTGTGCTGCCCATTTCAAAGACACGAATAACTTTGGTGGTAGAAAATGCATTTTTATGTTACTAAACTTGACTTCCGTTTTACAACCTATGGATCAAGGAGTAATTAAAGTGTTTAAGCTGTATTACAGAAAATGGCTTGTGACATGGATGTTTGATAAAAACTAGACAATACTGGAGAGAATAAGAAAAGTGAACATTTTGGAAACGATACATTTTGTTTTATCTGCATGGGAGTTAATAAGAACATCTGTGATTTCCAATTGTTTCCAAAAGGCAGGATTCATGGATGGAAATCAATAGAAGAATGTGAATTGGATATTGAAGATGATTGGAAGACGCTACACAGAAAGATAGATTTTAATGCATTGTTTGAGAAGTATGTGTCAGTAGATGATGTGGTATTGTCATGTTAAGTGGTTATAGTGATGATATTTGTGAGGTTACAGAAGATGAAATGAGTGAAACTGAGGAAGAGGATGTAGAAATTCCTAGCTTTTTTGACAAGGTAAAAAGACTAGAAACCTTTCGCCATTATTCCCGAAAGCATTGAAAATGTCACTGAAAAATTTTTCAAAAACTTAAGACAAATGGATTGTCATTTGACTAAAGATTGACAAGAAAATTCAGAAACAAAAAATTATAACCGATTTGTTCTGTAAAAGCATATGAAATGATGCTTAAAGAGAAATCCCTATCTTCAAACACTGGATTAAATAAAGCAATTCTAAGATAATTATGTGTTTTTACTTTATTAACTGATTTTTAAGTGCTAATCTATGCAAATTTCTTATTATTAGGATTTCTTATTATAAGGATATTAATGAATAAGTTGTTCAGATTCAACAGAAGCATTTTTGCCAATTTATTGTAAAAAGAAAAGCTTTTATAATTCTTAATGTTGCTATGGGAATTACAAAAAAAATTGTAATGTGATAGACAGGAAGGCTCATTCAGAGCAAATTAAATTATTATGGTAACACTCTGTGTGCATATACAGGAAATATTTCAAAATGATCTTTGTTAATGTTAATGGAAAAGTTAAGGCCAATTTTATAAAACAAAATTTCAATCAAAAGTGGAAGTTTTGAAGATACAAAACACTTTATAAAAAACTCTTAAAATTTTATAAGGTCCGTTATACATCAATTTTAACATTTTTCCTAGTCTCTTGGTATTTATTGAATTGAGCTTCCATTATGATTCATACCCTTGGCCTTTATGAGGTGTCTATTCCTGATTACCAATTAATTTTCTTGACATTTCCAGGTTTTCCCTTCCCTTAAAAAAAAAAAAAAAAAAATCCAGATATCGAGATTTTGTGATGCTACACACAAAAAATCTTCTGAATTGAGAGTGGAACTTTTACAACTGATTTTTTGCAAAATGTACAAATTGTTGAACATTTTACATGCTAAACATTTTGCAGATACACACTTTTAGCATCATGTTCTATCCATTTTATCAAATCAGGATGAAATTCTTTATCACATCAGTCACAGTTAAATACAGACTGCTTTGACGTATTTTAATACAAATAATAAATATTCAATAAATTGAGCTAACAAATTTTCAGTTCCCAAACAAAGATAAGTAAGCAGAATGAAACACTTAATCAATTCTACAACATTCAGTAGAAAGTTTCAGTGAAGCTGGAACTGAAAATCTCTTGAGTTATAAAAGACAGGAATGGGATACACGAAATAATTTGCACGAGAGGTTAAAATACTCTTTACAGTACTTATGAAGAGTAAAGTTTAATTTCAATGGCTCTACAAATATATAAGAAACATTTTCCTATTTTTCTACTTTTTCTCAGAATTTTCAAATTTCCCTGACTTTTACTCAGAAATGGTAAATTTCCCTGACTTTTCCAGGTTATCCAGATGGCTAGATACCTTGCTTTATATTCATTGAATTGTTACTGAACTTTATTATAAAAATAGTTCTATTTATTGATATAAAATGTAAATGTTCATTAACTGGATTTACCAATAGGTATATTAAATATTGAATGTTTGGTTACGGACCTGTTTTTAGTAGAATTAAAAATATTTATACCAAGACTTTTCCATCCAAAATACTTTGAATCATTTCACCTTTTGTTTTATATTGTTTAATAAATAGTTCACACAGTGAAGATATAAACTAGCGTGACCAAAACAAATTTTTCAGGATTTCAGTTTTTTTAAGTTTTAGATTAAAACAAAAAGAAAACTTTTTCAAAATGAAATTTTAAGACAGAAGCGATGCATTGGTGCAGCATCCTATTATAGACATTGAAACCAATGCCCACAGATATCAGGGGGTTCAAAATTTTTCTAGTCCCAAGCAGTTTTATTAAAAAACTTCTTAAAAAGGATACACATTTAACCCCTTAAGCACTATATTCAATTTAGTGATAATATGCTGAATACCAAATATTAAATTTTGTCAAAAGTAGTTTGTCATTATTTTTAATTACATATAATGTAAAGAGATGAAATAAAGGTTTATTTATATTACACACATAGAAATAAGGTTCGAAGCTATCATCACTATTGTCTATGTGATCATCAAAATTAAGGAACATAATCACTGTGCGTGTTTGACATAATTATTGTATAAAATCAGTATCAATTAGTTACAAACAAAATCGAAACACTACAATTTACGAATGACAACTGAACAGAATGACCATTAGAACATTGCAGTCTGGACTTAAAATGAGGACGTATGCACATACATCCTGGTATTTCAAATAGAAGAGTTCATGACGTACACAGGTACATCGTGGTGCTTAAGGGGTTAAAGCTTGCTTGATTCATTATATGAATTATGTAAAAATGCATTAGGCAGTAACTGTAAAACTATCACAACAATGAACATTAAAGGGAATGATCTGACAATAAATAAATAACATTTATGACTTTTGAATTACAATTATTCTTAATTTACAAACATTTTACAAGGTTTTATTTTTTATGAATGTAATAGCATCCACATTTTTTTCGGCTGCATATTAAAAGTTTCTAAGTTTTTCATTGTACAGTAAGTCGAAATCATTTCTTATTTCTTTGCATTTATACGTGGTTTGAAATTTTACACGAGTTTTAATTTTAAAACTACTTTATCTGTAGAATTCGTACTTCCTTTGGCATACATAGGTGTTTCAAGTAAAATTCATGTTTATTTTATATTACATTTGACTGCCAAAATCTTTATTTTAAAAATGCTGATAATAATTAAACTTCTGTTAACAATTATGTAAGTTTTCCATTTATATTTTTGTATTCAATAATAAATTGCAGTTATATTCATGTAGCTTTCTTATGTTATTTGTAAAAGCATCATAATCTAAGATTAGAACCCAAAATATTTTATTTTCCAGGCAAAAAGTTCATGATTGGGCCCTGCATAGGTGGGAAATCTTATTTTAAACACATTATATAAAAGAACAAAACATTTAAATAGCAATATTGTTCAGTGTCATTGTACAGCAGATTTCTGCATACCATGATATTGCTGAGAATTTTTTAAATAACAATATCATTCGATGTCATTGTACAACAGATTTTTGCATACCATGATATTCTTGCTGAGATTTCTGCAAAGCTAATTACAGCAACAGCATATTGTTTATTTCACTTTTCTTTAAATTGTTGCAGCAGATGATTTGCTCATCTATAACAACTGTACACTGTTTTATCTGTAAAAATTATTCCTGCAAGCCAAAGAATCTGTCCACCTTGACCAATCTATCTTTGGAGAAATGATTCCTGCTGGTAGTCTCTAACAATGGTAACCCAATGTGGTGGTTCCCCATCTTGCTGGAAGTAAACTTGTGGCTGATGATGTTCTATCTGAGGCACAGCATAACACTAGCATGTTGAGATACGCACAACTTGTTACTGTGGACTCTTTGAAGAAAAATGACCATATCACTTCATCCATGGCCAATACACACCGAACATTAACCTTTGGACTATCACAATTAGTGTTCTCTTACTACATGAGGTTTTTCGCGGCAATTATGACAGTTGACATAACCAGAAGCGTTTCTTGATCTGAGAGGATTACTTTTGATAAGAGAGTTCTCAATTTCGTCAATATGCACGGCAAAGTCAAAACGTATAACCTTATCATTAGCTTGTAGGTATTGCAGTATTATTCGACCACTAAGAGTTGGCAGGTGTGATGTAAGAGTCACGTTGTGCCAGAGAGATCTATTTGAGCGATTTAGCGAAAGAAGGAAGAATGAGAGGAGAAACTTCAGGACTAAGTTCTTCGATCTCTGATTACCATATCTGGCTAGTAAGTGCCTTTTGATGTACAGGGTGATCAGAAAATGAGTATACAATTGAAAAATTAATAATTCACGGTATAATGTAGATAGAGAGGTAAAAATTGACACACATGCTTTTAATGACATGGGATTTTATTGTATCCACAAAAAAGTTCATAAAATGGCCGACAGATGGCGTTTCGTGTGATAAGAAAAGCAATAATCATCATAACAAATTATGACAAAGCAAAGACTATGTTCTTCAGAACGAATGCTCAACATGTCCACTGTAATCCCGCAACAATAGCTGTAGCCGAGAGACAATGTTGTGCACAGCACTGTGCAGCATATCTGTAGTTATGGTGAGAAATTGGCATTGGATGTTGTCTTTTAGCATGCCTATTTATGTCGGTCGATCACGGCAGATTCCCCATTTTGATAGTAGAGCTTCACTAACATTGCCTTTTCTGGTAACGTCAACATGCTGCGATTGCTGATGCATCTGATTCTCTCTCTCATTACAGCTCCTTTTATACACGATTCTCAGGCAGAGTCACTGACGTTTTGCTGTTCAGTGCCATCTGTCGGGCTTTTTTTTCTTAACCTTTTTTTTTGTGTGGTTACAATAAAACCCCATGTCATTCCAAGCATGTGTGTCAATTTTTACCTCTGTACCTACATTATTCCGTGAATTATTAATTTTTCAAATGTATACTCATTTTCTAATCACAATGTAGAATGAAAATAAGATTACATGTACATGTGTTATACAAGAATTAAAATTCGAAATTCTTTTTCATCGCAATATGCCAGAAACTTTTTCGAAAATAGGCAGTAGTGAATTTATTGTTGATTTATTATTGACATTTTTTGTTAGGGTATTTTAGGTAAGGCTATTTTTTACAGATTGAGAGATCTTGTGAATTAAATATACAAGCTAATTCATAAGAAATAAATCAAAATCACGAAATTCTTCAACCAAATGTGAGAATAAATCACAAAATTCATAATTCGATAGAGAGAAAAATCTCAAAAATATTGCGAAAGTCGTCAATTGGTCGCTTGGAAAAAAGCGAAATTCGTCAGCCAGTTGCAAGAAAAAATTGTGAAAGTCAATAAAGGGGAAAATCTAAAAAATACTACAAAATTAATCAATCAATCATGAGAAAAGATCTTAAAATTTGTCAGTAGAGGAAAAATTTCCTAAAATTTGTCGATCGGTCATGGGATTGACCATCTATTGCTAATAACTTGAACTAAAGCCAGGAATCACAGTAAAAAAACTGCTGACATCACACATTACTTTCCTGCAAGAATTGTTTTAATATTTCTCACCGTTTGGAAGCTATTGAATTTTAAAATCAGGACACCCACTAAATTCTTTGTTAATGCCATGGCTTTAAAAAATCTTCCCCCAAAATAATATTTCTTTTGTGTGTGCTTTACGAAACGTCTTTTGCATTTTTATAAAAGATGAAATTGCACTCCTACATATACAAGAATATCTTCCTGTTTTTTTTTGTTTTTTTTTTAAACTCCCGCAGAACATTTTTGATCAGCTGAAAGTTTCGTTGCAGAACATCGCAAAATATTCTGCTTTGGGACATGGCCTACTAATATTGTTCAATATTATTGTTTTAAATTACTAGGCCATTTTAAGGTAATTTAAGTAAGAAAAAAAAATTGTGCACTCCATCTGAACATTTTCAAATCTTATATTTACTTTTTTAAAAACACAATGCTACTCAAAAAATTTAAATAAAAATTTTACAAAGGTAAAGAATTATACTTAACAATAATACTTTACTAGGTACTATTGACATACAGTAATACGTAGTAACATTTTAAACATTACATGTAATGCTGTATACAGGGTGTATCTGAAAAAGTAGGCAAAACTTTACGGGGTGGTAGAACACAGCTATACGAGCATATTTTGTCATAGAATGCATCGCCGCGTGAGTCACTAGGTGGCATTGTAAATGGTACGATACATTCCTACGAGAGATGCTGCATCCGATTCCAACCACTATCAGGTAGAGAATGTGGTTTCAACAAGACAGTGTGCCTGCACACTTTGCCTTGGATATGCAGATTACTTTACATGCAAAGTTCCCAGGGCGATGGATTGGTCGAGGTGGTCCCAGAGCTTGGCCACCAAGATTGCTTGGTTTCTCGTGTTTGGATTTTTTTTCCTGTGGGGCCATATGAAAAGCCTAATCTACGAGTGCCCTATTGAAACCAATATGGATCTAGTTGCCAAGATTACCGTTGTTAATATGGAAATGCCTGGTGTCTTCGGAAATGTGCGTCTGTCCCTATCCCGCAGGTGTGAAGCATGCATAACAGGTGGCGGAAGATATTTTGAGCGATTTCTTTGAGCATCTCTATAATAAAAGCCTAAGTCATGTGACTGTTATCAACAATTCCGGGATGTCCACTTCACTTTTTCATATACCAGGCGGCCATTTTTATTCAAAATTATTTTTGCGAATTAAACTGCATAAAAGTTACATTTTTAGAAAGTTCGTTCAAAATAAATTAATATTTGAGAGATGACTTACGTTCAATTATGCATATATTCTGCTATAGTTTAAGTTGAAATTAGGATCGTAGTTCAAATTCTCTATCCATGAAAGTAAACAACAACAACAAAAAAAAAAAGATTAATTCATCAAGAACGTTTAAAATATTCAATCATGGAGGTAATCGTTCGTAAAGCAAGTTCTCCGCGAATGATTTTTTGGACCGCTGCCTGGGTGTCAAAAACAATAATAATAATTCGTACCATTGAGACAATCAAAGTTTACCATAATTCTGTGCTATACAACTCAACTTCCAGATCTTTTCTTGACGTAAGTTGAACTCATGTAATAATATTTAATGAATGAAATTTTGAAACGAATTCTCAGTTAATTTGGTATTTATGTATTATACTCGCCAGGAAGAGAGATCACGGAAAATAATTGGAAATCGCCAATCATATTTACCGTTGTTATGACCAATCGCGTTCAAAATAGTAATTTAATATACATTTATAAAATACATAACATCATTAAATACTTTCATGTTAATTTGCACAAATCTCGCCAATACCATTTTTTAAATCGCCGATACCAGCTTTTATTTTTCGCGTGTTCGAATTAGAAAATATACTTTTATTTTTAAATCAAATATTTTGATTTATGATATTATTTTTTATTTATTTATTTATTTTTTATTTATTTATTTATTTTCTATTTTAAATGAAGAGTGTAAATGGCATGTATTTTAAATTGTATGTAATATAAGTATTTGAAATTAAAGCTAAGTATTTTAACTGAAATGAGTGACAGGTTTATAATTTAAAATTAAATTAATGCAGTATGAATGGTGGTGATAGGAGCAATATTTGGCGATTTATCATTTGCTGCCGGCTAATAAAAATAGCCATCATTAAAAATGGTAAATAATATGGAATCAAACTAAAATAATACAAAAAATATCAATGCGTGTTACAATGCTTAACATACATTTAAGGGAGACCAAACTGGTCGCCAGTGGCGGCTAGTGTACATTAATTACATTGCTGTTAATAAAATTTTTTCTGAAGCAACTCCTCTCATTCTTGTGTTAATTCTTTAACTGCGACAGTGGAAAACTACCTTTTAACTTCTCACCACTTGTGTTGCGACCATACATTCTATGACGAAATTTGCTCATATAGCTGTGTTCTATCACCCCATAAAGTTTTGCCCACTTTTTCAGATTTGTGACATTTAATGTAAAACTTTACAAAGTTTACATAGTATTTGAGGTTTCTGCCATGATAGTTTAAACAGAAATAGGGGATACATGTAATTCTTCAAGGGGTATGCCAGTCATAAAAGTTTGGAAAGCACTGTACTAAAGAATTCACATTCAATGAATTTTAATCTTAACTAGCTAACCCGCCTGACATTCTGTGGTCCTATAAAAAATAGTATAAAATGAAAAAGACAAAATCACAATAAAAAATCCCTAAAAATGTAAAAATTGTAGCACGAATAAGAAAAAAACCTTATTGAAAAGAGAACAAAATTTGCTCTATTCGGTTAGAAGATTGAAACTGGATTACCTTTTCTAATGTGGAAAAATAGCAGAAAATCACGAAAAAACACTATCTCAGAGGACAAAATTAAATATATTCAGCTAAAAGATGCAACAGGATTTCTTATATGAATGTTGAAAAATATCTGCAAAACGCAAAACTCTTATTGCATAAAAAATTCAAAAATTGCTGTACGAATTCTAAATAAACTTTATTCAAATGAATTGGAAATTGTATGTCAAATGTGACAAATGAGGTATGTTTGTACAATAACTAGTTTCAGTGAAATGAATTGCATCGTCTGTTATTATGATACGGTTAATTTCCATAATAAAATAAGTACATCTTAAGTTGGCAACATTTTATCTTTTGTTGATATTTACGGAAAATTCCAATGGGAAACTTCAGACTAGCTTTGAAAATTTCAGAACTTGAAATCCATATGCAGACTCTTTTTCCATTTAATACCTATTTCTCCGGAAACATCTATCAAAAAATGACTAAGCAATTTTAGTAATATGGAAATAATAGGACTATCTTAAATAGGACGTAGTAAGCATAGCAACCTAGAATCATTACCTATCATGGTATATCATTGAATTAATTACGTATGATAGGATTTAATAGAATGAAGAATGTGACTATAACTTGGTCATAGAGGTTATAAAATGTCATATACATCATAAATGACTATAACATCATACATATAAGATAACTTAGTGATACATCTCTGTCACTTGACGATTAATCCTCGGAAGCTGCTAAAACAAGGAAGTACCAATTTTTAAAAAATTCAAATTAATAAATATTTTTATTAATATCTTTTTAAGTTTTGATTAGATTTTCATAAACTTTGAAATGACCCAACAACTGCATCGATTATATATATATTAAATTTTAAACCGTTCGGTTGGATAGTTTTTGTGCTGTTATATGCGGACAGATATATGAACAAACCAGACGATGACTAAAGGTGTTACGTATTTATATAATTATAAATGCACTAAAAAGAAAAATAACCTCAAACTGAAAAAAAATCACTAAAAATTCAAAATTTGCAAAGTTTACTACAGTGTGCTAAAACATTGTAACCAGAATTTGTTCACAAATGTAAATAAATTAACGTAAAACTTGAAAAAATGCTACAAATCTCATTGAAATAAAATGAACTATCGCGCGTATTCTGACCAAACGCTTATCGCTCACAACTCCCTTTCGTCCGCAAATTTACGAATGACGGCTAGATTCGCGAGTCAGATCAAACACGCGGAAGGTTTCTCTCTCGTAGAGCGCTCGCAAATGAGAGCGTCACGTGGTCAGTATTTGCGGACGGTTAGAAGTAGCCGTAAGGCGTTCGTAAGAGGAAAATCAAATATGGCGGCCAACATAGCGAAGCGATAGAAAACCATGTTAGGCTTGCTATTCCAGTTTTGTTTATACTTTAAATAATGCCGTTTACGGCTAATAAATATTACACTTTATGAATTACTCATAAATAGTTTTAGAAACAAACAAATAGCTAGGGGATATTCTTTAAAATACAGGTATGTGAAATGTTTTTAAGTGTTATTATGTTATCTTATATGTTGTATTATGATGAATATTATAGCTTAACGCTATTTCTAGAACTTTTATAAAACCTTCATAAGAGTCATTATTAAGATAAGACATGTTATTAGAATCTTGGTGTTGACAGTGTAGACTTTCTCGACAGAGTTTCTCGTGTGAATTGCTGCGCGTCCATTGAAAAATAAGTGTTTACCTTTATAAAATTACTACAGTTTCTAATAATTTAATAAGATAAAGATTTTTGTCAATTTTCGTTACGAATCAGCAAGAATTAGATTTGATGATGCATAATAATAAAAGGTTGACACATAAATTGTTGAATTTAAGAAAATAATTTAACTTTCTTATTTTTCTGAAGTAAACAAATTGTTTGTAAGCAACTATATAATTTCCAAGTTTTATCAATTGTTGATTTTATTAACATGCAGCGAATTAATTTGTTCAGTATTTGATGTTAATTTAGAAGCAATTTTTAAATTCACACATAAAAATTAATATAAACTTGACAAAATATAAATTTGTAAGGATACTTTTATTAATTAAATACTGCTTATTTTCGATATTTTCTCTTTTTTTTAGAGCTTGTCTCTAATCATAAAATGAAGAACTAAAAATATCTCCCATTACATAGTATAAATTATTAACAAAATGAATAAATCATAATTCTTGAAACTATAATTTTGAGATTTATAAACATGCCTTATCTTAAAAAATGTTTTGTGAGTTCCCAGTATAATACAACATGTTAATAATAATAACACATTCAAAACATTTTACATTGTGGCTGATTGAGAGTATGTAAGAATGTATGATTGAGTATTGAGTTATGTGAAAGTAATTAATTCACATTTAATTCTCAAAGATTATTTCTTCAGCTTAAAAAAATAATAATAATTAATGAATCTCTTTGCACTACACCTAACTCAAATTAATAATAATAGTAATGATGATAATAAATATTAATGAGTTTGCAGATAACAAAAGTGTATTATTTTCAAGCTGAAATTTTTTTTAATTATAATTTATGCCTGGAAGTTATAATTTAACAATGTTTATTTTTTATTAAAATTTTTTTTAACATGTGTATAATAAATTTCTCAAATATATTAATTTACACACGAGATTATCAACTTTTAACTTTGTATAAATTTCAACAGTGTGAATGAAATATTGGTGAGGTATTGCATTAATTCTTACATAGTAGTTATATGTAATTAATAAAAAAAAAAAAAAAAAAAAGAGTTTGTAAAATGTTTTCCTATTTTCAATAGCATATACAGTTTGTTTAAATTCTGAACTTTTCAAGCCAAATAAAAATACATTGAAAAAGATACCAATTAAAAGACATTGATAAATATATTAGCATGAAATTTAATGTTTAACAATTCTTCACATTATGCCAAAATGGCACAAAAGAACAGACCTTTTTTCAAAATGTACCCTTTCATTTGAATAAAATCACTATAAATGATATAAAATAAAATTGTTTAATATAAATAAAAATATCAGTTTCAATATTCTACTATATTATCAAAAATCCCCCCCCCCCCCAACACAAATATCTAAACATAAATATTTAAAGTTAACAAGTGAGAAAAACAGGGCAATAATAACACATTCTGCTGCTATTATTACTCATTTCTCTATCATTCGTTTGGCACTGAAGAAGAAGCTCCTATTATGAAGCCTTGAAACAAGTGCAAGATAAAATTTCTGTGTATATTTGTGCTTTTCTTTGCATTGGTTTTTGCAGATCAGGTATTTATCTTTGCACAGTTTTTTCATATGTATCTCAATTTGTAAGTACTCTGGATATAGAAGTTTTGAACCCTTAACCCCCCCCCCCCAATAGTAGGGCAGAAATATATATATATTTATATAAAATACCTCTTTGAATCAAAAATTAACTTTCAAATTCGTACAAAAAATTACCGAATTATATACTTAAAATGAAATTAAACGTATAAAAATCAAAGGAAAAAAAAATACAAAAATTATATATATATATTGTTATATTTATGTATCCTGCATCCAGAACCGTTTTAAAGTGGTTCTCAAATGACCTGCCCCACAATGCGAAATTTTCTGACTCGTTATGAAATAAGAAGGTATAAAATTAGCAGCCTGACTGTTGGAGCGATTTGGAATCGAAATGAGTTTTCCATTTTTTAGATAAATAAATTACTTATCGAGTTAAAAGTTATAGTTGTCACAGCCGGTTTTTTCTGTTTTCTGGCGCTGTCGCACCGGAATTTCGGTTCAGAACACCAAATTTGATAGTATTTTCTGAAACATCTTTTGCCTTTATCAAAAAATGGAAAACGCTATTCGATTTCATGGTTTCTGAATAAGAACACCTGCCAATTTCATGCTTTTCTGAACAAAAATGAATTTAAAAAAAGTGTCAAAAAGTAGCTCCTTTGGATTTGAGAACAGCTTTAAGGCATTTTAGGGCCCTGTGCCCGATTGCTTTTTTGGAAGTCTTAATGTATACTGGTTTACCCAATTGTCACTTTTTTAAAAATATAATATTGTGTGAAAATATACCATAATGGAAAACCAGACGATTTAAAACTAAGGTATTGTTGACTTATACGCAAAGGGTTAACCTTTGATAGATAATATTTAATTAATAAATTTTTAATTGATAGGAAAATACGGGATATGTTCACGAAAATAACCTCAAGGAGTAACATATATATATGAGCTTGTTGTTACAGTTCTCCTTAAATTGTATTTTATTTATTTATTTATTATTATTATTTTTTTTTTCAATTTAAAAGCATACAATGAAATATTATTCAAGAGTCAGCTAATTCAAAGCGACTTATTGAGTGCGAGAACTGGACACGGGCCCAATCACCCACCGTTAAGACAGAACTGAATATATGAAAAAATATATATATATTGCAAAAATTATTCAAAACATCCATTTCTGTCCCTTTAAAAGCTGTAGATGCATTCTCATTGGTTAATACAGACTGATCTTCGATTAAAACTAGATTCTCTTATCTACAAATCTTACGTGACGTCAGCAGTTACGGAGAAGGGAGAATGTTTGACTGGAATCGCGTCCACCAGTGCTTTTCCCTCTTCTCTCGTAAACCCCCCCTTTTGCGGATCGGCTCCCGCAACTTTACTAACGTTTGGTCTGAATACACGTGTATATTAGGTAAAATGTTGGAAATCAGCTTCCTTTTATGAATGTCAATAACTCGCTATCAAATGCTACAAAGTGCACTAAGAATCAGAAAAACATAAATGTGGAAGGCAGAATATACTATATTAAGCTAGAAATTTGAAACCAATTTTTTTTTTTTTTTTTTTTTTTTGATTCAAAATGACATTACAGCAGATAGTAAAAAATTATTCTAAATTAAAAATTGGTAAAAAGCCAAAAATCACAGAAAATTCTAAAAATAGCCTTAAAAATCACTAGAAAATAAAAAATCGCATAGGACAAAAATTCCTATAATTGGCTAAAACTTTGAAATCTAATTCCTTACACGAATCTAAAAAAAATTGTCCTAAAACTCGAGAAAAAAAAAAGAGGGGTAAAAATTGCTATAATTAAAATATTGCATAGGACAAAATTTACTACATTAGGCTAAAAGTTTAAAACAGAATTCTTTTTACAAATTTAAAAAAACCACCACAAAACCCAAAAAATTGCTAAAAATGAAATTAAAAATTGCTAAAAATTCAAACGTCATGGAAGACAAAATTTATATTAGGATAAAAGTTTGAAACCAAATTCCTTTTTTTTTTTAGGATGTATGAAATTGCTGCAGTACTAAACAAAAAAAATGTTAAAAATTGCTAAAATAAAAAAATTATGGAGGACAAAATTTGCTATATTAGGCTAAGAGTTTGAATCCAAATTAATTTTCTGAATGCCAAAAAATTGCTGCGAAACAAAAGAAAATGCTAAAAATGACATTGAAATTAGCTAACATTCCAAAATCATGGAACTAAAAATCCGGTGTATGGATTCCATTTGAAATGGATTCCTTTATTGAAAAGTGGACAAATTTTACTGTTTTGGGCTAAAAGATTATAACAGGATTTTTTTTATTAATGTAGAAAAATAACCTCAAAACAAAAACACAAAAAATTGCATTAAAATCGCTAAAAATCTATAATCTTGGAGGACAAAATTTGTTATATTAGGCTAAAAGTTTGCAACCAAATTACTTTTCATTTCAGACTCTGAAAAAATCGAGGATGTAATCGGAAAAACTTTAAACGTTAAAAATCACATTAAAAATCGCTAACATTCAAAAATGGTGAAAAAAATTTACTATATTAGGTAGAAAGTCTGAAACCTAATTTCTTTAACCAATGTCAAAAAATATGAAAAAACTCTAAAAACCACATAAAAAATTCAAAAATCACTTTACAAATTCCGAATAAACTTTATTGAAAAGGACAAATTTACTATTTTGAGCTAAAAGATTAAAACCGGATTATTCTTATTAATGTAGAAAAATAGTCATGTGTGAAAATGTGAAAAATGCTGAAATGTGAAAAAATGCTAAAAATCGCATAAAATTTTTGAATTAAAAAAAAATCTAATAAAAAAAAACTAAAAATCCAGCTTTGAGGTGCAAAACTACATACATAGAGGTACCTTCCTACCAAACTTTGCAGCTTTGCGTGCAGTGGTCTCTTTAGAACACGGTCGACAGACACACACAAACTTCTTTCTTTATTATATTTATAGATTGCTTAACAGATTATGGAGCAAAATATTCTGAATCCTAATCTGTATATCAAAGCTGAAATGTGAGTTATAAACTATTTCATCATAATTGATGAACAAACGAAATATCATACAAAAATTTTAAACCAGTCCCCCCCCACCAAGCAAAAAATTTTTTTTTAATTTTCTAGCTAAACCATCCTGCTATATGAAAATCTTCAAAGTCACCTTCGAAACTGAATAGATTTTTATATACTAGGCTAATAGAATACAGGTGAATAATTTATTGCCTAAATATAAACCACAAATTTATATAACTATTCATTAAGAAGCAATTTATATTCAATGTTTGACAATCTAATATTATCTTTATAAAATCTATAAAAATGAAAAAAAAATTCCCATTTTCTTTGTTTTTGAGTTATTTGGGTAAAGTTAAAGCATTCATAAAAACTTTTAAAATCCTTTACAAAGTCAAAAAGTTTTTTAAATCTATAATTCTTCATACATAAAATCAGTAAATTATAATGAAAAGTTTTTAAAAACAGAACACAAGAACAATATTGAAGAAATGACCGACACAGAAGTATAGAGTTTTCTAGCACATGCTTACATAATGAAAAGGAATGATGAATTTAAATACAGTAAAATCTCGTTACAACGAATTTGTAGAGACCACAGTTAAAGTTCGCTATTCTGAAAAATTCGTTAATGTGAAATTGGCGGATTTAAAAAAAAAGTTCGATACACATTAAATAAAATTACATATTTTTAAAGTTGTATTAAATTTCTGCAAACATGTCAATAAAGAATTTATGTACAGTATATTATTGTGAACATTTTTGTTATAAGATAAAAATTAAATTCATTAATTTTGAAGATTTTAGTCATAACTTTGTAACTATAAAAAAAATTATAATTTATCTCACATACCTGACTGCTGAAAAATTCACACTGATATAGTCTATCAATGTAACTAATAATTAATTGTTTTTACAAAAAAGTCGGAAAATCTCCTCTTTTTTTTCAAATTAATTTTTTTTTCCCCAAACAAAATCTTTAATATTATTTAACACTGTATAAAATGTGTCCGGCTTAATGTTTTGCTTGGATAAATGCTTTTTAAAAGTTACAATGTTCGACAGAGCTTAAAACACAATTTTTAGTATTGGATGAAAAATCGCTTCTTAACTTTTACTGTCGTTTGCTTTCCCTTCTTTTATTAAAATTTCAGCAATGTTGTTTGTATGTCAGGGTATGCTTCATCCATTCAATGTAATCATTAGCTGATGATGTTAAATGAAAAAAATTCTGAAACTGTGGTCCAGAGATCAGAAGGAAATTTAATTCAATAAGTACACTCTTCTGCAGTCTTTTGTGCTCCATTTGTCAAATGTATAATTCTCCAAGAGTTTTTAATTGTAGTAGAGGATACACTTTGCCAGGCAGCCTATATCACATCAATTGCTTCTGCCTATCTCTCATTCACCATTACAGAAATTTTATTTTATTTCAGAAAAGGCCCTTTCGATTAATCAGTGCCTAAATTAACTTTGGCACTTTTTTATAATGTCTTGATGTGTGGTCTGCAAAATGGAAGTACGATTAAGAGGTCAAAATATTACTTTTATGTTAGATTAATTTGTTGTAATTTAGTGTACAACACTATTATCTGAGCAAAATTTACTTTTCTTTTGATTTTGCTTATTTGTTCAGTCAAACTCCTATGCCATTTTAAAAAGGTAAAAGTTTCATCACAATTTTTAAGCACTGTGGCTTGCAGATGTCCCAAAAGAGCTTTAAATAGTTTTAAAGGATTTTAGATTTTTTGTGGCATTATAACAGAACAAAACCTAAATACGCACTTTAGATTTTATTCTGCCTTTAAATTTTTCAACTTTCATTGGTATAGTCAGGGGTCGATCCAGGAAAAACTTGGGGCCTATTTAGGGTCCCTTCACAAAAATCTATTTAATAAAATGGGCCCCTTCACAAAAATCAATTTGATAAAATGGGCCTCTTTAAAAAATTCAATTTGATAAAATGGACACATTCACAAAATTCTATTCCATAAAAACTTACTATTTATTATTTTGTGATGTTTTAAAATGTTTAATTTGTAAACAAACAAGTTCACCAGAGAGGAAAACTTCAGCAAAAGGATTTTAAAAAGTTTTTGCTTATAAATGCTTGGTTTGAATTTGATTAACTGGATTTCAACTTTCGTTACAAAATGTTATTTTTCACAAAAATATAATTAATTTCACAAAAATAACCTTTACTTTTCACAAAATGGGCCCCAAGAAAAAAAACCTGCATCGACCCCTGTATAGTGCAACTTCCATTTGGTAGAAGTTGATACAAAAGCAATTTTGTCGGCATTGAAAACTTCTCACGAAATATAGGCACTTTTTTCTTCTCCAGAAATTTGTTTCCATGCTATGAAAATGTATTTGATGTGAAATGTATTACCTAAGATTAAAACAAAACAGCCAACCAGAACTCTCTTCAAATTTCTCGATTTTCATGTTCTGTGAAACTTTGGCTTTACCATGCAATATAGGTCATGAGATAGGCTAAGTGTTTGTTTTATATCTTTAAACCAAGTGTATACATTTTCATAAATCGCGTGATAGTCCACAAGTCATATTGATTTCCTGTTTGGGCACATATTAGACTTTTCAGAAAACTTCAAAAGGTTTTGATTTTCTTTTAAAATGATAGCCAATGCTGAAGTTTCTTTCGCGGTATCTACTTGCCTTCTTCCAGCACTTACTGCTTTTATAATATTAAGTTTTCTTTCAACGAAAATTGCTTTTAATATCTCTACCATTAAAAAAAGAAAGAAATCCAATCCCAAATATGAATTGTTGCAGATTAGAAATTCACAGGTTATTATTCAGTTATTTATTAAGCGAGTGTAAAGGCAAACCAAAGTAACTATAAAGAAAAGTGATTAGATATAAATAGAAAGAATTTCTTAATTTTACTGATTTGCATAGGGCAGCAATTCTCCCCGTCTCTCAAAATACAGCTGCAAGATACATTGAAAATTCAAAAGTCATTAAGTATTGAAAATTTAAAAAAAGTTTTCTTCCAGTACAGTCGAAGCACCTTATAACGAAATCGAAACTGCTCCATAGATTTGCTCGTTATAAAGTGCTTTCGTTAAAACGTTATAACGAATTTGTTCGTTATACAGTAAGAAATCCAACTATCCGGATTAATGTGGTCTGAACGTAATCTGATTATGCATAAGGCCGGATATTGGAGACAATCATAAATAAAGTCTGTTTATTTCTTTAAGATCTCTTAAAATTGTAAAAAAAAAAAAAAAAAAAAAAAAAAAAAAAGCTAGATTTCATGTATTTATATTAAATTAATGCTTCACAGGAAAAATCACTTTTACTAGAAAGAGTGAAAAGAAGAAAAGCGTTGATTTAAAAAGAAATTTCAAGATAATTATATTTTTACGAATGTTATACGTACAATTCATATCATAAAATTTTTATTTTGTGATTATTGATCTGGATGACTGGATTTCAGAAAATTAGAGTTTTGTTGTATCATTTTAACGGTATGTGTATAGTATATGTATTACTATGCTACACATAAAAAAAAAAACTGGGCAAATTAAAAAAAAAAATTACAGCATTATCTAATAATATAACCTCTATTTTGTCAACAACATATTAATTTCATTCTCTAACAAGTTTTTATTACGCATGTAACACTCAATTTTCTGTAACTACTCGAGTGCATCAGATGGTAAAAGTTTCTGGCAAATTTCTACAAATCCTTCTTGCTTACTGACACTGCCATCAGACAACTCATATTTAACTTTTTTTTCCGCTATTCTTGTTATTGAACATTATAAAGTATTGATCAAAGTTATAAAGTGATATGCTTTTTCATGCAAAATACTTCCATTAAAGGTATTTTTTTTTGGATCTTGCATCTTTAAACCATGAAAATAATACTTCCTCCACATCTGCATATTTTGCTGTACGTAAACGTTTAAACGATAAGAAAACTGCATCCTTTTCGAAAATTTTAAGAATTTTTTCTCGATCTTTCTATATTGTGCTGAGAGTGCTAATCCTAAATTTTTTCGCTACATCGCTTTTTTTTAACATAATTCTGGGAAGCATTTTATAATTTCGACTTTCTCTTCTAAACTCAACCATTTTCTTTTGTCAGACACAGCCAGCGTACAGAGTTTTAAAAATTAACACGCCTTAAATTTACAGGCAAAGTAAATGTCAATGAAATCAGTCATCGAATAAAAAAGAACATAATACAGTTCTGCTAAGCTGTCGTCTTTCTGTCTGTCTTAAAACACTGCCCCTCCCCCAAATCTCTCCTGGAACTATTGAAAATATGCGATTGGCCGTAGAGAAAAAGATTGAAGGTTATGTCACAGGAAAAAAACTAGTAATTAAGGAAAAAAAATATTTCCCGCGTTAAGTAAAAAAAAGTGAAAAATTCGCTATATCGTTTTTATTGCACTGTTCATGCTCGAATTCTTTTCGTTATATCGTGCTTTTCGTTATAAATATTTCGTTATATCGTTTCGAATTCAGTATTCTTTAACATGCAGACCAACTAAATGGTAATGAACATTTCGTTATATCGTGCTTTTCGTTATATCGTAATTCGTTATAAAGTGCTTCAACTGTATTATAGTTTTTTAATAAAGATTATTTTTTACTTGTCAACTCAGCGTTCGTTAAACTGAAATGAACATTCTTTTTAAGACTTCAATAAATTCATTAATTTTAAAAATTCATTAAAGTGAATATATTTGTAATGACAAACTATAGGAGATTTTTTTTTCTAATCAAAATAATATTCGTTAAACTGAAAAAATCATTGAAGTGACATTCGTTGTAACAATATTCTACTGTACAACTGTCCAAGCTGGCACATAGCAGTTATTTCCTATTACAAATAAGATCAAATTCAAAATTATTAATTTGTTAAAAACAAAGTAATTTTAAAAAGACAACTCCTTACTAAGAAAAAAAGGAATAAATATCTAAATTGAAACAGAAACTCTTTCAATGTGTGCAGCTAAGAAATTTGATATTTATGCAACAAAATATTTAAACATATTTAACAAATAATATTAAGGTAAATATTTTAATATAAATTACCAGAATTTCTAGGTTCCAAAAATGGCACTTGGTAACCCTCAGCAGCATCACCTAGCAACCATATAAAATAAATATAATGTAGAAAAATAAATGAGATAAAAAGTAAAAATATCATTGAAATAAAGATAAGGAGATGATTAATGATACCATAAAAACATTAAACATAAAACATACATAAACATTAAATTAGCAGTTTGCAAGATTAATATTTTTATGTCTGATTGAGTTGGCAAAACAGTTCTTAAAATTAATAGTTTAAAAATTGTGATAATCAAAAGTTGATGAAACTGCTCTCAGGTGAAGAATTTCTAAATAGGAATAACTTTTATCCACTACACAATATAAAAAGTGCCTCAAATCTCTAAAGACTTTAAATAGGCTTTAAAATTAAAGATGATCATTTTAACAAAAAAATTCTATTTAGTAATTAGCAAAAACAAAACCAACAAAAAATACTTTTCATTGTTAGGTAATGCTGCCAAAAGTTCACAGTTTTGTATAAGTACAAAGCCATGCAAATCCAGCAATAAACCTTTTTAAATTTGACAAGTAACTGTTCATTATTATTATTAACTTTTCAGAGATATGTCAACAGTTAATGCATTTATCCCCTTTTTTTCCTTACCAATTTCTTCTAATTCCTCCATTAATCAATTTAATTGGTACCTACTTCTTAACAATAAAATAAAAAATTAAAAAGCAGATAAATTTTTCAGAATGAGTTTTTTTTTAAGGTGTTTGTTACACCCAATTATCTCATCTGTGCAAGTGACATAGTAGTCCAGGCATTGGGAGATAAAAAAGAGCAAATAAAGGAAAGTTTTTGGTGTAGTTCTTTTGGGGGGGGGGGGGTCCCTTTATGTTTTTTGGGTCGCTGAACACGAATCCGAGGTTTTCCAACAAATTTTTTTTCGGGAAAGTTTTTTTTTTTTTTTTTTAAACAAAAAACTGACTTTTTTCCGTTTTTTCAAAATAATTCCAAAATTGTGCATTTTATGTGAAAGTCTGCAATATATGAATTAAAGAAAATAAAATTTCCTATATTTTATGTAATGAAAGTTTTTTTCTCTGATCAATGGTTTAGCCGTGAGAGTGCCGCAAAAAAGGGTGTTAAAAACAAAAAACTGTAAAAAAAACGGGAATTACGGTAGTGTATGTCGATGTAACATAAAAAATAACCATTTTACGCAAACGATAACCATTAATGATACTAAAGATTATATGTTTGACTGTATTTTATGCATTTGAGGTAGAGGAAAAGTGCAGATCCTGCGCCAGGCGAAGGTGGGAGCAGTGGAGCAGTTCCACCTTCTCTCATGAGTCGAAGGTGCTCCTCCGCCGGAGTGCTCATACTGTAAAATTGGGAGGTCAAAAGCACTTTCACCATTTTGTAGAGCATAAAATTCTCTACAACATGCAGTATTCATGTTTGTAAATTGTCCAAATAGGGGGTAAGATACGGAGCCGGGAAAATAGGGCTAAATTTGGAAAAAAATGTAAAAATCTACAAATGACGTTAGTTTTTGCTTAATAACCCACTTTTAGTGCATTTTAGAAACAAAATTGTCATAATCAACTTTTTAAAGCATGAGATAGTTGGTAGTTTCATTTATTATAGGTTGACCCGCTAATAAAAAAAAACAAGTTTTCGACCTTCTACATCTTGTGAGTTTTTCACAATATTGAAAAAACCAATATTTTTCGGCACTTTTTTTTATTTTTCTTAAATAACTCAATTTTAGTGCATTTTACAGAAAAAAGCACTTTTACCATTTTGTAGAGCATAAAATTCTCTACAACATGCAGTATTCAGGTTTGTAAATTGTAACAATAGGGGATAAGATACAAAGCCGGGAAAATAGGGTAAAATTTGCAAAAATCTACTAAAGACATCAGTTTTTGCTTAATAAGTCGCTTTTGAAGTCGGTTAAATTTTTGTTTAAAAAGTTCATTTTTTGCTTTTTAGTAGTTTTTGAAGTCTGTTCTTTTTTTTGGTTAAAAAGTTTATTTATTTATTACTTTAGTGATATCCATATTTATATTAAACCATATTGTTGCTAATATCTTTTTTATTTCACGCTAACCTAGGCAGTAGATTCGAGTATCGAAGATTAGAAAAATTATCATTATTCTCATCTAATGCCTTTAAAGCGTTTAATGATATCTATATTTACAACAGTAGACTCGAGTACGGAAGATAAGAAAACTTATCATTATTCTCATCTAATGTCTTTAAAGCCTTTAATGATATATTATATATATTTATATTAAACCATATTGTTGCTAATATATTTTTTATTTCATGCTAACCTTGGCAGTAGACTCGATTACCGAAGATTAGAAAATTTATCATTATTCCCATCTAATGTCTTTAAAGCCTTTAATGATATCTATATTTATATTAAACCATATTGTTGCTAATATATTTTTATTTCACACTAACCTTGGCAGTAGACTCGATTACGGAAGATTAAAAAATTTATCATTATTCTCACCTAATCGTCTTTTATAATGTGTCATAATCGGGCTGTATACTACAGTTTTGATAACTGTGTAACTCACTGATTTCGGTGCTTATGCTTAATGTGTACTGATTTTTACGATCCGTACAAGATAAATACACTGCGCCAACAATGTCCCCTATAATACTATTTGGAGTAACCCCTTTCTTTCTATATTATCACTCTATAGTTAATATTATGTAGTAGAAATATTAAAAGACAATTGCAGAAGCATTTATATACAACTGTATTGTATAATATAATATAGATAATTAGATATTTTAAAGGCAGTTTCCAACTAGTGTGCTACAGGTGATAAATCGGCAAATATTTTCTGTAACTCGTACATTTGTATGGGATTTGAAACAACAATGTAATTATGCACCAATAAACGCTCGTCAAAATATGCCAAACCGCTGTGAAACTGCAACAATGGAACTTTTAAAAGATTCAAAAGTAGATTTGTTGTGGCATAATTTATAGTTTTTATCCGTACGTTGTATTATATTTATCCAATTCACAATTTTATGTAATTTTGCTTTTCAAATTTGGCAACACTCAAAAGTTTTAGTTTTAGTTTAGATCCTAAAAAGTTTGTTCTATGGAAATAATTACGATAAGTTAAAGCTGATTTAAATATGTCAGTCTTTTTATTATTTGCAACATGAAAGTCGTCTGCCCAACAACTGGTGAACCGGACGTAATAAATCTTGATAATACCTGATTTGCTTAAAATTTTGTATATACCTTCATTGTGAATAAGAGCTCATTGATTAAGTATAAAGACGAGGGGGGGAACACCCTTTAATTTATTCATGCAGAATTATAATCCGATAAGTTAAAGCTGATTTAAATATGTCAGTCTTTTATTTATTTATTTATTTTGGAAATTCACGTAATAGAATATTTTATGATATTAAATGAAAGTCGTCTGCCCAACAAATGAACTACTTTTAAAATGCTTTTTTTTTTTTTCGTTTTTGTTGAACTTCTGAAAAGTACTGAATTAATTTTCATAAAATTTCAATGGGACCAATTCGAGAGTATTCTCTTTCGAATAAAAAAACATCGCATAAATAGGACGCATAGTTCCGGAGTAATCGGTGTACATACATAAAAAAAAAAAAAAAAAAATACATACACGTCGAATTGATAACCTCCTCCTTTTTTGAGTCCGTTAAAAAAAAATTTACTTATGATTTTGGACAGCGTGGCACAAAATATAAATCAATTTATTGAAATAAATACATTTCAATCATAATATAGGCTCAGTGAAAGTAATATATTTAACAGTGTATTGGAAAATTAAAAGTATTGTTTGTATGTGCAAATATACTTTTAAAGACAAACCAAAAAATAATTTAAATTGAATTTTAAAAGAATCCTATTAAATTCACATGAAGTCGTCATTCAAATTTTGATATAATTTCTTTTAAAACCAACCTATATTTTGAATTTATGAGATATGTGAATGAAAAAGCATCAATCAATAAATTTTATATATCTTTTCACATTAAAAATAATATTTGCACATGTGAGTATAAATAAAACGAAAAAGAAAATAAAAACTTTTTATTTAATAACATAGCGTCACTCAAATTTGGTATCATTACTTTTAAGACCCATAATTATTCTTGAAGTCATAAGGTAAAGTGTTGCGTCACAAACTTTTAATGCATTAAGGGTTTTTATACTGATACAACAAACACCCATTTTATTAATTTATTTAAAGAATCTTTTTTTGTGAGATATTTACCAAGTAATCTTTTAAAATTCCATTTACATACATTTTTGCCTGAATCAAATAACAGGGATGAGGTTTACATAGTTATTAAGATTTTTTTTAAACATCAAAAGATGCCAAAGAACCAATAAATTAGATTTCAATTTGATTTTTAATTTAAAACACTTTTACCAATCAAAAAAGTTTTCAAAAAATGGTTGTA
Organism: Maratus michaelseni; assembly: GCA_963931845.1. Taxonomy (NCBI): domain Eukaryota; kingdom Metazoa; phylum Arthropoda; class Arachnida; order Araneae; family Salticidae; genus Maratus; species Maratus michaelseni. The sequence continues at coordinate 317,405,195 of OZ007587.1, read as the reverse complement.
CAGACCATAATTTGGCCAAATATTCTATAATTGGTCAAATCACTAAGAAGCAAGCAAAGCTGCATTTTTAATTCAAATTATTAGAAAAGAGTATCTTTAATGAGAAAGAAATCTCAACACTCTGTATTGTACCAAGGTTGTAATTCTGATAAGTGAAAACTAATTTTAACCAGGCCAGTAGTTAAAACTAGTTTTAATTGTCTAAAACTGGTCAAAATTAGTTTTTAACACTCAAAAGTAATTAAAACTGATCAGACTGGGCCAGAAAAAAGGGAACAGAGCTTGTGTTTTCTGAGGGTACAAATATTTTAACCAACTTATGTAATTTTACCTGCTTGTGCCATATCTAACATTCCTGGGTTTTAACACATACACATAGCACCCAGTATGAAGACTGCATGGTATTATATTTCAGATTGTGTGTAGGAGAGTCCACTGCATATTTAAAACTCCATCGAATCCATTTGTTATACGATTTTCTATAAAAAGTCTTCTGGTATTTATAAACTTCAGAAATTTGCAGAACAGACATCAAGTTGTAGTAGAATGACAGATACCAAAGCTAGGATTTCCTATTTTGCCTCTTGAAAAAACTATGTACTTTAACACATTTGTCACAACTTGATATAGCCATAATTGTGTTCAATCGTTGGGGAAGCGGGGGTGAAAAGCAGCACCTATTTCAACCACCAAACTGTTGGAGAGGAAGAGGAGGAATGCAAGAGGTAGACTAGATTAGCGTCTACTTTCCAAATATCAATGCAATTATTCAAATAGAGGTGGATCATCTACATGTTAAAAAGTACCTGCGGTCAGTACCGTGAGCAAAAGGTAGCTTTCCTATATCTTCATTTTAAAATTTAGCTAATGTTACTCGAAAGCAGCAAGCTAAAAAGCAAAGAACCAGATTACAAAAGATTTGTTAATTCTTAATGTGAATACTTGCCAAATCAGTGATATAGCCAAGTTGGCTTCATTTATAGAGGCCTATTTTAGTCGCCAAAGTTGGCAATATTTTGCCAAATGTTGCCAAGCTTGGTGAGAATTTTACACTAACGGATATGAATATAGTTTTGTGTGTAAAATGATAATTTGCGAGAAATCAGGGTCACTAAAACTCATAAATTAATCCCTGATTTTTTGTAATCTGCTTTCGTTTCAAAATGTCAGCCACGCTAGAATTTCAAGCCGCTATATCTCAGCTATTTAAGATAGAGGCAAAACAAACAAGTGGGTAAGTGTGATTGAAGATCGCATAAAGGGTTTCATATTCCTTTCAAAACACTATCCTTTCTTTAACAAATCCAAATAAATTTCCTTTTAAAAAAAACTCATGTTTTTTATGTCTATTTTTCTCATTTTTTTGAAAATCTGAACTGGTCCGATAGCGGGCGAAGCCCGCTATTATTATCTGTCATAATAATATCGATCATGTGGACTAAATGCGATATTTAAAAAATAAATAAATTTCAAAATTAAACATGTTGTATAGAGACCTTCAGAATGTTAAAATATGTCAATATTTCCACAATCGTGTTTTTATCATGATTCAATAAGTTCCTCAAACTTATATATTTATTATTCACTATTACTCATATTGATACTCTGTATTATTCTCAAACATTTGAAAAATCTTATGACGTCAGATTAATTTTCTGTTTAATTCTCTAATGACGTCATATTAAGCTGCTTTCTGTAGATTATTTACAGACACATACTCATACTCCTTGTATTATTGAGAAATGTTTGAAAATTTCCATTTTATTACCAATATGACGTCATATTAATCTTTTTTTTTTTTTTTCCAATTGGTGAAGCTTTTTATTTCATTTTCATTTTTCATATGGAAATCTTTCAATAGAAAATTAATTATTGTAGAAAGAATTTTCTTGTGAATTTTTAATTGTTGGCAACTGCTATAACGAAAAATGTTTAAATTTAATAGCAAAAGGCTGTTAGATTTTTGGTTTTTTCTCTATATATTAAAATAAGATTTTTTCAAATTTTATGATTTTGAGCTTCATAGCAGGTATTCAGCTATAAGTACACAAAGTTTCAACTCTGTAAGTTAAATAGTTTCTGAGAACCGGCTCTGACGGACAGACAACAAAGCGGGAGTAATAGGGTTTCTTGAGATGAACGAAACCCTATAAATGCTCTTTAATCCTTGTATCAAGACCTAACATTTAAACAAAAAATAAATTTGAATTTCTAATTTTTTCTGTGTATATTCTTCAATTTTAAATCTTTTAGTGGTCGCCGTTATGAAACAAGTTGGCAGACCAAGCTGGCCAACGAACTCTGTCGAGATATTGATGACATTACAAACACTTAGTTTCATCCAAATGGTTCAGAAATACAAGTGCTATGATATAGTATGACATAGATTATATATATATATATAAATATATAATCAACATTTGAACGGAGGGTGGTTTTGGGGTCTGGGGATCATGATCAGTAAAAATATACCAAAATTTTCCAGAACTGCTTTCCTCCGAACAGCTGCAATAGGTAGCTTTTTGTATTGAAAGCTACCTAAAATTGCACAACTTTCATTTTTCGAATGATAACACTCCCTTTTAGCACTTTATGTATTACGTGGATTAAAAACAATGGGGAAAAGTTATAGTTCATTTAATTTATCTTAAATAGCCATAGAATTATGCACGAATGTGTTAGAACTTAAGAGTTAGCCATAAATTTCAAAATATAAAATTGAAACCTTAAAATAAAAGTTCCTGATTACCAAAAAAATTATACAGTTAAATGCAAAATAAGTTTAACTTTTTATGAAAAAATTTCACAAACTGATGACTGGAATGCGCTGTAAACTAACACACCCATATTTTTGACAATTGTGGCTTATTTTATATAAAATTAATGTTCATTTTTTATATGAATTTGTTAATAATTTTCATAATTAAAAAATACCTGGAATATGTTTTCGTCTATACATTGGATCTCAATAAAAATAAGCTTCACAAACAAACTTTCAATAGTATTCCATAATAATAAAATCAGGAACAAAAGCTTGGTTAAGGGAAAAGATTAAAAAAAAAAAAAAAAAAAAAACATGCTAAATTCATACTTACCACAGGAGATTGGAATTAAATCAGCTAATATATCAGAAGTTGTTTGCTTCTTCAAATGTCTCTTAGTTTTCTGGTGCTTTTCAATATCTCCTTTGTGAGCTCTAATCTTTTTTCCACAGATTTTGCAATATGCAAGAGTAGGATCCTCAGGCACTGCAGAGACCCATGCTGAAAAACAAAATAAAATTAGCTTTTTTTTTTTTTTTTTTGAAGTGAAAATTACTGTAAAAAGCAGAGACTACTGTAGTTTTGCTATTTGTAACTTGCTACTTTTGACCCCTGAACAAAAGTCACATGGAATTTCTTTTTTAAAAAAATCTAGAAGGTAGTTTGGATAAGATCTAACAGAAATGATTCATTCATATACACCTCCGTGGGTACTTTTTTGTTAGCCAGGTACCAGTGATCACTAAAATTTTTTTAATCTTGCCGATCTTTTAACATTAGCTAGCTAATAACAAATAGACAATATTTTAACATTGCAATATAATATCTTAAAAAACTTACTTAAAAATAGCTAAATTATAATAATATCATGATAAAATACATAAAACGAACATATCAATATAAATAACAAAATCTCATGTAATCAAGTCTATTAATGATTAGGCTTAGTCCATTACAAAAATGTTAAAATAAGATAAACTAGAAACATTTTATTTCATAGGGTCATTCCACGTCAAATCAACCAAAAATTTAATATTCAACCTGGCCATTTCAGATTTTAATGAAACCTTCTCCCTGATGATACAAATGAGAATATACTTTTAAAATTTTTTATCTCAGTAAATTTTCATACAATTAATTATTTTAATTTAAAAAAATCATTTTTTGGCTTGTATAAATGTTTTTAATTTTGAATTTCTCAAGTTCAAGCAGGCGTAGAGAGTTGTTTGAACCCTCATTTTAAAGACAATTTCATAAGGATTAATTTGATATGCAAGTTGACTATGCTCGGTTAAAAAAAAAGTTAATTTAATTTTTAAAAAATTGAAATAGTATTTTTTAAAAATTTTGAAAAAAAAATGTCTTTTGTAATATTATAATCTTTAATTTCTGAAAGTTTCAGAGTGGGATCTCAATGGGATCAGCAGTTATAAAAAAATAATGTTTAAAATGAATAAAACACTATCTTTAGCACAATCATAAACTTGGCGAGGTGCCAACTTTTACCAGTCCCCCAACTAGTGCTTAACATTAGTTTCTTTTTTTTAACATAACTGCTGATCCCATTGAGATTCCACTCTAAAACTTTCAAAATTTAAAGTTTATAATATTACAAAAAACAATTTTTTTTCAAAATTTTTAAAAAACACTATTTTAATTTTTTTAAATTAAATTTACTTTTTTTTAACCAAGCATAGCCAACTTCCAAATCAAATTCTCTTTAAAATGAAGGGTCAAACAACTCTATGCCTGATAGAACTTTAGAAATTCAAAATTGAAAACAAGCTAAAAAATGATTTTCCGAAATTTAAAAAATTGTATAAAAATTTACTGAGATAAAAAATAAAAGTATATTCTCATTTATATCATCAGGGAGATGGGAGAATGATTCCTGTAAGTTTCATCAAAATCTAAAATGGTCAGGTTGAGTCACTGGTTGATTTGACATAGAATGACCCCATAATGAAAGTAACTAATAGTCTAATTTTACATACACAAAAACAGAAACCTGTTATTTAAAATCCCGAAATCTTTTAATAGCATTTTAGAATAGAAATGCACAACCTGTGGCCCGCAGAGACACTAGATGCCAACATCTCCAGGAATTGCGAATGTCGACAATAAGTCATGAGAAAAATTGCAAATTTTGTCCATATAGGAAAACATGAATTTCGATGATCAGGTGCATAAGTCATAAATTTCATCAATTAGACGCATAAAAAACACAAATTTCATTGATCAGGCGCGTAAAAATTCAGAATTTCGTCAATCAGGCGTGTAAAATAAAAACCATGCATTTCGCCGATTGGGTGCATAAGAATTATGAATTTTGCCGATTGGAAGTATAAAAATCATGAATTTTGCTGAATGGGTGCGAAAAAAATCTAATTTCGTAATTTTGTTAAGAGAAAGAAAAAAAAATGCGAATTTCATTAATCTGCTGATGAAGTCCATAGATGCCAAAATAGTAAATTCCGGAGTTTCGAATTTCATCTTATGAAAAAAAAATCACTAATTTGTCAATCACTGGAAAAAAACTGCAAATATCAATCGCAATTTTTTTTTTAATCTGTCGCAGAAGAAAACTGCAAATTTCATTGATTGGGCATGAAAAATCGCAAATTATATCAATTTGCTGAGAAATGAAAAAATCACGAATTTTGCCAATCACTCGTGTGAATAAAATAACTAATTTCGTCTATCAGTCACATGAAAAAATTGTGAATTTTGTCAATTGCTCCTGGAAAAAAAAATCCCAAATTTCATCAATTGCTCATGGGAAAAAATTGCAAATTTCGTCACAGAAAAAAATTGCAAATTAAGTCCCTCAGTTGCAGAGAAAAATGCGAATTTCGTCGATTGGGTTCGGAAAAATCACGAATTTCATCAATTTGTTGAGGGGGAAATATTGTGAATTTCGTCAATGTTCATATGAAAAAATTACAAATTTTCTCAATCGATCACGGAAAAATATCGCAAAATTCGTGAAGCTCAGTCATTGATAAAAATTGCGAATTTCACAGAATGAGTCACTGAAGGGGAAAAATAAAAAACTTAATTTTTGTCAATTGGTTGCGGGGGAAAAACAGCATAATTAGTCAATCATGCTGTTACTTAAAATCAAATCATTTTTTGAAAATGAAGTTTTTCTTCATAAAAATTTGTATAATTATCCACAGTGTTCAGTATTTTAGAAATTTTGCATACTTTTTTTCATCAACAAATTTCTATTTATTAAGAAGGAACAGTTACTCTTCCAGTTAACTAGTTAGTTGTGAAGTGAAGGATATTTTAGTGAATATTATAAGGTTAAAATTTATACTGTGAAGAATTATTAATAAAATTGGTCATAATAGGTTTTTAACTTGATATCTACATTTTATGGTTGAGTATGTTAAAAGTACAATTTAGAATAGTGTATCCCCTCTCCAAATTCATCCATGAAACTTTTTTATGGTTCTGTTTTCATGTTTATCTTTGTTCTTATACTTTTAATAAGACTAACTTTACTCCTCAAAATAAAACCAAGGAAAATTTTCTCTCCTTGAAAAAACCCTAACTATATCGCTGTTATTTGTACAAACTATTGACATTGTTTTGTCAACTGAATTGGGTATGCTGACTAAGAAGGTGGTTGAGTGCAGGTGGCTAACCCTGTTCAAATTAGCATTTTTATGAGCTTATAGGCCGCCGATCATCTCCCTCTTACCTAGGAACAAAATTTTGTTCATGCTACGGATGTTGGCACTCGACAATCCAGTCATTTTTATGACCGACCCTCCTCTTATAAAAGGCTGTGCACCCCTAATTTAGAATTTGTAAAAATGTATCAGTCATTCAAATTGTTGTTCAATGGATCATTAGTTGTTTGCAATTTAAATGATGCCAACTGAAACAAAATTTGGCGAGCTATCACTGGCGCCCAACTAACATAAAAGTAGCACTCCGTGTAGCGTCTGCTACATCCCTGGGACAATGAATCACAAAAGCGGGAGTTTTGACCTTGAGTGTACTTGAAATTGAGTTGATTTTTTTCATGTTCAGCTTGGTAAATAGTAAAGCCTATAAAGTATTTTTTCATTTTACAAAAAAAAAAAAAATCGTAAATAATAATCTAAGTACAGAAACATGGATTCTTAAATAAGATTTTGATGGGTAATAAAGATAGCATAGTTCAGATAAGATCTAACAGAAATGATACGTTAATGTGAACAGCTATTTATTGCAAACAATTTCATCCATAGCTCATGCACAGTGTACCACCAACCAAGAAGCTGTCAAGACCAGATATAGTAGCCACGTGGATGTCCAAATTTTGGAAAGCAATGCTGTTTTAAGGATATTTCAAATAAAATAAATTGATCAGTCATTTACCTCAAAATCATTATGAAATATGCAGAACAAAAGTTCATTTGCATTTGCTCACTCATTTGATTATGCAGTTAAAACTGGATTATAAGAGCCCATTTATACTATGGTTTTTATTTGCTTGCTATGCACAAGATTTACTCCCTCCAAGTAACAAGTCTCGTTTATGAACTTTCGCACAAGATTTATTGTTTGGATTTAGTAAAATAATGCTGTTTTATGTACAATTATTAAAGGAAACTTTACTCTATGTCTGTCTGCAAGAAATATTTTTATCAACGTATAATTTGTTGCATATATATAAATTTTATGTTTCATTCAAATAGAAATTTTGGAACAGCTTTGGGATTAGCCTGCTGTCCGCCATCTTGTTTGTTTGTGTAAATGTTTTGTTTCTGATTGTCATTTCCAAAATAATTTAATTTTCATACATATTTACTTATTATAAACACGTTGTTTAATTTTATTGACTCATTTATTTATATTTAATAATAAATATTAAAATGCTAATATATGTTTGTTATAGTCAATAAAATTAAATAACGTGTTTATAATAAGTAAATATGGATGAAAATTATTTTGGAAATGAGAAACAAAACAAATATGTTTTGATTTAAAAACAAGATGGCGGACAGCAGGCTAATCCCAAAGCTGTTCCGAAATTTTAAGTCTATATTGTTTTAAAATTTAGACTGATTAAAAAACTTCTGCCATGCTCAAGTCTTTCTACATATTTTATACCTTCAGTAGATAAAGGAAGGACACAGGACAGTGCACAAAAGATACTACATTTGTGTTTACTCATAGTAATGGTTGATGAGGCACAGAAAGAATGATGTGCCTAGAGCAACTAAACTGTTTTAATCGGGCTCTGAAGGCTGTATTGAGGGTTCATAGAACAAAAAAAAAATTCTAAGGAGTACAAGAATTTTAAAAGAACTTACCATATTATTTCATGTATGCCATGCCCTCATATAGCATGCACAGCCACCCTAATTTCTAATACATCATTTAGAGGGAAAATGAATTTTATTCTATTAAAATCTAGTGCCAAAATTACAAAGTATTCACAATGCACTGCTTTTGTAAATTTAAATAAAAAATTGGCAGCAAACTATTTTATGCACTGAACAATGAATTTTTATACAAAGGCCAGTCAAATCCCAATTACTCATCATATATCACATCAGGGGTCTGTAAAGACTTTTTTCCCAGGGTCCTGTTTTTGTGAAATTGTGAACAGCTTTTTATACTTGTGAAAAATCTAATCATAATTTTGTGAATTTGAAATGGTCGTTATATTCAGATTCTTGTTTATACATTTTTAAGAAGATATATGGATATAAAATACACATATTTTCTTTATATATGTAAAAGTGACAGGTCAGATTTTACTTTTAAATGATTAATTTGTGAAATGTTTGGTTTAAAAGATGGAAAAATTTTGTCAAAAACCTATTTTTAAGACATAGAATTTTGTAGTCCTGTTTTAGGAAAATAATTTTGATAAGGGTTCTGTTTTAGGGAAAATAATTTTGTGAAGGGTCCTTTTTTGAAATGGAAAATTTTGTTGAGTACTTTAAAGGACCCAATTTTTTCCTAAACAGATCCCTGCACATGCACCTAGATTTTAAAAGTAAATTTTGAAGGGAAAAACTACAGGGGATATACAAAAAAAAGTTATTTCTTTTAAGAATGGCAGTAATCACTTGAACTTTACACTTGCAAACATGAGAAGAATTTTATTACTTACCATCATACGTAGTATAGGGTAAGTCTTGTAATCGTTTTGAAAATCGGAAAAAAAATTTTGACGGATTTACACATTTCAGACACTGGAGATTCCGAAAAACATTTTTAGAAAAAAAAAATTTGCGATCCGTCTGTGTGTCTGTAAACTCTCTATCTCCCGAAAAAATTGATAGAGACTTGCAATTTGGTATGTACTTAGTATGTAATAATGGGAAGAAGCCTATTTCATTTCAATAACCTCGATTAACCGAAACTATGTTTTTTGGACTCTCGAAATATTCGTTCTGATAAAAGGTATATAAAAATTTTCGAAATTGGTTAGTTTAAGAAATGAATATAAAAGACAATAAAAAACATAAATTTTGCATACAGCATGAAGTCGATCAGATAATTAGTTGTCGAGATATTTGGAATCCTATTTTCCACACTCTTCGATTTTTCATGACCCTGTATTTCATCCAAATTTCACTTCAAAGATATATTTTAATCGGAAATTTGACGCTTAATCAGATGCAATAAACCGCTAGTCAACAGGATTACTATTTTTGGAGTTATAAGGATGTTTCTTACAAGCAATTCAGTAATCGAGCCTTAAAAGTTTGCGACGTCATCAAGCCATGATTTTATTTGAATTGGAATGCATTTTATAAGTAGTTTACACATTTTTATTTTAATATTTTACATTATGCATATCCATGATGGGTAAGTATTACGGTGGCCCCCAACGACTAGTTTTACTTCCTTTAAAGGTTACAATATTTTGCAAGCCATACATGCTATGCTTAAGCAGCATTATTTACTATATCATACCTGCAAGTGCTTGTGATATGCAGATGTTGCAAGAGCCAGGTGGCCAGGGTCAAATTTTAACTTACTCTCTGCCTCTCTCTCACACAGCCTGGAAAGGCCCATATTTTATATCTAAGGGGCCCACTTGCCATTGAGCAAGCTGACAACAGATTGTAAATAATAATTAATTTTTAATATTATTAGGAGAATATCATTTATGATTGAATTTTATTTAAGAATACTGAGAATTGTTCTTGGAAGCAATTCTAAGAACATTTTTCAGAGAAGGAAAAATAATATTTTTTTTTTTTTAAGCAATCATAATCTGGACAAAAGAAAATCTTCAGGAAATAAGTTAAATACATTGCATGAGAAATTAAAAGATCTTTACAAACAGTTCAACTAAGAGGAAGAGGCACATGAGATTGTAGACATGCACTTTATGGGGAGAATCAGGACCAAGAGCAAAAGTAGCTGCCACTATATTCATCATAAAAATGCAAAACATTTTTAAGCATGTTAAATGGCAGTTACTTTTAATCAAATGAATTTTTCAGGAGTCCCAAGATGAATTAACTAAATGCACGCGCATAGTCATTTAATTTTTTACCAAGGTATTTTTAGAATAAATTAAACTGAAAAGAATGTTATAAAAAAATGCCAGAAATTCAACTTTAATGTCTAATAAAATGTCTATTTTGATAAAAATGGCTTAATATTTATTTTTATCCCTTCTAGAAATAAGGGATTAACACCTATTCACTAATGTTTTATTTTTTCACAAAATTTAAAAGTGGCTGCAATTTTGTAAATCTTTACAGCAAACATTAGAAAAAGAAAGAGGGGGAGAGAAAAAAAAGATAATTTATAGACTCATCGTACACGATGATAGTTCATAAAGCAAGAAAATCATTAATGCATACGAATTTTAAACTAGTTTATAAATTAGGGTTAGAATTGTGATTTGCAAAAGTATGTATTTTGGGGAACTAGCACCTTTCAGAAAAAAAAAGCTTAGAAATGCACCAGCACAAAAGGACATCATTTTGGGGCAAATATGGCGATAACTATTTTTAGAACAAAAATATCTATTATTACAAATCGTGGTAATTCATGACTAAATGATATAAACAGATAATACCAATAAATATACACTTATTTTCATTATTGTTGATTGCTTCAGAAACTTATTAGGCTTAAAAAACGATTACATAATATAAAATAAATTAACCCAATTTTAAAAGAATAACAATAATATGTGATTATTAAGAGATTAGAAATAAAAACAAACGAAATAAACTACTTCTAGGTTTCTGGATTTAAATTTCAATCTCTTCACATCACGTAAAACTATATAAAGGCCGATGTTGAATATAACACTGGTAAGTTCCAGACACAAAGATGACGCCATTTTATAATTCGAATTTAAGTTAACACACATGCATACACTGAACATGAAACTCTAAATTTATTGTTTTTATAAATATCTGATGGATAAGTATTGAAGTGTTGGGTACACCATTCATATTCCAACTATCAAGTTCTTCATTTGGCGTAATTTTAGTGTTACCTTAAAGATTGGCGTCCTGGGCGTCGCCCTGAAGCCCAAGTGGCCGCCATAATGACAACCCATGCCGAAAAGACATCGATCTCGCCAACAGAAGACCATTGCACTTACCGTAGCGATCTTCCCATTCTTTCTTGAAGACTCGCTTGCTGTCGTATCCCTTCCATTTTCCGGTAGATTCCCGGCCTTTTTTAACTGGTATTAGCGCTGTTTCTTCTTGTTGTGGAGGTAATGGTATAGGAATAGGTGTTAATTCTTCCATTTCTGAATTGGGATATGGTTGTGTCTGGCTGATAACGACATTGTTTGGAACTGGGACTACAGTTTGAACAGGGACGGGAACTAAAGCTTGTGAGGTCGCCATTACGAGAACGCCAAACGCTGAATGTATCGAAGTGGCGAACGCGTGCAACGGACGAACGTGCAGCAGAATCGTGGGACATCTATCGGCCGCGGTGAAAACAGTGCAGTGTGGTGTGGAAAACAGCTGATAGAAAGCGCGGATCCTTAAAATTCGCCAAATAATCCCAAAATTTGACTTAGCAGCACACTCGCCAAAACTGTTTTCCTTCTCGATATTGTCGCTTTTAATGATTTGATTATTTATTTTTTCAATTTTAAAGTTAAAAAAATTATCCCCGTTCATTTTCACCAATAAAAAAGTTCTCATTTCATTATGACGTAACCGTGAACTAATTTCAACAAAATTTAACTTACAGTTTAATTAATTAATCCAGATTATGAAAGATATATCTATTTTAATTAAAAAAATACTTGTTTGTGTGTTGCAGTTTTAGTAAAAAATTCTGAAAAATGCTTTAGTTTTATTTTTACAATTATTAATTAGAGAAAACACATGCCACTAAAAATGCATTTTTTTTTTAATTGAAACATTAAGCAGAAATGAGTAATTTAAAGTAAACGACATGAGTGGATGTGAGCGAATATTCTTTTTTATTTGATTTTTTTTTTATTGGAACAATTATATAAATTATTGTTTAATATAAATTCTACTATCCCAATATCTGACATAGGAAAGAAAAAATATTTGTAAATTAAATAAATTTTAAAAACTCTATATCGTTTATTATTGCTATGAATCTATTTTTAAAATCCCTCGCGAGAATGAAACTACTCGTACTGCTGGGGCACTTTCCGCTGTCACTTTCTAGCAGTTTTAAATAATTATTACTTTATAAATACGGCATACAAATAATCTAAAATAGTACTAATCTTGGAAACCCATTAAGAAGGCTAGAAATACCCTGAAATTTTTAAGGAAGTGCAACCGAAATTCCAAAATGGTATAGTTAAACACTATGGAATAAAATTTGATAAAGGGAAATTATAAAATCGAGATTGAAAATTTATATAAAATTACGTGAATGGAAAACTGCATGTTTTGACGAAATGAGAAATAATTCGCTGCAATGTTGAATTTAGACATTTTTCTCCGGGAGGTATTTCTGTGGATCCGGGGGGGGGGGGGGCATTTAGTTCCGGGGTGGAAATTGTATTTTTTTACCATGAAAAGCATAAAATCTCAAATCTTTCGGGGGAGGGACATTTCAATGCTGTGAGGGTAATGTCGCCCCCAAGCCACACCCTGAATTCAAACTGGGTGGAGTAGTTCTAGGTCATTAGTAGTGTTCCATGATAGAATCCCCCCAACCCCCACCCCCGTCCTCTTTAAATAAATTTTTAATTTCGGCGTCTCTGGATAAGTGATTGATTATAAACTGTTTTTTTTTTTTTTTTCCAAAAATTATATAAATATCTATAGCTTGATTATGATACAAAAAGATTTATAAGGTTATACACACATTTTTTGAAAATAAAAGTATTTTTTCTTGCACAAATAAATTTAAGTGTCAAGAAGATTATGGATTTAATAATAATAATATATTCTTACAGATTGTTTGGCATTCAAAGCTAGTGCAACTTCCGTCAATATAGTTCAGTCACACTTTTCTTGTTTTATTTATTTCTATTATTATGAGCTCAATAATAACTATAACTGTTCATACAAACACAAATATGGACTATTATTGTTATTACTAAGTGCCTCATTGTCCTCAATAATTTTCGAATCATCAGTGATAGCATTTAGCATGGATGTAAAATACCGGAAGCCATTATGGTCTATGTGTAATTTTTACGGGTCCTTATTAGATCCGCCTAAAATTTCGGTATTCACTGAATGTCGGGTCGTTTTTTCACCGAAACCGAACTTTCGGTCGATCACTATAATTTGGAAACCTCTGATTTAAAAAATATTACCAAGTTGTTATTTTGAACTGATTTTCGAGACTGGCTAGACGTAAAGGTTGTCATCAGGGAGCTATCGACTGTAATTAAAGATGTATCATCATGGACGCCGCTAATAATCCAGAGAAGGACAAAATTTCGGAACAGATGAGTTCATAGCCATAGACTTGAGATCTCATCTCGTTGTTCATAGCTGACGCATTGCTATTATCATTATTTTTTTACGCGTGAAGTTTTCGCTATGGTACTCCATTGTGAAATTTTGTAACTTTTGAAATTAAATATTTGATAAATGGCATAATCAGTGTATTTGAAATTTATATCAAGAAAAATACAATTTTTTACCTTTCTAACGCAGTTTATCTAACAATTTTCTGACAAATACTTTTCGAGCAATTATTTTTTTCAGTAACTTCAAATGTTTCATTTTCCGAGATTAATCTGTGGCAACGATTAGCGAAAATCCCGGTCGTCAGCAACGCATAGCTTTTTATTAAAGAGGATATGCACTTTCAACAATATAAAAAATTCAGCATTTGTTTCCAGCTAATATTCAATAACGAAATTAAAACTTCATTAAGCAATCAATAAAATAGTATAAATAAAACACAAATTTTACAGACATGTAAATGCAATAAACTCTTAAAACCGCTGAAAATATTAGAATAATAATAATAATAAAAACTGCGAAATAACGAAATTTTTAGCGATTTTTTTCGGCTCAATACAAAATTATCGCTTTTAATAAATTTCATAATTTTATTCATAATTTTAATTGAATATATAATTGACATATTTCAAATAAAAATGCTCTTTGGTGTTGTTAGAGGGCAATCTACAGAAAATTGTTAAATGTAAAAAAACTATTAGAGTTAAAAAAAGAAAAAAAAAAAAGTTTTTTACACATATTCTCTATCCCGGGAGACCCGGGTTGGATGCCCTAGATATTTTAATGGAAAATGTAAACATGAAATAAACTGAACTAAAATCTAAGAGTTTTTGTTAAAACTCCACGTGCAAGACAATTTTTATAACGCATAAATGAACCAACATAAATGAATATATATGTGTGTGTATGAAAAATAAGACATTGAATATCCAAAATATGCTTCAATCGGCTTTTTAACACTTTCCAACATAGTTGAAAAGTGTTTATGAATTCGGTTTGTCTTGTCTGCCCGTGCTCTAACTCGCGTAAATATATCCGGATAGTCATGCAATTGATATACGTTATTGAGGTTTACTATAGCATGTTCGGTATTGAAAATGAAGTGTGTAGCACTTATATTTTTTTTACACAGGGGCGCTCAAAAGAATGCCGTTATCGTCTACCGGAAAAATCAGTAGTGGAACAAGGAGAGTTCGATTGAAAAGTAGATAAGAGGAGGCGCCTGAAAAGTGCCCCCATGAAAAGTTCCCCCATACGTCATTTTTACGTCACAGCAGATGGGGGTAGATTTCCAGTCATAGAGAATTTTACTTTCGTCGAAAATTAGAAAAGTTCCCCCTGAAAAGTTCCCCCAAATCAGAAGGGGGAAGTTTTCCAGTGAGATGGGATTTTCTTTTCACTGAGATCTTGAAATCTTCCCCCATGAAAAGTATCCCCGTACGCCATTTTGATGTCACCACAGATGGGGGCAGATTTCCAGTCCTAGAGAGTTTTACTTTCGTCGAAAATTGGAAAACTTCCCCCATGAAAAGTTCCCCCAAACTAAAAGGGGGAAGCTTTCCAGTGCCAGGCAATTTCTTTTTCACTGAGATCTTGAAAAGTCGAAAATTGGAAAACTTCCCCCATGAAAAGTATCCCCATACTTCATTCTGACGTCATAGCAGATGGGGATACATATCAAGGGGGAACTTTTCCAGTGCTAGAGAATTTTCCTTTTACTGAGAGCTTGAAATCCATCCCCATGAAAAGTGTCCCCATATCTCATTTTGACGTCACAATATAGGGTCACATATCCAATGCTATAACATTTTACTTGTTTCGAGAGCTGAATATCTGGCACTCGAAATGTGTTTCTCTTTTATGTCTAGTTACTATTGTTACTGTGAATTATTATTATACGGACTTGAAGAAATGCGCAGAAGAGATTTAGTGCGTAATGTAAAAGTATCTTGCTTACTTTTCATATTCGGTTATCAAACACATACTAGGCGGTCAAAAAGGATCTAAGTATTAATGTTATATAATGTTGCTCAAAGCATAATCTGTTAGAAGGCTCATGGAAACTCATCGAAAACAAAGATTTTTGTATTAGCGGAAAGTGTGTGCATATGATATTTGTTGTTGAGTAGAGCATCAAATGTGAATCTTTAATGAAAAATTCCCATTAGTTATTATTATTATTATTATTATTATTATTATTATTATTATTTTGAAAATTAGAATTTGCTCTTTTTTTTAATTTTTTGTTAATATTCCCAATCAAATATCCAATATTAATAATTTGACACAGTAATGATCACTTTAACTTTTCTACTATTATATAAAAAAAACCAAGTCATTAAATATCCATCATCAATCTATAACATTAATAACTAGAAATTAAAAATTAATTTTTTGAAGGTATTTCATGTTTTTGGCAAACATTTCCGTAATAATTTGACATCGAATTCCACTATAAAAAATATACAGATTTTTTACGCTTGGTAGAAATCACAAACAAGCGAATTTTTTCAAAAATACATAGTTTTTTTTTTTTAAATCTTTTTTAAGGTAATGCAACTAAAAAGAAAAAAATAAACATTATTTAATTTCTTATTTTAGAATTTAAAATTTGATTTCTCAACGCATAATCGTAAATTAAAATTAAATTACTATTTCATAAAAAGCTTTTTTTTTTTTTTTTTTTTTTTTTTTTAAGAATATAAGTAACTTTTATGGATAATACCAGATTTACAGGTATATTAATAAGAAAGAAAGGGGGTGCTTCAACTAACTCATTAACCACATGGTTTCCAAAAATAATAAACAGATTAAGAACTCTTAACTTTTATGCAAATTTTGTGCCAGTGATAATCCTTTTACAACCAAAAGGTGTTGATATTAATTACCACATGTTTTCTTTGCTTTAGCAATTAAAAATAATTATTTTAACTTCCGTAAAGGTGCGCCTGTTGTCTTTCTATTTAAGTTGCTATATTTCTTTTTTATAGAATTTCTTCTAAACACGAGCATTTAAATAAAAACAAAGTCTAAATTAATCTACTTTAAAGCATTATATTTACATTATTTTTTATACATTATTATTAAGAGTGAATGAAATTGGGCTTCAGTACCAAGCGTGAATACTGCCTTTAAGATTTCACACAGTTTTCATGTATCCAATTATTTATCTCATGTTTAATATTTTCTTACGTTTTTGTGGCTATAATTTGAGAATATGTAATGTGCTAAGTAGAATAATTTAATTAAAAGTAAATTATTTCTGTGAAATACTTCATTTGGAAATAGCATATTTTGCCGTAATAATTCAGAGGAAAAAAAACATCGCGAATATAACAGTTTAGAAATTGTTACATAATGTATGCTTAGTTTTATTATTATTATTATTATTATTATATTATTATGCTTTCATTTTATTTTATCTATCTCGTGCTTTTAATGTGCATATAGTATGTATAGCACTTATACAGCAGGTATGTCAAACTCGTTTACCGCCGCGGACCAAATTAAGCGTTATATACAAAGCCAAAAAAAAAAAAAGATAATATTATTACCATTGCACAGAATAAAATTTGTTCGTATAAAACACATCCATGTTAAAGAAATGTGCATGTAAAGTTCAAAAGTAAATAAAATTCATAGCTTGTTTTATCTTATTTTTCGAAAAAATACTCGAAATTGCTTTCTATCAACCGAATCAACTGAATTTAATTTATTTTTTTTCTAATTTGTATTTATTTTGCAATTTGGTTGTGCACGATGACCTGTTAATCTTTTACCTAGCAAAGAAATAGCTGCCAATCTTCCGTATTTTTTTCCAGTGAAAAAGAAAACATATTTCGAATCAAAAAATTTCTTTAAAAATTTTTGTTTTGTATCTATGCTCTACTTATTCTTTTTTATTTTCATTTATTAAATACATTTTCTGGTTTAACGTATGTTGACTTGAAAAATAACAAAAGGTTGGCCGCTATACGCAAAGAAGCCGTACAAAAGCGCGCTTGTTCAAAAAATGTCCACTCCGATGTTTTTCTAATAATGTTTGGCAACATATAAAATAAAATACATTTTCTTTTTGAAAGTTGTTTTGTCAAAATAATAAATTCTATTTGAAAATGCTAATCATGGCCGGATTAAGGGGGGGGGGGGCTCGGGGCTGCAGCCCCGGGCCCCAATCCGTCAGGAGCCCTCGTCAACAGCTTAAGTTTTATCAAAATTTTGTTTTAAAAATTACTTAAATTTCTAAAAGAAAGAAAGAAAAAAGAAAATTTTTGCTTCTAAAATGAAAAAACTTTTTCTGAAATAACGAGATAAAATCGGGTTTCAAGCGTCATCACTTTTTCCTTTTGCAATTCTAAAACTTCGAATTACGATTTAAGGGTAGTCGTCACTCCCTTGAAAACACCCGATAGTTATTGTTAAACCTATGGCCAGGTTGCTTTCAAATTTCTCGTTTAAATTTAAATACTTTTAAAAGATTTTTTTTTTGCATAAGATAGCTGAGGTCGATCCGTAATATGACGATTTTTTATTTTTTCGATTTCAGTTGCAGATCTGTTTAGTAAAGGTATTTTCACTTTCGGAACCGGTTTTGAAAGTGAAAGTACCTTTATTAAAAAAATCTGCAACTAAAATATCAACCTCAGCTATCTTATGCAAAAAACTTTTCAAAATATTCAAATTTAAATGAGAAATTCGAAAACAACATGGTCATACGTTTAACATTAGCGAGCGGGTGTTTTCATATTCTTTTACTATTTTTACCCTACTTTTGCCCGATAACAAAAGAAGAAAACATCTTTACTATTTTCCGCTTCTACCACCTAATCTCAAAAAACATGTGCACGCTCAGGGGAAGAATCTTAAATTGTAAGGTCTATGTGTGCACGGCATACGATTTCTTAGAAATTAGTACAAGGTCAGGACCCCCCCCCCCCCCAATGCCTAACATCCGACACTTCCCAAGGGCAACCCCCTCCCCAATGACATGACCAGTATCTTTCAACAGTATTTTGCGTAAGAACTGAGAACCATTGGCCAGTGCATTGAGAATCATCTCTGTCTGCCTCTCCTGCATAAAAGTCTATGGGGGAAAAAAAACAAAAAACAGACAGATAATCAAAAAGAATGTTTTGTTCGTAAACGTTTATTTTAATATGATAAGAAGTAGATTTTAGGAAGTGTGTTTGCTTCCCTTTTCCTTTATCTTTAATGTTTTTATTTAATACTAAGTAAAGAAAAGCGTTTATTTAATTGGGAAAAATGCTTATCCTTGAGTATGAGTACATTTAACTTGTAGAAAACCATTGTTTTTACTGCATGTGTTTAGGTGGCTTAAAAAAAAGAAAGAGAAAAAAAAGGTTAAATAATATTACACCTCTTATGGGTTCGATTGTTTGTGAAATATTTTTTAATGCCATCTTTTATCTTATCAATTTAAGTTAAGTTGATTAATTATGACTTTCATTATTTAAATGGCTTTACACACATCCTTATTTTATTAAAATTCCCATATTCGTATATAAATTGTTTCTTTTGTGCAATTTACTAAAAATCAATACATATGGGTTAAATTCTTTAATATACTCAGATTAATTTGTTTAAGGCGGTTCTCAAATTCCCTGCTCAACAACGCGAAACTACCTGACGTGTTTTCTAACTCATTTTTAAATGTAAAGGCATACAATTGGAAAATCTGACTATTGGAGGGATTTAGAATCGAAAAGCGTTTTAAATTTTTTGATAAATACATTAAGTTATAAGAGATTCTTGTCAAGTGACGACAAGTTTTAATTTTTTCTCGTGCTGCTGCGTCCGGAAATTTGATTTAAAATGCCATCGTTGACAGTATTTTCTAAATGAGCTTCTGCCTTTTCCAAAATATGTAAATCGCCATTCGATTACATAGTTTCTGAATAAGAACACTTGCCAATTTCATGCGTTTCCGAACAAAAATGAATCAGAAATGTGTCACAAAGTAACTCCTTTGGATTTGAGAACAGCCTTAATAAAATTAATCATATTTTGCACATAAATTGACATATTTCAGTCAAACTGGAAAATTTTAGCATATATATTTATATTTAAATATTTTAATTCATTCTCAAGATATAGATTCCACTAGAAAAGTAAATTTTTTTAAAAGTTTGAGGTGTTGCATTTTTTTTAATCAGAAAAAAATTGCTTTTTGTAATAAAAGTTTTATCTCACATTTATATTTTCTAACAAAACTAGTGGGCTCTGCTCCCTTTGAGCTACGCTCGCCAACTCCCGTGCATACCCCGCAGAATCGAAAAACACGTTAATTGGTCTAAAAACACGCTAATTTTTTCTATTTTAAAAAGATTATCCGATTACGGAAGACTGATTGCAATGAATTTATTTAATAAAATTTCATATATTTTGCACAAAAATTGACTTGTTTTAGTCAAACTGAAAAATTTTAGCATGCATATTTATAACATTTTGCTCATTGTCAAGATATAAATTTAACTTAAAAAGTAAATTTCCTAAAAAGTTTGAAGTGGTGCCATTTTTTAAAATCAGAAAAAAAATTGTTTTTTTTTTTTTTTTTTGTAATAAAAGTTTAACTCACAGTTACATTTTCTAACAAAACTAGGAATTTCCGCCCCCAACGAGCTACACTTCCCAAGACTTCACAGGCTCTACAAACACAATGATATAATCTGTTTTAAAAAGATTACTTGATTACGAAAGATTGGATGATATTAACACGACCAGTAGTGGTCTTTTATAATCGGGTATCTATTCATTTCCCTTTGACTTGAACATTCCCAGGGCCGCATCCACCGCTGTCGCAACTGCTGACGGTCTAACTGCTGGAAGATTTTTTTCTTTTAGACGCTATAAGAAAATAGTTTTAAATATATATATATATATATATATATATATATATATATATATATATATCTGTATGTATGTATGTATGTATGTATATATATATGTATATATATATCAATCATAATCTTTACCACTGAATGCTTTCCGCACATAAAAATGTAATTATTTGAAAGTTTTCTTTCTCTTTTAATATTCACGTGTAAATATTTTTTCGAATTGAAAAATATTTGGAAATATTATTATTTGGAGTTTTTAAATACAATGCAAATTTCTTCATTAAATGCTTTACACACATAATAACTTAATTGTTTTAAATTTTCCTGTCATTTTTAATATTCGCGTGTAAGTATATTTTGCAAATGGAAAATGTTTAGAAATATTACTTGGGCTTTATAAACATCTAGCACCAGAGGTAAAAAACGGCTTTTTGGAAAAAAGAAATAAATATCCATTCAAGTAATAAAATTTTGGATTAAGGGAAAAAAAACATAAACATAAAATTAGACACTATATATATATATATATATATATATATATATAACCATAAATGAAACATTATCATAACACCAACTTAAACCATGAAATAATTAAGTATGAAATAATTAGTTGACAATGAAAGATTCCCCAACACACTTAATATGGAATCAAAAAACATTGAAAGAATAAGAAATTAAATAAAAATTGAATCAATGGAATTAAATGAAATGAAATTTGTGGAATTTAGACAGAATTATCAAGTCCCAATTGCCTAAATACCACAAATAAAATGAGATGTTTCATCTTCATATTAGCCAAACATTGCTAAAAAATATGATATTGGGACAACATCTCAAATACAATGATTCAAATCAGTGATAAAATAAAAAATAAAATACAATATAAAAAAGGAAAGAAACCATACAATAAAAAAAAAAAATCCATAAAGATGAATAAAGATATAAATAAGATACCTTGCAGTTCATGAACCATCATGAAAACTCCAACATGACTGGGGAATGAATTGCATAAAAAATCATATCATGTTCCCAATTTTAGAAATATAAATTGCTTAGAAATATAAATTGCTTTGCAATGATGCCAGAAATAATGTTAAAATATAATGGATTATAAAATAAACAGGAACATTAGTGCTGCCATCTATTAGTAGAAAAAAAAATGGATATAATCTGAATCGAAGGAATAGGATGGAAATAAATGTTTCATAAATCAACCAAATTACTAACTTAATTGATACCAATTAGTTAAATAATAAATAAATGAGATTAATTAATAAATAGAAAATCGAATTACATTAAAGGATGTATTAATGTATAATACTATGTTATAAATAAGTATTAAGATGTAAAAATTAATAATAAAAAACAACTTAAAATAGTGCTGCCCTCTAGTGGTAAAAGTAAATATAAAGTATGGATGGAAATTAGTTTTTAATAATTAAACCAAATTACTATCTTAATGATAGCCATTAGTTAAATAATAAATAAATGAAATTAATTAATAAATAGAAAGTTGAATAATATCTAAGTAATGGATGTATAAATTAATAATACTATGTTATAAATAAGTAGTAATATGGAAAAATTAATAATTAATGCAACATTAAAAATGTACCATTAAATGTCAACAACGATTAAATAACTGTACTAAAAATGCAACATCATTTAAAATAAATTAAATTAAAATACTAAAGATTTGAATTAAGAATCAAAGAATTTAAAATTAATATTGAGTAAATATTGAAATGAATTAGTCACAAAAATGTGGCTTTAAACAAAGTTAAATTAAATAAAAACACTAAATAAAATTAAAACATATTATATCAACACTGTATAAAAGTAAACATTATCTTAGAAGTAGATATGATATTGTCCACCAAAGGTATTAATCCAAATCATTAGATCAAATACATTCTTAATAATAATGAATATAAATTCATTTAAAATAATTAAATAATGAATAAGTAAATCTAACTAAATTATAAGAATAACACATCACAGTCCATTATAAAATGTGTATGATCAAACAATTGTGTAAATCAAAATGCCCCCATTTTTTTTTAATATATAAATTAACCATGCGTATTTTCCATACAACGCCGCCACACACCTCCTCAATCCAACGTCTACCCACACAACCGTCCTATTATATATATATATATTTTTTTTTTTTTGTAAATATTTATAAGATTATATGATTTTTTTATACATTTTTTAAACGCATGTGTTAATTTGGTTGTAAAGATCAAATAGGAACTAACTATATATTAAGGAATAAATGAATTTTTTTGGAAAACCATAAGTTTTTTAATATTTTTGTTAATAAGTTGAGAGGAACATAAACTTTTTATTCTATAAATATGATTAAGGAGTATATTACGATATACAGAATTATGAAGACATGATTTAAAATTAGTAAATGAATTAACTTTAAATTTAAATTCTTTACGTTTATCAAATAGATCTATTATTGTTTTGTTTTCTTTTAGTGTAATATTAAGATCTAAAAAGTTAATAGTATTGTTAGAAAGGAGGTTTTCCGTTAATTCTAAATTAGTAGGATAATCAACTGGAAATATAGAAATATTAGTGTGATCAGTAGCAATTAAAATAATGTCATCAATATAACGATATAAATGTATATTACAATTAATAAATGTACTTTCATAATGATACAAGTATAAGTCTGAAATTATACTAGATGTACATCCCCCTTGTGGTATACCGACTTTCTGTAAATATAACGTGTTATCATGCATTATATAATTATTATATATAATGAAATTTGTTAAAGTTTTAAAATAAGCTGTATCTATATGAATTGGTAAATTAAGTGAATGTTGATACTTATAAAATAATGCATTTATAATATTATGTAGATCTAATAAATCTATATTATTAAATAGATCTTTGAAATCATATGTCATTATATTGTTAACACATTTAAGATTTTTCAAAATATTGACGAGTTGATAGCTATTTTTTATACAATGTGTGTTATCAGTGGATGTTGTCAGTGTATAAATTTGATTGAGAATTTTTAATAGATATTTATTGGATATATATATATATATATATATATATATATATAACCATTAATGAAACATTACCGTAACACCATATATATATATATATATATATATATATATATATATATATATATATATTCGACACAGCATTTCATAATCTAATCACGTAATATATATATATATATATATATATATATATATATATATATATATATATATATATATATATATATATATATATGCCTTCAAAAGAAGGTTAAATTGCTGTGCATAGTTTTTAATCCTATAAAATTTATGTAACTGAATTATATTCACCGATTTCAACATTAAACAGAGGCACTTAAAATAATTATTCGATTTTAAAACTCTATGTTTCACCATGTTTATCATACATTTCTCTATAAAACTATCATTTTTCATGTTTTTCTGTCAATTACAATACTCAAACATTATAGATAACGATTCTCTAGACGCTTAACATTTTATTACGAGGATCTTGGCGATATTTTAAAAATAGAAATGAAATATTTCTCGGAATGTATTAGAAATGTAGATATCCAATGCTGTCAAGATGCTGTTAATCAATGATAAACAATTAATATCTGTTTTCCCAAATGTACTGCATATTGCAATTATAGTATATAGTAGTACCGCTTACAAACTTTGAAGCAGAATGATCATTTTCCAAACTAAAATTAATAAAGAACAGACTATGATCGTTTATGCTGGAGCCCAAACTTAGCGGTTTAACACTAATGTCACTAGATAATGACATAACAGAACTGTTTGCATTTCATGATACCCTGCAATCACTTGGAAATTTAAATACAAGGATTTTTTTTTTCAATTAACTTAATTTTTAGTAATGAAAATCTAATAATAATAAAAAAAGCTTAAACATGTAATTAAATTTATTTATATCAATAAACAGATGTATTGAAATTATTTTTAATGTATTCAGTTTTTATATGCCTGGAATATTTGTATTTTTTTTTTAATGTTTATAAAGTATTTGTTAATTGTATATGTTTAAACAAACTAATTAAGAGCACTATTGAAGATAACAAACAAACAAACAAAAAAACGCTCTTGATTAACAATATAAATATTTCCATTTTTAAAATTTGTATTTCAGGATTAAAAAAAAAATAATAAAAGGTGTGTGGGGGGATAAATATTCAGTATCGTGGGAAGGGGCACAAAATTTCCAGTAGCAGGGGAAGAGGGGGGGGGGGCAAAATGTCCAAAATAGCCCCGGGCCAAAGAAATGCTTAATCCGGCTCTGATGCTAATACTATCAAATGACATGATGAAATTATGAAATTTGCCCTGAGGGTGAAGTTTACTCAGGTGCTTTTATTAAAAATGAAAACTCCAAGTACTTTGTCTATTGGTGGTCTTTTAATAATTCACATTCATAATTTGTCAATTTAAAATGAAAATGCTTACCTTGTTTAACATTTCGTAATTAACAGTTAAACTTTTATGATGGAAAGCCGTCAAATTTTTGTATAAGAAGGTAGATCTGGTTATATTCGTTACCAATATTATCAAGATATTTTCTAAATTGACGATGATTAAGCATGTGCGTACGAATATGATATAAGTTTATAAACATGTATCCGGCTTTTATAAATCGATCCGGCTATACAAAATACTTTTTAGCAATGGTACTTTTGCTTATAGTATTTTCAAACTTCTTTAACTGTTCTGCGCATCCTTTCTTCCATTTCCTAGTAAATGATTTTGAATCACGGGATATTTAATGCAATAATTATTTTATAAAGTAAATGTATTTTCTCCAATAGGCTTGGTGAAAGCACTCTCTTTTAAGAAGTGTCAATTTCAATTCTGACAGTTTTTCTTTCTGATGTTTGGCCAGATTTTTAATGCTTTGTCCTGTAGCATCTCTTAATGTTCCATTCTTTCGAAACTCCAACAATGTTTGGATATCAACATATAATTTCAGTTTTTCTTTTAATATAATGGTATTGTGAATCAACTTAATTTTTTTTTAATGTTTATTTTCCGTCAATCATATATATTCATACTGGTAGAGTTTAAACTTTAAAAAAAATTCCTTAGGTTGTTTATCAGTATGTTATTAAAATATGTGTAAATCGGTAAAAAAAAAAATAAATAAATAAATAAAAAAAGAAAAGAAAAGAAAAGAAAGAAAGAAAGAAAGATCAAGCAGGTTTCATTAACAGTGACACATTTACTAACCTAAGTAATGAAAATAATTAAAGAACTTAAATCCAAAATATTTTTGTAAAACAAGAGTGGAGAAACTAGATGACATGACGTATTCGGGGGTTTTGCTTCAAGCACAAAAGTGATAACTTATGTCATTTCGAAAGCAAATCATTTAAAAGCCACTTAATTTTATACTTTGATTTTAAAAAAAGTTGTAACTGTTCTTAATTAGCCCGAATTTTATTAATTTTACTATACATTTCTTATTATTTAATAAATATAGCATGTGTAAAATTGAAGAGAGTAATAAAACAAGTTGGAAATTGTACGTCAAACGTTACAAACGAGGTGCGTTCGTACTATAAAAAAAGTTATAGTTCTATAAAAGTTGTAGTTCTATAAATATTCAGATCTTGATGATTTTTAATTCTGTGAAATGAATTATATCGTCTGCAGATTAATTTCTGTAATAAAATAAGTTTCTCGGTCGCTTGGCGATCAAACTTCGAAAGCTCCTATAAAAAGAAAGCACCGATTTAAAAAAAAAATCAAATTTCTTAATAAATGTTTTTATTAATATTTTCTAAAGTTTGGATTCAATTTTTTAAAAAATTGAAATGTCGCGATAAAATTCTGCAAAGATAATATATCTTAAATTTCAAACCATTCGGTTGGGTAGTTTTTGCGTTGCTATATGCAGACGGACGGACCAGACGACGACAATAGGTGCTACGTATTTATATAATTACGAACGCACCTAATAAAGCAATAGTTGTCGTCATAAAACACATAAATATTATAAGAAAAATACTGTAAAAAAATTACGAATCTTTAAATTTTTAGACTCGAGATTTCGCACTTTGTTACATTCCGATTAGTTAACTGTGTATCTGCAATTTCTTGGAGCTAAAATTTAAAACTTTAAAACTGAGCTACATCTGTCTATATACATCAGTTATGCCAAATGAGCGGATTTTTTTTTTTTTTTTTTCTACCACATTTTGAAGAAAAATATTTCCCTTAATTATTGACGAAATAAATAAGACAAAAATTACTATTAAAAAAAGTGGTAGCAATTGTGAATAAAAAAAGCAACTGGCAATACTTACATACATATGTTTGCCATCTCTAAGACTATTTGGTGTAAGTGAGTTCCTCAAAAGTGTATTTTCAGCATGCGTGTTCGAGCAACTGAATAAATGACAAAATAAATGCTCAGGTAAAATGCCAAAGGCTTGGCGGGCCACAGAGAAGTTGTCGGCGGGCCAGTTGTGGCCCATGGGCCACGTGTTTGACATACCTGCTTTACAGGGACACTCAAAAGAATTCCATTACAAAACGGTCTATGGGGAGAAATCGTTTGCGGTTTATTTTATAATGTTTCAATATTTGAAACATACTGAAACAGATATATATCACTGAGGTGCATTACAAGAGGCTTACTATAGAATATTGTGTGTATAGCATTCCTCCTTCATTTACAGGGTCACATAAAATTATTTTGTTAAAGTACTGTCTGTTAATAATAATGGTTGGAAATGCGTTTTCAGTTGCGTTTTTAAATGAAACTTTTTTTCCCCCTATTATACTTGATGTGTATAAATCCTATAGGTTATATACAGGGCAGCACAAAACATCTCGAATGCATTTGCGTTTATTGACGGAAATTGCCGATGGGCTATTTTCAACTGTGCTATGCGTATCCTAACTGAACTAAATTTTTGCATTCTATGTAGTATATATAAAAATCAGTAGATCATACACTGGGCTGCGCAAAATAGTTAGGATCGTTTTCCGAATATTGTTGGTAATTTCTAAAATTGGATTTTTAAATGTGTTATGCGTTTTCCAAATTGTTAACTTTAGCATCAGACTTAGACATTCTTAAACGGTAAAGATTTCTATAAAAGCATTTTGGAAGTGTTGAAAAGTTTTACATATTCCATACTTAACGCATGATTTTTTGTTCTTGTTTTTTTTTTTTTTTTTTTTTTTTTTTTTTTTTTTACTAGGAGACAGCAATTTAAAACCTCTGTCCCCCCACCAAAACAGGAAAAATCTTACGAGCTTCATCTGGTGACAACTTATTAGAAATATTTCCAAATTTTTAAAATGTTTTTAATTAGTTGTTTGTTGAGACACAAAAACGAATCTAACCATTCGTTCTATTAATTTTTGGGTTTAATTTAACAATTTAGATTTCTTTATTATTAGTTTTTTAGAGTTTAACGTGTCTGAAAAAAGTAATAGAAATAGAATCTTATTTTAAACTCAAAAGGTCACTAATTCAAGAGATAGAAAAATGGTTTTCTAGTTTAAAAAATTGGAAAATTGTTTGAAAAATTCTTTTTTAGTTTCTAAACTAAAACTTTTATAGATTGTCAGAAATCATATGGTTAAAATAGACGTATCAGATAAAAAATAAGAAGTTGAAATTTATTTTCTATTTTTCTATTGAATAAGTTTCCATAAAATGTTATTATTAAAAAAAAAAAAAAAAAAAAAAAAAAAAAAAAAAAAAAAAAAGCATGTACTAAGTTTCACATATGCTTTTTTTTTCTACAGATAATATTTGAGTTATTTTAAGATACATTATGGTTGATGTAGCTACATTGCTAAGCTAAACAAATGTTTATTTTTATTATTTTTTAGTAAGTTTTATATTAATTTCTGTACAAAATATTTTACAATTATTCTTTATTCGGGACTCAAACTCTTCCATGAATATCTTACTTCTTTCTTTCTGTATCACCTTTTTTTTACTGTATAAATTTGACATAAAGAAAAACGAAATATAAAAAGTGCTTAATGTGTATTTATAATTCAGGAGAAAGGAAAAAGAAGCACATAGAAAGGACTAACAATTTGAAGCCAAAACGAAGGGTTGACTTGATAATGTGTTAAAAAAATAAGACTATATCGTTAACTTTATAGTTCCAGATTTTTCGGAAAACGCAAATTAATAAATATAAAATAATGAATCAAGAGTATGAAGTATTGTTTTATTTTCCTAATTTTTTTATTTCCTTAATTTTAATTATTTTACGAGCATCCTGATTTGATTACTTTTATAATTTAAAAGAAAACTAAAATAACCCCATATGTATTTATTTATTTATTTATTTTTTGAATTGCCTTTCTTGATTAAAGTGGTTATCAAATTCCCGGCTCAATAACGCCAAACTTTCTTACTTCTTTCAAAACGTCATGGCATAAAATTGGCAGGCCTGACTGCTGAATGAACTGCGATTTGGAATCGAATGGCGTTTTCATTTTTTGATAAATAAATTACTTATTGAGTTAAAAGCAATTGCTGTCACGTGATGATAGATTTTTTATCCTTTCGTGCGCCCGGAAATTATGTACAAAACATCAACTTTGACAGTTTTTTCTGAAAGATCACCTGCCTTTACTAAAACATTGAAAACACCACTCGATTACATAATTTCTGAATAAAGAACACCTGCCCATTTCATGCGTTTCCGAACAAAAATTAATTCAGAAATTTGTCAGAATGTAGCTCCTTTGGATTTGTAAACAGCCATAATGCTATGCAATAAAGGGCTAATTTGTAAAACAAGTAACTAAAAAAATGCCATTACGAGATATTCAAGATTAAAGTTTTATAATAAAGTAAAGAAAAATATAAACTATACTATTGTGATTACTTCCTCTAAAATAGCTTATTTGTTAAAGACTGTATCCTCAGTTAACGTAGTGCAGCATATTTTGAATAATATTTTTTATTTTATTGAATTTACGGAGTCTTCGTTTATAAAATTCACATCCCTGAACATCATGGCATATAGTGATTAAAAAATAAAACTTGCACGTTTTAAAGGTTGTCAGGCCAGGATGCAGTTTACATGAAAATGAGAAAAACATTTAAAAGTACAGTTACCATCGCCGCGGTGGACAGCCCTGCTCAAAGGCACCCACTCTGTCTGTATTAGATTACACATTTCAAAAATCTTAAAGATAATATTCTTTACTGAAAACTGAATAAAATATTTCGATAAACTCTGCCAATTAATTCATAATATAGCCGATCTGGTTCGTTGCTCACATAAATAAGAAATAGAAAATGAATTAATGTTTTTCATGCTTTCATGTGTATGTTCCGTTCAGATAATCTTTTATATTTCTCAACTCTTTTACTGCAAATACGGTATTTTTTAAATATTTTCTTCCTTTTTTTTCTTTCGAAGAAAATTATATGACCGTTTAATTTTATAATTAAAAATAATTATAATTAAAAATATCTTATTACTTTATAGTGATGTTTCACTTTATTTATATCATATAGTATTTAAAAATGCATTTAATAATTGATGCATCTTTTATACATAAAGTTTGAGATACTAGCGAAAAAAAGATAAGAAAGACAGAAAACAAGGGGGGAAAATCGTTTCATATAATTCATAGGATTCACAGTTAATTATTCACATAAAATATTCACATCTTACATAAGAATATATATAAAAAGTTTGCATTATTTTGATAATATCGAAAAATCCATATTAAATAGAGTTTGAGTTTCAACCCAAAAAAAATTCATGGTTAAGCTGTTTCGCTAAGTACTGACTTGCAAATAGACTGTTTTCTACCCCGCCCGAGGCGAGGCATCTGTTTGCTTCACACAGCCCGTTCAGCGTCTTTTGTTAATGACTTATTGAGTGACCAGGCTATATTTCCGCTAACAATTCAAACGTATACAGAAGATGAAGAGTGGAAAACGGGTTTAGTACTCTGTACATTCTTCCTTTTATAGTGATTTTTCTCGGAACTAGAGCTCCTATTATAGGAGTCTTACTCGGAACGGTATTTCTACCAAAATGTTCACTTTTCATTCAGAAGAATAAATGAAAAAAAATTTATTCATTCAATTTTAAACAAGAACGAAAAATCATGCGTCAAGCATAGATTCTGTAACACTTTACAACACTTCTAAAATAATTTTACAAATCTTTACCATTTAACAACATTAAAAGAAAAATAAATACATTAATTCAGAAAATTATTTCATTCCGATAATTAAAAACGTTAATAATTAACTAACTATTTATCTTATTTCATAGGAGACAATACGGTATTTTTTATTATAGGGACCTTGACATAACCCAGTCTTAAAAAAGTGAAATTTTTTGCCAAATAATCGCGAAAATAAAATTGCAACCAATGCAATAAGGAGGGCCAAATAAAATCGTGGAAATAGACGAATTGGGTAAAAACAAATATCAATTTTACCTGATAAAAAATTTTACTTTTAAGTCTTTGTGAAACGTTTTAACATCCTTCAAAAAAACCTTAATTGGAAATAGTATATGCTTTTTCTTTAAATTCAATTCTGCCTCCTTGGTTTAATGTATAGTTGAAACAAATCTTGTTTTCTAAATGACAGTATGTTGACAGGCACTTTTTGTTCTCCAGAATAAATTGATTCATGAAGTTTGTATATGTGAAAATATGTTTTTGTTTTTCGGAAAATTTACTGAAATCAATTCAGTTTTAATGAGAAAATGGTGTAAAAAATATACTAATATGTTTTATTTCTCCTTTTTTATACACAAATATGGAGTAATTTCCTTTCCGTTTTTAGATAAACTTCGTTAAAATTTACAAAAAAAAAAAAAAGAAAAAAGAAAAAAGACAGAAAAAAAGAAAAGAAAGTAAAAGAAAAAAATCTTGGAATATAATTTAATTTTTTAAATTCTGAGAGTTTGTGCGACATCCTCGGTTCAAGTAAATCGAGTTGCGTTCAATAATCTAAGAGTAGTTGCGAAATACAAAAACACGGTCAGATTTTAATATAATAGATTCGTGTTCATTTTCCTTTTCTTAAAATTATGATGTGATTTTTAGCAGAAAACTCTCATCTGTATATAACGGATACTCATGCTTAATAATCAGTATAGATAACAAAACATTTAAATTTTTCGTTATAAATATGGCGTGAAACTCATCTACTTTCTATACTTACTGATCCTTGTATTATTAATGTAAGGAATTAATTCACACTCATTTTAAAACATATTGGAAAATTCCCGTTTTATTTCAAATATGAAGTCTCTTTTTCACCAGAGAAATCCCTTTTTAATGACATAATTCTTGTTAATTTTCTTTTCCAGGCAATTAATTTCAATACTGGCATAGGAGAAATTAAGTCATTTTAACGAAATAATATTAAATCTTTAGGTTTTATCAACAAAAATGGAACTGTTAACATTCGTCATTTTTTTTAGGTAATCGAGTTATTTCTTAATAGTTTTAAGAAATAGTTTTAAGAATGAAATAACTATTTCTCGCTATCCATGACATCATTTTCGACATGGATAATTTTGCGGAGCATATTAATGACATTTCCTAACCATTTTCTTTTGAAACTTCTTTTTACTTTTTAAAAATTTAAATAAAAAATACGGTTTAGTTATATTAGCCGTGCGCAGACGGTAAAAGGTCAAGTATTGTTACCATACAAAAGAAAAAAAAAGAAAAAAAGTGAAGAAAAAACCCAAGATCATTTTATTTCCCCACTTTATTTTAGATGAATATCCGCTTTATTTTAGATGAATGACGTCATATTCGCCTGTTTCATATGGTTACGCATATTGAGACCTTGTATTATTATCAAAAACTAAAAAAAGTACGTTTTATTTCTAATAATATTATTTTATCTTATTTTTAATTCTTTAATTTTTTTATTTCATTTTCATTTTTCATTGAAAAATTTTCAGTTGAAACTAAATTGTTGTGTAAAAATTATTATTCCGGGTTTTGAATTAGTTTTCGCAACGATAAAGTACTAGCAACGGTAAAGTAAATTTAACCATTTTAAAATATTATACGAAAAAATTTCCATTTATTCTCTATGAAAAGAATGAAATTTTGAATTATTAAGAAAAATATTTGAATAAAATAAACAAAAAACAGCCTATGTTCATTTGAGGGTTATTATCAACCTATACGCAAAGATACAGGATCATTAAATGTTCCATTTTGACGCTGGCTTCAGCCTAACATTTGAACACAATCAGATTTATATTACAGTAAAACCTCCATAACGGACACTCCCGAATAGCGGACACCTCTATTTAACGGACACTTTTCCAATCCCCACTCCCAAAATCTGAATTTTTGTATGTTTAACCTCTGAATAGCGGACATTCCGAATAGCGGACAGTAGTTTTGGCGATAAAGGATTAGAAATGTTTTTTTAAAGAGAAAAAAAATGGGGAAAGACGTGAAAAAGTTTTTAAATTTATCCGGACAATGTGTCACAAATGTTGTGACCACAGATAAATGTAGGGGGTGGCCTGGGGAATCTCCCAATTTCGCAACGGATTTTGTATCGATTACTGTTTGATTCTTGACTACATTATTCAAAGCTTCAAAATATGTTAACACCATTTTTATCGTTTTATGAATACATAGAGTTCTACTTATACTCTGAATTTAGTGTCTTGTTAGTGATTAATGTTTCGAGAGTGACCTCAAAACCAAAGTGATTAACTTTAAAAGAAAAAAAAATTAAACTGTAAGTGTACTTAAATCTGAAAAACAGAAATTGAGTTTACGAATACTTGCTGAAAGTTTTAAAATAAGTTAAACACAAGTGGGAGAGATTTTACGAAATAAAGATAAAATAAGGAATTTGTGGATTGCTAACTCAAACACCAAAAATGTGAAATTGAGGAATACTGATTCCATTGAAACTGATTCTATAATTCTGAATTGGTTTACTTCACTTCGTTCAAAAAAATTCCTATCAGTGGGCCTTTGATTCAAGAAAAGACTTTAGAAGTCGCCAAAGAACTCAGTTTACATGATTTTAAGGCTTTGTGTGGATGGCTGGAAAAGTTTCGGTTTTGCAAGAACATAGCTTTCAAAACAATATGTAGAAAAGCAAATTCTGTAGTTCTTAAAAAAGTGGAGGATTGGCTTGAACGACTGCAATCAATTTGTGAAGCTTATGAGGAGAGAAACATTTTTAATGCTAATGAAACCGGACCAATGTTTCAGAATTTTTCCGAAGACATTGTGCTTTAAAAAGGAAGACTGTATCTGCGAAAAAATGTTTAAATAGTGACTCACTATTTCATTATGTTGCAATGTATTAGGAGAATTTAAAATCCCTCTTATAATTGAAAAATTTCTGAAACCCATGTGTTTCACAAAGAACATCCAATTTAATAAGTTTTGTGTTATGTGGAGAGCGAATAAAAAAGCATGGATGACCAGTTCTTTAGTGATTAAATGGTTAACTTCATTTGACAATAGGATGAAAAAAAGAAAGAAAAGTTCTCTTATTTTTGGACAATGTAACTTCTCATTCAAAACATTTGAAATTGGGCAATGTTAAAACTGTGTTTTTTCCCCCAAAACACAACTTCCGTAAGCCAACCCCTTGATCAAGGTGTTATACACAATTGTAAAGCCTGGTACAGAAATCTTTTATAAAGCCACACGCTTTCGAAGTTAAATTCTATGAATACAACTGAGATCTGCCAAAAATTATTTAATGTTCCCAATGCTCTCGAATTTAGATTTCTTCAACTGTAAAAAAACATAACCGGAAAGCGTACGACAATGTTTCAGAAAAGCAAGCTTTATATTAATAGAAAATGAAACACTCATTTCCGATAAAAATGAAGAATTAATCGCTAAGAAGATAAGTGAATTAATGAAATACATGAAGAGTGAAGAAACTGCCGAAATGTTCATCAACATTGATGATGACCTACTGAAGAAGAATCAGTTGTTGTAGGCGATTATATATCTTCAGAATATTCGACAAAAGCTGACTCTATTAGTGATATGAATGAGATACTGAAACTAGGGGATGTTTCCTGCAATATCGACAATTTCCAGGAAAAAGCAAAATACAATGAGCAGTTACACTTTTTGTAAAAAAAGAGGATTCAGAAGGATTAAAACTACTCATAGAATTAAATCTTTACATAGAAAAAAACATCACATGTAATCGCAAGCAAAATCAAACTTTTGTAACAGATTTTTTTTCTTAGGAAAGTAATAAACAGTGGAAAAATGTTATGTACAATAACATTTAAGTTTTATTGCTTAATTTCTGATTAATCATATAATAGAGGTTCTCGGACATATAAATGCCAATTAATGAAACCTTAAGCATTTCGTAACGATTTTTTGAAAATCTAAGTTTTTCCCAATAGCGGACACCTCCGAATAGCGGACAATTTCTGAACTCCCGAAGTGTCCGTTATTTAGAGGTTTTACTGTATTAGGATGAAAATAATGAAATTTTGAATTATTAAGAAAAATATTTGAATAAAATAAACAAAAACCAGCCTATGTTCATTTGAGGGTTATTATCAACCTATATGCAAAGATACGGGATCATTAAATGTTCCATTTTGACGCTGGCTTCAGCCTAACATTTGAACGCAATCATATTTATAATATTATTAGGATAGGATGTAAAGAAAACATATTTTTAATTTCCAGTTATAGATGTTATAAATTTATGATGGATATTTAATGACTTGGTTTTATGTAATAGTAGAAAAGTTAAAGTTCAGTTTACTATTTAAATTCGTTTCAATGGGTTATTAGTAGTTCGAAATAATTTATCCTTTTAAAATAAAAATTCAAAACCGTGAAAATTCATTATGATCCAGACAACTGTGAGAGGTTGGGATCTTAGACCAAGACCCCGATTGTTAACAGGTTAACGCGGCACTGCATCCAATGTCTGCTTTGCTAATAAATTGTAGTATTTATGAGGATTTTATTTTAATGTGTCTCGATTTTTTTTTCAAGAATTACAGCTGTTGAGAATAGGCTCTTCGTTTTCGTAAAATGTTAAAAATGAAAAAAAAAAATTAATAATAATAACGATTTGTTCCTAGTCGCTTTAAATTGAAAAAAAAAAAAAAAGCAAAGCCCTGAAAAAAATTGCTTTTGCCTCAACAATAGTAGAACAATTTGGTAAAAATAGTTTTTCTTAAACTATAAATAGGCTTAAAATTACACAATGTGCTAAATACTTAAAAGATGACAGAAATATTGAAAGAAAATTTTTATAATTATTTTAATTCACAGTACTTTCAGGCATAAACATAGCCGCCGTCAGAGAATACAATAAACCAATTAAATTCTTTAAAAAATATTTTTATCATCTTTTAATTAATCAGCACATTCTATAATTTTAAGTCTAACTTTTAAAGATGAATTTAGCATTCTATTTATTTATCTATTTGCTCATATAAATGGGGTATCACAGATTAATCAATTAAAAAAAATAGTAATTTTGTTACAAATTCTGTTCAAAAATCAGATTTCTTATGTATTTTATGGTCTACTAAAAGTTAAAATTCCATTTATATTTTTGAAGCTAATGTTCGTTTACAACAATATAATTATTTATTTGTAAGTTTGTTGTACACTAATGACATAGTATCTTTTTTAGTTTGTTCTTAAGATTTGTTTACCTTTCAATTAATATGGTTATTTTTTTTAAAAACACAATTTTAAAGATAATAATAAAGAAGTTGATAGTTGATTTCAATTCTAAATTCTGATCTGCTGATTCAAGAATTATTTGTTTTTGTGTCAAATTATTGATATTGGATATTTGATTTGGAATATTAACAAAAAAAAAAGAAGAGCAAATTCTTATTTTTCCAAAAAAAAGCAAATTCTTATTTTTCCAAAAAATTTAAAAAAAAATTAAAAAAAAGTAAATAACTTATGTGAATTTTTCATTAAAGATTCACATTTGATGCTCTACTCAACAACAAATATCACATGCACACACTTTCCGCTAACATAACAAAAATCTTTGTTTTCGTCGAGTTTCCATGAACCTTCTAACAGTTATGCTTTGAGCAATATTATATCACATTAATACTTAAATCCTTTTTGTCCGCCTAGTATGTGTTTGATAACCGAATATGAAAAGTAAGCAAGATACTTTTACATTACGCACTAAATCTCTTCTGCGCATTTCTTCAAGTCCGTATAATAATAATTCACAATAACAATAGTAACTAGACATAAAAGAGAAACACATTTCGAGTGCCAGATATTCAGCTCTCGAAACAAGTAAAATATTCTAGCATTGGATATGTGACCCTATATTGTGACGTCAAAATGTGGTATGGGGACACTTTTCATGGGGATGGATTTCAAGTTCTCAGTAAAAAGAAAATTCTCTAGCACTGGAAAAGTTCCCCCATGATATGTATCCCCATCTGCTATGGCATCAGAATGACGTATGGGGACACTTTTCATGGGGGAAGTTTTCAAGATCTCAGTGAAAAAGAAAATTACCTGGTACTGGAAAACTTCCCCTTCTGGTTTAGGGGAACTTTTCATGGGGGAACTTTTCCAATTTTCGACGAAAGTAAAACTCTCTAGGACTGGAAATCTTCCCCCATCTGTAGTGACGTCAAAATGACGTATGGGGACACTTTTCATGGGGGAAGTTTTCAAGATCTCAGTGAAAAAGAAAATTACCTGGTACTGGAAAACTTCCCCTTCTGGTTTAGGGGAACTTTTCATGGGGGAACTTTTCCAATTTTCGACGAAAGTAAAACTCTCTAGGACTGGAAATCTTCCCCCATCTGTAGTGACGTCAAAATGACGTATGGGGACATCTTTTCATGGGGGAAGTTTTCAAGAACTCAGTGAAGAAGAAAATTACCTGGCACTGGAAAACTTCTTCCTTCTGGTTTGGGGGAACTTTTCAGGGGGAAGTTTTCCAATTTTCGACGAAAGTAAAATTCTCTATGATTGGAAATCTACCCCCATCTGCTGTGACGTAAAAATGACGTATGGGGGAACTTTTCATGGGGGTAGTTTTCAGCGCTCCCGATAAGAGCAGGGTGAAGGGAGGCGTGGTTAGAGAAGGATAGATGACAGGTGAGTGATTGACAGATAAGATAAAAAGTTTGTTAAGATTAATGAGAAAGTTAATGAAGATGAAAGCGGTGAGATCGTAGGAAAAATATATTTACGAAGAACGGAGTGTCGCAGACATGACCTTCTCTCTTAAAATCCAAGCACAGACTAAATGAGTTGAACAGTGTCACGAGGTTATATGACATCATCGTCCTAGGGGGCGTTGCGATCGGCGTTCTGATTGGTCGAGAGCTTTTCCCTGAGGGGTGGGGGATGACAGTAGGATGCAAAGATTTAGCACGTGTCATCCAGACTTATTGCTGCTAATTAAAATCATAAAGAAATTTTAATTAAGTAATTTTTTTTAATTAATTAATTTTTTTTCACTTTATTTTGAAAAGGATTTTCAAATATCGTGAAATTAAGAAATATATTACTGTAATGATAATAATTTAAGTGAAATAAAGTAACGAAAGTGTTAAACAAGTTTTATAGAATCAAAAGTTTTGAAAATTAAGAAAACAATTCGTTTTTTAATTTTTGAATGTGCAAGTTTTTAATGAATTAAGTGAAGGTTTATTTTTTTAAATGAAATGTTTTGCTGAAAAGAAACAATTAGTTAAAACATTTTTATTAATTATCAGTTAGTAATAAATTTACAAAATCATATACGTACTAAACAGGTTTTATACACATGTGTAAAATAATTATATTTTTTGAAATAACTTAATTTTTTTTTATGAAAGTAATACAAAAGGTTTCACCATTTAAATAAGTTATATGTTAAGTATACAAGTTATATATGTAATGATACATTTTGTCTAAATGTATGTGGACTTGTCGAGATTTAGGTAACAAAGACATCACCAAACCTATATATATATATATATATATCTGAAGAGATAATCCCAGTGATGACAGATGAAGTTGTACAAGCCATTAGAGGCATGAAAAGAGGTAAATGCCCTGGCGAAGATGGAATTACAATTGACCTTATCAAAGAAGCAGGAGAAGAATTTGCAAAAATGCTAGCCATACTGTTTTCCAAATGTCTCGAGAAATCAGATGTACCAGAAGATTGGAATAATGCTGTGATGGTGTTACTTTATAAGAAAGGAGAAAAGGAAAACATTAAAAACTACCGTCCAATCAGCTTACTGTCAGTGATTTATAAAATTTTCACCAAAGTTTTAACGACAAGACTTGAATCAGCTCTGGACTCAGCTCAACCTAGAGAACAAGCAGGATTTCGAAGTGGATTTAGCACAATGGATCATATTCAAACAGTAAGGGAAGTTATAGAAAAACATAAAGAATATAATTTACCTCTCTGCCTTGCCTTTATTGATTATGAAAAAGCATTTGATTCGGTCTACACATCTGCAGTAATTACTTCTCTGGAGGACATTGGTATAGACAAACCTTATATCAATATCATAAAGAAGATCTACAAGAAAGCAACAGCCACCATCCGTTTGGACAAAGGAAAAGCGAAGATCAAGCTTGGAAGAGGAGTAAGACAGGGAGACACCATTTCGCCTAAGCTTTTTACTGCTGTCTTAGAGAGTATTTTCAAGAAGCTGGATTGGGAAAACAAAGGGATTAGAATAAATGGGGAATATTTAAGCCATCTACGGTTTGCTGATGACATTTTAATTTTCAGTAATAGCCCTGAAGAATTGCAAAATATGCTAAAAGATTTGGCAGAAGCTAGCATTAATGTGGGATTAAAAATAAATTTGGAAAAGACTAAGGTGATGTTCAATTCATTTGCATCAAAAAAGAAAATCGTCTACAACAACACTGAGATTAAAGATGTTGAAAGTTTTGTGTACCTTGGACAAGAAATATCATCAGACAACAGTATCATGAATGAAATCAATAGAAGAATAAGAAATGGATGGAGTGCTTTTGGGAAGAACAATATTATTCTGAAGAGTAACATGCCTCTTTGTTTGAAAAGAAAGGTGTTTAAGGGTGATCATCACTTATATTTTCCTTATACTGCTAATGCTATATTTTTAACATCAGAATTGCGCATTTACTATTGAACCGATTTATTTAAAAAAAAATTTGGTGATAAATATGACTTATTTCTTTGAAACGACGCAAATTTCATATGTGAGATGTAATTACCCTTTTTTTAATTTAAATTTAAAATTTTTTAATTTGTTTCCAATAGATTTCACCAGAGGGCACTACGGGTACTGCAGATTTTCGGCATAGGTTACAAAACGATTGTTTCAGGCAGTTTTTATATATTTTCTTGTTAATTGTTGTCATTATCTTGTTATAAATTTAATAAGGGGTATTTTTTACACGATATTATATAAAAAATATCGTTCAACAAGCATTTTTGCCTTTGCTGCAGTAATTTCATTCCCAGCTGCCATGTCAGAAAGACAAATTTTTCCAAATTTTCAGCAACCCTAAAACACTTCCGTTGAGATTTCCGATATCACCTTTTTCTCTACGCTTGCCTTTGAAAGGGAAGAGAACGGGAGGAGGGGGGGGGGGTTACATTTGTGGTCATTTGCTTTTCTCTCTGTAAAAGGAAATTTGTCTGCTTTGTAGAAAGCATTTATTGAATCTGGGAAAGGGAACTGTTGGTTGACCCCTGACCTCCTGACCCACTCTCTATGTTCCGAAGGTTTCAAATTTTCAGTATCACTAGGTTTGCGAAGGGATATCTTCAAAATGGGTAACTTTCTGTTAGCGAAAGTTATACTTTCTAAAAATAAAGTGAAGCAGGCGATTTTTGTTTCTTTGATTTTTCCCTTCAAATACATTCGTTGTATAACTTTTCCCTTTAAAAAAATAGTTTTCATTCCTTGTTACCTTTAGTTGACATTGCATTAGATGTACACAATTTTTAATTGAAAGAAATTAATGTACATTTTTGTGTGAAAGAGAATTTAACGTCTAAACAATGTAAATTGCGCCCAATGTAAATTCGACACACACAAGTAAGCCGAATACCGAATATTCGGTCGG
The DNA here is from genome assembly GCA_963931845.1 of Maratus michaelseni. Lineage (NCBI taxonomy): Eukaryota > Metazoa > Arthropoda > Arachnida > Araneae > Salticidae > Maratus > Maratus michaelseni. Next base: position 317,364,567 of record OZ007587.1, on the reverse strand, counting down.
CTGAATACTCCAATGTTCCAGGGTTAAAATATTAAAAGGTTAAATATTAAAATCGCTTTATCTCATATTTAATACAAATGCTGCCTCAATTTTAATTTTTTCTCTAACTTTTAACTTTATTCCTATTTTTATGAACATTACTTTCTCACAAGTAAACTTCACACTAAAAAGAGAAGGGAAAAAAATCTGTTTCGAATTATTAAATAAGATTATAATTTTAATACTTGTAAATAACGCTCTTAACTTTGGCTTTCTATGTGAATTAAAATAAATTAATACAAATTTCGTTTCTACCACTTTTCGTAATATCATATTTCAGATAAAGCAGTGTAAGTCTGATAAAAAATATCGTAACAATATCTTTACTATAATTAAAGTTGGGAAAAAAATTCAAGTTCGGCTTGAAGTGAAATACTCTGTATTTGAATAAATGGATTAGAACCTGGTTTCCTATACAAAAACTGTCTGAATGAAACTGTAAAGTAAAACCTATATTATAAATTCTTTGTAGATTTTTCAATTGCGTAAAATGTGTAAACTGTATCACGTCTTATTTATTTATAATCGGCTGCACTCTTGAATCCTCGAACACTTTTTTTTTTAATTTCTGAAGGAAACGGATATGTATTTCGAAGGAAACTGTAAAGTATAACCTACATTATGAATTCTTTGTATAGTATAGATTATTCAATTGCGTGAAATGTGTAAAATGTATTATGTCTTATTTATTTATAAGCAGCTCTATTATTATTATTATTATTATTTTGCTGTAAGGGTTAATCCTATAAAAAACTTGCCAGTATAAAAGTTGTAGATAATATTAAGAGGATTAATAATACATTTAAGCGGATTTGATATCTTGTGAATTGACAAAGTTATGAATTTTTTTCTTCTGAAACCCCTCTTTTTCCCCTCCTCGGGGCCATTTTTAATGATATCAAAAATCTGTCATACATAAATTTTTGGCCGTTTTCCTAGAAGTAATAATAACTTTAAACGGATTCGATACGTATCATAATTAAGATTTATGGGGATTTTCTGTTTTCACAAAAAGGCCTCCCTTCCCCCCCCCCCCCTGGTTCGATTTTGCCCATTAACAAACTTGACAGAGATTTTATGCCCCTTGATTCTATGTATCAGTTTGGAAGACATTTATGTAGAATTTTTCAAGTTATCTTGTCCATAAAAAAGTTGCATAGATAGATTGATAGATAGATAGGTAGATAGATAAAGTTTTGAACTGGGGGTGGTTTTGGGTTCTGGGAGTCATGATCGGTGTAGATCTGCAAAAATTTTCCAGAAATTCCAGCAGAGTGGAGAATGTAATAGGTAGTATTTCTTACGAAATCTTAAAAAAAATGATCAAACACTAAACACGTTGTCCGATAAAAATGAGTACAGTTCTTACGACAGTTGATGTATCATATGCGCCAAATGGGAGGTCAATCAAAAGCAAGGTTTAGACGCTATTGTGTTCACTCACATATATACAAATACATATATAGGCATCATCATAAAAGTACCATAAAAAGACACACATGGTCTGAAAACGAAAAAATACCAACATTCACGTATACATTACGGAATAATTGTAAAAAATATCAAACCTTCAACATTTAAAGACATCCTCAAAATGTAAAGATATATAAATATTTCCATAGTAAGGTTTTTATAATGATTACAACCATTTTCCCAGCACTAGATGTGATCGAAAAGTAAAAATGTAAATGAAAAACTAAGAATCCCTGGCCACATCAGTTATGTTCTTAGTAACATTAAGATTTCTTTATAAAAAAAATTAATTTGGCAGATTTAAATATGATATAATATACACATGAATTGATGCCACACAATCCTAAAATGTACGTGTACCAAAGAAAATATAAATTCTACAGATAAGGTAATTATAAATTTACCAGTACACCTGTGCGATGATTTCGCACTGCAGTCTAATATTTTTTAGATGCAAGTTTAAATTTCTAAAGAAAAAATAAGGATGAAAATATCTGCAAACAACATTAGTCAAGCCAGAATATCATGTCATTCATCCCATCAAAATTGAAGTAAAAACTAATCAAAGATATCAAGAGGCACGCACGAGAAAAAAAAATAACAATCGTAATTTAACTTCATTGGAAGATGACGTCATCCACTTCGGGAAAAACACGGACAAAAAAAATAAATTGAGCACATATAAAATAGAATTTAATATAATATAACATAACATACATTTTAGACTACACGTAAAATACCACTGCTTCGATCGATCGATGGTGTCTTTTTCTCCAAACATTTGAATTTGAATTTTGCTTTTTAATCATAAATATAAAATAAACCCGTGCGTCCCGCTTTATCTTTTATTGTGCTATTTATTTATTTATCTTTAATTATTGTTAAGCACAATATAATGTAGTATATATATATTTTTTATGGCAACAATAATTTGAGAAAAAAAAATCATTTCATTGAAAAAAAAATGCTGATATAATTTTTAATTAAGTGTAATTTTTAATCAAAAAACGTGTTTTAAAGAAATGTGAGTATACTATCTCAGAAGCCTGTTCAAAAACCTTTCGAATGATAGGTCATTCATTTTTGTGCATTTTGTAAATGCATAGAAAAAGGGATGTTGGCAACAGAAATAATACATATGATTAACTCATGTAAAATTTTAAAGCATATGTAAGTAGAAGGAAGTCAGAAATGATAACTCATTGTATGATAAATCTAAAACTTCTAATATGAAAAATTACATAAATTTTTATTCTTAAAATGAAAGCCTATATAAAATATTAAAATACATACAATTAGGTATAATTGCAACTCAAGTAATTTATATATGAAAAATCCCTGACTGCTCGGCCTACAGGCACTGGTAGATTTCGAAGACGCAGATCGTGGGGCGCCTGTATGTTGGGAATTGCAGAAGAAATGACGTTTTTGCCATGATGCGGCAGTTGGAACCGCCTACTTCAAAACCTAACTTGTTTGCAGGCGGAGCCAACAGGGATTTTTTTTCTGCTATAAGAGTTGGTCCTATAAAAAACTTGTCAATATAAAAGTTTTAGATAATATTAAGAGGATTTATAATAAATTTAAGCGGATTTGATATCTTGTGAATTGACGCAGTTATGATTTTTTTTCTTCTAAAACCCCCCTTTTTCCCGCCCTCGGGGCCATTTTTAATTATATCAAAAATCTGTCATACATACATTTTCGGCCCTTCGCCTAGAAGTAATAATAACTTTAAACGGATTCGATACGTATCATAATTAAGACATTATGGGGTTTTTTCTGTTTTCACAAAAAGCCCTCCCCCCCCTCCCCCTTGGTTCGATTTTGCCCATTAACGAACTTGACCGAGATTTTATGTCCCTTGATTTTATGTATCAATTTGGAAGAGATTTGTGTAGAATTATTGCAGTTATCGTGTCCATAAAAAAGTGACATAGATAGATAGATAGATAGATAGGTAGATAGATAAAGTTTTGAACTGGGGGTGGTTTTGGGTTCTGGGAGTCATGATCGGCGTAGATCTGCAAAAATTTTTCAAAAATTCCAACTTAGGTGAGAATGTAATAGGTAGTATTTCTTACGAAATCTACCTAAAAAATAAATCGGTCTCTTATCACAGTTATTTTGTAATTTATTTTTAGTTTATATAATTCCTGTAATAAATCAAACTGTGTTTTAAATTTTTTATTACTTTAAGGTGATTTTGATGTTAAAAAATAGTAGAAGGAAAACAGCGTAAAAGTTGGCAGCTATGCAAACATCGTAGAATAGCTTTCACGTGTATCAAATGGTACTGTTAGTAAATGTATTGTTGCTAGCGATTTTCTGATTCATTTTTAAGCATAAAAGCATAATACTACTTGCAAGCATGATTATTGAAATGATTGAACAGTTCTTTATTTTCAAATAAAGGAATTACATCTTGAGCTATAGGCTATTATTGTCTAAGGACGGCAATTTGTTCCTTTCCTGCGCTGTCACGTCCTAAAATTCAGTTTAAAATGACAACTTTGACAGCATTATTTGAAAATCTTTTGCCTTTACAGGAAAATGAAAAAAATATATATTACATAGTTTCTTAATAAGTTTGTGAATAACAAGTAATATAATTTTAAAAAAAAAAGTCAATTCCTACTTTTTAATCATAAATACACTGCTCAAAACAATTAAAGGATATTTGAAGTTTTATATAAAATAAAGATATAAACGAAAATTTTTTTGCCGAAAATAGAAGAAGAGAATCACAAATGCAAATTTTTCTGGTTTTCAAACTGTGGAGTATGCAAATTTTGAGTTCGACGTCAAAAACGTCGCTTCAGCGGCAGCGAATGAAATTTGACTTTCAACTGGATAAAAGAGAATGAAGACAAGGATGATCGGCATTCAGTGATTGCTTTGTTTCGATGAGTACGATGTCTCAGCGAAGTCATTTGACAGATTCAGAAGCTTGGAGAATTGTTGGTAGGTTAGAAGGGGGCCAAACTCAAACCGAAATAGCGCAAGCCATTGGAGTGTCACAAAGTGTCATTTCCAGGATCTGGAACCGTTTTTTGGAGAGTGGATGTGCAGGCCGAAGACCAGGGCAAGGTCGTAGACGGGCAACAACGCCCAATGAAGATCGGTATTTAGCGTTAACAGCTCGGAGACACCGAAACATGAACGCTACTCTTCTCCAACAACACCTTCGCTCGGCTACAGGCACCACGATTTCAACTCAGACGGTCCGAAACCGGCTCCATCTGGAGGGACCATCTGGAATCCATCTGGGCTCCATCTGGAATTTCATCTGGAGGGACCGTAGCAGTAGGAATAATCCTGCGTTCGTGCACGAAAGTGTCAGATTTGGCGGTGGAGGAGTGTTGGTGTATAGTGGCATCTCCATTGACGGGCGCACTGACCTCTACATCATTCGAGATGGAGCTCTGACTGGTCGCCGATATAGGGATGAGATCCTCAGACCTATTGTAGTCCCTTACGCTGCAGCAATCGGAGATAACTTCATTTTAATGGACGATAACTGCAGGCCACATCGTGCAAACCTGGTGGAGGATTTCCTTTTCGAGGAAGAAATCGTTCGAATGGAATGGCCAGCGTGTTCTCCAGACATGAATCCAATCGAGCACGTTTGGGACGCTCTAGGAAGACGAGTTTCTGGCCGCCAACAACCCCCACAAACTCTCTAAGAACTGGAAAGAGCTCTTCTGGAAGAGTGGGGCAGAATACCCCAACTCGTCATTAATAGCCTCATTGAGTCCATGCCTCAAAGGTGTTCAACGTTGCTGGCCGCCCGTGGAAACCATACCCCCTACTGAAAATGATTTTCTTTGAAGAAAACACCTTTTCTTATTCTTTTTTTCTCATATGCACAAATTGTGTTTTTTTCCTTTTGTACACAAATGCGCAATAAAATGCGTTTTTTTCTGCCAAACATGTGTAATTTATTCTCATATAACCTACTATGTCTGTCGACCATGTATCAAGCAGCTAAAAAGTTTCCCAGATACAAAATCCACCTAAAACTGCAATATCCTTTAATTGTATTGAGCAGTGTATATAAAATAAACCCGTGCAGCATTAATGTCCCATGTTATCTTTATTGAACATTATTTTATAATCATCGTTGCGGTATTTTATTTCTGTGGCATCACTCATTTGAGATAAATCTTTCATTTCATTTATGAAAACAATGGGAGGAATTTTTTTCTCCCATTTAAAACTAAAATTAATTAATTAAATTTAATGAATGAATTAATATTTGAAAAAACTGTATTAACATAAAGTGTCATCCACTACAAGTTTAAAAAAAATTATTTGAACTTGAGTGGATGAATAGAAAATATTTTATTAACGATTGAAAATTTGAACAAGATATATATAGAGAGAGTGTGAGCTAATAGTAGGAATTTAAAAAAATCAATTAAAAAATGTGTCAGAAAGTGCACAGTTTGGACTTCAGAACAGCCTTAAGTAAATAAAACGTATATGCAAAAAAATTAAGTCAGAAAATAAAACAAATGCATTATGTAATAATATTTAATAAAATATATTTACTGATAATTATCATATATTTAAAATTCTAAATATTTTTTGTGTTTAATTAAATTTATATTTACAAAGCTTCGCTTAATCTTGATTACTTTTTTTTTTCAATTTCGGTTCGGATTACTGGGTTTCTATTGATATGGGTAAGCAGAAATATTGATGTACAATGCTCCCCCCCCCCCCCCCAAAAACAAAAAAAAAAAACAAAAAACAAAAAAAACATTGAACCATTAATTTGGATAGCTAAATACATTAGCAATTTAACTCCAAATTTGAAGAAATATAATTAAAACATATCAATATTTCGGAAATTCTGAATCTAGATCCTTTAACTTAAAAGCGTTATTGTTATTTAGCGCAGCTATTTTCCTCCTGTTACATTACAAAATCCCTTTTTAATTATAGCTAAACCCTGTGTTTCTCTCAATAACATGAGATTACAATTGACCAGTCGATATCTATTAAATTAAAAAACTGGCTTAAACCGCGCTGAGATTTGCATGGGCTGAAATATTCACAACTGGGCCCGGCCCGAATTAAGCCATCTTGTTCCGGAGTCCCCAGAAAGTAAAGTCCAAAACCAAAACCCATCCTCTATACAGATCTATAACCAAAAGCTAATCTCTAATCTTCTAACTTACATTTACTTGGCACAGAGCCTCTGTGTTTACTCAGAATCGGCTTCAAACGGGAAGTGACGTTTCCTAGAAAATAGGGCTGCCAAGAACAGAAGTTATTCGCCCATGCGAAAGTCAGCGCCATCTATTGAGTAAAGGTGATTTTCATAATATCTGACGCTCCTTTTTAACCAATGTGTTTTGCCTGCACTAACTTATGGAGCAGAAACTTGGACACTAACAAAACGGATGGTACAAAGATTACAAACAACACAGCGAAGTATGGAAAGATGTATGCTAGGCATAACCAGAAGAGACCGAAAGAGAATAACGTGGATAAGAAGTCAGACGAAAGTTTTTGACATCATCGAGAGAATTAAACGGCTAAAATGGAAATGGGCTGGGCACATTGCAAGAAGACAAGACAATAGATGGAGCACAAACACCCTACAGTGGTATCCCAGAGATGTAAAACGACCAAGAAGACGACCTCAAGTAAGATGGAGTGACGAAATCAGAAAAGTGGCCGGTGTTAATTGGATGACTAAAGCACTAGACAGGCAACAATGGAAAAATCTGGGGGAGACCTACATCCAGCAGTGGATTGAAAACGGTTGATGATGATGATGATACACGTATATATGATGACAGTGTGTTCTCATTGTCAGGGCCCTCGCTAAGCGGGGGACGGGGGGGGGAGCCCCCCCCCCCCCCCCCACCAAACATTCCCGAATGCTGTTACACTTGGCAAATTTAAAAACTTTTAGCTGGCAAATTAGTTTAAAACTTTAATAAAAACTATAATATACTTTCTATTTCTGATAGACTTGGCAAAAGTTATAAATCTAATTGGGAATATTATTAAACTTTTTACAAATAAGAACTATATTACATTTTCTAATTGTGGTAACTTGGCAAAATTATAAAACTAGTTGGTAAACTTGTTGAATTGGTGAAAACTATTTATTTTTGCTTCCCAATGAGTTGGCAAATATTGACATTTGACTTGGCAATTTAAGGTCCTCTCCCCCCCCCCCCCCCCCAATAAAAAGTGTTAGCGATGGCCCTGCTCATTGTAACCGTTACCTTATGCAGTAGCCCTTATTTCGTTTACATTTAACGCTATTGATAGAAAGACTAAACTAATGAATTTAGTCTCAACTTTAAAAGAAAGTAATATTATATGAATGAATTTTGTTAATGAGCACTTTGAGCAATAACTTCATGTATTTTAAAAACACTTTCTTAAAAAGCATTACAGAATTACTTTAACTTGTTATTTTAAAATGTTTAGAAACATTTGTGTAACTGATTAATAAAAAAGTTTTTAGAACAACAGTTTAATACAAATTTTTTTAATGTTTTGTTAATGAGTGATTGGTTTATTGAATCATTATAATCATATAATCTATTAGAAAACACATGTTTAAAATAAAACAACAAACCGACCGCTCAAACAACAAAACAACCGCTCAAAGAAGAAAGCAACCGCTCAAACAAGAAAGCAACCACTCAAATGCTTATAACAACCGCTCAAATACTTATAACGACCACTCAAATACTTATAACGACCACTCAAATACTTATAACGACCACTCAAATATTTATAACGACCGCTCAAAACCTGTTTTGAGCAGTCAATTTGTTGTTATAGACTAAACATATGTATGCTAATAGATCACAGCATATGTTTATAAAGATAAATCACCCGCTCAATGCTTATAACGACCGCTCAAATACTTATAACGTCCGCTTAATGCTTATAACGACCACTCAAATACTTATAACGACCGCTCAAAACATGTTTTGAGCAGTCGATTTGTCGTTATAGACTGTATATACATATGTTTTATAGATAATATACATATGTTACATATGTTTTATACATATGTTACATGTTTTATACATATATTATATATGTTTTATACATATGTTTTATATGTTTTATACATATGTTAGTATGTTACATATGTTTTATACATATGTTTTATACATATGTTTTATACATATGTTTTATACATATGTTTTATACATATGTTATATATGTTACATATGTTTTATACATATGTTACATATGTTACATATGTTTTATACATATGTTACATATGTTTTTAAGCATATGTTAGATATGTTTTGTACATATGTTACATATGTTAGATATATATACATGATATATATAATATACATGTTATATACATATGTTAACAAGTCTTAAAAAATATCAAATAGCACCATTTTGATTAACAGGTGGATAAAATCAGGCGTCTGGTTGACGCTTGGTGCTAGCCTCGGGGGCATTGCACACATGCATGATGACGTCATTCTAGCAAGTTTGGGTATGCTAGCATCATGACGTCATACTAACATGCTGAAATATAGGTTGTTTTTCTAGAACACGCGTCAAAATTACTTTTTTGCTGTTGGCAACATGCTGGTCGGCTTATCTCTGATCAAGATAAGAGATAACAGACCTGTTTGTACACGTCATTTGCTGACTAGCTCTGGTGAATTAAGGTTGCATGATTCTAAGCTCTTGCCAGACACTCGACCACGCAGCTACCGGACCTTAAATGTTTTCCATGCGGTCATTTGTCGCATCTATCACGGCGTGGGTTTTTTTTCCCGGTAAACTCATTTAAGCGGTAAGCCTAACTGCAGACTTGTCATGTTTTAAAATGAATTGTATTGGTGAAACAATTTAAACCACCCGTTAAAAGTACCGCTATTTACCAGTAAAACACATTTTTTTGGTAAAGTAGTATTTTTATAAGTGTTTAGGTTTTGTTGAATAACTCAATTGTCTTAGCTGCAAACAACAGATCCACGCAACACGATTCTCCCATCAAAAGGTATGCATTTTTTTTATTCTTTTAATTCGAAAAATGTAACACATCGTTTCATTTTAAACAGAGTTTTTCACTTCTTTCAAACAACACCCAAATTGTTTGCTAAAATGTTACAAAACACCTTTTTAGCGTAACTTCAGAAAAAATATCGTTTTAAATGTACTACTTAAACTAATTTTTTTAGAAATGTATGACACTTGTACATATTATTCTTGTCTTGCTAACTTGTTCTGCCCACTTATCTTTCTCGCTTTGATTTGTCTAAACTAGTCTAAACCTGTTTAACCTTGTATAACCTTGACTAACCTTATATCAAGGTCGAATCAGGTTACAATTTTTATTTTGGGGTGTTGTTCTTTTAAAATGTTAGTTTAAATTTCTCTCCTTAAAAGTAAATTTGCGTTATTGTGAGTAAAATCATTTCAAAGATTCTTAGTTTACTAATATGTTTAACAATGTGTATTGCTATCAACACAAGACACTTAACAAAGGTTTCATTAATCACTGAAAAAAAAAAGAAGTTGTAAAGTTTAAAATATTCAACTTTTCAATAAATTGTTTAAAACACTAGTCTGCTTTAAAACAATTAATAATTAAAAATACTTAATGAGTATTGTTATTTAAAAGTTATGATTCTAATAAAAACATAAAAACACAAATTCTATAAATAAACACACACGTTATAAATATATATATATATATATATATATATATATATTATTCACGTGTTTTAAACAGTACACTATGAATATTTTTCACATGAATATTAAAACTGCAATCCATCTAACGAAATTGTCTTGCATGATCTAGAGTAATTAAATTATAGAGGGTGCTTGTTTGAGAATAATCATGTGATTAATTGCTTATCAGAGACAAGAACTTAAACCACTTGGCGACATTTTGGCGATATTTTACCAATCATTTGGAGATAGTTTAGTCATTTGGCTATATTCTGTCAATCATTTGGTGATATTTTTATGATAATATGTTTAAAAAGCTCTTTAGAATATATCTCATTCATGTCACGTTTAGTTGTTGACTTGGTTAGACGTACAAGGGAAAAGCTCCGTTTTTGTAAGTAAATATATTTATTTAAAAAGAAAAAAAAATGTTACTTGTTAAAATACTTAGTGAAAATTTAGCAATATATTTATAACTGTTCTTTAAAATATTCTGTTTTACTAACTAATAACTTTCATCTTGAAATTTCCTTCCATCACATCATTTGGTTTGAAACCGATGGATTGTTGAAGAATACTTTGTGCTTTTACTATCATAGGATTATTTTTTTAAAGAATTATTTTTTGTTTAAAACATTTTTAGTTACCAATGCAACCTTTATTCATTTATTTCCGTTAAATTTAAAAAAAAGTTTGATATTTTTTCTAAAGACTTGTTGACATACATATATAACATACAGTGGTGGCCAAAAGTGTGGACATTTTTTGAAAGCTTCATGTTTTTCAACTTTGTGTGCTTGTAGAATATATTAATTTTCACTTAAATACAAACGTTTATATATCAAATTGAAGGTAATTTAATGTAGAATTTAATAATAAAATCAGTATTACAATATCTGTATTACAAAAAAGTTATGCAACTAATAGTAAGATCTATCTTAGATTTGCATTTTTTTAAAGTGATACTTACACAATCAATACTTAGTAGGATAACCCTTATTTTTTAAGACAGCTTCACAGCGTCTTTTCATCGAGTGAACGTGCGTTTGGAGTTCATCTTTCGTAATCACATGGTGCCAAGAATCAATTATAGCTTCAATAAGTTGTCTTTTATTGGATGGACGTTTTTTTCGTACAAGAATTTTCAAACGTCGCCACAAATTTTCAATTGGATTGAGAACAGGGCTGTTTCCTGGCCATGGTAATATATCTATGCCTTTATTTTGAAACCATGCTTTGCATACTTTTGCTGTGTGGCATGGAGCTGAATCCTGCTGAAAATAAATGGTGCGTTGTTGGGGAAGAGATCCCTGATGGAAGGTATCAATTTTGGTTCCAGGACAGTTTCGATGTATTTTTTAGCATTCAGGATGCCATCAATCACTTGAATTTGGCCCACACCATCTGCAGACATACAGACTCAAATCATGACATTTGTTGGGTTTTTTGTAGTTGCTTCAATGCAATCAGGATGAAGTGTTTCTCCTACTCTACGTCTCACGTATTTTCTACCATCACTACCAAAGAGCGATATTTTACTCTCATCGCTCCAGATTACTTGCTTCCAATGATTTTCTGACCATTTAATGTGTTCTTTTGCCCACTTAACTCGTTTTCGCGTTGCTTTTGATTTAAATATGGTTTTTTCCTTGGAATTCTAGCTTGTAGTCCAAATCCTGATAACCTTCTTCTTATTGTTCTTGAACTTACTGCAATACCCGCTGCATTCATTTCACATCTAATGGCATCTGATTAAATGTTTCTATCTTGAAGGCATAGCCGTTTAATTTTTCTATCGGCAGTAGCACTTGTGCATTATTTCGGCCTGATTTGGCCTTATTTTCCACTGATTTCGTTTTCTCATAACGTAAACAGAACTTTCGTACACCAGAACAAGTCACTGAACCACCAACTTGTCTTGCAATTTCAGCATAAGAGAGGCCATTTTCTCTCAATGTGACAATTCGTCTTCTTTTTGTAGATGTCCAATTAGTTCTTCTTGTTGATGACATTGTTTAAAATTAGTTTAATTAAAAAAAAGAACTTTAAATATTCAAAAACAGCAATACTCTATTTAATTGTACTAGTATGCATCATTCCGCAAAATATTTCCACAACAACTCTTTTACCATCCAAATAACCTAAACTATAGATACATACATTTGATTGGTCCTCAGAACAGTGTTTATGATTGGCTAGTACGCTTTTATTACAAAACAAGTCCTTATTCAAAACGATTTGTGTTTGTTTGTTCTACTAAAATGAGCATAACTTTTTTTGTAATACAGATATTGTAATACTAATTTTATTATTAAATTCTACAATAAATTACCTTCAATTTGATATATAAACGTTTGTATTTAAGTGAAAATTAATATATTCTACAAGCACACAAAGTTGAAAAACATGAAACTTTAAAAAAATGTCCAAACTTCGGGCCACCACTGTATGTATATTATTTAAACAGTCATCTAGTAATTTTTTTTATATTTTAAACTTATAATAATAGTTCAAAACATTTTTTAAATCTGTTTCTCTAATGTTTTTTTACTGTTATATGTAAAAAAGTTTAATATTTTCCAAAAAGTTCGATATTTTTTTCATTTAAAAAATTTCAGATTAAGTATATGTTTTAAACGAACACCTATTTTTTTTTTTCTGTAACATATAAAAAAGTTTGATTTTTTTTCAAAAGACTTGTTAACATACATATATAACATATGTATATTATTTCAGCAGTTATCTAATAACTTTTTTTTTTAGATTTTAAACTTATAATATTTGTTCAAAACATTGTTTTGAATCTGTTTCTAAACATTTAAAAAATAATTCTGTTGATTTTTTTTAATGAAAACAAAAAAAAGTTTAAACTGATCATCTTTTTTGACAAAATATTTCTTTAATACTTGCTAAAAAGCTGTTGCATACAAAAAGTTTGTTATTTGATTATTACATTTTAAAAGAGTTTAATATTTTTCTCTTACATATAAAAAAGTTTGATACATATATAATTTTTTATTACATATAAAAAAAGTTTGATATTTTTTAAGACTTGTTAACATATGTATATAACATGTATATTATATATATCATGTATATATATCTAACATATGTAACATATGTATAAAACATATGTAACATATCTAACATATGCTTAAAACATATGTAACATATGTATTTAACATATGTAACATATGTATGAAACATATGTTTCATACATATGTTAAACATTTATGAACCATATATGTCATATATGTTTAACATATACATATGTTAAACATATATGAAACATATATGTTAAACATATACATATGTTTCATACATATGTTACATGTATGAAACATATGTAACATATGTATAAAACATATGTAACATATCTAACATACGTATAAAACATATGTAACATATGTATAAAACATATGCTTAAAACATGTGTAATATATGTATAAAACATATGTAACATATGTATGAAACATATGTAACATATGTATAAACATATACAACATATGTATAAAACATATATAACATATATGTAACATATGTATAAAACATATATAACATATGTATAAAACATATATAACATATGTAACATAGCTAACATATACATACAACTTATGTAACATATGTATAAAACATATATAACATATGTAACATATGTATAAAACATATGTAACATATCTAACATATGTAACATATGAATAAAACATATATAACATATATATAAAACATATGTAACATATGTAACTTATGTACATTATCTATAAAACATATGTATATACAGTCTATAACGTCAAATCGACTTCTCAAAACATGTTTTGAACGGTCATTATAAGCATTTGAGCGGTCGTTATAAGCATAGAGCGGTCGTTATAAGTATTTGAGCAGTCGTTATAAGCATTGAGCTGGCGATTTATTCTTATAAACATATGTTGTGATCTATTAGAATACATATGTTTAGTCTATAACGACAAATTGACTGCTCAAAACATGTTTTGAGCGGTCGTTATAAGTATTTGAGTGGTCGCTATAAGTATTTGAGTGGTCGCTATAAGTATTTGAGTGGTCACTCTAAGTATTTGAGTGGTTGTTATAAGCATTTGAGCGGTTGCTTTCTTGTTTGAGCGGTTGTTTTGTTGTTTGAGCGGTTGGTTTGTTGTTTTACTTTAAACATGTGTTTTCTAATCCTTCTATATTAAAAAAAAGTAATCTGGAACTGAGCCAAAAACGAAACGGACCAATCAAATTCTGCGTAGATATTCCGGGTTATTCTCATCTCTTTTTCACTAGGGACTTTTTTGAGGAGCTATTACTTTTTTTCTAACTATCCTACGGATTCGAAAATCATACCACCAGACGTGAAATATAACAAGCTTTCAGAAATTAAAAAAATTATCACGGTCGGACAATAAAAACTCAAAAAATCCTTAAAAATCGAGTAAAAAATCTTTTATTGAAAAAGTCATTTTTTTATATTGTTGCCAATTTCTAAATAAGCGCAAAGGATTATGTTTTATCTCAAATAAAAAATGTATTTGCGCGAGACTATTAAAAACAATAATGAAAGTTTAAAATAATAATTAAATGATCACGTGTTGAAAGCAGAAAATAAAGAAAATTACGTCATAAAAATTGTTTACACATGAATATTAAAAATAAAAAAGATGAATTAAATGAAAAGTATGATAACCAGTTAAATAAAAAAGCATTATAACCTGATTACAGAAGAAAGTCGCCGTTCGTGATATCATCATCATCATCTTTTTAAAACAGGATGCATTACTAGGTTTTAAGAGGCTGTGAAATCAGAACGGGGGTTGGTGAGCGTAGCGAGCAGGGGGCAAAGCCCCCTAGTAGAGTGTATGATTATAATGATTCAATAAACCAATCACTCATTAACAAAACATTAAAATTTTTTTTTATTAAACTGTTGTTCTAAAAGCTTTTTTATGAATCAGTTACACAAATGTTTCTAAACATTTTAAAGTAACAAGTTAAAGTCACTCTGTAATGCTTTTTAAGAAAGTGTTTTTAAAAAACATGAAGTTATTGCTCAAAGTGCTCGTTTACAAAATTCATTCATATAATATTATTTTCTTTTAAAGTTGAGACTAAATTCACTAGTTTAGTCTTTTTATCAATAGCGTTAAATATAAACGAAATAAGGGCTACTGCATAAGGTAACGGTTACAATGAGAACACACTTTCATCATATATACGTATATATATATATATCTATATATCTATATATCTATATATATATATATTACATTTAGACAAAATGTATCATTACATATATAACTTACATACTTAACATATAACTTATTTGAATGGTGAACCCCTTTGTATTACTTTCATAAAAAAAAATTAAGTTATTTCAAAAAATATAATTATTTTACACGTGTATAAAACCTGTTTAGTATATGATTTTGTAAATTTCTTAGTAACTTATAATTAATAAAAATGTTTTAACTAATTGTTTCTTTTCAGCAAAACATTTCATTTAAAAAAATAAACCTTCACTTAATTCATTAATCATATTAAAAACTTGTACATTCAAAAATTAAAAAACGAATTGTTTTCTTAATTTTCAAAACTTTTGATTCTATAAAACTTGCTCAACACTTTCGTTACTTTATTTCACTTAAATTAATATCATTACAGTAATCTATTTCTTAATTTCACGATATTTGAAAATCATTTTCAAAATAGTTGAAAAAAAAATAATAATTAATAAAAAAACTTACTTAATTAAAAAATTACTTAATTAAAATTTCTTCATGATCTTAGTTAGCAGCAATAAGTCTGGATGACACGTGCTAAATCTTTGCATCCTACTCGCAGAAGTGTGGTACTGTCATCCCCCACCCCTCAGGGAAAAGCTCTCGACCAATCAGAACGCCGATCGCAACGCCCCCTAGGACGATGATGTCATATAACCTCGTGACACTGTTCAACTCATTTAGTCTGTGCTTGGATTTTAAGAGAGAAGGTCATGTCTGCGACGCTCCGTTCTTCGTAAATATATTTTTCCTACGATCTCACCGCTTTCATCTTCATTAACTTTATCATTAACCTTCTCATTAATCTTAACAAACTTCTTATATTATCTGTCAATCACTCATCTGTCACATGTCAATCACTCACCTGTCATCTATCCTTCTCTAACCACGCCTCCCTCCACCCTCCACCCTGCTCTTTGCTACTTCTCAATCGAACTCTTCTTTTTCCACTACTAAAATCCTTTGCTGTGCATTTTAATGATGTGACACTATTTCAAATATATTGAAATTGATATACAGCACGAGATGCTTAATATCGAACATGGTAAGTCTAGAACTTATCATTAGTTTACAGGGAAACAAAATAATTCCATTACATTACGGTTTAATGTGGAAAATCGTTTGCTGCGCATTTTAATCATGTTACAAACACTATTATACAAACATAATGAAACCAGAAGGACCCGTGCGAAACTTTCGCACTGCAATCTTTGAGATTATTTCCTGGTACGTTTTAACATTAATTTTTAATTAACTGATTTTTTTAATCAAACAACGTGTTTTAACGAAATAAGAGTACTATGTCAGAAATTGTTCAAAAACTTTTCGAATGATACCTCATTCATCGTTGTTTGTTTTATACGTGAGTAGAAAAAGGGATGTTAACAACAAAAATCATATATATGATGATTGATTGTGTATAAGAAAATGGGAATAGATTGGCAGAAAATTTGTTGCCAAATTATCTTCTTTGGACAAGGTTATTTCTCTAGGTTGTCAAGACCCCTATACTGAAAAATAAAAAGAATTATAAAAAAATTGAAACACTGAATCAGACGTTTAGTGAATTCATATGAAAGCATTTCCTCAGATTTTGAAAAATTATTTCAGATATGTCTGAAATACTAAAATCAATATTTGGTACACCATTCCACTTTTTTGCAAGCCTATGGGAACTTAAACATGGGGTGTCCAAACTTTGTAGTCCGGCAGCCATTTAAAAGTGACGTCAGACTTCGCTGCCATATTAACAGCTTAGTCAAATACTTAAAAATAAATACTTACACATTTTGTAAAGCCTAATGAATTGTATATCTAATTGGAAGAAAATCCTTAAATTACGTAATCTACTGGTGCTCCGATACAGTACGCATATACACAGCCATGATTAAACAAAGAAAACAAACAATAGGTGACGCACGCGTAAAAATTAAATAAAAACCCGATTAAAAAGTCGATATTTTTTCAAAAAGTACGCGCAAAAAATAAATTAACACTCGTATTTTAATTGCATTAGAGGATGACGTCATCTGATAATGCAGTATTTTATTTTTGTGGCATCACCGATTTGAGGAAAACCTTCCATTTCATTTATGAAAACAATGCCGTTTAATTTTTAATTAACTGCAATTTTTAATTTAAAAAAACATGTTTTAACGAAATGTTAAGTGTGCTATGTCAGAAGGCTGTTCAAAATCCTTTCATATGGTATCTCATTCGTCGTTCTGTGTTTCGTATTTTCTTAGAAAAAGGGATGTCGACAGGAGAAATAATATACATGATGATGATGATGATTGATATCAATTTCTGAGATGCACTAAGACATGCTTTCTGTAGAATATGGAGTGTAAAGCTTTTGTCTTTCATTTACAGTGCCACACTCACACAAAAGTATTCTTTTACATAATGGTGTACCGGGGAAAAACTGTTTTCAGCGTATTTTAATTATGTTACGCCATAATGAAATGGATATACATTATTGATGTTTACTACAAGATACTTGTTATGTGCATAGAATTTATTGTTCATCTACAGGGACACACAAATTATTTCGGATACTGTACTGTGTCCGAAGTATTGTTTATAAGCCATAATTGGGAGTGAAATTTTAGTAAAGTATGCGCTTAACTAAATTTTTTAATGCTATTATGAGGCATGTATAAATGCTACAGATCATATACAGGGCTACACAAAAAAAAAAAATCGTAAGCATGACGGTGCATCAGCGTAAATTGATTAAAATGGATTTTTAATCCAGTTATTCATTTTGAACGTAAAATATACCAAGAAAGGTTTCTAGAATATAAATAAAATCATATACAGGGCCATGCAAAGAACTGAATACATGGCTGCCTCTGTATGATAATTTCTGGAAGCGTGATTTCAGCGTCTATTTGCCTGAATTAAACTATAGCTTAATATGTGGCGTGTATAAAAAGCTTAAGGTAATATATATAGGGCTTTACAAAATAATTCAAGTATGTTTCTATCTATTGGTAGAAACTGCTGAAGATGAATTTCCAACTGTGTTATGTGTTTTATTTCTAAACTAAATTGTAGCATACTACAGAGTATATACAAATATATAAATTATATACAGCACTGCAGAAATGAATTGGAATACTTTTCCGGCTGTGGACGGTAATTGCTGAAATCTGGTTTTCAAATGTATTTTGTATTTTTCTCAGATACCTTATTGAACAGCGAGGGTTTGTTATAGTATTCTGTTAGTGTTGGAAAGTGTTTCATAAGCTATGCTTGGTGCATAATTTTTCTTTCTTTCTTTTTTTTTTTTTAATGAGGAATTAAATCACTTTTTCATCAGAGGAACTCAGCTTCTCTAAATCCCCCTTCGTCAAGAGAGGCGCGCCTCTCTGACGCAAAATTTTTTAGTTCCTTTTCTTCTTTTAGTGTTTAACACATTGACGGACAGTAGGAACAAGTGAAGTTCGAAAATTGACACTGGGCTTCTACTTGAACGCCGGTAAATGCACATTTGTGCTGCTATAGCCGTCATGCCACATGGTGAACTTCGCTTTGACGGCTATAGCCGCAAGTGTCCGTCAACGTGTTTTAATTATTTAAAATCGTTTGGGATTTTATTTTTCAAAATCATAAGATAAAAGGAAAACTTAATTAAAGATAAAAATTCAGGAAGGGGCAATTTTCTCTCCCCCCCCCCCCTTGTGGGCGTATGTGTACCGCATTCATGAGAAAGTGAATTTTTTTCGATTATTTGGCGCTTTAGTCTTATATTTTCACATTTCATACAATACGTTTAAAAAAGACGGCTAGCGAAATCTACCAAACGTAGAAATCCGAAATTTTGGATGCGGATAGTCCAAGGCAGGTCCTGATGCACCTGAAGGTCGGATTTTTAATTTTTTGAGACCCGGGCCCCCTGGAGTCCCTTTAAGATTTTTGCCCTAAATTGTTAATAGCTTGTCCAATTTTTATCCGATCCTCTTCTTTTTTTGGGGCCCTTTCTCCATTTAGCTTTGCCCCCATTTCTACGTTCCACTTAAAGACTCTGGAGTCCGTTGAAGTTTTTGGTTCCTATAAACTGTTAATAACTTGCCTCCTTTTAATCAGATTTTCTTAGATCTTGGGGCTTTTTCTCTATTTAATTATTCCCCCATTTCTGCTTTCCAATTAGGACCCTTCATCTTAGGGCCCTGCTCAAAACTATCAGCTGGCCCCTTTTGGGCCCCCTACTATAATTCCCTTAAAAATCGTCCGATTCACTAGCTTTTTTTTAACAATTTCTTAGTACTTCCAGCTACTACATGAACGACAAAAATATTTTTCGGAGAAGATCCGGGGCCTCTGCGCGCCTCTTAAAGTTTTTGTTCACTAAAATGTTAATAACTTGCCCACTTTTAATCCGATCTTCTTCGTTTTTGGGACCTTTTCTCTATTTAGTTATTCACTCATTTCAACATTTTAGTTAGGATCGTGGTCCCCTGGGACCCTGTCCGGGCCCCTTGAACTTTTTGTGCGCCATGCATTTTCCTTCCCCTCCCTAATTTTGACACCACTTCAATGCACTACTTTAAAGTTGAGTTTTGGACTTCTCTACCCGACCCTAGGGCCTTTTTTAAGCATTTCTTTAAAATTTTATTCTAATGATTAATTTTTACCCTATGCTTAATTTCGATTAATTAAAGATTTAAAGTGCTAAGTACCAGGACCTTTTAAGATGTTTTCCTATTAGGGTCCTGCTGAAAACTATCAATTAGCCCCTTTTGGGCCCCTATTATAGCTCCCTTAAAAATTGTCTGTTTCACTAGCTTTCTTTTTCTAACAACTTCTTAGAACTTCCAAAAAATTTTATCGGACTTCAGCTGCCACCAATTTTGAATATTAATCTAATTCTTGGGGCCCTTGGTGATGATTAAAAATGATCCGATTCTCTTGCACTTTTCATTAACATAGTTCTAGGGTGCTCCAACTACTTTATAAACTACTAAACACTTCCTTAGACCCCCAACGACCACCTTTTTTAAAAATATTAATCTTCTGTTTCGGGATCAACTTACGTTTACTCACTACATGCGTAAGTTAAAAATCGCGTTTACTGTTAAAGATGAGTGGTTAAGTTTAGAGAGTGGGAGGGGGGGGGGGGTGTCATTCGTAAATTAAATATCGTATTAATGTTAAAGGATATTCGTTAAATTTACAGAGGGGCACATTTCATCGCCTTTAGGCTCATTCTATTCTTGGGTTTCTATTGGGCTCGATTTCAACAGTGTTTGGGTCATTCGACTTGATATCGAAAAATTGAGATTTTTAATTTATTATCACGAGCCCAGGCTACGCCGGGCGGGTCAGCTAGTATAATATAAAATTTTACAAAAATATCAGAAATCTATTAGTCCATGTTTGTTTTGACAAGTAATTGGACACCCCTGTAAAAAATATTTATTGCGAAAGCAATTTTTCACTCTACACAAATAACTTTTCCCTTACTATGCTTGTAAAGTGTTAGATTGTGGCCCCTGATGAAGTACATCGCTTTGCAAGTTTTTCAAATCATTTGATATTTCTTAAGCAATATTTATTTATATATTATTCTTTATTTCGTTTTATTTTATTTTATTTCTCTTTTCATTTTGTACTCTTTGTTTGAGTAGGATTTATGCAAAATCAAATATGATTTCTGACATTTTTGCAAAGTTATATATATATACATACTATATAGCTTTTTATGGTGTCTTATCCTTCGTTCTTCACATGTGTATTCATTTTTAAATATATATATATATATATATATATAATTATAATATCTATGAATTTCAAAAAACATATCAAGTTCTATTCTACTTAAATCTCCAAAGAGATAATCAATGATACTGTGTATACAGAATACCACATAGCTAATAATTAACATGTGCAAACATAATATTACCATAGCTGATGCTTCAATGGTAATTGGCCAAATTTTACTCATACCAAAAGAATATTGAAAAAAGAAATAGAGAGAAAGGGGGAAAAAAAAAATTATAAATTGGAGTTGCAATTAAGTAAACACAAATGGATTAACAAATTAAATATGAACCATACACAATGGAAAATTGGACCACATGAGAATTAAATATGAATTGGACATGGAAAAACACATGCACATGTACTCATCAGCCTGGATGCACCCACATGTGTTTTAAATAATAATTCAGTGTTTCATAATTCTACTGGCATAATGCTAAGATCAGTAGAATCATCCAGGTACACTGAATTATTACCAGAATAACAATTGGAAATATTAAAATTTGGAAATATTTAAATAGGAAATAAAAAACCATTAAGAAAATACAATATATTTCACTCACATCGATTATCCAAAAAACTGTAATTAACACCTCACTAAATTACCACGAGATAACAGTTTTGAAATAATAAAATTGGAAATATGAACGCGTAAAGTGTAGATAAAATATTTTACTCACAATAATTATACAGAATCCTTAAAATGTCACAACGTCTACATAATATTCACATCCACATGGCAATGCATCATACATGTTAACTAAGTCGAGTTGAGAGAAATGATTTGTAAGACAAGTTGAGAGCACACTTTTTTTAAAACACAACCCCATAAATGACACCCAATCACAAAATGATTCAAAAACACTCATATATATATACATACAGTCAGACCTCGTTATATGGTCACCCGTGGGGACCGTTGAAAAGTGACCATATATGCGATCGTTAAGTTGCTTCTATTAGGTAGCTTTCAATACAAAAAAGTCCTTCCGGCCTGTACCGGGAGGAAAAGGTAGCTTTCCTATCTTCGTTTTAAAATTTTAGCTAATGTTACACGAAAACAGCAACTTAAAATGCAAATAAAACGTTTACAAAAGATTCGTTAATACTGAATTTGAATAAGAAATTCGCCAAATTATTGAGCAATAGCCAAATTGGCTTCATTTATGAAGACTTATTTTGGTCGCCAAATTTGGCGCTATTTTGTCAAATGTCGCCAAGTTTGGCGAGAATTTGGCGCGAATGGATATGAATATATAGTTTTATGCGTTTGATTGGGAAAATTATTACAACAATGAAAATTTTTGTATGGTGCTGTCTTGTTTCAAAATGTCAGCCACCCTAGAATTTCAAACTGCTCTATCTCAGCCATTTTTTAAGATAGAGGTAAAACAAAAAATGCTCTGGAATCCTCGTTTCAAGGCCTAACACTGAATTAAAAAATAAATTTGAATTTTTAACTTTTTTGTATATTTATTTTAGTTTTAAATTTTTAATTGGCTGCCATCTTGAAACAAGATGGCGGACCAAGCTGACCAACGAACTCGGTCGAGACATTGGCGAGCTTAATACACACAATTGGTTTCATCATTGATTTGGTCGTTGGTGATTTATATATATATATATATCTGACCTATGTCATACGATAACGCTCGTATTTATAAATCAATTTCGATGAAACCAATTGTGTGTATTAAGCTCACCAATGTCTCAACCGAGTTCGTTGGCCAGCTTGGTCCGCCATTTTGTTTCAAGATACGGCTATTTAAAAATTTAAAACTAAAATAAATATACAAAAAAGTTAAAAATTCAAATTTAATTTTTAATTACGTGTTAGGCCTTGATACAAGGATTCCAGAGCATTTTTTGGTTTACCTCTATCTTAAAAAATGGCTGAGATAGAGCAGTTTGAAATTCTAGGGTGGCTGACATTTTGAAACAAAACAGCACATTAACGCGATTACTCGCAAATTATTTTCTTTCATTGTTGTAATAAATTTCCCAATCATACGCATAAAACTATATATTCATATCCGTTAGCGCCAAAATTGGCGACATTGGCGACAAATTGGCGACAAAAATTAGCAAAATTTGTGACATTTGGCAACCAAAATAAGTTTTTATAAATGAAGCCA
This sequence comes from Maratus michaelseni, assembly GCA_963931845.1. Taxonomy (NCBI): domain Eukaryota; kingdom Metazoa; phylum Arthropoda; class Arachnida; order Araneae; family Salticidae; genus Maratus; species Maratus michaelseni. The sequence goes on along the minus strand of OZ007587.1, from coordinate 317,341,187 downwards.
ATTTGGCTATTGCTCAATAATTTGGCGAAATTCTTATTCAAATTCAGTATTAACGAATCTTTTCTAAACGTTTCTTTGCATTTTAACTTGCTGTTTTCGTGTAACATTAGCTAAAATAATATAATAAAATATAACACCTTGTAATAGTATATTACTTTTAAATGCTAAAGGTGTAAAATTAACAACTATAATATAAATTAAAATAACTTTTATTAGTTATTTTACATGTTTCGACTCTTCTGAGTCATTTTCAAAAACAAAATGAGAATATTCTAAAGCTGCGCGGGCTTTGAAGTTATTATTTACATGTACTTTTTAAAAAATTACGCACGTTATCTATTATTTTTTACTTGATTGTTTATTTTCATATCTGTGAGCATGGAGTAATTCTAGCCACAGTTTCGGTAAATTAAAAGATGCCACATCGTTACATATTGTATTTTTGCGCGTGAGTATCTCTATGGTTTCTCTTATTATGGATGGATAGTGTAGACTGGAGGGAAATATTATTTTACTTTCATTGAAATTTATTTGGATGGTTTCTTCTTGATATAATCTTGCTAGGGCTGTAGTTTTTCTATTGTATTTAATATCAGCTATATGCTCTTTTTTTTCTGCAATTAAATTTCCTGCTGGTCATGCCTATGTAGTAATTCTTGGATCCGTCTTCTTTAATAAAAGGTATTTCATATACTCCTGAATAATTCTCAAAATTAATTGGGTCAATTTTACTGCAAATGATATTCTTTAATTTCTTAGGTGGTTTGGTCACAACCTTTGGTGGTTAGGTTACCAAACCACCTAAGAAATTAAAGAATATCATTTGCAGTAAAATTGACCCGATTAATTTTGAGAATTATTCAGGAGTATATGAAATACCTTTTATTAAAGAAGACGGATCCAAGAATTACTACATAGGCATGACCAGCAGGAAATTTAATTGCAGAAAAAAAAGAGCATATAGCTGATATTAAATACAATAGAAAAACTACAGCCCTAGCAAGATTATATCAAGAAGAAACCATCCAAATAAATTTCAATGAAAGTAAAATAATATTTCCCTCCAGTCTACACTATCCATCCATAATAAGAGAAACCATAGAGATACTCACGCGCAAAAATACAATATGTAACGATGCGGCATCTTTTAATTTACCGAAGCTGTGGCTAGAATTACTCCATGCTCAAAGATATGAAAATAAACAATCAAGTAAAAAATAATAGATAACGTGCGTAATTTTTTTAAAAGTACATGTAAATAATAACTTCAAAGCCCGTGCAGCTTTAGAATATTCTCATTTTGTTTTTGAAAATGACTCAGAAGAGTCGAAACATGTAAAACAACTAATAAAAGTTATTTTAATTTATATTATAGTTGTTAATTTTACACCTTTAGCATTTAAAAGTAATATATTAGCTAAAATTTTAAAACGAAGATATAGGAAAGCTACCTTTTCCTCCCGGTACAGACCGGAAGGACTTTTTTAAAACAAGATGGCGGGTGAAGGTGTTCAGTGAACTAGGTCGAGACCTTGGTATGTCCTATATACATTCTAGAGGTCTGCAATGGGCCCTGGCCTGTCCCGAGGCCCGTACCCGATCCGACAAACTTTCGGACGGGCCAGGCCGATAGAGAAAATAAACGGGCCGGGCCGATAAAAAAAAATAAACGGGAAGGACCGATTAAAAAATTAAACGAGCCTGTTATGAGTTTATTTCTTTATGTGACCATAAGTTACCCAAGATGTACATTGTTATCAGTTGCAATACAAATGTGAAGTGTTAAATATACACAATAATTAATTATTTTGAAAAATAAAACAAACAAGCTTAATTAATATAAAGGCCTTAAAAGTTACTTAAAACAAAATCTATATATTTAAAACGCTAAGCGTTTTCTTTCGACAATCCGTGAGAACAAACTACTGCATCAAATTGCATCATTCTTTTTTTAAATAAAAGATATTTGGACACAGATTTGTTATCGTGCATTCGTTTGTTCAAAAATTTAATTAATTAGCCGTAATTTTCAATTAAACTTTTACTTCTGCTAATGACGTCATAAAGTCGGCAATTCGGATAACGCTCACTGTTGCGAAGCACAGAGTTTATTTTCTGAACTCTGTGGTTGCTATAGGTTAAAAGAGAAATAATAAATATTAAAAAAACGTGGCTTTTAGGCCAAATTTTTTAATTTGCAAGTTAAATTTCTGTAAAAATATTTATTCGCGTGTTTTATAAGCGAATAAAAATTCATATTTATTGTGACGTCACGGGAATATTGTCCATTGGGTTTATTTTATCATTATGCATTATAACTTTGTTGATGCCATTTTTCCATTACAATTAAATACAAAATATATTTTTATTTGTATACATGGTGTTTAAGCATTAAAGTAACGTATGTACAGTACGTGTAAAAAGTTTGCGCTGGTGAAAATGACGTTATGTTTAGCTTGAAATGCATTTTTACATTGATAAAACGATAAAACTAAAGAGAAAATGTATATAATTGTGTCAACTTGGAGCCGTCATTGATTGCTTCATCTTGATTGCATACCTTGATTGCATGTTACAAATTACTCTTTTGAAGTGAAAACTTCTTTAGGCGCGTTGGGCATTTTTTGAGATGGGGAAAAAACCATTGAATTCGCGACACTGTTACTGTTATACTGTTACCGACACCTCTGTATATTTGGCGACGATTCTGCAATAGCTGGGGCCTTTTTTGAGATGGGAAAAAACCATTGAACTCGCGACACTGTTACCGTCACTGTTACCGACACCTCTGTATATTTGGCGACGATTCTGCAATAGCTGGTTCAGGTAAGCAACCAGATTTGCTTAAATTAATATCTCACTTTGACAGCAAAAGTTATATTAGTCTCTATTTAGCATTATTTGAAAGACAAATTTCTCGAATGAATATAATAAAAGAAAATTGGGTCACACATTTGTTAAGTTTAATTCCGTTAGAGATCGCCAATATTACAGCTAGAGAACCAGAAACATTGGCGAACAATGACGATTACGTAAAAGATTTACTTCTTAAACGCTTCAAAATGACGCCAGAAGAATTTAGGCAGAAATTAATGTCACATAGAAGAATCTTCAGCCACTTGGCGCGATTTAGCATTTGAATTAAGAAATTATTTGGAAGAATGGATTAGCGGTCTTAAAGAATTTACGTTTACATACAATTTTTGTATGTAAAATAATATGCATTATTTTTCATGTACAATAGTGCATTAAATGAAAATTGTAATATAATTTTTGTAGTAGTAGTTTATAATAATGAATAAAAAAACACTTCATTTAAAAGTATTTCCTGCACAATAAAATGTTTCCTGACGATTAAAAAAACACACACGTAATTGTTCAAGTTTTCACTTCTGTCGGCACTCCCGGGGTACCATTGTTTTTTTGTTGTTTTTTTTAATTATAGGTTTGAAGATTTCCTTTTATAATAAAAAAATACAAAAGTAAAGGATTTCAGGAAATTTAAAATTATTAAAAATAGTGTTATGGTAGAAAAAAAACTTGAAATAATGATTGTATTTTAGCTAGAATAAACAATGTAAGACTAATATTTCATAGGAATTATTTTGGTAGGTTTATTATAAGTTCATTTAACAGTTCCTTATTAGCACAAAGTCCTTTTTCTTTCACTGTGAATTTCTCTTTCGATGTCAAAAAATGGTTTTCTACTTTTTACGCCAGCTAAAAGACAGTGGCAATTTTTAGAAATGTACAACGGTGACAACAAACGGCGCTATCGCTTTAGCTTTCATCGCGCTTATATCACTTCTAAATACTCTACAAATTTCTATTTTTTACTACATTTTACTATATTTTACAATTTCAATTCCTCAATTAGAAAAAAAATAGCATTCGATTGAAATTTATTTGAAAACTGCCGCTTAATTTAACGACTTTTTAAATAATTTTTAAGTATGAAAAGTTGTTCAATTCTATCTTATCAATGACCACCAGTTTGCTTCAATAGTGTAAAATTGCCCCCGCGAAAGTTGCCACAATTGAAAATAGATTTCCCTAACCATCATAAAAAGTGAATAATAATAATAATAATAATAATAATAATAATAATAATAAAAACAGTGATAAATCATAAGATCAGATTATCGATAAGATAGAGCATTTTGGCGCTGAACGAAAATCTGTCAAAAAAAAAAAAAAAAAACTATTTTCAGTTTATGTTGAACATAAAATTGATATGTTGAATTCGTTGATGTATATGTTCCATCAGATATCAGATTATGCTAGGAATGGTATTTTTTTTTTTTTTTTAAAGATCCATTTGCCAACTGTATAAGAGGGAAAATATCCCCGACTGTGATAGAAAAGGGACAATCATCTTGATTATGTCAAGGAACCGAAGAAACCAAACAAATAAATTACATTTAAAAACATTAAAAATCTCCCTCATCTGCAGATTGATTTACTACTGTAAAAAAATTCTTCATCTTTATATAAAAATTGATTAGTTTAAAACTATGGATGTGTTTTAGAAGATATGAATTTGAAACGAACAATGATTAAAGAGGACAATTTAAAACTTTTAATTTAAACATTTTAAAACTTTTTTAACGTCGAATTTCGATGGTGCTTTTGGGCAGATGCAATGCACATGTGCATAGGAGCTTTTCGGTGACATAATCACAGGGGAGGGGGGAGATGTGTGCTTTATTTACTATGTTCTTTTATTTACCGAATATGAAATGGACGTAGGAATATAGTATTTGTATACTTCATAGGTCCATGAAATTTTTTTCTTGCCGAGGGGAATATGACACTAATGTCAAACTGATTTGCATTACACAGTTGTTTACAAATTGTTTGGTTGGAGTTTGCATCGGAAATAGTACTGTATTTGACTGGGGGAAAAACTTTTTAAATAAAATATTTGAAAGACTGTTTCATACGCACCCCATCTTAAATAATAAAGAAGCTTATTTTGCTAATATTGTTATAATTTTTTTTCGTCAAGTTTTGACGGGTTTCATCTAGTATGAATAATGTAACCTGATTTCTAACAATACACTAAACCATGGCAGATAGAAAAACAAGCCATAACACTCATTTTCACATCTTTTGGCAAGAATCATAAGAGGGTATAAATTAGGGGAGAAGTTAAAGAAATAAAATTTACAAACACATGTTAAACAAAACTTTTACTCTGAAACCACCTACTTACACTATCTATAGGAGGAGCAGACTACACAAAAAGAAACAAGTGGGTAAGTGTGATCGAAGATCGCACAAAGGGTTTCGTTTAATATTCTTTTTCAAAACACTTTATCCTTTCTTTAATAAATCCAAATAAATTTCATTTAGCAAAAAAAAAAAAAAAAAAAAAAAAAAAAAGTCATGTTTTTACTTACCCGTGTTATACGTAGTATAGGGTAAGTCTTGTATATAAAGTAAAAATTTACCGGTCTATTTTTCTCGTTTTTTCGAAAATCTTAACCGGTCCGATAGCGGGTGGAGCCCGCTATTATACTCTGTCATAATAATATCTGTCATGTTGACTAAATGCGATATTTAAAAAAAATCAATTTCAAAATTAAACATGTTCTGAGACCTTCAAAATGTTAAAATATGCCAATATTTCCATAATCGGGTTTTTATCATGATTCAATACGTTCTTCAAACTTATATACCGGGTGATTCATAATGAATGGGCCAAAAAGAATAGCGCAGTGTGACTGACGTAATAGATTTATTCAGCCGAAACAAATTTATTCTGCAACCACAATTATACAAGTTTTATTTGGCAACAAGGAAAAATCATCGAATGACGAACTCGCCGCTAGAGGCGCTGTTAAACAAAATGTCGTCCATACAGGAGAAAGCGTACTGCGTTTTCGAATATGCCAAAACCTCCTCGGTAATTGTTGTGCAAAGATATTTTCGCACGAAATTTCGTAAAGAACCACGGCTTCGGCATAACATAAGCAGGTGGGTGAAGCAGTTCCAGGATACCGGCTGCTTATGCAAGAACAAAAGCCCAAGACGAAAAGAAACAAAACCCACCAGATCTAACGCCCTGTGATTTTTTTCTCTGGGGTTTCGTTAAAGACAAGGTGTTTGTGCCTCCACTTCCTCAGGACTTAGAGGAACTGAAGCAGCGGATAACTGCAGTGTTGAACTCCATCACAGGGGATATGCTATCACGAGTGTGGCAGGAGCCTGATTACCGTGTAGACATTTGTCGTGTCACCGGAGGGGCATATATTGAACCCCTGTAGAAACTTGAATAAATGTAGTTTTGAGGTAAATTTGAATTTTCTAAATATATTAATTACAACGTTCACAATCATGTTTTCTTTTTGTCCCATTCATTATGAATCACCCTGTATTTATTATTCTCTATTACTCATATTGATATTCTGTATTATTCTCAAACATTTGAAAAATCTGTTATGACGTCAGATTAATTTTCTTTTTAATTCTCCAATGACATTATATTAACCTGGCTTTCTGTACTTACACATAACTCATACTCCTTGTATTATTGAGAAATGTTTGAAAATTTCCGTTTTATTACCAATATAACGTCATATTAATCTTTTTTCAACTGGTGAAACTTTTTATTTCATTTTCATTTTTCACGTGGAAATCTTTCAATAGAAAATTAATTATTGTAGAAATAATTTTATTGTGGTTCTATAATTGTTGGCAACTGTTATAACGAAAAATGTTTAAATTTAATAGGAAAAGGCTGTTAGATTTTTGGTTTTTTATCTTTCTAAATTTTCTGGTTTTGAGCTTCATAGTAAGGTATTCAGCTATAAGTACACAAAATTTCAAGTCTGTAAGTTGTATAGTTTCTGAGAACCGGTTCTGTGACGGACAGACAGTAGCGGGACGAATAGGGTTTCGTGAGATAAACGAAACCCTAAAAAATAAAATAAAATAAACTTCAAGGAGTTGTTTCTTACTTTATTGTATTTAAATATTTACTTATTGCATGCTAGTTGACGATTTTAGTGTGAGTGGTTTGGCACAACAGAATGTTTTTGAGACTACCTGTTATTGTTATTTATATTCACCTTAAATCTGGAGGCACGGCAGTGCCTCCGCCAAGTCGAGAGAGGACAGCCGTAAGCATACTTTTCTGGAAGCAACTCAGGGCACTTTCGACCCCCCCCCCCCCATATCTCCGCGCTGGAGTATCCCAAAAATTTGAAACTTCGTTTTTCTAGAGTATTTGGCACACAGGACTAAAATTTAAAATTACAACTTTCTGTCTTTTCTAGTTCAGACGATATATAACATTCGATTTTTTTGTCACTCACTCGTTCACGCGTCATCAAAAAGATCAGGTAGATCCGGTAGCCCTAGAAACTTGACATTTGGAAAAAAAAAGGTAGTGTTTAGGATACAAAGAAAGGAAAAATTATAAAATCCGGAAAATTCGAAAAGAAATCCTTCGAAAATTCAACAAATTCCATCAAAATTGAAAATTGAAAATAATACGATCTTGTAGTCTTAGAAACTTAAGATTCGGTGTGAAGGTAGTGTTTAGTATCCAGAAAAAGAAAACATCAAAAACACCAAAACAATCGAAAGCAAAATTGAAAAAAATCGAAAAATTTCACATAATCCGATTTTGTTGCGCTAGAAACTTGGAATTCGGAATAAAGGTAGTATTTAAGATGCAAAATAAGGAAAAATTAAAAATTCCGGAAAATTCGAAAAAAAAATTCAAAAATTCGAAAAATCCGAAAAAAATTGAAAAAATTAAAATAATTTGATTTTTTAGCCTTAGAAAAATAAAATTCTCAGTAAAGATAGTGTTTAGGATTCAGAATAAGTTAAAATAAAAAACCCAATAAAATTCGAAAATAAAATAAAAAAATCAAAAAAATCGAAAAATAAGGAAAATTTGAAAATAATTCGATTTCATAGCGCTAGAAACTTGAAATTTGGAATAAAGGTAATATTTAAGATACTAAATAAGGAAAAATTAAAAAATATGGATAATTCAAAAAATACCCATAAATTAGTGCAGACGATATATGAACTCAAAGTTTCGATTTTTTGTCACTCACACACTCGCTCACTTTCGCGTCATCAAAAAGATTGGGTAGATCCCGCAGCCACAGAAACTTAAAATTTGGAATAAAGCTAGTGTTTCGGATACAAAGAAAGGAAAAATTATAAAATCCGGAAAATTAAAAAAACATTCGAAAATTCAAAAAAATCGAGCAAAATTGAAAATTGAAAATAACACGATCTTGTAGTCTTAAAAACTTAAAATATTTTGTTTGAAGGTAGTGTTTAGAATTCAGAAAAAGAAAGCATCAAAAACACACAAAAAAAAAAAAAAATAAATCAATAATAAATAAAATCGAAAAATCGAAAAAAATCGAAAAATTTCAAATAATCTAATTTTGTTGCGCTAGAAACTTGAAATTCGGAATTTAGGATACAAAACAAGAAAAAATTAAAAAATCCAGAAAATTAAAAAAAAAAAAAAATCAAAAAATCGAAAAATTCGAAAAAAATTGAAAAATAAAATAAAAAAAATTTGATCTTTTGGCCTTAGAAACTTAAAATTCGCGGTAAAGATAGTGTTTAGGATTCAGAATAAGTTAAAATAAAAACAAAATAAAATTCGAAAATAAAATAAAAAAATCGAAAGAAATCGAAAAATAAGGAAATTTTGAAAATAATTCGATTTCATAGCGCTAGAAACTTGAAATTTGGAATAAAGGTAATATTTCAGATACTAAATAAGGAAACATTGAAAAAAAAAATTGAAAGAAAGAAAGAGAAAGAGAGAAATTGAAAATAATATGATCTCGTAGTCTTAGAAGCTGAAAATTTGGCGTAAAGGTAGTGTTTAGGATTCAGAAAAATAAAAAATTAAAAACACAACAAAAATTGAAAATAAAATTAAAAAAACGAAAATTTGAAAATAATTCGATTTTGTAAAGCTATAGAAACTTAAAATTTGGAATAAAGGTAGTATTTAGGATACAAAAAAAGAAATAAATAAAAAATCTGTAAAATTCGAAAAAAAAAATCGAAAAATTGAAAAAAATTCGATTTTGTAGCTTTAGAACTTAAAATTCGGCGTAAACTTATTGTTTAGGATACAGAAAAAGGAAAAATTAAAACACAATAAATTCGAAAATAGAATAAAAAACTCGAAAAAGATCGGAAATTTCAAAATAATTCGATTTTGTAGCGCTAGAAACTTGAAATTTGTAATAAAGGATACAAAATAAGAAAAAATTAAAAAATCCAGAAAATTATAAAAAAAATTCGAAAAAATCAAAAATTGAAAATAATTTTATCTTTCAGTCTTAGAAACTTAAAACTTGGTGTACTATAGTCGTAGTATTTACTATTCAATAAAAGGAACAATTAAAATATTCGTTAAATTCGAAAATAAAATCGAAATATCTTTAAGAAATCGAAAGTTCGAAAACAATTTGATCTTGTACTGCTAGAAACATTAGTTTTAAGATAATTGTCCTATTAGCTAGTACAACGCCCCGAATTGTTTTATGTTATTTCCCCCGGATTATGGTTTTCTTTTCTTTCGTTTACGAATTTCGTTATAGAAAAGTTCCGCTATAGACTAGCTACGATATAGGCGATTTCTTTATAGACAGGTTTGTTTTCTTTCACAGGTTGTACTCTATTTACTTCACATATGAAATATGGATTGTTAAATGATGTTAGCCCCACAAAAATTTTCATAGCTCCCCCTACCCTCCCGACATTACTGGCTGGTTATGGCTTGATAGTCCTTTCTAAATAAAATCATGGTGACTCTAAGATTCACTTGATTTATCTCTAAATTGAACCTAAATGATCCTAACAAGACGGATCAAATAATTACTATATTGGCATGACAATCAGGTAACTTAGAATTAAAATCGAAAAATCAATAAATTTATAAAAAGTCGAAAATTTGAAAATAATTCGATTTTGTAGTCCTAGAAGCTTGACATTTGGCAGAAAGGCAGGTTTTAGTACACAAAGTAAGAAAAAATTAAAAAATCCGTAAATAATAAAAAAAAAGACCGAAAAAAAACATCGAAAAAAGGAATATAGTTTGATTTATTGGAAATTTCCGGAAATTTTAATTTTGGCTTTCTTTTTATACTAAAAAGTTCTTTTATGTTAAATATCAAGTATCTAGGGCTGCGAGTAATATCTTAGATGGAGCACCTATCCTGGAAGCAATTGAGAGTACTTTTGACACCCCCCTCCCATAACTTAGTGCTTGCCTAGGAACCTGAAATCTCTTTTTATCTACAGTACTTTGCAAACGAAACTAAAGCTTCAAATTTTTGATAACTGTAAATAATAGGGACAGAGTGTGGGCTTAGCGAAAATCAGTGGATGATCTCCAAAAAGTACCCAAAATCAAGAAAAGGAAGATTACTTACAAAAAGAGGTGAAATCTCATCAAAAAATCCTGTAAAAAATGCAGCCAAGTCTCGTAACTCTTTTACCGTAAAAAGTACTGAGATCGTATAAAGCCAAGTTTAACTATCTTATTAACTCTGAAATTTTCATTCACAAATCACTCCTAGTCTCTACATCTTTAGTTAATTATTATTTTGTGACTTGGCAATTACGCAGCACAGGGAAGTTATTACACTTTAATATGTTATAGTATTATTTGATTAAGACTAACTATACACGTCACATTCTCGTGCTACGTAATTGCCAAGTCACAAAATAATAATTAACTAAAGATGTAGAGACTAGGAGTGATTTGGGAATGAAAATTTCAGAGTTAATAAGATAGTTAAACTTGGCTTTATACGATCTCAGTACTTTTTACGGTAAATGAGTTACGAGACTTGGCTGCATTTTTTACAGGTGACTTTTTGATGAGATCTCATTGTTGCCAAATATCACAATTTTAAGGCACAGTAGGCGATCTTCTATATTAAAATTTTTGTCGTGTCCCTAATAATAATAATAATAATACATGATACAACAACTATTTTAAGAACATTAGGTATAGTATTATGTAGCTTAACAACATATTCGAATTTCGTAAGGATTGGTCAATTTTCACGGAAATTAAAATCTTTCGGTTTAAAGAAAGAAAGAATTTTTAAAGAAAGAAAAAAACATATATAATTTTTGGATCGTAATTAAATTGATATGAGACCCCCTCTAGAACGAGTCCTTTACAAAGAAAAAAAATCATGCATCAATAACAGATTATGAAACACTTTCCAACACATAACATTGTAACAAAACGTCACCATTTAATAAGGTGAAATAGGATGTCAAAGTAAACAATTTGGAAACCGCATAACATATTTGAAAATCCAATTTCAGCAATTACCATCTATATTCGGAAAAATATCCGAATTATTTTGTGCAGCCCCGAATAGGATTCGTAGATTTCTATATATATACTGCATAGTATGCAAAAATTTAGTTCAATTAGAAAACGCAGAACACATTTAAAAATTGCTCTTCAGCAATTTCCGTCAATAAACAGAAAGGTACTCGAATTCTTTTGTGCAACCCTGTATATAATCTATAGAATTTATACATACTAAGAAATATGCAGCAAATTAGTTACATTTAAAAACGCATGCCATAATTGAACACGCACTTGCAGCAATTATTGCTCATAGACAGTACTGTAATCGAATTATTTCATGTGTAGCTGTAAATGAACGATAAATGCTATGCATACCATATTTTATAGCAACTATGTTGTAATGCCCTTTAATGACGTATATCAATTTCAATATGTTTGAAATAGTGTAGCATCATTAAAATACACAGCAAATGATTTTTCCCATAGACCATAATGTAACGGCATTCTTTTGAGTGCCCCTGTAAACGAACGATAAATGCTACACACTTTATTTTCAATACCGAATATGCCACGGTAAACCTCAATAACGTATATCAATTATATGGCAATCCGAGTATATTTAAGCGAGTTGTAGCACGGCCAGACGAAAGGACAGACAGAAACCGAATTCATAAACACTTTTCAACTATGTTGGAAAATATTAAAAAGTAACAAAGCAAACGAAATATAAAAATCGAAGTTATGCGTGTTTTTTACATTAAAAAGATATATATATATATATATATATAATTATAATATCTATGATTTTCAAAAAACATATCAAGTTCTATTATCATTCTACTTAAATCTCCAAAGAGATAATTAATGATATTGTGTATACAGAATACCACATAGCTAATAATTAACATGTGCAAACATAATATTACCATAGCTTGTGCTTCAATGGTAATTGGCCAAATTTTACTCATACCTAAAGAATATTGAAAAAAGAAAAAAGAAATAGAGAGAAAGGGAAAAAAAAATTATAAATTGGAATTGCAATTAAGTAAATACAAATGGATTAATAAATTAAATATGAACCATATACAATGGAAAATTGGATCACATGAGAATTAAATATGAATTGGATATGAAAAAACACATGCACATGTACTCATCAGCCTGGATGCACCCACATGTATTTTAAATAATAATTCAGTGTTTCATAATTCTACTGGCATAATGCTAAGATCAGTAGAATCATCCAGGTACACTGAATTATTACCAGACAACAATTGGAAATATTAAAATTTGGAAATATTTAAATAGGAAATAAAAATTTGGAAATATTTAAATAGGAAATAAAAAACCATTAAGAATATACAATATATTTCACTCACATCGATTATCCCAAAAACTGTATTTAACACCTCACGAAATTACCACGAGATAACAGTTTTGAAATAATAAAATTGGAAATATGAACGCGTAAAGTGTAGATAAAATATTTTACTCACAATAATTATACAAAATCCTTAAAATGTCACAACTTCTGCATTATATATATATATATATATATATATATATATACATACAAGCGAATTAATTCTACGGCCTAATTTCTTTAAAATTGGTTTAAAAAAAAAAAAAGAAAAAAAAAAAGAAGTAAACGAAATATGAAAATCGAAGCATCCATTCAACAGTTATGCGTGGTTTTTACATTAAAAAGATATATATATATACAAGCGAATTAATTGTACGGCCTATTTTCTTTGAAGTTGGTTACAAAAGGGCAAATCCATTTTAATTTTCTTTTGTGGAAGTCGGTTATTTGATGCATGATTGTCTATGAAAAAAATTATTTTCTTCATAGTAAATAATGAGTTTCTTATATATAGTGTTATGAGTAATATATTCATTGAAAGAAACAATGGCCTACTTTCAAATTCGTAACTTTTTATAGTTTATTAAAAAAAAAAAAAAAAAAAAAAAAGACAAAAATAACATTATTACATGTAAAACAAACAAATAAAACAATTTACGGTTTCTCGTCAGTATTTTTCTATTGTAAATTTTATTTTACTTTTTAAACTAATTTTTAAAAATAAGGAAAGAGGTTTTTGAGTTCGATGCGGCATATTTTTTAATGCACATTTACACACAGCATTAGATAAAATGACCCAGGTATTTTAACAGGCTGCCGACAAAGGGGGTTATACATTACGCGTATATTATTTTTATTTATTTATTTTATGTAATGTACAGACTTGCTAAGTTCTGAAAAACAAAAATCAGATCTTATTTTAGAAATTAGGACATTTTTTTTCGAAATGCAAACCTATTATTTTTTAAATGGAAGCATGTGATGTAGTACAAGTTTAATTTTAAATAGTGCTTGGTTATTATTGTTGAAGATTAAAAAAGAAGTATCAATCTTACTCAAAAAAAGAAGAAAAATATATATTTCTTTTATGTAGAAAAAATGATGTACAGGATGTCTAACATGAGTTTAAATCAACTACAAATTAAAGAGAAAATTTTTCTTTCTCCATAATCACATGCAAAATGATAGTGAACAACTTAAATAATTTTTAATTGAAAGAAATTACCGATAATCAAAAATATGCCATAGTAACAGCCAAACTTTAAAAGATTCATCCCTATCCTTATAAATAGTCTGAGGGTAGCTTATCACATAATAAACAACTGATTAATCATACTAAAAAAAGTAGTGCAGTAAAACAGGAATATGAATCGGGATCCTTCTGCCAAAATCAGACATCGCACGTCTGTATGTATAGTTGGTTGTTTCGTGTTTATTACTGTCGATTGTCTGTACGAGGGATATAGGCCGAGGGGAGAGTGAGGCAACAGAACTATATCAGTTATAAGGAAAGGGCATGTTTACAAACAAACAGTTCCATCAACCAATCTACCACTGCATTTTTGTCGCAGCTATCATTGCAGGAATCGTCATGGCGACGTAGGCCAATCATATCACAGACCAGTTTAACGTAGACCAATCAAATCGCTTCATCACATGTGTACTGTAGGAGTCGTAAAAAACGAACAGGTTTTTCTCCCAAACCAACAGTAACTTAACCAACAGTGACGTCAGTTGCCCTTTCCTTATAAGTTCTTTGAATGAGGAGCCTCCTAAGGAAAGGGCAACTGACGTCACTGTTGGTTAAACTAAGGCTCCTATAATAGGAGCTGACGCATATCCATTTTGTTTCGCATTATTCGGGTCTCAGTTCAGCATCTCAATCTACCGCTGCCGGAGCTGGGGTTGCCTAAGGCCTCGTTCCTCCACTTTCTGAAAGAGGCTGGATGTTAAATGGCGGAAAATTAGCTTGGTTTTTCGACTTTGAGACACATATCTGCGAGGATGCGTCAGCCTGTATTATAGGAGCTCTAGGTTAAACTACTGTTGGTTTGGGAGAAAAACCTGTTCGTTCTTTACGACTCCTACACTACAAATGAGATGGAGCGATTTGATTGGTCTACGTTAAACTGGTCTGTGATATGATTGGCCTACGTCGCCATGACGATTCCTGCAATGATAGCTGCGACAAAATTGCAGTGGTAGATTGGTTGCTGGAACTGTTTGTTTGTAAACATGCCCTTTCCTTACCGGTCAATTCACCACCAACCTCCAACTCCCCGTTCAACTCAGTTGAGTATAAGTGTACAGCGTGAATCCCATTTCGATGTTTACTTGCAGCTGTACAATTCTTATTTCGAAGTAATCGCATGATTTCACTATCCAAACTTTTAAACACGTTATGCTTAAATACTTTTTATACGATAATTACTAAATGCATGCATGATTTCGAAGTCAAAACTAAGTGTATACAGTACTGTGTGTATGGTTATGCCATTTTCCTTTGCGAGGACAGGCAACTGTAATGGGCGGCATCTGTACTGTAACAAAATGGGATGCATGCCGCACTGCGATCCGGTATCAGGGCTACACTAGATACCGGGCTTGCTCATTCATTATCATGACGTCACAAAAGGTGACTGGCCGCGACGAAAGACAAACAGCGATTGGCACAAAACGATGGGCGCGTCGCTTTGTACCAATCGCTGGTCGCGGTTAGAGTTCCTATAATACAGGCTGAATCATACCGCCATTTAATAACCCAGCGGATCAAAAACCAAGCTAAGACCGGTTAGCTTACCGTACTAGTGGACGGCGAATGACAGTAACAGGGACGGCAAACACCTGCTCAGGCGGTTTCCTAATGCTGAGCTAGGTTGCAATAAGGCGGTTATTTTGGGCAACAGAATGGATATGCGTCAGCTCCCCTTATAGGAGCCTTAGTCACGGTCAGCCACTATTTGTGACGTTATGAGAGTGAATGAGCAAGTCCGGTATCTAGTGTTGCCTTGCCGGTATAAGGAAAGGGCAGCTGACGTCATTGTTGGTTAAATTACTGTTGGTTCGCAAGAAAACTTGTTCGTTTTTTATGACTCCTACTGTACACATGAGATGGAGCGATTTGATTGGTTTACGTTAAACTGATCTATGATATGATTGGCCTACGTCACCATAACGAATCCTTCAATGATCGCTATGACAAAAATGTAGTAGTAGATTGGTTGATGGAACTGTTTTGTTTGTAAACATGCCCTTTCCTTATACATTCCGCAGTTTCTTTTGTACGGGATTCCGTACTTTTTAACCGTCTAAGGCGGTCGTCTCCCTTTGTAGTTTGCAACGCAGAAAAGAAAAACTTAAAGAGTCACCGGGAACATTCTGCAGATTTTTTTTTAACACATTGGTAGTTTATTTTATATTTAAATTTTCCTTAATTTTGGCTGGTTATTAATTGAATGTTCCTGGTACTTTTCAATGTAATATCTAAATTTTTAATTAATAATTAATAAGGACTTTACGTTGCACATATAAGTACTCATCAAACATTTGCTTCCAACGTAAAATTTGTTTAATAAATATGAGTTACTTTAAAAGATTGATTTTAACAACGTTAAAGTTATTTCCAGACAAAACAATCCCTTTAAAGCCTACATCCGTGAATCTATAGAAATTTCATTAAGAAAACATGAAATTTGTAACGATATCTCATCATTTTCTGTTCCAGCTATATGGAAATGCATTTTGAAAGAACTTTAATTTCGTTGAACATCAGTTCCAGTTACATTGCTGATTCATAGAGGGCGCCACCTGGCTTATTTTGAATATATTATTGTAAATTCCGTTATTTTAGCGTTTTGTCAGTTAGAACATTGGAATCAATCATGTAACACATTTTTATTTTTTTGCTGTTCATATTTATGAAAGTTCTCCCGAAGATGGTTCTAAAGATTAACCGAAACGTCGAGGTTTATTTACATATGTACTTTTAAAGTAACTCATATTTATTAAACAAATTTTACGTTGGAAGCAAATGTTTGATGAGTATATCTAAATTTTATTATTTTTTTTAATTTATGGATAAACACATTTTCTTACATAACCTCTAACACATTTTCTTATATAACGCTATGAAGATTTAAGAAACAATGCATAAACTTACATTATTCGAACCTGAATTTGAAATTGATAATTATTATATTAAGACAGTGAAAAAAGAACACAGATAGGTGGTGGTTGTGGGTTTATTTATTTTTGCTATTGCTTCAGGGTTACGATTCTATTTTCAATATGATTTATATGACAAAAAAAAGCATAATTTTTAGTGAAAAAGATCTTTAGACTGTTATTTTATATAAGATTTTTAATGCGTTTAAACTATTTTCATTACTTTACATCAGGTTATCTTCATTTCATACAGCTGATAAATATTGATATACTAATGAGTCTGTCTGTTCTGTTCACTTAAAGATCTTTCGAGCTATGGATGCAGGAAAACTTTCCGAAGAATTTTCTCAGTTTACGGAACTTTTTCTTTTTCTTTTCCAAAACTTGCGGTGTTACACAAACTGATTCCAATTCACTCTTATTTTTTGCTATCTTCGTATGAACTGGTTCCGATTCATTGAGATTTTCTGTTAAAACTGTATGAACTGGCTCTGATTCTTTGAGATTATCTGTTAAATCTGTATCAATTTGTTCTGTTTCATTGACATTTACTGTTAGATGTGTATGAATAGGTACTTCTTCTATGGATGCCCTAAGAACTTCGGCTGTTACTGGGTAAGGAAGCCATTCGAAAATGGTGGGTAAGTATCCTACTTTTGGCAACTTTTGGATTTTCGGATGGTCACGTGGACGACCTCTATTCAAAGCAGCGATGTAAATTTCTTCTTTCGTTTTCAAATCATGTTCTTCGTTGGAAAAATTTTGTTGATGGCGGGATTGGAAAGATGGTAAATATTTTACTGAACTTTCTACACTTCTATTATATTGAAGAACATCTGATATTTTGCAACTATTTTTGACTAAAATGTAAGATGATACAGGTGAATTCCGAATATATTGTTGAGCCTATTGTCAGGTAAGTCTGTCTCCCACGACGCATTTTGTCCAGCTGAGGTGGTAATTGCCGGACTGGAACAACTTGGACAAGGGTCATCTTCATCCATTAGATGATACTCGTCAAGTCGTAATAAATATCGCCTGAGAAATTTGTTATAAACAAAATAACTCAAGATAAAAATACCTAAGAACAGTAAATACGTCATCCTTAGATCAGGGTCTGTTATAAGACTAAAGAAAAAATTTATGTTTTTATTGTTATAAAGAGGTTGTGCATTCTTGTAAAAAGGGTTCATTGTTGATTAACTACATTATCAGCATTCTTACTTTAACTGTCTTAATCAACAATGGTCTTACTGCATTAATCAACAATGGAAACTTTTTACGACAATGCACACTTTTTATAACAATGAAAAATTTAATTTTTTTCTTTAGTCTCATTATAGACCCTGATCTAAGGATGGCGTATTTACTGTTCTTAGTTATTTTATCTTGAGTTATTTTGTTTATAACAAATTTCTCAGGCGATATTTATTACGACTTGACGAGTATCATCTAATGGATGAAGATGACCCTTGTCCAAGTTGTTCCAGTCCGGCAATTACCACCTCAGCTGGACAAGATGTGTTGTGGGAGACAGACTTACCTGACAATAGGCTCAACAATATTCAGAATTCACCTGTATCATCTTACACTTTAGTCAAAAATAGTTGCAAAATATCAGATGTTCTTCAATATAATAGAAGCGTAGAAAGTTCAGTAAAATATTCATCATCTTTCCAATCCCGCCATCAACAAAATTTTTCCAAAGAAGAACATGATTTGAAAACGAAAGAAGAAATTTACATCGCTGCTTTGAATAGAGGTCATCCACGTGATCATCCGAAAATCCATAAGTTGCCAAAAGTAGGATACTTACCCACCATTTTCGAATGGCTTCCTTACCCAGTAACAGCCGAAGTTCTTAGTAGTCCAGGCATTAGAGGATAAAAAAAAAGCATATAAAGGAAAGTTTTAGTGTAGTTTTTTTTTTTTTTTTTTTGGGGGGGGGGGGGGGTCCCTTTATGTTTTTTGGGTCGCTGAACACGAATCTGAGGTTTTCCAACAAAACTTTTTCCGGGAAATACGTTTTTTTTACAAAAAACGTGTAAAAAAACGGACTTTTCTCCGTTTTTTTCAAAATAATTCCAACATTGTGCATTTTACGTGAAAGTCGGCAATATATGAATTAAAGAGAATAAAATTTCCTATATTTTATGTACTGAAAGTTTTTTCTCTGATCAATGGTTTAGCCGTGAGAGTGTCGCAAAAAAGGGTGTTAAAAACAAAAAAAACTGTAAAAAAAACGGGAATTACGGTAGTGTATGTCTATGTAACATGGAAACTAACCATTTTATGCAAACGGTAACCATTGATGATACTAAAGATTATATGTTTGACTATATTTTATGCATTTGAGGTAGAGGAAAAGTGCGGATCCTGCGATCAGGGGAAGGTGGGAGCAGTTTCACCTTCTCTCATGAGTCGAAGGTGCTCCTCCGCCGGAGTTCTCATACTGTAAGAGGCGGTAAAATTGGGAGGTGTAAGAGACAAAAAAACTGTAAAAAATGAGAATTACGACCCTGTACGTCGATGTAACATGTAAATTAACCATTTTAAACAAACGTTGACTGTTAATGATACTAAAAACTATATGACTGACTACATTTTACAATGAAGTTGCCTGATAATAAATACGACGACTTATTATGAATCATTATTTAATTATAAATTATTATGTACATTACTAAGAAACATTAGTATATTTACATGAAGTCAAAAAGCAAAATTCTTATTTCCGCAATCTTTTATTTGAAAGTCCTGCTGTTCATCGACATCTACAACATAGAAAATAGACGTATGGAACTAGTCGATTTTTTATTTACTACCAATATTATAGAATAAATGTTTTCTTAATGGTAAATATTTCATACCTTGTGGCATGGCTTGTTCCTCTTCCATTGGGTCCACGGATTCAATGGAAGGGCAATCCATCTCGAGCTCGGTTTCAGGGTATAACTCGTATTCCTCATCTTCATTCACCACTGTGATGTTGTTGCAGTTCGCTTCGCAGTTGAGGCACATGTTGTAACAACAGAGACCTGCCTTCTTGCACCCACAATTTTGTTGACAGTTCTTTTTGCACTTACATGATACAAGCTTCAACAACGCAGGGGAGCAGGGGGTAGTAAAGTAAATACAGGCTCAAGGCCAATATTTTTTTTTCCATCCTTACTCTTCAGCATTTTTTTCAACTCCTAGCTATTGCTGTACGTGGTGATATACTCTTAAAGAGTGCTGTCGTGCTGCAGCTGCAGATGGTTTGTAAAGCAGCAATTTTTGAATTGTATTTAAATGCTGACTTCTTGTACGAAATATACCTTAGGTGGTTCAGCGAAGGCACATTCGTCCCAGTATAACCATACAGCAAGACAAGGAAACGTTCCCCAGCAGCTGCAATCATCTCTTGAGTAGCGTTGGAGTCTTTAAATACTTTAACAGCGTCAGCAACATCTGAATTCCTCACAAGAGTTTTGAGGAACTTCATTTTTCCTTGCATAAATGGTGCTGGCGTTGTATCACACCTGCTCATAGCATGTAGGAAGAGAATGTTTTCCGCAACCGTTGGACTCACAGCATTAATTGGAGAAAATATCACTGGAGAAACACTGCCCTTTCCAGGTTTTAAAAAGAAAACGTTTTCAGCCCTGCAGAGAGCTATCAAAATGACTAAGAGGTCTACATCCTCAACCATACCCCAACTATGGTACGCCAACTATAATCACCGTCTCATTTGATGGAGCCAAGGACAAAGCAGTGTTTATCATAGAATAAACAATAAGTTTATTGTTTATTCTATGGTGTTTATAATCAAGGTGTCTGCGTCTTCTTTTGCTTGCTTGCATGTAATATCTGCTGATGAGAACTTATCACTCATCATAGATATTAACCGACCCTTGTTTTTTGGGTTAGCAAGAAACTTTTCTTTGCAAATGGTAGGTATTATTGTACCGTCAAACAATATATCCGTTGAAGAATGTTTCCTTGCTCGTCTCATACGCTCGCAGTTTTTGTACCACCTTGTAAGTCATCAGGGTAGCCATCAAAGACAACTACTGCCTGCGGTTGGTACCGTGACTGTACGTACTCAACATAGTTATCGCAGATTGTTGAAAAAGGCTGATTCTTAGGCCAAACAACCCTATGCAATAAAAACTTTTAGGAACTGAAGTACGTGTCAGCTCTTCTAAGCGAAAGTGTGTTTTACTTATTTTATTTTTCTGTTATTAAAAAGGCAAATTAAAAAGTTTATTATTTTATTATTATTTTATTTTTATGAGCAAATGGAGATTTTGGTCACAGACATACCATTTTTTTTTTAGTTATGAAGAAAATAATGAACCTCAGATGCATAAAATATAGTTAATCATATGGCGTACGTACAGTGCCGTAATTCCCGCTTTTTGTTTTTAACACCTGTTTTTGCGGCACTTACTAATATTTGTTGCTAATGTACATAATTATTTATAATTAAATAATGATTGATAATGAGTCGTCGTATTTATTATCAGGCAACTTCATTGTAAAATTTAGTTAACCCTATATATTTTAGTATCATTAATAGTCAACGTTTGCTTAAAATGGTTAATTTTCATATTACATCGATACAGGCCCATAATTCCCGTTTTTTACAGTTTTTTCTCTTTTATCCACTCCCAATGTTACAGCCTCTTAGAATACGAGCACTCCGGAGGAGTAGCACCCTCGACTCATGAGAGTAGCTGGATATGCCCCACTGCTCCCACCTTCCCCTGGTGTCGGATTCGCACTTTTCCTCTACCTCAAATGCATAAAATATAGTCAAACATATAATCTTTAGTAACATTAATAGTTAACATTTGCGTAAAATGATTAGTTTCTATGTTACATTGACATACAGTACCGTAATTCCCGTTTTTTTACAGTTTTTTGTTTTTTACACCCATTTTTGAGGCACTCTCACGACTAAACTATTGATCAGAGAAAAAAACTTTCAATACATAAAATGTAGGACATTTTATTATCTTTAATTCATATATTGCCGACTTTCACGTAAAATGTATAATTTTGGAATTATTTTGAAAAAACGGTGAAAAGTCCGTTTTTTACATGTTTTTTGTAAAAAAAACGTATTTCCCGAAAAAAAATTTATTGGGAAAACCTCGGATTCGTATTCAGCGACCCAAAAAAAATAAAGGGACCCCCTCAAAAAAACTACACCAAAACTTTCCTTTATTTTCTACCAAATGACTGGATTATAGGGCATCCATAGAAGAAGAACCTATTCATACACATCTAACAGTACATGTCAATAAAACAGAACAAATTCATACAGATTTAACATATAATCTCAAAGAATCAGAGTCAGTTCATACAGTTTTAACAGAAAATCTCAATGAATCGGAACCAGTTCATGCGAAGATAGCAAAAAATAACAGTGAATCGGAACCAGTTTGTGTAACACCGCAAGTTTTGAAAAAGAAGAAAAAGTTCCGTAAACTAGAAAATTCTTCGGAAAGTTTTCCTGCATCCACAACTCGAAAGATCTTTAAGTGAATAGAACAGAGAGACTCATATATGACTATGTCAATATTTATCAGCTTTATGAAATGAAGATAACCTGAAGTGAAGCAATTAAAATAGTTTAAACACATTACAAATCTTATCTCTATAATAAAACTGTAAGTCATGTGACTGTCCTCAACAGTTCCGGGATGCCGCATCGCTTTTTCATATGCCAGGCGGCCATTTTTATTCAAAATTATTTTTTCGAATAAACTGCATAAAAATTACATTTTAAGAAAGATCGTTCAAAATAAATTAATATTTGAGAGATGACTTACGTTCAATTATGTATACATTCTGCAATAACTTCAGTTTAAATTAGGTTCGCAGTTAAAATTCTCTATATATGAAAGTAAACAAAGAAAAAAGATTCATTCGTTGTGAATGTTTAAAATATTAAACCATGAATTTTTGGATCGCTGCCTGGCGTAAAAAAAATAATCCGCACCAGTGAGACAGTCAAAGTTTACCTTAATTCTGTTCCATACAACTCAACTTCCGGATCTTTTTTGACGTAAGTTGAACTCATGTAATAATATTTAATGGATCAAATTTCGAAAATAATTGTCAGCTTTTATTTTTTGCGCGTGCAAATTAGAAACGATACTTTAATTTGAAATCAAATGTTTTGATTTATGATAATTATTATTTTTCTATTTTCTATTTTAAATGAAAAATGTAAACGTCATGTATTTTAAATTGAAACAGCTGTCACGAACGCACCGGGGCTGGCGCGATTTTTGTTTTGCGCCAAATATGTTTAAGAATCTCCGCATTAGCGAACATATTGCAAGTGATAAGCAAACGGACATGAAGCATAAATTCTTAAGTGGGTTAAGCGGTTTTTGTCAAGAAAGATGAAATACATAACAACAAAAAATATGCGAAATGCTACCGCGATCGCAAATGTTCTTGATTTATCTATTAGATTTTTCCAGTTATGCGAGGGATTAAGGAAAAAAATAAATTATGAATAAAAATAATTTGTTACAATGCTTAACATACATTTAAGGGCGACCAAACTGGTCGCCAGTGGCGGCTAGTATAAAATAACAGTCTAGAGATCTGTTTCACTAAAAATTATGCATTTTCTTTGTCTTACAAATCATATTGAAAATAGAATTGTAACCCTCATGCATAGAAAAAATAAATAATCCCATAACCACCACCTATCTGTGTTCTTTTCACTGTCTTAATATAATATTTATCAATTTCAATTTCAGTTAAATTAAATTTCCATAAAGCTGGTAAACAGATCAGCACAATTTCAGAGTTTTACCTTTACAATAAGATGAGCTGCACATACTTATATAAATACCTAACAACTGTTTGTATAATAAAGTATATCTTAAATGCATTTATCTCAGTTTGTGCTTTAAAAAAATGATAAAAGAGTATTTTTTTTAATTATTACACTCTTTAATTTTTATTTATATATTTTCTGTTTTTTAGTGTTTAAAATATTTGGTTGTTGCAGTTTCACAGCTAGTTGGTCTATTTTGGAGAGCGTCGGTTGCGCATCATTAACTCCATTGTTTTTGTAACTCGTAAACAGTTGTAACCATAAAAATTATTGGGCGATTTATCACCTGTGGCCGGCTACCGTGAAAATGCCTTAAAAATAATTTATTAATTTATAATTAGGTTATCAAAATATTAAAATGCTTTATTTTCTTCGAAAGCACACCTGGGTGAGTAACTTTTTAGCCTATCAGAATAACGGATTGAAAAGTCTATTACACAATCTCTCTCAGCTGTGCATATGAAAACAAAATTAAATTAAATAAAAGAATGAAAAAAAAAAGAAAATACTGAAATTTCTTAAAATTTAGAAATATTTTTAAAGAAGCATATTGGAGTTTTCTGATAACTATTTTTATTTTTCATTCACAATGCAGATTTAAGGTGGTTCTCGAATGACTTCCTCAACAACGCGAAAGTTTCTGACACATTTTCTGACTCGTTTTTGTCTCGAGGCAACACTCCTTCAAATGTTCAAATATCAGATTTAATACAAACTAAATATATTTCTCGTACTCCTATTTTGGAGAGAAAGATAATTAGCAGGAATTTTTTTAATTTCGCATATTACATGTAATTGAATAAGATACGAGGCAATTACATACAAAAATGTAAAAAAAATTATTGAAATCGTAGTTTTGCAAGAACGAAAAATCACGCATTTGGCATGAATAATGAAACACTTTCCAACTCTAACAGGATATTATTAAAAAATATCGTTTTCTCTTTGAATGAAATGTTGTTGTTGTCGTGTCAGAGAAGTAGCACTTCTCTGAAAGAAAGGGTGCTAGAGCCTCAAGAGGGGTTGGACGTCTAGAGCTGGTCTCCTAATTTTTGAATCAATTCCAGATGAGAGACCTGCACCTGGATTGGTACCCCAGAGGTATCGTTTTCAAACTTGGAGGACATTGGAGCCACGAACAGATTTTACGTGCACCAGCTCCTATTAACGTACACGGTCCCACAGCAGCCGGAGTCGAGAGGTTGTCACCCTCCCAAGCACTGACCATGGTCTAATGCTGCTTCACTTTCGGTGATTGAGATAACTAAATGAGCAACTTTAAAAAAAAAAAAAAAAAAAAAAAAAAAAAAAACATAACTCAGTAAACATAAATTTCCGGAAATTGCTGTCCATATCTGTTAATGTATGTGAAGTTTTTCATGTAGCCTTGTATGCGATCCCTAGAATTTATACGCACACCTATACACAAAATTAGATCAGTTTAAAATTTGAATACTACAGACGAAAACGCGCTTCCAGAAATTATCGATAGTCAGGCCTTTAAACCGAATTACTTTGTGTGTCTCTGTAAATAAATAATGAATCTCTATAATCTCAACACTCTATAATCTTATAGAAAGTATGTAGCGCACTTTAGTGATTTTGTTATGTTTGACGTATCATAACCTCTTTAAAATGCACCGCAAAAAATTTTCCCCCATAGACCGTAATGTAAAGGGATTCCTTTGTGTGTCCCTGTTAACGAACTTTGACTGCAACACACTTCATTTTCAATAGCCAACATTTTATAGTAAACCTCAATAATATATAATAATTTCATGGCAATACGGGTAAATTTACGGGAGTTAGAGCACGGACAAACAGACGGCAGACGGACGAACCGAATTTCATAAAACCTTTTAAAATATGTTGGAAAGTGTTAAAAATCGCCCGTAGACTGTAACATAACTCAAACCATTCGAAGAATGCCACCGAAAACTTTTGTGCGTACGTCTGTCTGTCTGCATTTTAACTTTCGTAAATATACTTGGACTGACAAAAATTGAAATTTATCTATCCTTGTCTTATTGCCGAAACGTCAGTTGAGGCTCACTGTGTGTGACGATGATTATTAATGAGCAATTGATGGGAATATTTATGTGTGAGCAATAACCCAATGCAATAAAGTTGCATGACGTTCTTTTGGTCAAATTCTTTGAAGAGAATCACATCAAAATAATAAAATAAATAAAACATTCTTACTTGCTCTTTAAATAATAAACTCAGACTACTTGAAATAAAAACTCCTTTAGAATAGGATCCAATATACTTATTATCATCTTTAGGAAGGAGGAAGGATGAGATGATAGAAGCAGCTGCACATCAAGGCTTTATAAAGTTCTGGCTCAAACATCATAAAATTCGAAGAATCTTTAAAATATTCCTTCTGGCCACGTCCATGAAGAGTTATAGAATTAATTCAGGAGTCAATTAAATTTCCAGTTGATTTAAACTTTTAAAATATTAAATTTAAAATTTACAACAGCATTTTTATAGAATAATTAAAAACTTTGAAAACGCAAAATTGATCTCCATAAGAATCCGCACACGGCGAAATTTCTCGGATATGAGAGCCGGCACTAAGCCAGGCCTACAGACCAGCCCACGTTTAAAATAACTTTTTACAGCATCTTTTTAATTAAAATTCTGTTTGAAAAATGCGCTACATTTGTATTTATACGCGTAACAGGGGTGCACAAATGTTAAAGCAAGATTAATTTAAACTAATTTGTTGATTAGGAATTACGCAAAAATTAAAAGAGCAAATCAAAAACTCATTAACATTTAACAATTAAAAGAAGCCTTCTAATTTGTATTTGAAAGACACGCCCAATCGCCTGGAGCGCCAAGGTAGACGAAACATTAAACAGCTCCCGAAATCATAGCTAGCAGGAATCAAACAAGAGCGGCGGTGACGCATGCGCAAAACGCAGGAGCGGGGTGAGAGCCGCCGAATGACGATGACGTCACAGCTCAGCGCCGATTGAAGAGAACACAGAGCGCGAAGGAGGGATGCCCCGCAGAGAAAACCACCACGGCGCAATGCTTGTTCAAAACGAACATGATGGTTCAAGACACAATGAGGGGGGAGGGCACCGCTGTAGAAACAACATGCGCGCGCTTGTTCAAAACGAACAAGAGCTTGAAAGAGGGGAAGCAGCTGTGCCGAGAAAACAACATCGCATCGCATAAAGTTACACTGGAAAGGCTATAGAATACAGAAATACATTGAGCTGAAATTAAAAATAATTAAGACAATGATATATCTTTATCACACTGTGGAGACCCGAAAAGTTTTTGGTTTCCGTCTGTTTGTCTGTCTGTTCCACGATAACTGCCGTAAAAATCGTCCGAATAGGTTGATTTTTGGTAAGTATATTGGCCAGATACCCGGAATTAGCTGTACAGTTTTTGGTTAAATTTGGTTCCCTCGTTCAAAAAATATAAAACATTTCTTTTTAGGTCATAATGCTTTCATATGGGAATGCAGACGATTTCCAAATTTCACTTTTAACTAAAATGTAAATCGCATATTTGAATAATGGATTTAAACGTAAAATTACGGATAATAAATTTTCGATATGGAGGGCTTAAATATATGCAATAGCTTTGAAAATTTGCCAATACATCTATTAGAATTTAGAAATTAATTGCTTGAATTATTAGAAAAAATTTTGCAACTGTTCGGGAAATATAAAACATTTTATTTTCCTTTTAGGTAGCTTTCAATACAAAAAAGTCCTTCCGGCCTGTACCGGGAGGAAAAGGTAGCTTTCCTATATCTTCGTTTTAAAATTTTAGCTAATGTTACTCGGAAACAGCAAGCTAAAATGCAAAGAGACCCTTTACAAAAGATTCGTTAATACTGAATTTGAATAAGAAATTTGCCAAATTAGTCAACTATAGCCAAATTGGCTTCATTTATGAAGACTTATTTCGGTCGCCAAATTTGGCGATATTTCGCCAAGTTTGGCGAAAATTTGGTGCTAACGGATATGAATATATAGTTTTATGCGTATGATTGGGAAAATGATTACAACAATGAAAGAAAATAATTTGCGAGAAGTCGCGTTCACTAAAACTTATAAATTAATCGTTAGATTTTTGTAATGTGCTATTTTGTTTCAAAATATCTGCCACCCTAGAATTTCAAACTGCTGTATCTCAGCCGTTTTTTAAGATAGAGGTAAAACAAAAAATACTCCGGAATCCTTGTATCAAGGCCTAACACTTAAGTAAAAAATAAATTTGAATTTTTAACTTTTTTGTATATTTATTTTAGTTTTAAATTTTTAAATGGCCGCCATCTTGAAACAAAATGGCGGACCAAGCTGGCCAACGAACTCGGTTTAGACATTGGTGAGGTTAATACACACAATTAGTTTCATCGAAATTGATTTATAAATACGAGTGTTATCGCATGGCATAGATCAGATATATATATATATATATATATATATATATATATATATATATATATATATATTTGTAGCATTTTGACGAGGTTGAGATATTACGATGAATACTATTCGATGAAAAGATGGCAGTCCTTCAATGATATAGCAAGTGGCAGTCGAATTTAGCGAGTATGGCGAAGTAGTAAGGCAATGAAATGAGATCACAGAATTTCTCCAGTAAATCCAGCCAATCTCCAGACAAATAATTTTATTAGCAGACGAACAACATATAAACGATTCCCAAAGGGTCTAAAACTTATAGCCCTCGGGCTAACGTTGCTTCACTTCATTGAATTAAGATGTTATTGGGCCAGTTGAATATTCTACGGTCATACAAATACCAGACACATACTTGTTTAGCTTCCGAAAACGTCAAAAATCTGCCGCTCCGACCGGGCCAGTTTTGATCTCTCCGCGGAAACATACACAGAATTACGTCACGAGCGCTCAACCCAATGAGTGAGAAGCTAGCTCCAGCCCAACGAATGAGGCTAGAGGGCGAGGTTAAAACATTAAAGAATCCCCTTACTTGGGTGCGAACCAATTTAGAAGTTAAAATCCCAAGCGCGCGAAAAATTCAGAGCAATAATAATAATAATAATAAAAAGAAAATGGCTTTAAAAACATTCGAAATGAGAACGCGTCTCAGAATTTTATAGATTGGGGAACTGATAAAAGTTACGAATGATCTTAAATTTTAGATTAAGATTTGGAATAAAATAATTATTTATATACGGATATTTACTTTTAAAAGGACTTTAAATAGGAATAGATATTATTAAGAATTAAGGAAATACTGACTATGACAGAAGTTAGATTAAATTTAAAAGATTAATGCGAATAAAATGGAAGGATACGAAGGAAATAAATTTTTTATATAACATTATCCCCCCCCCCCCCCCTAAAAATCCGAATGACGGGTAGATCCGTTGATCTACAAGTTCATTAAGGCAAGCAAGAATTTGGATTACAAAATATTTATCTGGTATTCTAGTTAATGCCAAAAATTCTTTGATTTTATTCAAGTTAATTCAATAGTTATTTTTGTAAACGCGAACCTCTGGGAATTGTTTAAATACAGGAATACATACAATTACAATATAAATAAGTTAGTAACAAATATATTTTTTTTTTTCACTCTTCAAACATAAATAGTGAAAAGGATGAATATGAAGTAAACAAAGCATTTCTGTCTAAGCAGTGAAAAGTATAAATGTCTAATAGTCCTCTTAATCAGTAACAGTCTGAGTCATAGACCTCTCATTTCTAATAAAGTTTGAAGGCACAGATATGTCAAGTATTAGCCAGTAATACAGTTTATGGCAATACAGGATAATTCCAGTTAATCATAAAGTCCAAAAACATAAGAAAGTTCCATCACTACTAAGTTCAATAAACAATAAAAGTGCTTGTTTGTGATGCTTGATAAGTTTTGTGCCTTGTTAGTGCACTTATTAAGTGAAGTCCAGTCAGTTAATAATGTTCCATCAATTAGATATGAGTATTAGATGTTTTGCTAGTAAGATGTGACTGTTTATCATCAACTAATATACTATCAGTGGTTCTCTTTTATCACAATTCTCAAGAATATTCTCTTTTATAATCTTATCACATAATAAATAACAACAACAAATTTATAATAACAACATAATAATATCAACAATAACAAACAACTTCAAAATAATACTAAATCAGTAATTCATCTGTATATAATTTTAATTCCTCATTCTTTTTCAATACCAGTGAGGAATGAAAATATACTTAATAAAATGAAACAAAAATAATAAATAGTAAACTAAGAAATATCTGTGAAAAATTATCAACAATTCAGTAAGATAATGTGCTCTCTGTTTTCAGTCAAACAAGAGAAACATAAGCTGTTCAATGAAAATAAGACCTTGAAGTGTATGGTGGATAATAAGTTTAATTATTACTATTAGTAGAGAGTTTTATTCTATTATTATAATTTAATTTAATCCAGTGAATTTTTATTCAATTTATTTTAATTTAATGTATTATTCTAATCTAATTTGCTATTCCAATTTACTTTATTGTTCTAATTCAATTCAATCCAATATAAGAACCTTTTAATTCAAATCAACTAATTTACGCCTGCATAAAAAGTTAACTCAAGCAAAAATATTGGCAGTAATATTCTTGGGAATTCCTATATTCAAGAACTTACTGTTATACAGAAGAGAATTGATTAGTCAATTATAATTTGATTTCATTAAATTTAGTTAATTTTTGCTTTACTAAGTTTAATATTAAGGTATTGATTTAACATTAGTTTGTTGTTGCTCATGGGATAACTTTAATTTGTCAGGAGGGTAATAAGGGCGTAATTTTGATACATGGACTATTTCAGTAAATTTATTTTGAGTCTGTCTATTAATTTCAACATTTACATCAGATAATTTTTTAAGGATTTGATAGGGACCACTAAAAACTTGTGAGAGCTTTCTGGTATTGGGATAATGGAATTCTTCATAGATAACAAGATCTCCTATCTCAAATTTTGGCTCCACATAATTCCTATCATAATATTTTTTACTTTTCCAGTAAAATTCATCCGTGCGTTTTTTAGCAATGTTGAGGGCTTCCTGGACAGGAGGGTAATAATTTTGCTTAAGAGGGGAATCATAGGGTAATTTGCCAAAAAGTAAATAAGCAGGAGGGAATTTGGTTATGGAATGGGGTGTATTATTGTATTCATTAACTACTTCAGTCAGAAGTTTGGTCCAAGGAATTTTGGAGGTAGTAGAATTAACTTTACACTTTAATCTTGTAACTATTGATTGATTCACTCTCTCACATTTGCCATTCGTTTGAGGGTGATGTGATGTGGTTAAACGTTGCTTAATATTGTGATTCCGCAAAAAATTTTTAAATCTAGGTGAAGTAAAGGCTGCATTCCTATCACTTAATACCTTTTGAGTACCCTGTATATCGAAAATTTTGTTGAAACAGAATAATTGTTGAGGGAATTGAATATTGAAGACTTGTTTTAAGCAATTTGTGTATGTTTCTGTGGTAACACTTTTGGAAGGAAATGCCCAAACATATCTGGTTGCATGGTCTATGATGATGTGTAGATATTTTTTGGTGGAGTTATAATAATTGAATCCTCCCACAGTATCCATAGAAAGACATTCAAAAGGTTGATCTGTGGTGGGCATAGCTTGTAATAAGCCAAATTTTTTCTGTCTGGGTTTTTTATTCTTTTGACAAATATCACAATGTTTTACAAAATTGGTTATATATTGCGTCATGTCAGGCCAATAATAATTAGGGGAGATTAAATTTAACATTTTTTGTATACCAGGATGACCAAATTTTTCATGAGCAACATTTAGTATTTTTCTCCTTAAAGACATGGGGACTACTATTTTTCGAAATCCTTTCCTTTTAATAATCATAAGTCCATTTTCATTTAGATAATTTTTACCACATACATTATCTTTTTCCTGCCTCTCTATAATTTCTTTAACGTCCAGAAGAAAAGTAAGTGGTTGAATAAAATGTGAAACTGGGTTTCTCGACAACATGTCAGCTTCGACATTTGTGGATCCCTTTTCGTAAACAATATTATATTCAAACATGCTCAACTTCAAAGACCATCTAAATAACCTGCCTCTCAAATGTTTAGTATTTTTTAACCATACAAGAGATGCATGATCAGTATGAATGGTAAAATTTACACCATGAAAATAATGATAGAATTTGTCTAACGTGTCAATGATGGCAAGACACTCTAACTCGGTAATAAAATAATTCTTCTCATAACTTCTCAATCCTCTAGAGTAATAAGCAATTGGATGTAAAAAATTATTACTATCAGGTTGTTTTAAGACTGCACCTACTGCCATCTGTGAGGCATCAACAAACATATGGAGGGGTAACTTAGGGTCATAAATTTTTAAGATAGGTTTGGCTATTAAGGCATCTTTTAATTTTTGAAAAGAATTTTGACAATCTGTATTCCATTCCCATAATGTATTTTTTCTGAGTAATCTGTTAAGAGGGACTCGAATTTCAGCATATTTATCTATAAACTTGTGGTAAACATTGATAGATCCTAAGAATCTCTGAAGTTCCTTTACATTTGAAGGGGGTTTTAGTTTTTTTATTACTTCAATATTAGCATTAGCAGGAGTTAATGTACCATTCTGGATGGTATATCCTAAGAAGTTAATTTTTCTTTGAACAAAATTGCATTTAGATAGTTTAAGTTTAATGTTTTCACGTCTACATAATTCAAATATTTGGGTTAAATGTTGCATGTGTTCTTCTAATGAGGAAGAAAAAATAATGATATCATCAAAATAATGGCAAGCAAAGTCTATTTTGTATTTAGTAAGTATTCTTCTAAGGGTTCTATTAAATATCGGGGGGCCTAATTTAATCCCGAAGGGCAGAACTAACCATTCAAAGAGCCCAAAGTTGGTAGCAAAAGCCAATTTCTCAGTATCGGATGGATGTATGGGTATGTGCCAGTAGCCAGAGGCTAAATCTAAAGTTGAAAAATACTGTGCACTACTCAGTTTATCTAAAATTCCATCGATACGAGGTAGGGGTTCGGCGTCATTTTTCATTATTGCATTTAATTTTCTATAGTCAACACATAATCTAGTTTTTTTTACCTTCTTCTCTTTTCATTAATGTAACAGGGGCAGAATAGGGACTATTGCTCTCTTTAATTAAACCAGCATCTAATAGTGAATGAATTTGATCCGAAATCTCTTTTTCTTCTAAAGGGGAAGTTCTGTATGGCCTCAGAGATATTGGTAGGTCAGAATTAAGAAAAATACGTTGCGGTTCAATATTAATTCTCCCGACATCAAATTTATTTTTAGAAAAAATGTCTAAATAATCCCTTATACTTTCCCTTAAAGTTTCATTTTCTATAGAATTTATTTCCCCAATTAATTTAGAATTATCAACATTAGATGGAACAAAGGATTGAGGAGATATGATCTTTCCATAATCGGGTTGCACTCTCTGATAATCATAGTTAACATTAAAATGAAGTAATCTTAATTTATCACTGGATATGCTCTTAGATTCATTTAAAACAAGGTCTCCTTGTAATACTCGACATGTAGCACAATCAATAATTAAATTAAACTTACAGCATTCTTGTAAACCTAATATAGCATAATCTAAATTTGTATTACATATCAAAAATCTAATATTTTGTTGCACATTACCTAATTTAAACAATAAATTACAAGCTTTATCTATTACAACAGTTCCTTTGGCTTGGCCAATAATAACAGGTGGAATATTTATAACTTTAGCATTTAACAATTTAACAAATTTAAAAGGTAAAATACTTATGGTTGAGCCAGAATCAATCACACAAGGAAGTTCCCTGTTATTTACATATCCTGATACAATTAACTGTAATATATTATCAGTAGATGGTTGTGGTTGTCTAAGAGGGGGTGCAGAAGATTGCAAAGGGCTCACATTGAATACACAATCCCTCTCCCAGTGGTAAGCATTTTGGATACCTCTATTTAGACACATTCGACATGGTCTACTTGGATAATTTCTCTGAAAATGGGTAGTAGGCAACCTAGGATTGATAAATCTAGAATTTGGAGCATTAAAATTGCTCTGTGAATGAAAATTGGAATTTGGCATGTGGAAATTTCGACTTGGGCGAACCCAATGTCTAGGTGCCTGATCATATTGTGGCAATGATCTATAATTCTGAAAATTACTCCTAGAATTACTATTGTTGATATGGGAAGTAGGAATTACTACTAACTGTTTAGCCATTAAGTACCAGTCTATTGTATTTTTTGGAGGATTACTAATCATATAATTCTGGTACTCAGGTTTGAGACCGTCTGTTAATCCCTGTACTATTATAGTTTCACATAAACAAAGTTGTCTACCTATTTCAACCTTTTTTCGAAAGTACTTATCCAAATCATTGAGATCATTTAATTTCATAGAAGCAAATTCTGAAAATCGAGGAACATGAACAGTTATGAATTTTTCAGTAAGAATATCAGTTATTTTGTCAAAAGCTTTACATTGATTCATTGATAAATACCTTCAGAGCCTCTCCTTTCAAATATTTTGAAATATTTTTAATCTTCCAATTTTCATCTTTCTTTTCAGAAAGGCATGTTTTGTCAAAATGGTTTAACCAAGATTGAATGTTCATTCCAGATTCGAAATCAAAAGGAATGATGTTTATTTCGTTTTCACTCATTTTGTGATCACCAAGGACTTTTACAAGTCCAGATCGCAATAACATTAATATAAAAATTAAAGAGAATTAACACAACAGATGTAAAATAAAATTTAAATTAAATAACAAATGTAAATACCTCCATCTCTAATAAATAATGATAGCAATAATAATAATACAACAAATAAGAAAATCTGAGCGAAACTTAAATAACATAAAAATAAATAAAATAATAAATAATACATACAATAACAACTTTTTTCAACTTACGTAATTCCGTTCACAAGTTGTCTGCCTTTTACTTTTTGAAATTTTAATACGACCAATAATTTTATTAATTAATTTGTAGAATGATAATTTTTTATCATTTTTTTCTGTAAAAGAAAATATTATTTTGATCATTCCGTCATGATTGAGAGGTGGTTTTGTAGAACATTCACACTGGTCTGCATCTGGTATTTCCAGGGATAAATTATTCCAACACTTTTTGAAATATTCGATGCATATTTTGATGAGTATCAGTTGCACACACCACAATAAAAATATACAGCATCCGCATTCAGCAACATATCACAGCTTCTCCGTTTATCAGACGATCAGAAGAACACTAATCAACATACTCTTTGCGAGATCTGACCTATGTCATACGATAACGCTCGTATTTATAAATCGATTTTGATGAAACTAATTGTGTGTATTAAGGTCACCAATGTCTCGACCGAGTTCGTTGGCCAGCTTGGTCCGCCATTTTGTTTCAAGATGGCGGCCATTTAAAAATTTAAAACTAAAATAAATATACAAAAAAGTTAAAAATTCAAATTTATTTTTTAATTACGTGTTAGGCCTTGATACAAGTATTCCAGAGCATTTTTTGGTTTACCTCTATCTTAAAAAATGGCTGAGATAGAGCAGTTTGAAATTCTAGGGTGGCTGACATTTTGAAACAAGACAGCACATTACAAAAATTTTCATTGTTGTAATAATTTTCTCAATCATACGCATAAAACTATATATTCATATCCGTTAGCGCCAAATTCTCACCAAACTTGGCGACATTTGGCGAAATATCGCCAAATTTGGCGACCAAAATACGTCTTCAAAAATGAAGCCAATTTGGCTATTGCTCAATAATTTGGCGAATTTCTTATTCAGATTCAGTATTAACGAATCCTTTGTAAACGTTTTCTTTGCATTTTAACTTGCTGTTTTCGAGTAACATTAGCTAAAATTTTAAAACGAAGATATAGGAAAGCTACCTTTTCCTCCCGGTACAGGCCGGAAGGACTTTTTGTATTGAAAGCTACCTAAAAGTATAAAGCTACCTATTGCAGCCGTTCGGAAGAAAGCAGTTCCGGAAAATGTCGATATATTTTCACCGATCATGATCCCCAGACCCCAAAACCACCCTCCGTTCAAATGTTGATTTATATATATATATATATATATATATATCTGAATTATGTCATACGATAACACTCGTATTTATAAATCAATTTTGATGAAACTAATTGTGTGTATTAAGCTCACCAATGTCTCGACCGAGTTCGTTGGCCAGCTTGGTCCGCCATTTTGTTTCAAGATGGCGGCCATTTAAAAATTTAAAACTAAAATAAATATACAAAAAAGTTAAAAATTCAAATTTAATTTTTAATTTAGTGTTAGGCCTTGATACGAGGAATCCAGAACATTTTTTGGTTTACCTCTATCTTAAAAAATGGCTGAGATAGAGCAGTTTGAAATTCTAGGTTGGCTGATATTTTGAAACAAAACAGCACATTATCGCGATTACTCGCAAATTATTTTCTTTCATTGTTGTAATAATTTTCCCAATCATACGCATAAAACTATATATTCATATCCGTTAGCGCCAAATTCTCGCCAAAATTGGCGACATTTGGCGAAATAGCGTCAAATTTGGCGACCAAAATAAGTCTTCATAAATGAAGCCAATTTGGCTATAGCTCAATAATGTGGCGAATTTCTTATTGAAATTCAGTATTAACGAATCTTTTGTAAACGTTTCTTTGCATTTTAACTTGCTGTTTTCGTGTAACATTAGCTGAAATTTTAAAACAAAGATATAGGAAAGCTACCTTTTTCTCCCGGTACAGGCCGGATGGATTTTTGTATTGAAAGCTACCTAAAAGTATAAAGCTACCTATTGCAGCCGTTCGGAGGAAAGCAGTTCCGTAAAATTTCGATATATTTTCACCGATCATGACCCCCAGACCCCAAAACCACCCTCCGTTCAAATGTTGATTTATATATATATATATATATATATATATATCTGACCTATGTCATACGATAACGCTCGTATTTATAAATCAATTTTGATGAAACTAATTGTGTGTATTAAGGTCACCAATGTCTCGACCGAGTTCGTTGGCCAGCTTGGTCCGCCATTTTGTTTCAAGATGGCGGCCATTTAAAAATTTAAAACTAAAATAAATAGACAAAAAAGATAAAAATTCAAATTTATTTTTTAATTAAGTGTTAGACCTTGATACGAGGATTCCAGAGCATTTTTTGGTTTACCTCTATCTTAAAAAATGGCTGAGATAGAGCAGTTTGAAATTCTAGGGTGACTGACATTTTGAAACAAAACAGCACATTACAAAAATTTTCATTGTTGTAATAATTTTCCCAATCATACGCATAAAACTATATATTCATATCCGTTAGCGCCAAATTCTCGCCAAACTTGGCGACATTTGGCGAAATATCGCCAAATTTGGCGACCAAAATAAGTCTTTATAAATGAAGCTAATTTGGCTATTGCTCAATAATTTGGCGAATTTCTTATTCAAATTCAGTATTAACGAATCTTTTGTAAACGTTTTCTTTGCATTTTAACTTGCTGTTTTCGTGTAACATTAGCTAAAATTTTAAAAAAGATATAGGAAAGCTACCTTTTCCTCCCGATACAGGCCGGAAGGACTTTTTTGTAATGTGCTGTATTGTTTCAAAATGCCAGCCACCCTAGAATTTCTAACTGCTCTATCTCAGCCATTTTTTAAGATAGAGGTAAAACAAAAAATTCTCAGGAATCATTGTATCAAGGCCTAACACTTAATTAAAAAATTAATTTGAATTTTTAACTTTTTTATCTATTTATATTAGTTTTAAAGTTTTCAGTGGCCGCCATCTTGAAACAAGATGGCGGACCAAGCTGGCCAACGAACTCGGTCGAGGCATTGGTGAGCTTAATACACACAATTAGTTTCATCCAAATTAATTTATAAATACGAGCGTTATCATATGACATAGATCATATATATATATATATATATATATATATATATATATATATATATCAACATTTGAACGGAGGCTGGTTTTGGGGTTTTGGGGTCTTGGGGTCATGATCGGTGAAAATATATCGAAATTTTCCGGAATTGCTTTCCTCCGAACGGCTGCAATAGGTAGCTTTATACTTTTTTGTATTGAAAGCTACCTAAAAACAACGATTAATTTATGAGTTTTAGTGAACGCGATTTCACGCAAATTATTTTCTTTCATTGTTGTAATCATTTGCCCAATCATACGCATAAAACTGTATATTCATGTCCGTTAGCGCCAAATTCTCGCCAAACTTGGCGACATTTGGCGAAATCTCTCCAAATTTGGCGACCAAAATAAGTCTTCATAAATGAAGCCAACTAGGCTATAGCTCTGGCGAATTTCTTATTCAAATTCAGTGTTAACGAATTTTTGCAAACGGTTTATTTGCATTTTAGCTTGCTGTTTTCGAGTAACATTAGCTAAAATTTTAAAACGAAGATATAGGAAAGCTACCTTTTCCTCCCGGTACAGGCCGGAAGGATTTATTATTATTATTATTATTATTATTATTATTATTATTATTATTTTAATGCATTTCTTTTTCTTTCTTCTTTATTTTATTAGTTGCTTAGAAACCCTATTTCAAAGAATATTAAAAAACAAGCGGAAAAATTCTACCTTACGGCAGAATATAGATTGGCCACCCACGGCTTTTATCTTTGAGATTTTTTCAGCCAAGTGTAACTCGTAAAAAAAGTGTTTGTTAGCATAAGCCAGCTTCTCCACTTTAGAATTTAGTTAGCGCTCTAAGATTTTTTGTGAGACTGGCGGAATATATTAGGCACGAACACACGAAGTTTTAAAAAGATTCGGTGACAAGAAGTATTTTTAATAAATATAATAGTAAAAAGATGTGGCTTCAATGGGCTGAGACGTGGCGAGGTAGTTGTTGTTTACAAATGTGCTGGCTTAATGACACCCTTTAAACTATTTTTAATGGTTCAAGGCATTTTAGCACTTAATAGATAACCTAAAAAAGATAATGAAAAGTTCTATGATAGCAGCTTTTATGATGGATACAGCTATGAGAAGTTGTTTAACAAATGATGAGTTAGCATTAATTGACGGGATCTTGGGGAGCGGTGGGGGGAAGGGAGGGGGAGCTATACAAAACACAAGTGCTCTACGAGACCTTTAAAATGAATCCTCACTTGCAATTGAGAGATGGGACTTTAAAAGGGATCCCCCTTTTCGCCCCTCTGACGGGCCCCCTCGAGAGATACGTGAAAACCGAGGGCGCCAAAAGAAGGGGGGATATCTTTCGGAGGTTTATAGCTAATTTTGGTAATATTTTGGAGCTGTTCGGTCCATAGGAACGGAAAAAAATGGGAAAAACTAAAATAAATATGAGAAATTGAAAAAAATAAATAAGAAAAGTGCTCATGACAGGAGACGGGAGAGAAGGAGGGGAGAGTAGAACCAGACAAAAGTGTTTGATGAGATCCAACTTTTGATACGTTACACGACGGGGTTTGAGCACCATGAATGTCTCCACCGTGGGAAAGGAGGGGGGGTAACTCCGATCCTATGGGAGATAGGGCCTCGGGTCCCTCTTAGAAATGTCGGCCTCGACGATTTTAACTTCGTTGGATCATTTAGAAGAGGCCTACGCCCTCTGTGGGGCTTAAAGGGGCTGAGAAAGATGGGAAAAACTAAAATTTAAAAAGAGTTGAAACAAAGAAATATGCTTCTTAAGGGAGGGGGCGAGTGAGAGGTGGAGAGTAGGACCAGACCATAGTGCATGACGAGATCTATCAATTATTGATATGTTACATGAAGGGGTTTACATGAGGGAGGAGCACCAAAATGGTCTTACTGAACCTTTCCCACCGGAACTTACAAGAACTTACCCCTTCCCCCCCCCAAGGGGTAACTTCATTCCTATTGGAGATAGGGC
Source organism: Maratus michaelseni (assembly GCA_963931845.1). Lineage (NCBI taxonomy): Eukaryota > Metazoa > Arthropoda > Arachnida > Araneae > Salticidae > Maratus > Maratus michaelseni. The sequence goes on along the minus strand of OZ007587.1, from coordinate 317,301,577 downwards.
CACGGGTCCCCCTTAGAAATGTCCGCCACGACGGGTTTAACTTTGTTGGATCCTTTATATTATTGTTTAAATGGGGTCTGCGCCCGCTGTAGGGCAATTAGGTACTGAGAAAGGAAATACAAGCGGAAGTATCGGCATAATACAGAGAGACAATTTGATTTTTAATATCGTCAGTAACAACAATTTGTATAGCTATGTATAAAGGGGGTCCTCCTTTATATATGGAGTGGCTGTGACTTTTCATAAACATGAATTTTACTGTAGACTGAAAGAATTAGCCCTGTGTGTGGCTAAAAAAAATATACCGTACTTTCGTGTTATAGCGGCTCCCACAATTATGATTATGCCAATTATGATTATGCCATTGCAGTTATGACGCCAAGATCATCGCAACGCTTATATAGGCATCCTATATTTGCATATATATATTCCAAACACTCCTATATGTGCCATATACGTCATTATACACATATTATTTATGTCTTATATGTCGTATATACATCATATACACATGTCATATATATACATCATATATGCATCCTATATGACTATAACTTGGTCATATACGTACAGAAATGTTATATATATATATATCATATATTATTATAATTTCATACATGCTTTATAATTTGGTGATAAATCTTGGCCGCTTGGCAGTTCATCCTTGGAAGCCGCTATAACACGAAAGTACCAAATTTACAATATATTAATGAAAACAGAAACAAAAATATTTCATGCTTGGTGGATGCTATAACACGAAAGTACCAAATTTCTTCTTTATTTTTCATATCTGATAATTTGCATCTATCCTTTTTTGTAATTTTAAAATTTTTGTAACGATTTTATGCATTTCTATTGTCTATTCAAAGAAATATTCTTCTAAAGTTACAGAATTTCGTTAAAAACGGTAAAAATAGTAAAATGCGGACATCGTTTGGTCCATTCTCGACCGAAAGCAACAACCGTTATCATTATCTTTTACACGTGAAGGTTTCGTTATGGTGCTTCATTGTAAAGCTTGGTAATTTTTTAAAATCATTCTTTGAAAAACGGCATAATCATTCGATTTGAAATTTATATCAAGAAAAATACAATTTTTTTTCCTTTCTAACGCAGTTTGTCTAACAATTTTGTGACAAATACTTTTTGAGCTATTAATTTTTTCAGTAACTTCAAATGTTTCATATTCCGAGATTAACCTGTGGCAACGATGGATTGTTATGACTTTTCATAAACATGAAAAATGATAGAGATTGAAAGAATAAGCCACCCTGTGGGCGGCTAATAAGAAATGCATTTTTTTATCTAAAAAATTACAAGAATAAGAAGTTCATAAGAATTTCAGAATATCATTCCATAAATCGTATTTAATTTAACGCTTCTAATTTCTGAAACCTCCGAAGTATTTTATATGCCTATAAATATGTATGTAATATAAAAAAAGTAAATTACGGATTGTAGGATGCTAAATAATATGAAAAGTGAGATTAAAAAACAATGACTTTCAGAGCTGACGTTGTGGCTCCTGATCTGCAGATTTACTAGTTATTTTAAGTTACTAAATTTTATGTTACTGAAGTATATTTGCTGGATTTGATTAAGTGTTGTTAACTTTTTCCTTTTCTTTCTGTACAGACAACCAATTTAGGCATGTTATTGGTCGTTAATTGTAATTGTAATAATTTTGCATTTTAACGTTCTGGCTTTAAATTAAATATTGTTTTCAAAAACCGAATAAATTTTAAACTTATTTACAGATTTGCATTAGCGGATAGTGAAGTGTCCGTACCAGAAAACACGACACAAGAGGAGGCAAATCCATCAAGTAAAGTGCTAATCAACACATCTCAAATCAATTTACAGCCTGCAGACACTGTAACTAACCACTATCACCTACAAAGCACCTACATAAAATTTCTCCTATTCCGAAATTTAACCAGGTGACAGCAAAGGACAGAATTAAGAAAACGGCAGTAATCTTAACCACTATTGAAAAAAGCAAATTTAGAGAAAATATTCCAAAAATGTAAGAGAATTAACAAAAAAGATGACAAAACCACCAAGAGAAAAATTAATTTTGATTCAGGTGGAGGATCCCACGACAGTTCATCAGACATTAATGGATGTTCAAACAGTATCAAGTTTACTACACCTACGGAGAAAAAGTGAAAAATAAACACTAAGAAGTCGAAGAAAGATGAAAGTCAAGATGATAATAATAAAAAGTTAGATCACACATGTGACGCAGACGTTCTTTGCAAAGAATGTTCAGAAAACTACTCCAAAACTAAGAGGAAGTGTGATTGGCTTCGTTGTACATAACGTGTCAAATGTGGTTACATGAAGACTGTACTATTTTCGACACTTTTTGTGTAGATTGCGGTCGAAAAAACAGGTCTGTTAACAAATAAAACAATGTAAACACTATTTTATTTTTTATTTTCCCTCTCTAATACACTGATGTTACGTTGTTGCTGAAATAACTATTAAAATCCAATCTTTAAAAAATAAGTAAATAATTTTAGTAGTGAACGAAGTAGGCAGACTATTATTGATTTGAACTTACTAGTACGTTTCATTGTACTCATTTAGTTTATTTTTGTTATTAAATAATTAATCATAGTCCAGATATGAATATTTATTTGAATATTTTTTATTTGTAATTTCATTATGTTCTTATGACAAGCGCGGCATAACCCCCGCACAAGTGCGACGTCTCACCCTGAATATACGGGTGACGCGCTGCAGTGTAATATTTTAGGAAAACATTGTTATTATTTTTTTTTTTTTCTTTGTCACAGTACACATGTTGTATATTTAACATTAAATAGCACAGCATGATTTTTTTAAAATTATTTTTTTTATGTGCACCATGGGATTTTATACCACAAAATAAAAAAGAAAATATGCGGCAATTACTTTATATCAAAATAGTTATTTTTAAAAGTTCCGAAATTATTATTATTATTATTTATTTATTTTTTTACAATCCTTGAGTACTATATATTTGGTAAAACTTTCCAAATGTACTAACAAGTAAAACAATAAAAGTTTCATTTTTGTACAACCAAAACTTACCGAGTTACGATAAATTGAATTTTCCGCATTTTTTGGCCTTAAAATTGGAAAACGCGCTTTATCCAAATGTTACAGGTCAAAAATAAAATTTCTTGAAAATGGCGTGTTTCTTTATTAGCAATCTATATTGCTAATGAAGACCTTGAAATGAATAACAGAATTTGAGATGGCAGATTGCACAGGGCCCATTTAAATCGGACATCCCGCTTATTTTGTAGTAAATATGTATGTACTTACAGAATTAAAATTCATTTTAGTATTTTATTTGTATTTATTATGTTGAATATCCTATTGTTAAAATGCTTTGACTTTTAAGTAAAAGTAAAGCTTAAAATCGAAATAAGAATATAATATATCTTAATTTTTAAATCTCAAGAAAGTTTTACTAGAATTTTTTCCAGTGACAAGGAGGCGTAACAATTTTACTTGCTCCAGGACGCTGGATGTGCAACTACGCCACTGTTTCGATATGGATAATTTTGTGGTGCATATTATTGACATTTGCTATCCAGCTTTTTTTTACCATTTTAAAATTTTTAATTAAAAATTCTACATTTTAGCTGGACGCAGACGATAAACCATCAAGTATTGTTCCCATCGCCATCATTCGTTTGGGGTTCATTTCATTTAAAATGCAGGACATTAATTTAAAACACACGCATTTAAAAACATACATTTAATATACACTCATTCCGTGGGAAATACAAAAGAAAAAAGAAAGAAAGAAAGTAAAGAAAATAATAAGAAATAATACCATAACCCAGCACGACCATTTTATTTCAACATCAAAGACAAGACCTCAGATTTCAGACGTTTCAGACACTCCGGAGAAAGTCTATTGGTGAAAATGCCCGCTGTTGCCAACTTATTAACTGACTTTCTTCAGAAAGTATCGCCGCCTGGTGCATACTACAGATACCAGTTCGTAAACAGTTGAGTAAGGAAACAATGGAGCTATGAAAAACATTGTGTTAATGCCAATTTAAAAATGAATATTTTTTGAGTTCCACTAAAAACAAATACGTAAAAAACATATTATTTTGCCTAATTTCTAGCCTTCAAAAACATTGTTGAAATTGAAGATTTACATATAAAATTAATTATTATACAATAAAGTATTTTAGCTAATATACTGTAATCAGGTCCACAACCAAAGGTTAGCGCCAAATATGAGCGATGCTAGAACAATGTGATTCCAAGTATGGGGTACTTACATCACTGATTAAAAAATGAAATTAATTTTGCGCCAAATTGCACTTACTATAACAAGCCAATAGGCCCTTACATATAGAATAATAACATTTAGAGTTTATACACATTAAACAAAACTATATTTATTATATAAAGCCGTTTTAGTTACTGTTTATAACATATGGCTCAAATCGGCCTTCTTAAGTCCGAATTGTGTTCCTATAAATCGGAAATACCCAGAGAAAAGAAACACTAAAAAATTCATTTGCCTTTGTCATTTCAAATTACTCGAATAAAAATTTAAATTGTGCTTGCTTTCATTCATTCAGCTCGACATTTTCAGAATTTCTAGATTGATAAAATCCTCAGCACCAGCAGAACGAAAGGTAAGTTTTTTTTTTTTTTTTTTTTTTTTTTTTTTTAGACAATTTGTGATAAAGCTGATACATTATAATAAATAAAAAATCCCTGACGGCTCGCCCTACAGGCACTGGTAGATTTCGAAGACGCAGACCGTGGGGCGCCTGTTTGTTGGGAATTGCGGAAGAAATTACCTTTTTACCATGATGCGGTAGTTGGAACCACACACTTTGAAACCTAAATTGTTTGAGGGCGGAGTCGGCAGGGATTTTTTTTTTTTTTTTTTTTTTTTTTTTTTGCTATAAGGTTTGGTCCTATAAAAAACTTGTCACTATAAAAGTTTTAGATAATATTAAGAGGATTTATAATACATTTAAGCGGATTTGGTATCTTTTTTTTTTTTTGAGACCGGCGACCAGGCCCTTACCTGCCAGGTTTCTCTAGCTTAAACGGGTTTAGTGCCTGGTACCGGGGCGCGTAGCGCCACTGAAGAGATGCCGCGTAGCGGCTGGCCGTTGCTGACAGGACGGCTATGTGGAGGACTTAGTTTTGTTTCCATTTTGTTTTGCTGCTAATTGATGTTATTTTTTTTATATGGACCTGTCATCGTTATGCGAGTTGGTCTCTTAATTTAGAGCCTTGATCAGGTGACGAGACCTTCACCTGATTAGGCACCCCCAGAGGTATTATTCACAGGGAACTTGGAGGACTTTACACCAACGACGGATTTTACATGCACCAGGCGCCATTAGCGTACATGATTAAAAAAAAAAAAACCTGTAAGGGAAGGGGGTTAATACATGTTTATTTAACTTTACATAAAAAATAGAAGAAAATGATTACTTTTACCTGTGTTGGATTGTTTTTTTCCCTTACTTTTTTCTACTGTACTTTCCAGTTACCTGTTGTTTTTCTTTTGCTGCTTGATTTTTGTTGCACATTTAGGGTTATCTCGTTGCTTTTTGGTTTCTCATGTGATGCAGTTGTTTCTCTTTTGTTGCATTTATTTTGGTTTCTCATTTGTTGCAGGTTTCTCATTGTGATTTGGGTTTCTCATATTTCTCTGTTGATTTTATACTCTGTTGCATCACTGGTAACCGTTGAATTTGTTGTCATGAATGCGCTCTAGTGGCGATCAGTCCATATATACCTTATGGCTGTTTTCATGAGCTCGATGAAGCTATTTGAGGACTTGGTGCGCTATGGGGTGGGGCATATTCCTTGGCCATTAGTCCGTTAATTAGTTATTAACTTCCATCCTCTTAGACGCTAAAAGAACGATTTTTTTTTTCGCAGGAAAGAGGTATACTTTACACTGCTATTTTATTATATATACACATATATATATATTTCCTTTTTTTTTTTTTTTTTTTTTTTTTTCCCTGGAAGATAAGATTAATTAGGCAGAGGTTATACACACTTTGAATATAGAGGTATGGTGGCTGCTGGGACTTTTATGTTTTTTTTTTTTTTTGTTGTATTAGTCTATGTTTGTCTGTTTCATGTCGTCTACATTGTTCATTAGCCATCTGATCACTGCTCTACCTTTGTTTTGTACATGTTTGTTGTTTGCAAGTTGTCTGTGCCATAGTATTTCGTTATTAACTGTGATGGTGACCAGATGGTGTGGATGTGTGAGTGGGCAGGCCGTAAGGTAGTGTTTTATGGACCCTAATTCCCCGCATATGCATTCTGGAGAGCTAAATTTAGTAAATCTATGTAGGTATTGTGGGAATGCTCCATGTTCTGTGTAGATTTGGCTCAGTAATTTACAGCTTATAAGCCGTTTTGTGTCTACTTTTGGGAAGTATCCATGAGTTGTTCTACCCGTATCCCCATAGTCCCACTCGGACTGCCATTGTTTTATTGTTAACTCTTTTAATATACGCTTAAGGTTTGATATTGGTCTTTCTATGTGGTAGGGTCTATCATTTTTTTTATTTTTAGCCGCTTCTTTTGCTAATTCGTCAGCATCCTCGTTTCCTTGGATGCCAACGTGTGCCTTAACCCAATTAATTTTAAATTTGTTGTTTGATTTTCTTATTTTGTTTTGTATGTCTGCAATTAGTTTTACTGTGTTGAATGGTTTGCTGAGTGCTAATATTGCTGATAGGCAGTCCGAGTGAATGCTATAATCCATCCCTGTTTCGTTGCCCCATTCTGTTGCCTTTAGTATCGACAGTAGTTTGGCTTGGAAGACACTGTTATGTTTCCGCAATGGTGTTGACCATAGTTTAATATTTTTGTCGCTTTTGTATGCTACGAAAGCCGATCCCGTAGCGCCTGTTGTGAATTGACGAAGTTATTTTAATTATCAAGAAAAATATTTGAATAAAATAAATAAAAGCTAGCCTATGTTCATTTCTGGGTTATAATCCATTTATATGCAAAGATACAGGGCCATCAAATTCTTCGTTTTGACGTTTACTTCAGCCAAACATTCACACGCACAATCACATTTATAATATTATCATTATTAGGATTATTCTCAGATAAATTTATTTTCAAATTAACTTGCCTAGAGATCGACAATCTATATCATTTTACTGTATTTTTTATGTATAACTTATATGCAACCAAATTAACTGTACTTCTACTTCCTTCCTGTTGTGTGATTTTAAGATAAATCGTAACCTAATTTGATCACAGGCTTAAATCACTCCAACACAGTTAATTTAAATCAATTAGTTAATTGATAAATACCCCTTTTAGTAATAAATATTGTTTTATAATAGAAAACCATCCATGTTTTATAGCTTTATTCTTATATTTATTAAATGAAAATAAATAACAATATTAAAATAAATTTAATACTTGTTGAAATAGTCACAGACCCATTTACATCTAAGAATTAAAGTATTCCGTTATTCCTCACTTGATTTTCCTAAAAAAAAATCATGCAAATAAATTAACCGTTTGTAATCCTATGTGATTCTTTCTACGGGAGGAACATTCGACATATGGCTTTTAAATTCACTGGTGTGCAAAGAATTAATAACTGTGTTACTGTAAGATGAATAAAATCTTGAATATCATGTTTTGCACAAGTTTCTGTATGACTCATTGTCAGGGTTCCTACACAATTTTGGTAAAAAAATTCCCTGACCCTTCTTAATAAAAATTTGGCTTATATATTGTTGTAAAACGCTCCATAATGGACACCTCCTAGTTACAGACAGTTGCTAATTTCCTTTTGCAAAAACCCTTATATGGACACTTATTTTATAGTGCCTAATACTGGAAGAAGATCTTAAGGAGACGATGTTGCCTACAGTTAAACAAAAAGTACAAAACACTGAAATGATAAGTTTTGTAATCACATATTCAAGAGGACAAAGTCCAAGAAAGTTTTCATGCAAGTGGTATAGCAGTCTGTTTCAAACTGTAACTTGCAGCATAAAGCTATTGTGTCTTCATCCAGTAACTAAGTTAGTGGAACTTAGAGTTGCAAAGACGAGAAAAACCCCGGTTTAAACCTGGGAATAAGCCGGATTTTTTGGGAATAAACCAAGTTTTTTTGGAAATAAACCGGGTCTTTTGGGAATTAACCAGGTTCATTGAAAAAAAGAAAATCTGGCAGTCAGGGGCGCCATTTCGGGGGGGGGGGGCGTTTGCCCCCCCCCAAGGAATTTGAAATTTCAGAAAATTTATCAGTTATCACAGGTTAGACCAAAAAAAAAAAAAAAAGAAAAGAAAAGAAAAAAAAAATCAAATTATGATCAAAATCTAAAATAACGTCAGATTTTACAGATTTGATTACAATAAAAAAAACTAGTCTGATGTGTCAATCCCAAAATTTTCTTCTATCTCATACAGGTTTCATATACACCAAAAACAAATCAGTACCAATTTATATTAAAGTCTAACTGAATCTAAAGTTTTATTAAACTAGTAAATCTGCAGATCAGGAGCCTCCACGTCAGCTCTGCAAGTCATTTGTTTTTTAAATCTCATTTTTGATATCATTTAACATCGTACAATCCGCAATTATTCTTTTTCCCATTGCATGCATATTTATAAGCATATAAAATTCTGCGAATGTTCCAGAAATTACACCCAGAAAAAGGAATTGATTAAAACAACAAAACATGTTTTGTTGAGTACATTTTGGTTGTTTTAGCAAAATTTTTAGTTGAAGTAAAAAAATTGGTTTTGTTGCTTGGACAAAAAAATATTGTTAACACTCTTACAAAATTTTAACAAAATTTCATCAATTTTACTTGAATTAACAATATCTGTTTTTTTAATTTTACAATAACTTTGTAATTCCAGCAAAATTTTGTTGTTTTTGCAAAATTTAAATTGTTGTGTAGTAGCCATAACTCTCTCACGTAACTCGATTTATTTGACTTATATAGCTATATAATTAAAGGTATAAATAAGGTTAAATAAAGGTTAAGTATAAATAAAAATTATACTTAATTTTTGGATAATTAAAACTTTTTTTCATTGGGACGGACCAAGGTAGTTTTAAAAATCCCCCTGTCCCATTTATTACCTTCTTCTATCTTTACAAGAAGAAAGTATTGGAATCATGAAAATTTTCGACTTCCGATTTCCGACGGATTTTAGAAGGTCCTGAAAACGATTTGACTGTTTTTAGAAAATGACTGTCAATGACTCTGTCTGTATGTGACAAAAATTTTGTGGACGCTCTATCTCAAGAACTAATGCACGAAATTTAATAAAACTTTATATTCAGTTACTTCCTGATATAAATTGTTGCTGATTAGTTTTTGGTGTAAATCGCACAAAATTTCCATTGACCCATATTTAAACGGAAAGTTTTGTCAACCAAATTTTTGTTGATTCAACAAAACTTTTTTCTTGGTGTAGAATCATTAAATTAAACACAGTGTTATACAATGATATTCTGAAATTCTGATGAACTGCTTATTCTTTTATTTTTTTTAAATAAATATGCATTCATACCCCCGTAGTCTCATTAAATTTACATTCGTTTTGATTGAAAAAAAAAAAAAGATATTTCACCAAAATAGTGCGAGTTCCTTGAATTTTATTATTTTACACTCTTTGAAATATGGTTGCTATAAGCAACGAATAAATTAAAGTGGAAATTAAAAATAAACGCTTTTAAAAATTGTAAAAAATATGAAAATAAGATGTTTATATTTCCCGAACAGATGCAAAAACATTTTCAAATATTTTAAGCAATTAATTTCTAAATTCTATTAAATTTATCGGCAAAACTTTAAAACTATTGGAAATCCATATCGAAAATTTAGCATTCATAATTTTACGTCTAAATCCATTATGCAAATATTCTATCTATTTTCATTTCAGATAAAAATGAAATTTGAAAAATCGTCTGCATCCCCATAGGAAAGCATTATGACCTAAAATAAAATGCTCTATATTTTCCGAACGAATCAACCAAATTTAACAAAAAAACTATACAGCTAATTCCGGATACCTTGCCAACATACCTACCAAAAATCAACCTGATCGGACCATTTTTACGGCAGATATCGCGGAACATACAGACAAACAGAAACCAAAAACTTCTCGCGTCTCCGCAGTGAGCCTCAACTGACGTTTCGGCAGTTATGTGCGTTAGTTCTGGAGATATAGCTATCGTGAAAATCGTGGCATAGCAGCGCCACCTGTTGGGCTATTTATACCAAATCGTAATCAACGTCTATTTTTGTCAAGATCTAACCGAATCTGAAGTTTGGTGAAATTCTGTGCATTAGTTCTTGAGATATAGCTATCGTAAATATCATGAAAAATGTAGCATAGCAGCACCATCTGTTGGTCGATTTACACCAAAAACTAATCACCGCCCATTTATATCAATCTCTAACTGAATATAAAGTTTATGAAATTCCGTGCATTAGTTCTTGAGGTACAGCGCCCACAAAGTTTTTGTCACATACAGACACTGAGCCACACAGACAGACATTTTCTAAAAATAGTCCAATTTTGTTCAAGACCTTCTAAAACGTATAAATCCGTCGAAAACCAGAAGTGGTAAATTTTCATAAATCCAATACCTTTTTCTTGTAAAGATAGAAGAAAGTAATAAACATTTAATAAACATGTCAGGTTCCTATCACAGCTGCAAGAGCTGAAAGCTATTCTTAAGGGATTAGCATATTGTATGTATTGTATATGTATCTATTGTGTACCGTTAGAGGCTGGTTTAAGAAGAATCTTAATCCGAAGGGGAGCGACTCAGAATATGAGTGGAAGGAAAGTGGAACAGAATGAAAGAAGTATTTCCATTGCAATGTGGTCTTTCATAGATAAGAAAGCTATTGCACTCTTTTATTTAGGAAGACAGATCCATCAAGAGGGAGGAAGGGTTGTCAAGGACCCTTGGAGACAGAGGAGAAACCCCGTAGAAAGGAGGGTGCTCTGCAGTTTACGAGAGAGAGAAAGTTAGTTCGGACGGAGCAGCGAAGTGTGAAGGTTGCTCGGGGAATGAGCGCTGAGAGCGGGTGTGAGATGAATAGAAATCTGAGTGCGGAATGAATTGACGTAGTCTAACGGTACACGTAGAGCGTTTTCTGTAATTGTTTTGATTTAGGGTTAAACAGGATAATTTACATCCGAGTTTAAGTGTAAATATTGTTAATAAATTGTTACTTTAACTTTAATTGAAAGAGTTAGGTTTTTCTTGAATATACATCAAGTATCGTGCCCGATATCACGTATTCATATCGGTGGTGGCAGCATATCAAAAGACCGGATTTATTTCGAAATTGTGTGGACGGAGAAGTGGAATCCGACAATGTTGGCAGCGACAGGATTGAATCACCGAAGACCAGTGCCAATTAGCCGTGTTACTGAGAGTTTGTGCCGGATCGTCTAGTGGAAGTGTTTGTGCTCTATCGTCGAAGACCAGCGCCAGTTAGCCGTGTTACTGAGAGTTTGTGCAGGATCGTCTAGCGGAAGTGTTTGTGCTCTATCGTCGAAGACCAGCGCCAGTTAGCCGTATTAAGTCAGTTTATGCCGGATCGTCTAGTGGAAGTGTTTGTGCTCTATCGTCGTAGACCAGTGCCAGCTAGCCTATCGTCATTACAGTGAAGTGAATTAGTGGTGGTGCTGTGTTAGTGTAGTGTTGTGCGTAGTGTTTTTTGGGCATTGTGAAGCAAGGTGCAGTGATTGTGGCCCGAGATTGCAAGATTTACTCTGTGGAAAAGTGAGCAGAGAATTGCCCAGCGAATAAAGTACGAGGTAAGGTGTTTTGATCATTTTACTCTACTGACATTCTCGAACCTACTTTTTTTTTATTGTGTATAATTGATGGTAATTTGAGTTAATGTTGTGGTTAATTTATGATAATTTATGTGCAATATAATAATTGGTCTAAATCAAATGAGATATTAACAACCATTTTACACTATTGTTTTAAGAAAAGGATCTTATATTAATTACTAGAAGTGATTTTCTAATTGTTTTAAACGGATAAGATTAATGATTAAAATTAATGCATTGTGTTAATAGTTGGAAGGAATAATTGAAATTTCTTAAATTTAAATTATTATTAAAGTAATATTTAAATTAAGTGATATTGTTTGTTTTAAGTTTGAAATATTGATAGCAAATGAGGAAAGCAAATTTGTGTAGAATTTAAATTAAATTGAAATAACCTTCAAGGAAGAACTGAAGGCCCAGAGAAAAAAAAAAAAGTGCTGTGATTTACTTTTTAATGTGAGAACTAATTTTGAAATTGAAATATTTTATTGAGATTAAATTTAGGAATTTATGTGTATTTCATGCAAATTTTTGTTAAGTGGATATTTTTAGGTAGTGATTGGCATCAGTGTTTTATTCAAATTGCAACGTATCAGTATTATTGTGTAAATTGTATTTTATTATTTAATTGTATAAATTTAAAATCTGTATTACATAATAATCAAATTGAAATTATTGTTACTGTGTTATTGGAAGCAAATTGTGGGGTATGTTAAATAGTATAATATGTGGTGGTAATTTATGAAGGTAGGATTGGAGGTAGTATTAATTTGATATTGTGCTTAAGTATTATTGTAGGGTGGTAATAATTATCAGTAGAAAGTATGGCTTTCTTACTAAAATTAAAAAGGGTGGATCTTCAGGCGATATGTGAAGAGTTAGGGATTGAAGTCTCGGAAGATGATACCAGGTTTAAGCTTAAGAAAAAGATAGTGGAGAGCGACGTTTATGATAGATTGATGATAGAGCGACGAATATGAAGAGGGGGCCATTATGGAATTATCTAGCACTATTGTTACAGAACGGTTAGAACAAGAAGCGTTAGTAGTAGAACGGGAAAAGTTAGAAAGGGAGGAAAAGTTACAACGGGAAAAGTTAGAAAGGGAGGAAAAGTTACAACGAGAAAACTTAGAAAGGGAGGAAAAGTTACAACGAGAAAAGTTAGAAAGGGAGGAAAATTTAAAGTTACAACGAGAAAAGTTAGAAAGGGAGGAGAGGTTAGAACGAGAAAAGTTAGAAAGGTAGTTAGACCGTGAGAAGTTAGATAGAGAAGAAAGGGCTGAAAAATTGAGATTGGAACATGAGTTAGAGTTGGAAAGGATAAAGATTCAAAGTTCGGCAAATAACTCTAATGGGTCTAGAGAATCTAATCATGAGAGTAGCCTAGAGAAATTGATTAAAAGCGTTAAAACTTTGTCTATCAAGGTTCCAGAAGGGACTGAGGGATGGAATCTGTTTTTTAGCAGTTTAGAACGGGCATTCCAAACAAAAAATGTACCGGAAACCCAGCAGGCCGAAATTCTGCTAAATATGTTAGGAAATAAGGCCGATAACTTGCTAATATACACTACGAGGGAACAAATTGAGAGTTATGAGAAGTTAAAGGAATTAGTTCTAAGAGAACACGAGCCGACACCGAAGGCGTGTTTGGAAAATTTCAAGAAGGCTAGAAGGAATCAAAATGAAACTCATGTATTATTTGTGTCACGTTTAATAGCAACGTGGGGAAATTACTGTAAGATTAGAGATGCAGATACGTATGAGAAGGTTAATCAGTTAATTGTCACGGATAAGTTGTTAAATACTTTAGATGAAGAAACCGCGACGCATATTGGATTAACTCAACAGAATAATTGGTTAGAAGTTTCTAAGATTGCGAGGGAATGTGATAATTTCTTCGATGCTAAACAAAAATCTTATGCGGTAACTTATAAGGGTTATAAAGGTAAAGAAAGGTATGTTAATAAGGAAGATTATAGAAGGGCAAAAGATGAGGGATTTAGTAGTAATTGGAGACAAAATGGGAATAATGAGGTTAGTCCATTTTTGGGTAAAAAACCGGAATATAAGAAGCCTAACGATGCGATGCCTACCTGCTTCAAGTGTGGTTTACGAGGACATGTTCAGCGATTTTGTACAAAAGCAAATAATGAGGGAAGTAATCAAATTAATAACCGACAAGAACCAAGGGCTAGTATCAATAATGTCTCAGTGCGAGGAATTAAAGAATTACCAAGGGGAGCGAGTACGGCAAGAATCGGAGCAAAAGGGAATTGGAGAACTAAAGTTATTGGAGAGAAGTTAAATAAGCTTGAGAAAGTGGAAGTTAGTGTAAATGGGAAGATAACAAAAGGATTAGTGGATTCTGGTTGCCAAATTAGCGTCGTTCATAAAGATTTAGTACCAGCAGAAAAATTAAGAGGGGCTGGTAGCATATATTTACAAGGGATATTTGGTAAGGCAGTTAAATCGCCATTAATTCAATTACCTTTAGCTATTCCAAAACGCGGTCAAACTAATGTAATTCATCAGGATGTACTTTGCGCGATAATTGATAATAGTAAGGAACAGGTAATTTTACATCCTGACGTGGCTAATGAATTGTCAGGGTTAAACAACGAGAACTCATTAAGAGAATCGGTAGAAAGGGAATGTAAGGAAAATAGTAAGAACAAAGTGAAGGAAGGGGAAAGGATTAGAAATGATAATAATAACCGTTATGTCGTAGAAACGAGATCGGTAAATTTGCAAAGTCATGAGAAGGAAAAAGCCGAGGTAGAGAAAAGTAAGATTAATGAAGTTACGGAAAGTAGTTTAAATGTATTTCAGGAATCCCAAATGAGTTGCAAAGATTTAGAGAAAGCTTGGGAATTGGCTGAAAATGAGAAAGGGTCTTACTATGTTGTAAATGGGTTATTGTATCATAAAGAGAAATTAGTAGATGAAACTGTAGCTCAATTAGTATTACCTAAAATTAGAAGGGAGGAAATTCTAAAATTAGCGCATATTTCCTTATATGGAGAACATCACGCAGTTAAGAAAATGTTAGAAAGAATCAAGCATTCATTTTATTGGGAAAATATGGCAGAGGAAGCCAAAACGTATTGCGAATCATGTGTAGAATGTCGATTAACGAGGGAAATGAATGTGAGTAATAAGGAGAAAGAGGAAATATGTCGACCTGCAGTTATAGTTGAATTAATGGACGGGAGTAAGAAACTGGTGGATCAAGATGAAATGAGAGAATTTATGGCTAAAAATAAAGTAGTCGATATTGTCTTGGATAGTGACGGGGAGTTTGAAGACTGTAGGAAAAATCTGTTGTTAGACAGAGAACAACCGGAAAATAAAGACAGGAAGGGATTTGAGATAAAAGAGTTAACAAATATTCAAGTTGGGGACATAAAATCAATCTTAAGGAAAAATAAGGAATTATTTATGGGTCCTATCCAACTGGTAGAAACGGAGAGAAACCGGATTGGTCGTAAACCGGAGAGGGTTAAGATGAAACAAAAATTGTACAATGTTATCATCACGTACAAAGAGGACTTGGACAGGCAAGTGCCTGATTGGTTAGAGGAAGATTTAATTGGGACATCAGAGGCAGAAGTTAGCCATTCAAGCGGGTGCATTGCGGAAAGGGATGTACCTATTAGGTTAACTAGGAAGGACTGGAAGGAAAAAACAGTACCGCCTCCAGCAATATCAGCCTAAGGACTGACATTGAAATGACATAATACTAGTGTAACTTTATTTTTTGTGTGTATTTATAGTTGTATTTGCATCTTGTGTTTATAACAGTGTATTAGCATATTGTGTAATTTTTTTTCTGTAGTTATCACATTAGTATATGGTTCATTAGAGATGTCAGTAGTTAAATTTTCAGACACCTTGAAATATTTAAGTAATTGTAGTAATGAAGAAACCTATCAAGGAACTGTTGAACTCTTCTCAGACATTACATAGTTTGAGGAAAATTAGCCCCTAAAAGGCATATTTTCCGCTAAGGTGGGAGGTGTCAGGTTCCTATCACAGCTGCAAGAGCTGAAAGCTATTCTTAAGGGATTAGCATATTGTATGTATTGTATATGTATCTATTGTGTACCGTTAGAGGCTGGTTTAAGAAGAATCTTAATCCGAAGGGGAGCGACTCAGAATATGAGTGGAAGGAAGGTGGAACAGAATGAAAGAAGTATTTCCATTGCAATGTGGTCTTTCATAGATAAGAAAGCTATTGCACTCTTTTATTTAGGAAGACAGATCCATCAAGAGGGAGGAAGGGTTGTCAAGGACCCTTGGAAACAGAGGAGAAACCCCGTAGAAAGGAGGGTGCTCTGCAGTTTACGAGAGAGAGAAAGTTAGTTCGGACGGAGCAGCGAAGTGTGAAGGTTGCTCGGGGAATGAGCGCTGAGAGCGGGTGTGAGATGAATAGAAATCTGAGTGCGGAATGAATTGACGTAGTCTAACGGTACACGTAGAGCGTTTTCTGTAATTGTTTTGATTTAGGGTTAAACAGGATAATTTACATCCGAGTTTAAGTGTAAATATTGTTAATAAATTGTTACTTTAACTTTAATTGAAAGAGTTAGGTTTTTCTTGAATATACATCAAGTGTCGTGCTCGATATCACGTATTCATATCGGTGGTGGCAGCATATCAAAAGACCGGATTTATTTCGAAGTTGTGTGGACGGAGAAGTGGAATCCGACAAAACACTTTAAACATTGAAATGTTTTCTAAAGCCTTGCTATTGCAACATTCTATAAGTGAGACATTTATCATTAAGACGTACTTTGGCTAGTTTTAGAAATATATGTGAGAAAAAACTCTATGAATAGCTTCTGCTTAGCTGTGTACAGCATGATTAAAAGAAAACTAGTCACCCGCAAGGCTAGAATTTTAGTTATAAATTCTCTCTTTAGCCAAAAATTTAAGGGGAATTTTTTTATTTTTTTTTTCGGAGGTGGGGGGATGGGGGAGGTGTATTCAATTTCCTAATTATTTGATTTGTTAATTTTGTTTTATTAGTGTCACATTATACTTACTCCAATCGTTATAATGCTATCAAATCAATTGCTTTTATTCAAAAGCTGATGCTTTTTATTGCTCTTAAAAATCTCCATAGCCTGACACTAGAGTCCTGTCCATATTTGGCTGTAACCGACCTGAATCCTGACTTTAATGCGACAAACTTCCAGCCAAATCTGAAATATTCATACCTGAAACCGAAGTGAAAGAAAATGAATATATATTTTAATACATTTATGGAAAAGTAATCTACAAGTTTACCGCTTATGTACAAAAAATAACACATATATACACCCATTAATATTCAAATATACTATAGCTTTTTCCTTTGAAAATTATTCAGAACCTCCTTTTGTATAATCGGTTCATCTCGAACCCAGTTCGAAAGAGTCAAAGCATAACCCGAAGCGTATAAAGTTTACCCGACCCGCAACAACAACAAAAAAATTGAATCAACCAAACCCAAAACGAAATGCATTTCGGGTAGCCGATGCAGGACTGTAATTTCCAGTAAACCTGGAAACATCCAAAAATTTTTCATTGACCGCAACCCCACCCGAAATGAAAGAAAATTAATTCATATTTCAACATGATTTGGAAAAGTAGACTACAATTATATCTCTAATAACAATTTTATCTTTTATGTAGAAAAATTATTTTTTTAATTTGAAAATATTTAGAATTTCTTTGAAAAGTCGGGCAACACGAACCCGACTCAAAATAGTGAAAACCCAACTTGAACCCGAAACGATTAACCCTTTGGTAACGGGCCAGGATTGACTTCTAATTTTGCATTCAATCGTTCTACAATTTCCAAAAAAATTCCTTGTGACAGATTTCTTTTGAAAATATCCTAATGTAAGTGTATGACAGATTTCAAAAAGTCGTACTAATTGAATAAAAAATAGTCCACTGGGACATATGTTCCAACCGTAGTCAAATGTTCCAAGTCAACCTGACCTCCGCAACGAAAATAAGCCGCGTCAACCCGGCTCGATCCGTACTGCAGATTGGGTCGTGTTGCCCCACCCAATGCAGGAGCAAGGGACCTGAGACCAAGGGTTTTGCAGATTTCTGAACTGTATGGAATTCAGATGAGAGTCTGAAGAGGAAGGCAGAAAATGATTTACTGACAGAAATGACTGAATGAAATTTTTTTTATACATATGGATTACAACATTTGCAAATTTCGTAACTTCTTGATGGTGTTCCTGTGCTGATTATCTCGTGACCGATTGAATTTCACGACTTTTTTTCGTGATTGTTTTATTTATTTATTTTTTTTTTTGTGATAATTTTCCCAAAATTCGATATTTTCTGTGAATCATTGACGGAATTGATTTTTTCGACCATTTGTCTAAATTTGCGACATTTTTTTCCAACTGATCGACGAAATTCGCTATTTGTTTTCTTTTCGTCCTCTTTTGATGAAATTCGCGACTCTTATCTACGATCGTTTGTTGAAATTCGGGAGTCTTTTTCCGCAGCCGACTGACAAAATTTGCTTTATTTTTGCGCAATCTTTGAAGAAATTTCGATCGTTGACGAATTTTTTCTCCCATTTGTCGAAATTCACGACATTTTTTTTATGGCAACTGATCGACGAAATTCGCTATTTGTTTTCGCAATCTTTTGACGCAATTCGCGACTCTTTTCTATGATCGTTTGTTGAAATTCGGAAGTCATCTTCCGCAACAGACTGACAAAAGTAGATATTTTTTTGCGCATTCTTTGACGAAATTCCCTTTTTTTGCGCGATTGTTTGACTAAATTCGTGATTTTTTTTTTGTTCAATCTTTTGACGAATTTCGCGATATTTTCCCGCGATAGTTATACTAAATTCACGATTTTTTTCTGCGACAGATTGACGAAAATCTCTATTTGTTTCAGTGATCTTTAGCGATATTCGCAATATTTTCCCACGGTCTTTTGAAAAAATTAACGATTTTTTCCACAACTAATTTTACCAAATTAACTATTTTTTCTAATTCCAATTCGTAAAATTCACGATGTTTACCGCGGTCGGTTGACGAATGGCTTTTGCTTAAAAAAAAAAAAAAGAAGAAAAACTCGCGGAATACCACTAAAATTAAAAATGTATTCGCTGAAGAATCACATGTTTGTCAAAGAAGTTGAGATAAGAAGGCAAAATCTGACACTGCATTTTTTATTGTGGGGGCCTATTTCTATTTTGTGCACGATTTGGGCAATCCTGCACGATATTTCAACCCATGTCTCTAAAAAAAACTTTGTCCCCCCCCCCCCCAAGAAACTCTTGAAATGGCGCCTTTACAGTAAAACCTGCAAAGAAGGAGTTGAAAAGGACTATAAAAAAGCTCCATTTTAGATAGGTCTCCATCTTAGCAAGTATAATTGTATGGCGTTTTTTTCGTCGAAACTTGATTTTTTTTGCCCGTTTGAGAAAGAATTATGTTATAGACACGTTTCACTGTATAGTCCAGTCAAATTAGCCCATTTTTGAGCAGTTTGCCATAAAAAATGCTAAGGAGATAAAAATTGGTCCAGTTGTTCATTGACGGCTACTGATGACTATGTAAAAAGTCCCCATCGATAGGAGGTGAGCGGGGGGAGGGGGGGCTAAACAAAGTATTTTTTTTAGTTTTTTAAAAATATCTCAGAAATTGTTGTTTTTCATGAAAAAAACCACTCCAACATAAATTAAAGAATATAAAATTATCTACAAATGACAAGTATATACAGTGGAACCTCGATTATCCGTCAGCCAGAAGACCGGAGCTTTGACGGATTTTCCCCCCAAAAATCACTTAATTTCAAATTAATTTATTTAATGACGCCATAATAAATTCTAAAGGGATAAAAATTGGTCCAGTTGTTCATTGATGGCTACTGATGACTATGTAAAAAGTCCCCATGGATAGGAGGTGACCGGGGGGAGGGGGGGGGCTAAACAAAGTATTTTTTTTTTAGTTTTAACAAATATCTCAGAAATTGTTGTTTTTCGTGAAAAAACTACTCTGACATAAATTAAAGAATATAAAATTATCTACAAATGACAGGCATATACAGTGGAACCTCGATTATCCGTCAGTCAGAAGACCGGAGCTTTGACGGATTTCCCCCCAAAAAATCACTTAATTTCAAATTAATTTATTTATTGTCACCATAATAAATTCTAAAGGGATAAAAATTGGTCCAGTTGTTCATGGATGGCTATTGATGACTATGTAAAAAGTCCCCATGGATAGGAGGTGAGCGGGGGGAGGGGGGGGGGCTAAACAAAGTATTTTTTTCGTTTTTTACAAATATCTCAGAAATTGTTGTTTTTCGTGAAAAAACTACTCTGACATAAATTAAAGAATATAAAATTATCTACAAATGACAGGCATATACAGTGGAACCTCGATTATCCGTCAGTCAGAAGACCGGAGCTTTGACGGATTTTCCCCTCAAAAATCACTTAATTTCAAATTAATTTATTTAATGTCGCCATAATAAATTCTAAAGGAATAAAAATTGGCCCAGTTGTTCATTGATGGCTACTGATGACTATGTAAAAAGTCCCCATGGATAGAAGGTGAGCGGGCGGAGGGGGCTAAACAAAATATTTTTTTTAGTTTTTTACAAATATCTCAGAAATTGTTGTTTTTCATAAAAAAAAACTACTCCGACATAAGTTAAAGAACATATATCTACAAAGGACAGGTACATATAGTGGAATCTCGATTATCCGTCAGTCCGAAGACCGGAGCTTTGACGGAATCCCCCCCCCCCCCAAAAAAAAAAATCACTTAATTTCAAATTAATTTATTTAATGTCGCCATAATAAATTCTACAGAGATAAAAATTGTTCCAGTTTGTTATTGATTTATTGGCTACTGATGACTATGTAAAAAGACCTGATGGATAGGAGATGAGTGGGGGGAGGGGGACAAAATAAAGTACTTTTTTAGTTTTTTACAACTATCTCAGAAACTGTTGGTTTTCTTGAAAAAATTACTCAGACATAAATTAAGTAACATAAAATTCCCTACAAATGACAGGTATATACAGTGGAAACTCGTTTATCCGTTAGTCATGAAACTGGAGCCTTGATGGATTTACCGCAAAAAAAAAGTTAAAAAAATCTCTTTAATTTCAAATTTACTTAGTTAATATATATTAAAATTTATTAAATATTGTCGCAAAAAAAGAAGAATTGACACAATTTTTTCTTTTTTTTTTGGAGGGGGGGGGGTGTCTGGTGGTGAGTGTGAAAGGATGGATGACTGCCCCCCGATTCATGATTATTATGAATAATCTAAACATGAAACAGGAATCAGTTCATTATTATCTTGAAGGATTTTCCGAAAACAAAACTTTCTTTTCAAATTTATTTACTTAACCTTCATACGGCGTCTCGACAGCAACTTTCCGAGAATACATGCAAAGTTAGACAGGGGCTGTCAGAGACCAGTCTATTCAAATTCAGTAAATATTGTCACCAAAAAAAAGAAAAGAAAAGAATTTAACTTCTGTTTGATGATGATGTGTAAAGAAAAAAAGAATATTTTGACTTAGTAAGTATTTGCTTAATGATAAATTAGTACTTTCATTGTTCCCTATTATATTTTGTCGCATTTACAAAGTTTCACGTGAAATTTTATGTTATTTAATTTATGTGAATTTGACGGACTTTCCGCAAAAAATCACTTTAATTTTAAATTTATTTACTTAATATCGTCATAATAAATGCTACAGAGAAAAAAAATTGATACAGTTGTTAATTGATGGCTACTGATGACTATGTAAAAAGTCCTGATGGATATGATGTGAGCGAGGGTAGGGGTGGACAAAAGAAAGAACTTTTTTAATTTTTTACAAATATCTCAGAAATTATGTAGTAATTTTTTCATGAAAACCAATAGTTTCTGAGATATTTCTAAAAAACTAAAAAAGTACTTTATTTTGCTCCCCTCGCTCACCTCTTATCAATCAGGACTTTTTACATAGTCATGTCATCAGTAGCCATCAATGAACAACTGTACCAATTTTTATCTCTGTAGCATTTATTATGGCGACATTAGGTAAATAAATTTGAAATTAAAGGGATTTTTTTGCGGAAAATCCGTCAAAACTCCGGTCTTCTGAGTGACGGATAATTGAGGTTCCACTGTATATACCTGTCATTTGCAGAGAATTTTACGTTATTTAATTTATGTCAAAGTAATTTTTTCATGAAAACCAACATCTTCTGAGATATTTGTAAAAAACTAAAAAAATTACTTTATTTTGCCCCCCTCCCCTCCTATCCATGGGGACTTTTTACATAGTCATCAGTAGCCATCAATGAACAACTGGACCAATTTTTATCCCTTTAGAATTTATTATGGGGACATTAAATAAATTAATTTGAAATTAAGTGATTTTTTGGGGGGAAATCCGTCAAAGCTCCGGTCTTCTGACTGACGGATAATCGAGGTTCCACTGTATATACCTGTCATTTGTAGATAATTTTATGTTCTTTAATTTATGTCGGAGTAGTTTTTTCATGAAAAACAACAATTTCTGAGATATTTGTAAAAAACTAAAAAAAATTACTTTGTTTAGCCCCCCCTCCCCCCGCTCACCTCCTATCCATGGGGACTTTTTACATAGTCATCAGCAGCCATCAATGAACAACTGGACCAATTTTCATCTCCTTAGCATTTTTTATGGCAAAAAAACCTAATTTGACTGGACTAGTAATACACCTATGCTCTTTAGAAGTGCTTTATAGAAAGGAGGTTTTAACAGTCTTAAAGAATACCTGAAAAAAAGATTACCTGTCTATAACTGAAAACTTTCATAATATTTTAAAATTCTACTTGCTAAGACGAAAATCTGTCTAAAACAGAATTTTTCAGAGGTCACATGAGATTCCGTATTAGAAGTATTGCTATCTCTGTATATATGATTCAGTAAACGTTTCTCGTTCGGAGAGGTTGGGGGGGGGGTCCAGCCCCCGAACTCCATCCTTGGCTATGCCACTACCTTGAAAAAAACTTTGCCCCCCCACCTCCCCCCCCCCCAAGAAAGTTCTGAAATGGCGCCCCTGCTGGCAATAAACCAGTGTTTTGCAACTCTAGTGGAACTAAACCCTACCATACTGTTAATTATTTATTTACTATAGCTATAATTTCAAACCTGGAGATTTATTTTTTGGGGCTCCTAAAATCTTTGAATTTTTGTAATCCCAGATTTTGCATTTAGATTACAGAAAATTACAATGTAATAATAATGCTCAATATGAACTAAAAGCTTCCTGTTAAGTCATAGTTATTTAAGAATATTTAGTATCTATCTAAATTAAACCTACTTAGTTAAAAAGCTATTAACATGCGGCCACTACATACAGTTTTACAGTACAGAAATAAATAACAGTACTAACAGTGATATATTGACTGTATCTGGTGCAAGCAAATTAAAAAATGCAAAAGAAAAATCATTGTTCTAAGTAATACATATGATACACTCTTAGCTCTTCTGTTAAAAACAAAAAGAGCCATATTCGGCATTATTTAGTCAAAGCAAATATCTCGCTGTTATCTATACTAATAAAAGAAAGTTTCGCCCTGTTTGTGCGTTGGCGATGGCTAGCGAAATCAATCTCAAATAGAAGTCTGAAAATTTGGGTGAAAACAGTCCAAGGCAGTTCCTGATGCACCTAGAGCTCAGATTTATATATATATATATATATATATATATATATATATTTGTAATTAGCCGAGATATTAATTAAAAACTCATCGAAAACCTTCTTCTGAAAATCCTGATTTTCGAGCGAAAAGGAATTGAGAATGACATGATGACATTTTTTGGCTTTTTGTTTTTATCTCCATTGGCCAAATTATTCAGGATACTGAAAACAGAAGATATGTTCTTAAAGTACTTATTTTTATGTCTTAAACTCCACAATCAATTTGAAAAAAAAGCTGTTAACCCTTAAAAAAATGTTTCAAAAAGGCTGTTTTTGCGGTTGACACTTTCCCCCATTACAGAAACACTTCCCCAGGCCACAATTTTACAGTTACCGACAAACAAAAGAAAGACTGTTAAAGCTGAGACATTCTTCATATCGACAGTGCAATTGGTTTTCAAAAATACAAATTTTAACTCTTTTAAAAACATTGGTGACTGCAGGTCATTTTGCACCTTCAGGAGACTATCTTTTTTCTACAATAAAAGTAACTAAACATCCGTATTCTGACACAATCTTTCTAGAGCATCACAACAGACCTGATTTACATCACCTGTTCAATTTATTTAATTGATGATTACATGCACGATCTTTTAATTTAAATACTTTAAATATAAATTTAGTAATTAAAACAAAATATTCTTGGGTGTTAAATTTTACTTAATTATAAAGTATTCTAATAATAAAAAAATACAAATTATGTAACTTTTCCTCCTGAATTAAATATGGCATTATTAAAATGAATTATTGCCAAGAAAAGTCATTCTGTCCCGCGTGGGTTTTGAACCGACACGATGATCGAAACAGAGAAGTATCATGCCTTATACCACCCGACAATTACCAGCACTTCTCATCATGTCATCGTATTTTACAGAAATAAAAATAAGTCTGTTGAAAATGTCGTTACAATTTCTTATTATTGTTAAACTAACAAGCAAAAATCCATGTTCAGTCGGAGTAAAATACACTGTATTTTTGACTGAGTGAGGACTGTGATCCTGGTTTCTTGGACAAAAATTCTCTGTCTTGATGCCTATTATCACCCCTGAAAGTATGTTCCATTTTGTTTAGAAACACTTTATTTGGTAAAAAGCAAGAAACAAATAACTTACCAGAGAATATTTAGGAATTTACATTTGTACATCATTAATTCCTATGAATGTCATCATTAATGATAAGTATCACTTTTCAAATAGTTAATTAATAATGTAAAAGCATTACCTTTTATTTAAATATGATTCTATTTCTTAATTATTCTGAATATCTTTATTAATTGAGAGTTAAAAGTAGAAGTTGTGTAAAGTTTAAAAAAATATTTTTAAAGATATCTAGTTTGGCCGAATATAGAAATATTTGGCACATCGAATATTCGGTGCATCCCTAATCTGCAGATCCACTGAAAAGAGGCATCCCTGATAAATTGTCAAAAGATGTACACCTAAGCTAATACAAAATATTATCGTTCCCAGAGGTGGTGAATTTTCAGAAAATCTTACCAGCCAGCATGATGCAACATACAATTGAAAATTGTTATGGCAAAACGTGCATGACTGCAAAAATAGTCAATTACTACCGATACAATGCATTTTCATATTTTTTCTATAAAATTAAGAAATATATACAACAGAGGAAAGTTTACTATAGGATTTAACTTAGTACCATGCTTATATCGCGGTAAATTGGAAAGTTGCAAAATAAAGTAAACTAGTAAAAAAAAAAAAAAAATAATAATAAAGTTTTTGACATATGTCCGATACCCTACAGATTTAAGAAGGAGCTGTGATCACCTCTGTAGGTCTTCACATCCCTCAAGTTCTAGTAGAGCAAATGCAGACAGGGAAAACCCGACTTAAGGCCCAGGACCTGGCTCTCTTTTGGGTGTCCAGCTCTGAAGCTGTGGGGGGACTCTGGCTTGTGCCCAAGTGTTTTAGCGGTGGTTTCCCCTGATAATGGGATCCACTGCATATCACAGTGACCTATGTCATCACCTCATGGGTTAAATAGGAGTGATGCGCAGGCGGCGGTGCTCCTACGGGTCACAGCGCATACGGGAGGCCTCTCCTGGTCATGCACGTTATAAGTCCCTCAGGACTTGGGTGTGACAGTTGATGAGCCTGACGGGCGCCACGCTATTTATACACTACAGATTTTCAGACTACCTAAAAATTCACCGTACCTGACAGAAATTCCACTCGCCAGTGGTGAGTAAAATAATGCATTTCCTCACCTCTGATCATTCCAAACTATCAAACAGAGATGCATTGAATATGTGTGACACACAGATAAATCAAATACTAAATATCTGGCCAACTGTTTATTTCCATAATTCAGAAAGTTGTAGTTTCCAGGGTTGAAAGATATTAAGTCAAATTTTAAAACAATTTAAATCCACATTTAACACAAATACTTTCAATTTAATGATCAGGACCTTTTCATCAATAACCTTTACACATAAAAAATCTGTGCTTTGAGTGGCTAAGCTTTGGTATTTGCCTGAGGACAGCCATCTTGTTTTTTACATCAAAACATTTGAACTTTTATTATTAAATATAAATAAATTAGTCAATAAAATTAAGTAATGTGTTTATAATAAGTAAATATGGATGAAAATTATTTTGGAAATAAGAAACAAAACAAATATGTTTTGATTTAAAAAACAAGATTGCGCACCATGGGCGGATACCAAAGCTGTTTCCTTTGAGTTATTGTTTAATTTTACTATTTTCTAAAACAAATATCTCAAAATAGAAGACAAATTTTGTTTTTTCTAAGTCAATTATGCAGCACGAAAGTGCAAGCTTGACAAAAAAGCTGAACTCCATACAGATACAAAATTATCACACAATTAATATGTGTGCATATATGTATAGCAAAGTTTAATATTAAGCATATTTCTATAAAATAAGGTAAACTTTCATGCCTGGTTATAGTTATTATTTTAAATAACCCCCCACCCCCTTTCTTCTAAACTAATTAGTATATCTGAATGAAAAACAATCCATTAAAACGGTGGTAACTAGAGATGTAAAATTTCCGGAAATTTTGCAGTGGCGGAAAAAAACCAGTTTTTTCAGTTTTTTTCTGGAAAAATTGGAAATTTTGGAAAAATTTATTTCTTACAAATGTTTCTCAAAAATAAGTTACATTTTCTTTAAAAATATAAAATAATACACATTTTTTAAATTTCTGCATACCAAAGAAAATTTTTTTTTGCACTTTACATGAATATATTACAAAAAAAAAAAAAAAAAAAAAAAAAAAAAAGGGTCAGCCTTTCAGTTTCAGAATTTTGACAGTAGCTTTTCTTGCTTAATTTAACACCATTATTTGTAATATATCATGTTTCTGTTGAAATGATTTTTCAGTTGCATTTGTTCAATTACCAGTAGAGAAAATTAAAAAAAAATAATAATAAATCTTATGAGTTTCAACCAATATCACTGCAGTTTGAAAGCAAATTTCAATCCCCTCTACATAGTATTGGTTTGTACATAAATTACACCATTTTTCTTTTTCTTGAATGTAACCAATGCATATGAATGTTTGGGGTGTCCAGACAGATTCCGTTTTATTTGGTAATATATCAATCAAAGCTAAGATAGGATTTCAAAAAAAAGTATTCCATATTTTGTTACTTATAGGAGGACTTTTAACACTAATTTTTATTATTGCTATCAAGTTGCTAAAGTTTTTTGCCAACTTTCAATTTTTGAGCTAGTAAAGCATAATTGATTAAAATTGATTGCAAAGAGTTTATTAGTTATCCAGAAATCAATGTGTAACAACATTTTTAAGTGTAGAAAGCTATGGTTATGAAGAAATATGAAGTAAAATTAGATGTAAATAAACAAAGGAATGTCTAAATCAAGCAAAACAAAACTGGTAAAGGCAGGAAAAGGTGCAGGAGAGCAATTGGAGGTAGAAGAGTAAGGTCCCTGTGTATAGGTCACAGAAAACAATCATCTGGGTATGTGCAAACATGAAATGATGCACTATAATGAGGAGCTGAAACAAAGTACAGTTCGGTGCAGAGTGCAGTATTTTGGTCTAAATTCTAGAATTCCATTTAAAAAAAAAAAAAAAAAAAAAAATAACACTCTAAATAACAAAACCCTTTTGCCTACTAAACATGCCTTTTAGCTCAGTTTAATATTTTCAACCTTTATTTGATTTATAATTTTTTTTTTCATGAAATTCTAGTATTTGGACAAAAATACTGCATTCTCTACTGAACTGTACTTTGATTCAGTTCCCCATTGCAGTACACCATTTCATGTTGCATACACCGAGATGATTGTTTTCTGTGACCTATACACAGGAACCTTATACTCTTCTACCGCTAATTGCTCTCTTTCACCTTTTTCTGCCTTTATCAGTCTTGTTTCGCATGACTAAGTCATCCCTTTGTTAATTTACTTCCAATTTCATCATAACCATAGCTTTGTACACTTAAAATTGTTATACATTGATTTCTGGGTAACTAATCAACTATTTATGATATTTGCTTAATTTTATTATGCTTTACTAGCTCAAAAATTGAAAAATGGCAAAGAACTTCAGCAACTTGAGAGAAATCATAAAAAATAGTGATAAAAGTCCGCCTATAAGTACCAAAATATGACATTTTTATAAAAAAAAAATTCCTACCCTAGCTTTTATTGACACATTACCAAATAAAATGGAATCTGTCTGATACTCCAAACATTCATATGCATTGGCTACATTCAAGAAAATTAAAATAATTATCGTCAACCTAACTAGGTTTTAGTGCTTTTTTCTGATTATCTGGCTATAACGTTTCATAAAATAATTATAATTGATCAAACTGTATTGGATGATATTTTTGATTAAATTATCTTTCCCAGTGGTATATAGTTTTTATCTAAGAAATATTGGGTGTTATGATTCATCAAACTTACAAAAAAACTTTTTTCGAAAGGTTTCCACAATTTTGGTCACTACTGTTTATACAGCTAGATAAGAGATTCATTGGCGATTTCAGCTGTTATGTGACATATTTTGTTATTCTAAAATCATCACATTTCTGGAGGATTCAGAATGAAGATTGAAAAAAATTCCAAACTTTTTGAATGGTCCTATGTTTTAAGGTGAAAAAATTGTAAAGGATCCTTTAAACGACTAAGTTCTTCCTAAACTGCTTACAGATCATATTTTCTATGTTTATATTTTCATGGGAGACACTGAACATGAAAAAATATAAAGAAAAAATATCAGAATGCAGTCATAATAATATTTTGAACATATTATTTTTATAAATTAAATTTCAATTTTTCCAATCTGGAAAAATTGAAAAATACCTCTTCGGAAAAAAAACCGGTTTTTTTCGGAGCATTCCCATCTCTAGTGGTAACTCAAATAAATAAATAATGTTGCAGTGTCTGAAGTGAGCAATTATTTTCAGAGACTGGAAATAAATAAATGGGAAAAAGGTAAGACAGGTACTGTTACCATTACTAGACAATATGGAGAAACTTGCACTCATTTCTCAAAACCTGCCTTTGCTGAATTATTGCTATAGATTTAATAATAAATACTTTCTTTTTAACATTTCATTACTTCCTACTAATATTGTCATTAAGAATTAATTTTCTTAAGTGTCACTTTTCAAATAACAAATTTTTTAACCAAAAATAGAACAGACTTCAAAAACTACTACAAAGTAAAAAATAATTTTTTTTAGATAATAGTTAATAAGAAATTAAATTAAAAGCATTGTATTTACTATATTTATGTACATTAATTTGATTTTTTGGAGTCTGTGCCAGCCAAGTCAAATTAATTTCTATTTTTGGTTAAAAAATTTATTTTTCACCTTTTAGTAGTTTTTGAAGTCAGTTCTATTTTTAGTTAAAAAGTTTATTTTTCGCTTTTTAGTAATTTTTGAAGTCGGTTCTTTTTTTGGTTAAAAAGTTTATTTATTTATTACTTTAGTGATATCCATATTTACATACAACCATATTGTTTCTAATATATTTTTTTTTTCACGCTAACCTTGGCAGTAGACTCGATTACGGAAGATGAGAAAATTTATCATTATTCTCATCTAATGTCTTTAAAGCCTTTAATGATATCTATATTAACATTAAACCATATTGTTGCTAATAATTTTTTTATTTCACGCTAACCTTGGCAGTAGACTCGATTACGGAAGATTAGAAAACTTATCATTATTCTCACCTAATCGTCTTGGATAATGTGTCATAATCGGGCTGTATACTACAGTTTTGATAACTACGTAACTCACTCATTTCGGTGCTTATGCTTAATGTGTATTGATTTTTACGATCCGTACAAGGTAAATACACTGCGCTAACAATGTCGCCTATAATACTATTCGAAGTTCTTTCTTTCTATAGTGTCACTATATTTAATATTATGTAGTAGAAATATTAAAAGACAATTGCAGAAATGCACAATATAATATACAACTGTATTGTATAATATAATATAGATAATTAGGTATTTTAAAGGCAGTTTCCAACTTGTGTGCCACAGGTGATAAATCGCTAAATATTTTCTGTAACTCGTACATTTGTATGGGAGTTGAAACAACAATGTATTTAATTATGCGCCAATAAACTCTAGTCAAAATATGCCAAACCGCTGTGAAACTGCAACAATGGAACTTTTAAAAGATTCAAAAGTAGATTTGTTGTGGCATAATCTATAGTTTTTATCCGTACGTTGTATTATATTCATCCAATTCACAATTTTATGTAATTTTGCTTTTCAAATTTGACAACACTTTTGAGTGTTGCCAAATTTGAAAAGCAAAATTACATCTACTTACTACTATACATAAATCCTGTAAGTTAAAGCTGGTTTAAAAATATGTCAGTCTTTTTATTATTTGCAACTTGAAAGTCGTCTGCCCAACAACTGGAGACATGAACATAATAACTCTTGATAATATCCGATTTGCTTAAAATTTTGTATATGTTCATTGTGATAAGGCGCTCATTGCTTAAGTACAGTCCCTGGCCAAATTATTAGACGCAGTTGTTTATATTATAATTTGTTAAATATCTGGAAAGATACATGAGGAATTATCTTGAAACTTTAGGAGTATAAACAACATGATCAACATCATATATTTCCGAGAAGATTTTTTTCTTGAAACCCCATAAGGGGCCGTCAACAAATTGAAGAAAAATGAATACGTTTTTGATAACCTTGTAAAAACCAATATCACAAAAGCGTTGAAACGGTATCACACGCTTAGGAGGCTTATTGTAATAATTTGGGTTCATTTTTATGAAGATAGCATGTATACTCGAAGAGAAATTCAGGTTTTTATAAAAACAGTCCTAAATTTTACTAAGTTTTTTGCTTATAATTTGCAGAGTTTTTAATATAAAAACAAGTTATTTTCAGAAAATATGACAAACAAAATTATACATAATACCCTGCAATCAGAATTAAAAAATAATAAAAATTGCATGAAAAATGAGCAGGTTTACTAAATATTTTTTCACTGTGCATGCACGAATTCAATCAAAATATACTGTGCATAATGTATTAGCTAAATATATAGACCAACTTTTATGAAAGTCTGAAAACATAGCTTGAAAATTCTGATAGTGATCGTCGATAGAATAAGCTCGAAATTTGCTGTTTCCAAAAGGAAGCAAAAAGATGAGGGGTTGTATCAAATATAGAATGAGAAACGCTTCATTCTTATTATGTCAACTTTCAAAAGCTAGTATATTTGGATACAACCCCTCATCTTTTTGCTTCCTTTTGGAAACAGCTAATTTCGAGCTTATTCTATCGACGATCACTATCAGAATTTTCAAGCTATGTTTTTGAGACTTTCATAAAAGTTGGTCTATATATTTAGCTAATATATTATGCACAGTATATTTTGATTGAATTCGCACATGCGCAGTGAAAAAATATTTAGTAAACCTGCTCATTTTTCATGCAATTTTTATTATTTTTTAATTCTGATTACAGGGTATTGTGTATAATTTTGTTTGTCATATTTTCTGAAAATAACTTGTTTTTATATTAAAAACTCTGCAAATTATAAGCAAAAAACTTCGTAAAATTTTGGACAGTTTTTATAAAAACCTGAATTTCTCTTCGAGTATACATGCTATCTTCATAAAAATGAACCCAAATTATTACAATAAGCCTCCTAAGCATGTGATACCGTTTCAATGCTTTTGTGATATTGGTTTTTACAGGGTTATCAAAAAGGTATTCGTTTTTCTTCAATTTGTTGACGGCCCCTTATGGGGTTTCAAGAAAAAATCTTCTCGGAAATATATGACGTTGATCATGTTGTTTACACTCCTAAAGTTTCAAGATAATTCCTCATGTATCTTTCCAGATATTTAACAAATTATAATAAAAACAACTGCATCTAATAATTTGGCCAGGGACTGTATAGAGTCATTCCATGTCAAATCAACACAGTTTTTGAAGAAATTTTACCTCACCATCTCAGATTTTAATGAACTGTGGCACATAGTTAGTATTTATATAGACTAAGAAAAATACGAAATATTTTTGAAAAATATCTGTTTGTTTTGAAAATATGGCTATTTAAACTTCTCAAAAATTGTCAAAAAGTGCTAGTCCGCTAGATTTTCAAATTGTCATAAAATCTTTCCTAATTAAGATAGAAAGGTGAAATAAGTGTCATAATGCAGCATTTTTAATAGACTTTAATATGATATGCAACATGATAGAGGTTGTTAAAAAAAATTATTTCAAAATTTAAATTTTAATTTTAAAATTTAAATTGTGAAAAAAACGTTTTTTTAAAAAACTTCAAAAAATTATAGAAGATAGGGTGTATTATTGTAAAATAGTATCCAAAGTTTGAAAATGGGACAACAATGGGTTCATAGGGAAAATAATTTTTTTAAAAAGGCATTTTTCATCAATTTCAAGTATGATACAATAATCCATAAAAATTTGATTTTAATACAATATGCAACAGGATAAATTTTATTAAAAAGAATAAAAATTCAAAATTTTAATTTAATTTTTTTTAATTTAAATTGCAAAAAAATATTTGCTTTTCAATTTTTTCAAAAAATTGTCAAAGTAAAATAAGAGAATAGTAGAACAGGAAGAATGTAAAATGTGACAACAGTGGGCTCATAAAAAAAAAAAAAAAGAAAGGAATTTTTCATCAATTTCAAATATGATACAAATACAATAATCCATAAAAAGTTCAGTTTAATATGCAACAGAATATAGCTTGTTAAGAAAAAAAATTAACTTTCAAATTTTAATTGTGATTTTTTTTTTTCATTTCTTTCCCCAAACAATTATAGAAAACACATTCTATTAATGTAAAATAGTATAACACAGTTTGAAAATGGGACAGCAATAGGTTCATGCTAAAAATAATACTTTAAAAGAGTAGTTTCTATTAAATTGGGGTTATATAATACAAGCAAAAAAAAAAAAAAAAAAAAAAAATCAATAAACAATAAAAAAGTTAAAATTAATATTTAACCTGCTATAAATCAAGATTATAGGAAAGCAGAAATAAATGTCAAGTAAAAATTTTCAGCTGTTAGATAATCAATCCTATTGTATAATTTTAGTTTTCATGTGATTCATACAAAATGCTGTAAAATACTTTTTTCACCTTCCTATCTTAATTAGGAGGGATTTTTTGGTAACCACTCTCTGTCTCTGAGGTCTGGCCTGTCTCAATCTGTCAAGGGGTTGTTATCTAAAACTTTTTGACTGCTTGAGATAAGACAGGTCAAAGATCAGCCATTGGTATCAACTGTCAACAGCACTGAGCAATCAGTATGTGCTTGGAATCAGTACTGTTTAGATGTAGAATGAAGAGATTGTTCACTGATCAGTTTTGGTTTTAGAATATATGAATATTCCTTTTCATTCAAGATAGTGGTTTTTTTTTATTAATGTAAATGAGTTTTAACAAGACTGACTAAAGTTCTTCAAAATATTTTAAATAGGAACTCCTTAAAAATTGTGTTCTTAGTTTTAATTTTTAAATTATGTTTTGTTATGTGCATTCCTTGAAAAAGTGAATTTTGAACTGCAATTTTTTATTTCATTAAAGTCCCAATTGACATGAGAAATGGCAGAATGTCAGTTTTCAAATGTTACTTGTTTCAATCCATTTAAAAAAAGTAACCACACCATAAGGGATAAGAAAAGGTTAAGAAATGTTACTAACTGGATATGTGATTTGTATCCTGAATTGCCCAAATATGCAAAAGTTTGTGATTACTGCCGAAAAGAATTAGCAAAATTAAAAGATCAGAGTACTTCTACTCCTCAAGAGGAAATTTCAGATTCGGAAGATCCTAGCTTTTCTGCTGAATCACATGTGATTGAAACATTAAATTCTTCACTACTTGAATTAGGAGAGTCCCCTATCGATAGAAAAAAAATTAAATCAAAACAGTATGCAACTAAAAAAGTTAAAACAATAGACTCAGCACTAAAAAGAAATTTGTTTGTATCGACAAAAGATTCTTCAGGAAGTGATAATGGTGAAGACTTGGACAGAACAGTTTTGCAAAATCTGATAGAAAATTTTTCAAATACAACAAGTAGGACCAAAAAACTAATGATATTGACTTGCCTACCAGAAAGTTGGAGTATAAGAAAAATCATGCGTGAGTTTAACGCATCTAACTATATAGTATGTCAATCAAAAAAGCTGTTGAAAGAAAAAGGAATATTAGAAGGCCCAAATCCTAAGCCAGGTAAAAATCTCTCTGCTGAAATAGTTGACACAGTCATTTTATTTTATGAAAGTGATGAGCTGAGCAGAGCAATGCCTGGAATTAAAGATTGTATAAGTATCACTGACCAAAGTGGAAACAAAGTAAAAGTTTCTAAAAGGCTGATTTTATGCAATCTAAAAGAGGCTCATGTACTGTTCAAAGAAAAGTTTCCAGACTTAAAAATTAGTTTTTCTAAGTTTGCAGAACTCCGTCCCAAGCATTGCATTTTGGCTGGGTCAAAAGGTACACACACAGTTTGTGTTTGCACGACACATCAAAATGTCAAGTTAATGCTTGAAAATGCAAAATTGGGTGTAATTACTAATGGTGAATTGACAACTTACAGGCATTGCATATCAAAAATATTGTGCAATCCACCATCAATAGACTGCAATATGTCTGAATGCCCATCCTGTCCTGGTGATTGTGAAATACGTAATATTTTACAAAAATCATTTGAGGAGAACTTAATTGAAAAAGTCACATTCAGACAGTGGATTTCTGTAGATCGCTGCAATTTAGAAACTCTGCAGAAACCATCAGAAGAATTTATTGACTTATTTTGTAACAAGCTGCCAATCTTAGTCAGACATGATTTCATTGCAAGACTGCAATCATCTTTTATGAATCAGGTAAAAGTAAATTTGAAAAAATCTGAAATCGCAGTAATGCTCGATTTTTCTGAAAATTACAGCATGGTTATTCAAGATGAAGCTCAAAGTTACCATTGGGCTAATGAACATGCCACAATTCATCCTTTTATAGTGTATTACAAAAGAGAAAATAAGGTTGAGCACTTAAACTATGTTGTAATTTCAGACTGTTTGGAGCATAACACTGTTGCTGTCTACACCTTCCAAAAAAAACTAATTAAATTTCTGGAAAATAAATTTCAAGAATCCCCTAGAAAGATTTTTTATTTTTCAGATGCATGTGCTGCCCAATATAAAAATAAAAAAAATTTCTCCAATCTGTGTTTTCACAAAGATTTCAAAATTGAAGCTGAATGGCACTTTTCAGCCACAGCTCATGGGAAAGGGCCTTGTGATGGACTTGGGGCACAATTAAGAGAGAGGCAGCAAGAGCCAGCTTACAGCGGCCTTATGAAAACCAGATTTTAACACCTCTTCAGTTATATGAATGGGCAGCATCCAAGTTTTCTTCAAAAATAAGCTTTGCATTTTCAACACAGGAAGATCACATTGATTCAGAAATATTTTTAAAAGATAGGTTCAATCAGGCAGTTACTATTAAAGGAACTCAACAATATCATGCCTTTATCCCTGATAAATTCAGTACATCAAATATATTTGTTAAAACATTTTCTGAATCTGCAATATCATCAAAAGTGATTGTTTCAAAGTCTGAAGATAAACTTGGGTTAGAAGACTGCAATGGGTATATTACTGCTGTATATGACAAGCATTGGTGGCTTGCTTACATCATGGATAAAGATAAAGAACATGATGAACTTAAGGTGACATTTTTGCACCCACATGGGCCGTCTCCATCATTTTCTTATCCTAGCAAGCCAGATGTGCTATGGATACCTATAATGGATGTTTTGTGTTCAGTTGATCCTCTGACACCAACTGGAAGAATATATGTTTTATCACAAAATGACATTTTGAAAACTAACAAGTCATTATCCAATTAAATTCAATAGCAAGAGGTGTTAAAGGATATGAATTGGTAAGGTCTTATGTTACTTCATAAAGAATTTGGCAATTTTGTACAAAGTTTATGAACTATTGTAGTGCATCATATTATATCATATTGTATTGTGCCATATTTGAAATTCATAAAAAATGCCTTTTTAAAATTATTTTCCCAATGAACCCATCGTTGTCCCATTTTCAAACTGTGTATACTATTTTACATTAATTGAATGTATTTTATATAATTGTTGAGGAGAAAAAACAAATTCACAATT
Source organism: Maratus michaelseni (assembly GCA_963931845.1). Classification (NCBI taxonomy): domain Eukaryota; kingdom Metazoa; phylum Arthropoda; class Arachnida; order Araneae; family Salticidae; genus Maratus; species Maratus michaelseni. The sequence goes on along the minus strand of OZ007587.1, from coordinate 317,265,318 downwards.
AAAATTTGAAAGTTAATTTTTTTTCTCAACAAACTATATTCTGTTGCATATCATATTAAAGTCAACTTTTTATGGATTATTGTATTTGTATCATATTTGAAATTGATGAAAAATTCCTTTCTTAATTTTTTTTTTCCTATGAACTCATTGTTGTCCCATTTTACATTCTTCCTGTTCTACCATTCTCTTATTTTACTTCTATAATTTTTTGAAAAAAATAAAAACAAATTTTTTTTTAATTTAAATTTTTATTTTTTAACAAAATTTATCCTGATGAATATTGTATTATAGTAAAATTTTTATGGATTATTGTATCATACTTGAAATTGATGAAAAATGCCTTTTTTTAAAAATTATTTTCCCTATGAACCCATTGTTGTCCCATTTTCAAACTTTGGATACTATTTTATAATAATGCAACCTATCTTCTATAATATTTTGAAGTTTTTTAAAAAAACGTTTTTTTTCACAATTTAAATTTTAAAATTTAAATTTAAATTTTGAAATAATTTTTTTTTACAACCTCTATCATGTTGCATATCATATTAAAGTCTATTAAAAATGCTGCATTATGACACTTATTTCACCTTTCTATCTTAATTAGGAAAGATTTTATGACAATTTGAATATCTAGCGGACTACCACTTTTTGACAATTTTTGAGAAGTTTAAATAGCCATATTTTCAAAACAAACAGATATTTTTCAAAAATATTTCGTATTTTTCTTAGTCTATATAAATACTAACTATGTGCCACAGTTCATTAAAATCTGAGATGGTGAGGTAAAATAGGTGTGTTGATTTGACATGGAATGACCCTATAAAGAGTGAGGGGGGGGGGGGACAGTGGCTAATCACCCCCCCCCTTTAATTTATTTATGCAGAATTATAATCCGATAAGTTAAAGCTGATTTAAATTTAAATATGTCAGTCTTTTTATTTGCAAATTCACGTAATAGAATATTTTAGGATATTAAATAAAAGTCGTCTGTCCAACAAATTAACTATTTTTAAAATGCTTATTTTTTTTGTCGTTTTTGTTGAATTTTTGAAAAAGTACTAAACCAATTTTCATAAAATTGAAATGGGACCAATTCGAGAGTATTCTCTTTCCAATAAAAAAAACAATCACATAAATAGGACGCATAGTTTCGGAGTAATCAGTGTACATACATAAAAAAAAAAAAAAAAAAAAAAATACATACACGTCGAATTGATAACCTCCTTGTTTTTTGAGTCGGTTAAAAATAGAAAAAAACTGAAGCATTCTTCTCTATTTAAATAGGATTCAATTTCTTAAATATTCTGAATCCTACCCATTTATTAATAGTAAAAAAAAAAAACATAGTTTTATAAAAAAAAAAAAAAAAGTTTTTTTTAAATGTTTGATTTAGGTATCAGAATATACCAAAGAGAATACTCGGCAGTGTGGCCGAATACTGACTACATATGAATATTTGGTACATATCCCCACTACCACTACCAGACTCTGATTTTCCTTCTGTATTACATCCTCTCATAATTTTACAAAATTATTTTTAAAAATGCAGTGTAAAATTCCAATAAATACATCACTTTCTCAATTTCACTCAGATTTGATTGAAAATGACAGTAATAACTGAAATAACAGCATAAAAAATTTAAACAAAAAAGAAGAGATGTAAAAAAAAATATATAATAAAGTATACTGTTTAATGCAATATACAACAACTGAAAGGTGAACCTTTATAAAATAAGAACATATATTAAAGACACGTGAAATATTTTGTTTTAAACAAAAAGTAAATGAAGTGAAATGTTCAGTGTCTATTTTGAAATCAACTATCTGGCATAATCTCAATTCCAACCCTTTGTGGTATAAGACAGTTATGAAGTTTCATTACAGCTGTGCTGACCATTTGTTGCAAAACCTCGTCATCTTCACACTTCACATCTAAAGTACGGATATTGATCACTGCACTCTTTTTATCAACAGTTACAGATAATTTCTCACCTCGTACAATTTTGCTGACAGAGTCATCTCCAAACATTTCGGCCAGCATTTCCATTAAACACTCAGTAAAATGCATTTTATCAATTTTTAATGAAGGTGGCAGAGTTTTAGCAGTTAATTCTGATTTTTCAGCTTTAAGAATAGCCGCAACAATAGCATCTGCATACATATCATTAACTGGACTGGCTGTCCATTCTAAAACAACAGCTTTTGTTTCTTGGAAAATTGTTATAGCATCAAAAACTTGCAATATTAACTTTCCACCGAATTTCTTATAATCAGGTATAAGTTTGGCATCTCCTGATACTTGATTGAGATAGAAATGTAAGACAGTCAAGCTACCAGAAAAAGGTACACTTAAACGCTGACTTATTCTTGTTTTAACCATATCAGTATATTTTGAAAGATCAGAAGGAGCTAAAAGATGATAGCTAAAGTTTCTTTTCACGAGAACCCCAGACAAAATACGTTTTGCTTCTGGAGGTTGGACAGCTAAGGATCCCATTACTTTAGCAGTTTTTTCACCTCGGAAATACAATTCTACACCTTGAGCATTTCTTGGATTATAAACCTCAATATTAACATCTGGATCATCCTCATATTCACGAATAATAGCTGCTTTTAGCCTTCCCATTTCATTTTGTTCACCATGCACAAGAACTATATGAGGAGGTTTCAGAATTCTTATAAATTCACTAGTTTGTTGATAATCTGTATGAGCGGAGAAAGAAATATAATCAACGGACATTTTAAGAGGTAGTTTCTGTCCAGTCATTGTAGCAATTTCTTCAGGTTCTGATAATATATGTTTAGCAAGAGTACCTTCCACACAGTAACCAGCAATAATGACTCCATTTTTAGGATCGGTACACCAGCTTTCAAACAATTCTCGTGACAAACCACTCTGCATCATTCCAGGGCTAGCCATCACTACGCATGGTCCAACATCTTCAAAATGATCGATGCTTTTCAAATTTGATATATGCTTAAACACAAACGGATTATTAATCGCAATCTGACGACGAATTTTTTCATTCATTGCATTTATGTATGTTTGATAAACAGCCATGCACTTTTTTGCTAATGATGATGCATAATATATGGGGATGTCGTGAAGTTCTGGATGATTAGACCAATATTCATCTAAGATAAGCAATAATTCTTGAGCACGTCCTAGCGCAAATACAGGAATGAGACACCTACCACCTCGATTAACAATATCATGCACAAGACCAGTAAACCGAGCCTCTCTCTCATCTCGCTTTTCATGTATGTGTGTACCATAAGTAGATTCTATTATAAGTATATCAGGTTGAAGATTTGGTATTTCGGCTGCCATTAAATGACGATCCTCTTGTCGTGAAAAATCTCCAGTATATAAAACTTTAACACCAGCAATTTCTATCATAAACATAGCTGCACCAAGCACATGACCAGCATTATAACACCAAAATCTAACACCATTAACTTCTTTCTCCACATGAAAATCAATTGTTTCGATTTTTTCCATGCTAGTTTCTAGATCAGATTCGCTATATAACATTTGTTCTGTGCCAATGTTGCTAACTTTAATGTAATCCGCTAACAACCAACGATAAATTGCCTTCGTGGCGTGTGTCATGAAGCACCTTCCTTTAAACGATGTCTTTAGTAAAAACCATGGTAATGCACCACAGTGATCTAAATGAAAATGACTGACAAGGAGTAAATCTATTTCATTAGCATCGATGTTATCAATAAATGGTAGGGCTTGAATTCCGGCTAAACCAGGATGTATACCACAGTCGAGCATTATCTTTTTACCTTTGAATTCTAGAATAATACATGATCGACCGACTTCCTGGCCAGCTCCAAGTGGTTTAATTACCAATAAATCAGTTTCTTCAGGTGGAATAGATATATCGAGCTTCTTTTTAGCCGCCATTGTTTACGTTACAATGTGAACAAAAATATTGCTGCCAAATTGATTAGTGGAAAACGACAAACCAGTGTGGTTGGTTGGTTGGGGGAATATACGTCTAAAAAGTTTTTGCAAGAGGATTTGATAGACAGTTAAATTACGAAGTATTAACGCTCATGAATTACTAAACTAGTTTTATTAATTTAAAAATGAGCAATTAATCTTCAAATTCCTATTTATTTTAGATATAATAATTTTTGAATAATAAACATGAATTTTTAAATTGCTAAACAAAGCGTAAAACCGACAGAGTGAAAAGCGATGTCATCGATGACTCAGTTTAGCAATGTAAAAATTCATGTTTATTATTCATTGGTTTCGGGCGAATTTCACTCTTGGAAATTAATGTAAAAATTTATTTATAATATTTTTTTTTCAAAAACAACAGCAGGTATACAACTAAGGGGCTGTTCAGAACAGAAGATCAGGCGGCGCGCGGGCGATGGAGATTAAAATATCGAGTGGGTCTATACTGTGAATGAAATTGAAAGGCCTGCGTTCGTTATCATTGATTTGGACATCCAAATCAATTATAATGATCACGGTCCTTCATTTGACTAATTAGCGTATTTTAATGATATTTTGTTAAATTAAGAAGTGAACTTGGTGGCCGAATGGTTAGAGCACTGCTCTTGATTCTGGAGGTTGCGGGTTCGATCCCCCAAAATTTCTGTTTGATTTTTCTGTTTTTTTTTTCCATTTAAAAATGTTTAATCGGTTGCTTTGTATTTTTCATGATTAATGGAATATATTTTATAAAAGCAAAATTTGATATTATTAACAATTACTTATTTAATTAAATACGACAAATTCAGCTATTTTACGATTAAAATTTTACATTACAGTGTCTTTTAATATTTAAACATTATTATTATTATTATTTTCTTTTTAGCAAATGTAAAATAAGAAATGAAAATATAGTCAATTTGCACGAATTTCTCCATGTTTTTATAATGAGTACTTCAACAGTGAATTTTTAGTACGAATAGAATGCAAAGCATATTTTACAATGTAAAAAATATTATAAAAATAAAATGTAAAATATTACATTATTTAAACTAGAAATATCAGTACCTATTTTTGTAAAGAGGTAAAATACATGTGGTTTACCTTCTAGTTTCGTAATGAATATAAATAAAATATAGTTAGAATGTTTATAAATTTTCTACTGAATGTACAAGTATTTTAGCATTTGTTTCTCGTGTTTTATGATGTTTATTGCAATATAATAAATAATGCAATTTACATCGAAAAATGAATTTCAAGAAAAATAAATTTTTAGAAATTAATAATTATGTTTCAACAAGGTTGTTATCGAAAAATATATTTTAATAAAATGTTTAAAAGCTTTTTTATCAAATTTTAACAAAGATTTTATTTTACTATTATAAATAAAGAAAGAAATCTTTTAACATATGTTAAAAGATTTATCGTAAATCAAGGTCGTGATACCAACATATGTTGGTATCACGACCTTGATTTATTAACATTCTATTTATCCCAAAAAATATAAAGCAAATGATAAATAATTTTTAAATTAATAAAAATAGGTGAAGAAAATCGGAAATAAACGGCGAGCATTCACTTTGTATCCATACTTTTCAGGTTCATCTGTGTAGGACAACCCAAACGTCAGTAAAGTACATAACAATTTTTGGTACTTTTCGGTTAGCCGGGCGCCAGTGAAAAAAATAAATAAATATATATCTACATATATGTTTGTGTATATATGTATGTATATATATATATATATGTGTCTGTGTATATATTTATATTTGTTTCACTGGTGCCCGGTTAACCAAAAAGTACCTTTTTTTTTTTAGAGTTTACATTAATTTTATTGAAACCACCGTGTTTCAGGAATTCGGTGATCCGAACGTCCTCTCCCTTGTTAGTTAAAGGTGCACTGGTTATAGAAAATTTAACTTTATAATATTATATGCATTGTTTTGTACAATATATATATTTATGTAACTGCTATCAACTAAACTAATATATCAGTTTTAGTAGGTGCTGTAGTTTAAGAGACATATAAGTTGACAGCAGTTATGTAACTATATGATGTATATATATATATATATATATATATATATATATATACACACATCATACTTTCGTATTCTATTATTTTTATGTTGGATCAAAGGCTTAAAAAATCAGTTTAGAATGTTAAAAATTTTAAATTTTTCAGATATCCGATCATGTTGCTACAGCTGTATCAATCAACCTACCAAACCAAGTAGGACACAAAAAAGCCCAATCACGTGATCAAATCGCCCACAGAACTTCCGTGAGTCACCCGCGCGCAGCGCGCGCTAAAAATTTGCAGGTTATGAACGCGGATCGGGCTATCTGATCACGTGATGCTTCTCATGAATGTTTCAGGGGTTTATTATGATGAAATAAAAATAGATATTCCTATTATAAGATCCATTTTTTTTGGAGGATAAAGATGTGTAGTCGCTAGTTTCACCTAATCCGAGCCACAGAAGCTTAAAATAATTGAAATAATTAAATTATTTCAATATATTAAATTATTTAAATTTCCGATAAGACCTACTCCATAACCCTTCTCTCCATCGCGCGCGCGCCGCGCGATCTTCTTTCCTGAACACAACCTAACTTTTTGTATTTAATGTAATGGACGAAAACTAGCGCCATCTTTTGTTTAGTTTATGAAATTTTAATTGTGTACTGCTGTGCTGTTTGTAATTTATAATTATAATTATAAGGTATATGTATCAATAGCAAGCCACTTAAGAACAATTACTTATTTAATCATCATTAAAATATTTGGGAGCTTCAAAAGATATATATTGTTTTATTCTAGTCCTAAACTTATTCCTTGGAAAAAAATAAAAATATTACACTCGTCTATGCTTCAGTTGTGGGCAAAATAAATTTCTGATGCACCCATAATGGACCTGTGGATGTTCCTTACCACATTTTACGACAAATGCGGATATTTTAAGTTTGACTAATTCCTTTCTCATATGTTAAAAATAATAATTTTTGTGTTGTCATAACAAGAAGTTAAATTGAAATGCAATAAAAGTAATCACGAGACGTGGAGGCTACATTACTCCCTCCTCATTAACATAGTTACGATACAAATATAATATGAAATAAAGTAAAAATATATACAATTAACCTATGTTATATACAAAATGCAATGAGAACATAACTCAAATAGACATATCTCTATTCTATAAATAAATGAGTTAATGCTGCTTCCGCAATTTAATTAATTATTTTTCAATTTCTTAGCTCATAAAAAAAAAGAACTATTACATTTAAAAATATGAAATTTGGTAGTTTTATAGAGAAATGTGTTTTCAGTACAGCTCATTACTGATATACTGTCTAATAGATTATTCGAAAACATATCGTTCAGGCTCCTTATTAGTCAGACCGCAAATCTCCCTTTCTAATCTTAAACCTTATTGGGTTTAGAATGCATAGGTATTTTTCGAATTTCACCTCGGAAATTTAAAATGTTTACTTTCTTTTTTCTGCATACTCTTCTTGAAAAATGTTTCGTTCTTTTTTATTTGACAAAATATTTATAAAATATATACTTCATTTTATATTTTAAGTTTGAAATAGATGTGAAGCAGACGAGTTTTAAATAAGATTTTAACATTTAAAATATAACTAACTGTGTGTTTTAGAAATATTTTGGGGAATGAAAAAGGACAAAACATCCTTTAAAAAGAGCACCCAGAAAAAAGAAGGTAAACATTTTAATTTTCCGTGCAGAAATTGGAAAAATACGGATTGATTCCAATCCCATGGGTTTAACATTAGTAGGAGATTTCTAGCTTTAAATCTTTTGCTTAAAATTTTAACCTATATTTCCATATTCATATACTTTAGATATGATGCCTTTGAAAAATAAATAAATAAATAATGATACTGAAAACTAGAAATTATTCAAAATCCATGCAGTCATTCTGCAAATTCATGATTATACATTAATGGAGGGAAATATATATATTTTTTCATCTCTTATGTTCATTTAAATAACGTAAATTATGATAATAAATTATTTAATAAAGCAACAGTAAAACAACTGCAATAAATAATAGTATTACTCATTAAATATTTTAAATTTAAAATGAATTTAATTAAATAGTTCTCTCGATTATTAGTTGCAATATTAATGTTTAGTAATATATAATAATTATATTATGGTGTCGCAGGATAGTTTGACTATGGTAGTTATAGAAATTTGTAATATTTCTATAGTAATACTTAGAAGGGATTAACAATAGAAATAAAAATAAGGGAAATTTCTGTTTTTTATGTTAAAAGATAGATGACGCCACCAAACGTAAAACTAAAGATTGGTATGAAAATCCCATCGAACAAGGAAGTACGAAAAAGTATTTTTCTTCCAATGGAAAATCCTGTTCACCAGGCAGTAATATCTAAAAGTGCTTTTTCTTTTTTTTTTTCCCAATCGACTTTCTATGCGATTTCCACCACAGCTAAATTTTAATATACTAAGTGGTGTATAAAATCTATACTTCATATACAGGGCGGCCCTGTATAGGGACCCAGTGGCGCAGCCAGAATTCGGTTCTAGGGGGGGGGGGGGGGTTTGAGTTTCTGATAAAGGTGGTCGCCGGTTATATGATTCACCGGTTAATGGAATCAGTCTTTTAAATGAATCACCGGTTAATGGAATCAGTCTTTTAAATGAATCACCGGTTAATGGAATCAGTCTTTTAAATGAATGAAATCATAATGCTTATCTCTGCAATTACGTTGGTTACGGTTCGTTTAAACAGCGTTTACAATATTAGAGTGACAAACTATAAAATGCACCAATGAAATAACACAAAAATTGATTAGATTTATAAAGTATTTAAACATTATGAGGAGAAAACTTTAAGATGGAAGAGCACAGTACAGCAAATAATTTTTTACATAGAAAATAACAGATTTGCAATCCATTTGTTCAATCAAAAATCCACAAGGTTTCATGAGAATCACGAATTCTTATTCCTAAATTTAATAATAAAGAAGCAATTTTAACAAAATTTTCAATAGACTTACTTACTTTGCTTTTTTCCAAATGTGACAACTCAATTAAGGTAATCGATGTTTTGGAATGTAGTTGATATTAAACACGGTAATGTAGACTAAATTACTGTGCCCTTACAGTACTTTACATGACATCGAATTTCGCATTATCTAATGTAAATCTGATGAAAATTTTGTTAAAATATATTTATTATTGTTAAAGTTCTCTAAAAATATCCGAGTTTGAATTGTAGTCGTATCTATACTAATATTATAAAACAGCAACATTTGTTCTTTTTGCAGGGGTTAATTCTGGAACTACAGAACAGATTTAAAAAGAAATTGGTCAATTGGTCATATGTGAGTTTTATTCGCGTACAAAGGGTTCCACACAAAATATCAGAACTGTTCAAAGGCAATATTCTCACATGACATAGTCACATACCTAAAACAATATTACATGCCAGAATTTAATTTTATTGGTATTGGAATGAAAAACAATGAATATATCTCCCTCTAAAACAAAGACCTTGTACAAAGTTTAAATTTGGCAGAGAACAAATCACGCTTCGGAAGAAGTCCCTGAGTTTCACACGAAAAGTTACTTGTCAATCATATTTGTCGTAATAGTAGACAATTTTAAAGCATTTAAAAAAAGTATGCTGAACAACGCGAAACTTTCCGATTCATTTTCAAAAATGAAAACCTATCGAGGTATGATAATTCAAGTGATTTGTTAACGAGAAGATTTTTCATTATAAATGAATTATATATTGAATTATAAGCGATTGTTGTCTCAAAATTACTTAATGTCTTAGAATTATTCTATGAATTATTTTTCAATATTTTCCCTCAATAATTGAATTTATTTGGTATGAAAAATGTTGACTATCATGATTCGTCTTACCTAAAGCAAAGATCTTGTTACAAAGTTTAAGCTTAGCATTGTGTCAAGCGCGCTTCAAAAGTAGGTCGCAAAGTAGCAACACAGTTTTGATCCCTGCCGTTGTTTTCTAGATGGGTTTTAATTAATATCTCAGCAAACAAACATATATTTTCGAAAATCATTACCAACAATCCTTAGATGATTCTGCGTCGATAACCCTTAACTCCCCGCTGAGCGCCAGAAGAATAAGACACATGAGTGATCTTTTAATAGTTCCGTTTTTACTTTTTAAGTATGGAACCTTAATAATGGTGTCAAAATTCTGTTAACCATCTCCTCTCTAACATAGGCTATATTTTTATACATCAATTTCCAAACACTTTTTTTCGGTACATCACGTTCCAAATGGGTGCAAGAACAAAAAAAAAAATTCTAAAATTGCACTTTCTATGATATTGTTGATTCTAGAAATTTGAAATTTGGACTAGCGGTTACTTTAAAAAGATGTAAATGCTCACTAAAAATGGTTTCTATAAAGTTCGAAATTTAAAAAGGGAAAAGGAGCAGGAAACGTTCTAAATTAAAATTTATTTGTACAATTAGGGCTAGAAACATGAAATTTGGCATTGTTGTTACTTTAGAGACTTATATAGACCAAGAACAGTTTGCAGTAGCAGAAAAAAAAAAGTTCTAAAATTGGGCCATTCCATTGTGACGGGTGTGACATCCAGGCAAAATTTTAAGAGTTTATAACTATATTTTGGGAAATAAATTAGTTAATAAATCCCTGAAAAGTATTTTAATTATATTTTTCCATGCATATGCTTGGATAATTGAGTAAATATATAACTTCAATAGCTCTCAATATTTAGAAAACAAAAATTTAAAACTTGTGACGGGTGTGACTCTCTCGGGACAAGAGTTTTTACTTGCATACACATTTGTTAAAATTCCTGTGAATATTTAACTGTTTTATTATTAAAACAATTTTTTTCTAATGAAAGAGATTCAAATAAAACTTTGTAATTTTCATAATAAATTTTAATTATTTTAATGTATAAGAATTTTTTTCCTGCTGTGACGGGCGTGACAAAGAAGTGACGGGTGTGACATTGTGCAAAGTGTACAATTTGAAAGTTGTTTACCAAAAAAATACAGTGATCAGTATAGACAGTAAACTGAACAATAGTAAATCTACAAAAGAAATTTAATAAAACTAACATATTTATGCAGCATGATCACTGATATATCACAAATAATTAATTTCCTTTCATTAGGAGTTCTTGAGTATGTATTATCAATCTTTTCACGCGTCTATGCAACAACTAACTGAATAACACTGCTAACATAGTTTAAAAATGCAATACTCAGGAAAAGTCTGAACAATTTATTTATTTTTTCGCATAGCAACATTAAGAATTAAAAAGCATTAGCAAAACCATTCAGAAAAAATGTTTCAGCCAAAGATAAAAATCCTTATTATGCCCCCCCCCCCCCCAAAAAAAAAAAAAAAAAAAAAAATGTTCATATTAACTTCTAGAAACGAATTCAAAGACTATACAAAACAGACAAGCATGTATTTCCTGTTGTGAATAAGTAATTTGCGGTTAAAACACAAGTTGTGGTTTAAACTTTATACCAGCTTCAAGTTTAGTACGAAGTTTGAATAATCGAGAAATGTATTTTGAGTATTTTCAAAATACAAAACACATGGAAAAATCATTTCAAAATACATTATCAAAATACTTTAGTTTTATCTGTTTAAAATACAAAATACAAATGTATTTTGAAAATGTATTTCAAATACATGTATTTTCGATACTGCCCAGCTCTTCTTGACAAAGTGACGCAGTCCAAATAACCAGTTTTGACTTTGACTTAACCGATGCTTGTAATATGCTCTTTCACAGTTTTAAGTAGAATTTTCGCCGTTTAATTGAATCACATTTTTGAATAGAATTTGATTTAACAAAGCGGCGGATTCCGCCAAGGCGGAAAGGCCAAAAAATTTAATTTTAACTTTAGTTTTGATTCATATAAACGGCAATTATAGTAATTTTTTTTAGCTCTGGGGGGGGGGGGGGGGGGTTTAACCCCCAAACCCCCCCCCCTTGGCTGCGCCACTGTAGGGACCATACAAAAATATTCAACTACATTACCATCTATGGGAGATTATTTCCTGAAATGCATTTTCCATCTAAACTAAATTTTACTATATTATAGTTAAGTTCTATGTATATAGTCAATAGTTCATAGTTTCTATACATTGATGAACAAAAATCCAAATAGGTAGTTGTTCTGTACTGTACAATTCTTTGAAGTTGCATAGGTTTTTAAACTGAAAAAAAAAAAAAAAAGTTTTAATACAAAGTGCTAGAAGTGTATCCCCCCCCCCCCATACGTAAAAGTAACTTTACAGGCGTCTGTGCTTGTGAATAATGAATTTAACCTATATAAAAGTCGATCTTTTTTTTTCTTTTTTAAGGACTTTGGCGACAATATTTCTGCGACTTTGATGGCGATTTGGTGATGTATGATGATAAATTTTGGCACAAAATGCTTATTTATAATATCCTAAAAATGAAGATTTTATGACACAATGGAGCAATGTAGAACTATGTAGCATAGTCGAAATTATTTGTGATATATAATGCAAATAAAATGTAGCAGTAACAAAGTAATACATGAATACTTTTGTATATTCTGATAATGTTGGAAAGTATTTCGAACGTAACGAACTATGTAGCATAGTCGAAATTATCTATGATATATAATGCAAATAAAATGTAGCAGTAACAAAGTAATACATGAATACTTTTGTATATTCTGATAATGTTGGAAAGTATTTCATAATCTAACCGTTTAGCATGATTTTTTCATTTGAATTTGATAATTATAGCTTTAATAATTTATTCTTTGTTTTTCATACTGGTACCCATTTATTTGAGAAATAAATGAAATCACTAACATATTTAAGGAGTTCGAAAGGGATTGGAGAAAAATAATTCGGATTAGATTCTTTGATCATTGGGGTTACAAGCAAAATTTTACAACTGCGTAAAATTAGTTAAAAAAATTGTTGGATTTAAAGCCCCCTCAGAGTGATTCAATGTGAATCCAGAAAAACTATCAGAGAAATTTGGAAAAAAAATCTACTGTTGTTGACTTCTTTTAATAAATCTATCTTTTTTTTTTTTTTTTTTTTTTTTTTTTTTAAATTTTGCCCAAAGTTAACCGTCTTCGAGGTCTTGCTTAAATCGTGAATACGCACGTGTTTTTTGCTCTCAATCTGCAGCCCTTTTACCACTAAATATCAATATTTCAGCATGAAAATTATACACAGGGTTGGGAAACATTTATTACTCATAAAAATTTCGAAGAGTTAGGACTATAAGAATTATTTTCTTTTTAAGTTTAAATGTATTCAATAGTAGTCAATGGTTAAACAAACAACAACAAACAAAAAAATAAGAAGAAAAAGAAAGAAAGAAAAAAAAGAACGTTTTTTCAAAGCATAGATTTTACATAGATTTTTGTTTAAAAATATAAAATTGTTCAACACTCATTTTAGATATGTTTAAGGCTATAATCAAGGGCCTGGGCAAAGCCGAACTGGTCAGCTAATAAAGAAAGAACAAATTAAAGAATTGATACTACTTATTACATTTTGTTATTTGTATTGAAGTGAATGTTTTTACATGTATCATTTGAATTAATTATACATTTTAATCGCCATCATTATTTTCTTCGATAACCACAGCTTCGACAAACTTTCTCCGTTTCAAACATTAAAAAAAATATTTTCGACTGACATAAAAAGTGGGATAGATACCGTCCATACAATAAATAATATCGACAAAATGTGAACAGCATCCTTCTGTGCATTCGCAACTGTAACGGCGAATACTATTATGATCGGGGTTTGAGGATAGTAACCAATATACGATAAACTTTGCTGTTTATGTGTCTTGATTTTACTTCTGCTTTTAGTATATTAAATGTTGGTTTACGTATTGTATAGAAATGTTGTTTCTTTGGGCTAAAATGTACGTGATTTTTACGTTTTTTTTTTTCCCATACAAAGAAAAGGGTACACTTTCGGACTTTTTACATTATATATTTATTGATATTTCACTTTTATATTTAAATTTTTGTGTGTAAAAAAAGAAAAATTAATACTACACCTTGTTCGGTGGGCAATACCTGCAGATGCTCTTCGTGAACCTCTAATCGGTCAACCGCTTTTCGCCGGTTACAAGCATCTGAAACAAATTTGGTCGCCAAATTATGAAAGGGCATTAAAATCTCTGGAGCGTATATAGCAACATTTAGGTTAAAGTTGATTTTGATAAAATGGCGGTCATTTGAACAAAAAGGGTATTTTTTTTTAAACCTTTTGCGAGCTTGAAAAAATAATTAATCAGTTGAAAATTATACTTTTCGATGGTATAAGCTCCAGCAAAAACGACTACCTTTCTTAACAAAAGAGAGAGAGAGAAAAAGAGAGAAGAAGAAGAAGAAGGAAATTAATTGAATAGTTCTCGAGAAAAATGGTCGCCCATTTTGAAAAACATGGTTACGAGAAAGCAAGTTTAAAGTTTAAGAAAGTGCAAAAAAGATTGTAAGGAATTGGAATATCACGAAACCTCTTCAGGGCAACAATCTACACACTTAAGGGCTGTAAAAAAATGCAAATAAAAGGGGAAAAAATTTAAATTTTGACCTCTTCAAAGGAAATTACCAGTTTTAAACTTTCTGAAAATTGATTTTTCTCCCCTATTTTTGAAATGAACTTATGCAATTGTGAATCAAACTGTGTACTTTAATTGATTTTGAACTTTGCATACGCCTTTTTCAAAATCGTGTTTTTGTTATCTCTGCACTCTATAAAAATAATTAATTTGCAGGTGGACAATTTTTTGACCCACTGGCCACTGGGTATGTATAAAATGATTATGCCTGCAATCCCTATCCCTACTCCCCTATTTTGTCAATTAAACGACGCAAATTTTATTTGTTGTGATTTATTTGTTGAATGTGTTTTTAACTGTGATGTTTATTAAGATTTAAACGCATAACTTTCTGAGGAATAAAATATTTTTAGATAATCAAATAAAACTAGAGATAAGTTTATATCTAATGTAGTATTTAACAAAAACTAAAAATTGAAACTAAAACTTAGTTTTTGTGGCTGTAAAAAGTTACGCGCAACAATTAGATTGAAACGAAAGAAAAAGAAATCAATATACATTGAATATTTTCAATAAAATATTTATTTATTGATATTAAAATAAATAATGAAATATATTAATCAGACTATAAATAATTTATTCTAAAGAGTTTAATCGAAGAAATCTGAAGATAACTGCATGGCACATGAAATATAGGATAAAATTTTTTTTAATTTGGATGTTGTAAAACTCGTTTGCATTTCAGTATTTTTAATTTTTTTTTTTTCAATTTTCGTACTTTTTCAATTTCGATTGTAATTTTTTTAGTTTCGGAAGCGGTTTCGAAACTGTAAATGTTCTCAGAGAAGAAAAAAAAAATCGAAAAAATACGAAGATACACGATTAGACATCGACCTCAGATAGCCTATGCAAAATAATAATAATAAATAAATAAATAAAATAAAATATAACATTTGATTTAAGGTTGTTTTCAAATTTAAACTGGCTACTTTCTCATACAATTTTTAAATCATTATGTTTCGCAAAAGCATGAAATTGGTAGATGCTCTTACTCAGAAATTTTGCAACAGAACTGTATTTTCCATTTTTCAGAAAATACTGACAAAGTTGGCGTTTTGAACAGAATTTTCGGATGTGACAGTGTGTGTGGGGGGGGGGGGGGGATGTCGTCAGACAACAATCGCTTATAACTCAAGATGTAATTAATTGATCGAAAAGTGAAAACGCACACACACACAAAAAGAAAAAAAAACCTGTTTGATTACAAATTACTTCAATAATCATGCTCATGCCTGGAATTGTCATGCTTTTGAGTTTAAAAATGAGCCAGAAAGTTTCGCGTTGTTGAGCGGGGAATTTTTTATTTATTTATTTATTTTTTTTAATTTTATTATTATTTTTTTTTTTTTAGAACCACCTTAAAAATATTGACATGGTTTGACATTAGCTTGCGAATGTTTTCGCGTTGCTAGCGTAAATTCTTAAATGTAAGTTAATGATTTGGATTTGAAAGTTTCTTGTATATTTCTTGGATACATTTATTTAATATTTTTTGAAATTGCTAGTCAATATCACTTTTCATTTCAAAAGAACTTTCTTCGTCTTCGTGTGCACTCAGGCGTAAACGAAGGAAAAAGAAATCAAGCAAGAGAAGTGGACAAAGCTATTGTGTCTTTTAATATTTACACCTGTGTGACGTGGCTTTGGAATGTTATAGCTGCAGTGAAATATTTCGTCATTTCTTAGTCATCCTATATGACATTCAAATGAACTGGAAAACTTTAAGAATCTGAAAACCTTTCAGAAATACACCTGTTTATTTTACCGTTTTCATAGAAATACTTTAAGAATGACATGAGTTTAACATAAGATTCATGATTCGAACGTCATACAAAGAAAAAAAATTCGTATTTTAATTCATAGGGGGTAAAAACTGTAAAAATTTCTTCCTTTTTTTTTTTTTTTTCAATGATTTAATTAACACATACACTAAATAAAAAAAGGAAAAATACGTAAAACTGACAGTTGGTAAAATTCCAAGTGGTATTTATCAATCTTAAAAGTCTACCTTAAGTAGCGAAGCAGAAATAAACAAGAACGAAAAAGCATGCATTATGAAACACTTTCCAACCAAAGCCGTAACTAGATGGGGGCAGTAGGGGCTAAGCCCCCCCCCCCTTACCAACTTCTTGAGCTCCCTCTAGACTTTGTAATCTTTTAATAATAAATAGCATATATTACATTTTAAAATTTTTATATTTTGTAATCAAAGGTTTATGACAAGTGGACTTGCATTCTACTTCTGCCTATATTTATTTATCATCATCTGTATTATTTATTTATCATTAAAGTCGAAGAAAAAGGATCAGGCGTCAATTGGCTCCACCAGAAAAAATTCAAAGCTCCACCTAACTTTGCCGATTGGTTACAAGCCTGTTTACAACACTATCGGAATATTATTAAAAATTTTCACTTTTTTTTTTCATGCAATGAAATGAGATATCTAAATAAACAATTTAAAAAACACATAACCCAGCCAAAATCCATTATCAGCGATTGCTGCCCAATGTGTAATGTGTGCGAATTCTTCCGTGTATCCCTGTATATGATCTCCACACCTCGTAATAGACTAAAAATTTGTTAAGTTTAAAAAATGCACACTATACAACATTTGGATAAGACCCTTCCAGCAGTTATCACTCATAATCAGTTCTCTAACCGAATTCTTTTTAAGTGACTCTGTAAATAAACGATAAATTATACGCACCTAATCTATAGAAAACATGTTGTAGTGCACATCAGTAATGCATATCAGTATGTTTGAAATAGCGTAATTAACCAAACTAACGTAACAAAAACGGAACTATTTCAAACATAATGTTTGAAATAGCATAACATCATTAAAATACCACTACAAACGATTTTTCCCCATACATCATAATGTACTGGAATTCTGTTGCGCATCCCTGTAAACGAACTATAAATGCTACTTATTCTATACTCCATAGAAAGCATATTATAGTCCATCTCCGTGATTCATATTAATTTCATAATGTTTGAAGTATTGGACATTATTAAAATGCGCCGCAAACGATTTTTCCCATAGACTCTAATGCACAACGGAATTTTTTGTGTGCCCCTGTAAACAAACTATAAATGCTACCCACTTCATTTGTAATAACGATCATGCCTCAATAACATAGCAATCCGAGTATATTTATGAGACTTAAAGTATGGCAGAGATCTACAAGGGATCGAGGCCTGTAACCCGCCACGGCAAAATATAGACAAACTTTCAAACGGGCTGGGCCGACAAAAAAATTAAACGGGCCAGTCCAGTCGGGTTGATAAAAAAAACTAAGCGGGACAACAGGCCCAATATAACCAATTAAAAATGGTCGAACTAAGCCAACACAATACGAACAATTTTTAGTAAACCTAGTTGGAACGAGAATAAGTATAAATCCTACACGAGCCGATGCTAGTTTGACAAAATTATTTCAGAAATTTAACATGTCCAGCGTAGAGACGGACAATTCGTGTCTGAGCAACACCTATTTGTACAGTATCAAGTAGGTGTTGGTCTGAGCCCCCCCTCTATGTAGCATAGTCCCCCCACCCTCATCGTGTCTGCTATTCTGTATTTTATGGCTTGCGGACAGATAGTGTGAAATATACTTTAACATTTTCGCATAAATATGTATGCAGTATTCTTTAAAATAATCTTAATTGTATGTCAAGAAAAATCCGAATTTTCTGTAGAAATCGAGCCGGACCGAACCGTGAGCTGCGAAAATATAAACAGGCCGGACTGAGCACAGACCGAACTTTTAGCTTTCACACAGGGCCGGGCCAAGATACCTTTGAATCAGGCCGTGTCCGGGCCCGGAGCTGGAAATTTCGGCTTGTGAAAACCTCTAGAGCACGGACAGAAAAATAAAAGGGAAAATGTTAGAAATGCGATATTGTGAAAATTCAATAAATCTGAGCGATCCAATATATAGGACGATGGTAGAATATGGGTTAAGTATTTTTATGAATAAGATTTCCCGCTCTCTTTGACATTAGTGATGAAAGAAGTCACCACACCATTCATAATCCTTCTTGTTATTATTACCTAGTCTTAATATAACTTTCTCCAAAGCAGACATTCGAAAAAAGTAAAACAAAACAGCTCTCTAGTGTCCAGAGGGAATTTGTGACGTCACAGATGACTACAACCGGTTGCGAATAAATTGCGTTTGTGTAATGAAAGTTTTTCTGCATAGGGAGAGCGTGTGATGACGTATTTAGCGTGGTTATCAGAACATCAATTTCCCTATTAATCGCCGTATTTTATGCATTGGTGTTTTGATACGCATACTAGCTTCGAGAGGTTACTTTGAGCATAAAAAAATGACTTATAAGTAAATATGTTTCATGTTTCAAATGAAACGCTTGAAAATACGTAACAATTTGTTATCTATTCTATCTATACTAATCTATACTAATAAAAGAAAGTTTCGCTCTGTGTGTGTGTGTGTGTGTGTCTGTTGGCGATGGCTAGAGAAATCTAGCCCACCTAGAAGGCTGGAAATTTAGGTGTGGATAGTCCAAGGTCTGACCATGTGCACCTGAGCCTCAGAATTTTAATATTTTGATAGTTAGCCTAGATATTAATTATATTCTCATTAACCATCGCTTCTAAAATATCATCTTTTAAATCAAAATGGCGAAAGAAACGGACAGGTGCATTGGATTTGCGACCGGAAATGAACGACTTCGAAATTATTTAACTAATTAGCGAATTTTAAGAAAACTAATTGAGATATCAAATTGAAAATTTCTGAGCATATGTAAAAAAATATTCTGTATCTGACTATGTGATTTTTGAAAAAATCGGTTGGTAATTTTTTTTAATTTACACAAAAAACTGCCAAAAATCTTTCGGCGCCAGTGAAAACGATCCGAAAAATTTTCAGACAGGGATCGGCTTTCATTAAAAACTGAATTACAAAGAGATCTGTTTCTCTGGCCGATCCCTCTCATTTAGTTTGCGAAAATGAAAGGAAATAATTGCCAAATTTTACTAATGAACAAATATTTAGGTAACTAATTAAGCTATAGATTTGAAATTGAGGTCGGGAAGGGTGTCATCTGCCGGCTATTTTAGCGTAGCGTCTTCGTTATGTTCTAATTGTCAGCAAAATGTAATTCTTTTTTTAATGATCGCGTTAATGTACGTGACGGTGGTTCTCTTGAACAAATTATTCATTATATTTGCGGGTATGGGGAGGGAGGGGTTAACGCTTTTCTCTGAGATTGTAATTATCTCGGGCCCGAGCAACGCCGGGCGGTTAGCTAGTCTATACTAATAAAAGAAAGTTTCGCTCTGTGTGTGTGTGTGTCTGTGTGTGTGTGTCTGTTGGCGATGGCCCACCTAGAAGTCTGGAAATTTACGTGTGGATAGTCCAAGATCTAACCATGTGCACCTGAGTCTCAGAATTTTAATATTTTGATAATTACTCTAGATATTAATTAGAATATCATTAAATATCGCATTGAAAATGCCATCTTTTAAATCAAAATGGCTAAAGAAAAGAACTGTTGTTGTGGATTTGGAAGCGGAAATGAACGAATTCGAAATTATTTTACTAATTAGCGAATTTTAAGAAAACTAATTAAGATATCAATTTGAAAATTTCTGAGCATATGTAAAAAAACATTCTGCATCCGTCTATGCAATATTTGAAAAATTCGGCCGGTAATTTTTCTTAATTTATGCAAAAAACTGCTAAAAATCTGCTGGTACCAGTGAAAAAAATCCGAGACAATTTCAGACAGGGATCTGCTTTCATTAAAAACTGAACTACAAAGAGATCTGTTTCTCTGGCCGATCCCCCATTTAGTTTGCGAAAATGAAAGGAAATAATTGCCAATTTTTACTAAAGAACAAAATTTAGATAACTAATTAAGCTATAGATTTGAAATTGAGGTCGGGAAGGGGTGTCATCTGCCGGCTATTTTAGCGTAGCGTCTTCGTTATGTTCTAATTGTCAGAAAAATGTAATTCTTTTTTTAATGATCGCGTTAATGTACGTGACGGTGGTTCTCTTGAACAAATTATTCATTATATTTGCGGGTATGGGGAGGGAGGGGTTAACGCTTTTCTCTGAGATTGTAATTATCTCGGGCCCGAGCAACGCCGGGCGGGTTAGCTAGTCTATACTAATAAAAGAAAGTTTCGCTCTGTGTGTGTGTGTGTCTGTGTGTGTGTGTGTCTGTTGGCGATGGCCCACCTAGAAGTCTGGAAATTTACGTGTGGATAGTCCAAGATCTGACCATGTGCACCTGAGTCTCAGAATTTTAATATTTTGATAATTACTCTAGATATTAATTAGAATATCATTAAATATCGCATTGAAAATGCCATCTTTTAAATCAAAATGGCTAAAGAAAAGAACTGTTGTTGTGGATTTGGAAGCGGAAATGAACGAATTCGAAATTATTTTACTAATTAGCGAATTTTAAGAAAACTAATTAAGATATCAATTTGAAAATTTCTGAGCATATGTAAAAAAACATTCTGCATCCGTCTATGCAATTTTTGAAAAATTCGGCCGGTAATTTTTCTTAATTTATGCAAAAAACTGCTAAAAATCTGCTGGTACCAGTGAAAAAAATCCGAGACAGTTTCAGACAGGGATCTGCTTTCATTAAAAACTGAACTACAAAGAGATCTGTTTCTCTGGCCGATCCCCCATTTAGTTTGCGAAAATGAAAGGAAATAATTGCCAATTTTTACTAAAGAACAAAATTTAGATAACTAATTAAGATATAGATCTGAAATTGAGGATGGGAAGTGTTGTCATCTGCCAGATATTTTAGCGTAACGTCTTCGTTATGTTCTATTTATCAGAAAAATGTAATTATTTTAAGGTGGTTTTCTTGAACACATTATTCGTTATATTTGAGGGTATGGGGAGGGAGGGGGTTAACGCCTTGCACTGAGATTGTTATTATCTCGGGCCCGGGCAACGCCGGGCGGATAGCTAGTATACTAATAAAATAAAGTTTCGGTCTGTGTGTGTGTCTGTTGGCGATGGCTAGCAAAATCTAGCCCAACTAGAAGTCTGGAAATTTAGGTGTGGATAGTCCAAGGTCTGACCATGTGCACCTGAGTCTTAGAATTTTAATATTTTGATAATTACTCTAGATATTAATTAGAATATCATTAAACATCGCATCGAAAATGGCATCTTTTAAATCAAAATAGCTAAAGAAAAGAACTGTTGTTATGGGTTTGCAAGCGGAAATGAACGAATTCGAAATTATTTTACTAATTAGCGAATTTTAAGAAAACTAATTAAGATATCAATTTGAAAATTTCTGTGCATATGTAAAAAAAATTCTGCATCTGTCTATGCCATTTTTGAAAAATTCGGCCGGTAATTTTTCTTAACCGTTTGAGTGCTGAAAATTTGGCCTATAATCCGCGGAACAAACAATTGTGTTTCAACCCAGAAATTTTATCTTATAAAATGTAACTCACTAGATCGCTGTAAATACTTCAACTGTTGAATAAAAATTAAATGATTTCAATTATTGAATAAAATTTCTGGGTTGAAACAAAATTTGTTTGATCCGCAAATACATTGCGGCGCTATCGCGCTTCATAGCACTCAAACGGTTAATTTATGCAAAAAACTGCTAAAAATCTGCTGGCGCCAGTGAAAAAAATCCGAGAAAGTTTCAGACAGGGATCTGCTTTCATTAAAAACTGAACTACAAAGAGATCTGTTTCTCTGGCCGATCGCTCCATTTAGTTTGCGAATTTTTACTAATGAACAAAAATTTAGATAACTAATTAAGATATAGATCTGAAATTGAGGATGGGAAGTGTTGTCATCTGTCGGCTATTTTAGCGTAGTGTCTTCGTTATGTTTTAATTATCAGAAAAATTTAATTATTTTTTTAATGATCGCGTTAATGTAGGTAAAGGGGGTTTTCTTGAACAAATTATTCGTTATATTTGCGGGTATGGGGAGGGAGGGGGTTAACGCCTTGCTCTGAGATTGTTATTATCTCGGGCCCGGACAACGCCGGGCGGGTAGCTAGTATTTTAATAAATATGCTCCAATGTTGATAAATTTTTTTTTAAAGAGTCGTTCATTAATTACGTCACACGCCAAGAGCGGATAAAGTGTAACACCGTGCACCAAGGGGAGGGGGGTGGGTTAATACAGGGCTATCTCAATATATTGTGTCTGCTTATATCAAGATGGCCTTGGTTAATATTGGGTCTAACGAAAAAGACAGGCTACCGCATTACGTTTTGCTTTTGGCTCCCTTCGGACCGCTAGGGTCACGTGATGCTCTTTTCGTGCACCTGCATTCTTGCTTTTCCTGCACCTGCGTCTCGAAAAGAGCATCATGTGACTCAAGAAGTCCAGAAAGAGACAAACATGTAACGCCTTGTCTTTTCCGTTAACCTTAAAGCTCCTGTTAACCTCGGTTAACATGTTTTGATGCCACGTCGAAAAATGAAAACCATTAGATATGCATTATTTTTAATCAGTATAGTAAAGTTTATTTTAAAAAAAATGTACTTTTATTCAGGTCGAAATTAAATATAGACAATTTCTAGACAATTTTCATTTACAAATTATCAAAGCAGTTTATTTATTTATTTAATGATTTATTGTACACTCGAAGTTATAAAGTCTCCGAATTTTCCTTGTTTTATTAAATGCATTTATTGAAATCTACAGGAATTTCTTATGGTAAGAATTTAACAATAAATTTATATTAAAAAATTTTTTTTACATTAAATGTTTTGCAATTTAGGAGTTCCAAACTTTAAATTTATATACTTCCTAAACTATTTGACAGAATGATTTCTAGTTTGGTATTCTAACTTAAAATTTACCGTAGAAAATGTATGATGTCGAAATTAGGTGTTAGTATTGAAACTTTTCAATTTTTGTACAATTTCTATATGTAGACGACCTCCTAAGCAAAATTTAAGCATAGCATTAAATAGTAGACGTTATTTATATTCGATTGGTACCAACCAATTTTTATATGATGATGTTGAAGTGGAAGAAGCTAGTAATTGATTTGTGGCAGTGTTAATCACCTTTTTTAAACCACTGTGCATTTATCTATACTAAGAAAATAAATATGTTTGTGTGCGAGTTTGTGCGCAATGGCTAGGGAAATCTACCGCACGTAGAGGCCTGCAAATTTGGTTCCGCATAAACATAGACAAAGACAACGTAGTTATGCATATTTATCCATTACACTTAAAGTTTTACGAGTTTCAAGAGTTATTTAATGTAATTTAATTTTGATACTCACTAGATAAAATAAATATAGTAATATAATATTAATATACATTGAATGATAATGATATAATAAAAACCTTTTTCTTTCAACTCTCTTCCCTTTCCTTTCATTATTTATTTATTTATTTTTGAAGAATTATTAAAAAATGTCTCAGTGAAGTTATTAAAAAAAAACTCCCAGATTTAATGTTTAATTTAACCTATGGCTAAAAACCTCCAAAAATAAATTAAAAACTAGAGTTCATAAAGTCAAAAAGAATGAAATATCGATTGCGTAAACGTTATTTTTTTTCATATTTTTCATAATGAAAGTGCATCATTATAAAATTAATCTTTTGTTTCTTTAAAGTTTCCTAGAATTTCCTTTCTGCTATACTTCATTACCCTAAAATACTTTTTTTTTCTTTAAATTCATGGTAGGCAAAAATTAAAAGCCTTGTTTTATATATATTATAAAAAAGTAATTTGCATATTTCTAATTAATTATTCACGGTTTAGAACTCAAGTGGAAGATCCCAGTTTGAGTTTATAGAAGGGTAAAAGAAATTAAATTTTCAATGAATAACAATTTCTAAAATTGAATAATAATGTTCGGCAGAAAGCTCTTCTCAAAATATCCAAAGTGGTTTTTAATAATTCCAAGAACGATGGTTCATTTATTGATTTCTGAGAGCGGTTGCCATAAGACTAACGAAATTAAATAATGGAAAACGGAAATTTTAAAAACAAAAGAATGCTTTAATACTTTCCGTTTCACTGAAGTATTTACATTGCGACGAGCAGACGATTTTTATTGTTATCATAATTAGATAACAGGAATAATCAGATGCTTGCTCGTTGATGTTTCATTATTTAATAAATATCGTTTATTAAATTAAAAGGCAAAATCATAAATATTTATCTAAAAGCCTCTTAATTGATTTTTGTAAACAATATCGAGTGCTCTTTTCGGAATAAGGGAATAAAAAATAACACATTTATGCTACGGTTGCTACAATGTATAGTAATTGTACGTGTATGTAAGAAAGTATTAGTATTATGATAAGAAGTAAACAAAAATCTGATTTAATATTATAAAAATAATTTTTAATAACAACGTGCTATTTTATTTTATTATAACAGTCTATCAGTTATTTTTATTTTACATCACTTATTATATCAACTTATCATTATATAAGTTAAAAGAACATGCTGATTTATGTGATATATACAGTGTCTCACAAAAGTGATGGGACACTTGTGCTTTATAAAAAGAAACTGCAATAAAATAAATAAACAAACATGTGCAAAAATTTTTTGGGTGTGTTTCATATTTAAAGTTAGTAACAATTATTACATAACATACATTTTGTCAAAATATTAAAATATTAATTTAGTAAAAATACAATTGTTCAGAACGGAGCAAAAAATGGCTCACATAAGTGATGGGACACTTACTTTTCCATCAAATATTTATCCACAAATTTTACTTTTTAAAAGGTTTTAATATTTTGTTGGATTTCCTTTTACTTTTAAAACATGATTTAATCTTTTTGGGATGGATTCGACTATTTTTTTTGTGATTTCTGGAGTGATTTTACCCCATTCTTCTTGAAGCACCGATTTTAGTTGTTGTTTTGAAGAAATGGTGTGTTTGCGAATTCTTGATTCCAATTCTTGCCAAATATTCTCTATGGGATTTAAGTCTGGAGATTGTGGTGGTGTTTTTATTATTTCAGGACAGTTATATAGCAGCCAGAGTCTAACGTTCAGAGCAGTGTGCTTGGGGTCATTGTCCTGGTAGAATTTAAAATCGTTATGAAGGTTCAATTTTCGTGCTGAAGATTTCAAATTTTGCTTTAAAATATCAATATACTTGTACTGATCCATTATACTGTCAATAAAAACAAAATTACCAACTCCAGCGGACGACATACACCCCCATACCATAACTCCTCCTCCACCATGTTTTACTGTTGGTACCAAGTTCTGTTTGCGAAGTTCTTCCCTGGGTTTTCTCCACACCAAGATTCTACCGTCAGAACCAAATATATTAAATTTACTCTCATCAGCAAATATAACTTTATTCCAGTAATCAGAATTCTTATTTATGTTGGATTTTGCGAAAGCTAGTCTGAGTTTTCTATTCTTTTCACTTACGAAGAATTTTTTCCTGGCTACTCTACCGTGATATCCAGCAGATCGAATTACCCTTCTAATAGTTTCAGGATTAACAATTATTCCATATAATGCTTGTAAATCAGCAGCAACTTTTGAAGCACTAATTCTTGGATTTTTTTTAATATTTCGAACGATAATTCGCTTTATTCCATTGGATAGCTTTGATGGTCAGCCAGGTCTTCTTTTATCCTGAATCATATGATTCTTTTTATATCGTTTAATGATATTGAAAACTGTTGAACGACTCAAGTTAACTGTTTCAGCAGTTTTTCTAATAGATTTTCCACGTTCAATATGCAAATTAATAACTAATTTTCGAATTTCAGGCGAAGTTTCTTTTCGTTTAGCATTCATGACTACACAGAGCTAAAAAACACAAAAATTCCAAAACAAACTGGAGAGAAATACTGCAGACGATTTTATAAATTATTGCCAATTGCTTTTAAGTAAAAATAAAACCCCAAAAAATATTTTTATTGCTTATTTCAGGCGATTTTTGTTGCATATATAATGGTGTCCCATCACTTATGTGAGCTATTTTTTGCTCCGTTCTAAACATTTGTATTTTTATTAAATTAATATTTTAATATTTTGACAAAATGTATGTTATGTAATAATCTTTACTAAATTTAAGTATGAAACACACCCACAAAAAAAATGTGTACATGTTTTTTTAATTTATTTGATTAGTTTCCTTTTGTAAAGCACAAGTGTCCCATCACTTATGTGAGACACTGTAGTTTCACCCAAGTCAGTGTCCCAAACCACCACTCTAACTGGCTGCCATTTTAAACTCAAGTTAATGAAATGCACATTTTAATGAAATACATTTCTTTTGAATCAGTTACATCCCTGGTGATTTGAAAGAAAAAAGTCCTTCCGGCCTGTACCGGGAGGAAAAAGTAGCTTTCCTATATCTTCGTTTTAAAATTTTAGCTAATGTTACTCGAAAACAGCAAGCTAAAATACAAAGAAACCATTTACAAAAGATTCGTTAATACTGAATTTGAATAAGAAATTCGCCAAATTATTGAGCAATAGCCAAATTGGCTTCATTTATGAGGACTTATTTTGGTCGCCAAATTTGGCGATATTTCGCCAAACGTCGCCAATTTTGGCGAGAATTTGGCGCTAACGGATATGAATATATAGTTTTATGCGTATGATTGGGAAAATTATTACAACAATGAAAGAAAATAATTTGCGAGTAATCGCGTTAATGTGCTGTTTTGTTTCAAAATGTCAGCCACCCTAGAATTTCAAACTGCTCTATCTCAGCCATTTTTTAAGATAGAGGTAAACCAAAAAATGCTCTGGAATCCTTGTATCAAGGCCTAACCACGTAATTAAAAAATAAATTTGAATTTTTAACTTTTTTGTATATTTATTTTAGTTTTAATTTTTTAAATGGCCGCCATCTTGAAACAAAATGGCGGACCAAGCTGGCCAACGAACTCGGTCGAGACATTGGTGAGCTTAATACGCACAATTGGTTTCATCGAAATTGATTTATAAATACGAGCGTTATCGTATGACATAGGTCAGATATATATATATATATATATATATATATATATATATATATATATATATATATGGATATATCTATATATATATAAATCAACATTTGAACGGAGGGTGGTTTTGGGGTCTGGGGGTTATGATCGGTGAAAATATATCGAAATTTTCCGGAACTGCTTTCCTTCGAACGGCTGCAATAAGGTAGCTTTATACTTTTTTGTATTGAAAGCTACCTAACAAAATCCTAGTTTTGAGAAAGAGAAAGAGAGAGAGGGTGAGCTTTTACTTCAACAACAAAAATGTATTCAAATTTTGTGATAATCGGAAGTTTTTTTTTTTTTTTTTTTTTTTTTTTTATATATATATAAAAGTGAGACACACCATAGGAACATGCAGGTGGAAAAGCAGATAGATTTGACAGTTTTGAGTTTTAGTAAAATTTAGACTGGATAGATGGCAAAACAATTTCTTTCAAACAAATTAGAAGCTGTTCAGGAGTTTCGAGTCGATATAATTTAGCATAGATTTGAAGTAAAGTGAATGCCCTCCTGTAGATGTTGAATGTTGTATAGCCATTTTTTTTTATATAAATTTAAATACTTAAATATGCAATAACTCTTTTAAAGATAATGTGATATTAGTAATTGAGTGCAACTAACAATCTATTTTTAAAACAATGATTAGTCTGAATCTTCTAAGAATTTACTTTTAAAATAATTACAATAAATTTTATTCGACCAGTCTCAAAACATCTTATTGCTTCTGTAACCTTCGTAGAAATTCATAGTAACCTTTTTATTGATAAAGAGAGGAACCCAGAAACATGCGCATTGTCATGCCTTTCAGTTCAATTTTAGCGATTATTTTAATGCGATTTTTAGAGTTGTTTACGTTTCTCGGCGATTTTTCCATTACTATCTTTTAGCCGAATTTGATAAATTTCGTCCGCTTTGCAATAAAGTTTATTTGTAATTCAAACAGCGATTTTTGAATTTATATAAAATAAATAAATATATATATATATATATGCGACTTTTATAGTTTTTTTTTGCGTTTTGCGAAGAGTTTTTGACATTGGTGAAATAATTCCAGTTTCAGTTTTTGAGACCAACATAGTAAATTTTGTCTTTTGCGGTTTTTGAATTTTCAGCGATTTTATATGCAATTTTTAGTGTTTTTTCGCATCCGCGACGATTTTTTGAAGATCGTAAAAAGAATCCTGTTTCAGTCTTTTAGCCCCATTTAGTAAAGTTTATCCGCTACATTTTTTTTATGTTTTGCGAATTTTTTATGCGATTTTTAGCGGGTTTTTTTCGCGTTTCGTGAGGATTTTTTGACAATTTTTGTCTCAAACAGAAAGAGCTAACTCTCCGGTAAATTTTGATGTGATTAAATTCAAGTTGGAAGAACGCCAAATCGGTTCCTATAACTTGAATGACGATGTTGAAATTTTGAATTTAATCTGGGTCGAAATAAAAAAAATACAATAATTCAATGATAGATTGATTAGTAACCCACACGGGTGTGCGCTGCCGAAGACAGTACCACGCCCCACCTCCCCACTTCAGTTTCGTTTAACGCAAGGTTCGTTTGAGAAAAATCGACAAGTGAAGTTCCGCTAGTAAAAGACTAAAGCCGATCTCAATCTGTCTTTTTTACATTTTATTTTATATACATTAAATATTGATATATATATGGCAGTCATAAAAAATATTTTTGCAGACAGTGGGGCATCCAGTTCCTCAGCAATCCATCTGAAAAAGAGAAAAAAAAAATTGAGGTAGTAAACCCAAAAAAGTTTTAAAAAAGGAAAATGTAATATTTTTCGGATATTTTAAAATTAAATATTGTTTTTTTTTTTCTATTTCTTTTCTCTCTCTCTCTCTCTCTCTCTCTCTCTCTCTCTATATATATATATATATATATATATATATATATATATATATATATATATATATATATATATATATTAAAATTGATCCATTGTTTTTTTAGATATTTGTCCCAGCAAATAAAAAAAAATGTTACGAGAAAGCCGCATTTAAAGTTAAAAGGGTGACTTAAAATTACCCGAAAGTTGTTCAATTTGATCCGTAACCTTCGCAAGTTTAAGAATTTTAAAATTTCCTTTTAAATACATATTTTTTATACATTCAATAAATAAAAAACGATTTTTTTTTTTTTTTTTTTTTTTTTTTTTTTAAGTTCTAGACCACACACTGCAACATCACCAGTCTCAAAATCATACCTAGATATCATTTGTGAACAAATTACTGTCTATGGATAACTTGCATTCTGTACATCGACATATAAAGAAGATAATTTCTTAGCTATTTTGCATGCAGAAGATGGAATCTGAATAATGATTTCCTGAATTTTTATGGAAGTAAGAGATACTTTTTTTTTCTTCTGAAAACTAGCATGAAAATGATTTGAAATTGTCATTCGAACATTCTTCTGACCACTATACCTGCTTTTTGCATAGTAGCTCTTTTTATTTTTTAATTAATTATGTCACTTAAACCTAAATTTATACGTATCGTATGAGACATCATTCAAAGATCATTTTAATTCATCCTCACACGATGGAAAATTTAAAAAGAGATGTTTTTGTTAAGCTAAGAAGAAATTATCTAAATTTTATAATACTGAGAATTTGGACACAGAAGCCAGAGCCTGGTATGGGTTAGGGCTAGGGTATCTCTACTGAATTATATGATAATTCCGAAAAGACCGTTTTCTGTAGAAAGGTCACTCTCAGGCAAGTGAAGACACAATGAGTCAAGAGAATCTTTTAAATTTGTCCTATTTAGTGTGTGCACAGATAAAAGATCTGAATTTGGAAGAATTGGAAGATAGACAGATTTCCTGAAAACAAACGAAATGAACAATATGTTTTTTCCCGAAAAATATTAAACTTCATTGTGTCCAAAATTGTTATCGTAACTTTAAATGTATAGTTCAGCTGTAACTCATTCTGCGTTGGCAAAGAAGAAAGAGTTAAAAATTTTAATTAACTTAAAATGTGTTTTAAAACATATGATCATCATCATCATTATCACACATGCAACATTAATGCTCCTAATTTTAAACTTCTAGTCTTAACGATGGATCAACACTGGAATTGGTTCTCTCACATTAATTACCTTAAACTCAAACTTATAAAATTTAATCATATTTCAACAAAATTCCCCACTAAATCTTAGAGTAATAAAAAATCATATGCTAAAAATTTGGTACTCCACTATTGTAGAAAAAATTATCATGTGGCAGCTATTTGGGGGGGGGGGGGGGGGTAATCTTACAAAAGCAGCATTTAATAAATTATTTTCTTTACAAAGGATTTTCCTTTTGCAAATTTTAAAGGGTTATAGAGCCATTTCCAGGGTTGCTCTCAATATATTAACAAGTATTCCATCAATTTTCATTAACATTAAATATGAGTACACTAAAAGTAGAAGCCTTCATTTAGATAATGAAGCTGTCTCACAAACAATACTTCCCAGAAATGACAATTTAACACACGATTCCTTGCTGGCAGATTCATCCCGCAGAGGAGTCTTCCCCACTCCAAGTAAATCGGACTTTGAAGTCTTACTCTCCCACCCAAAATATTATAGTTTTCAGATAGATATAGAGCAGACATTAGATATAAGATAATTCCTCCTCTAAGGTTTTCACTGATGGCTCACACAGTAATACCGGAGTAGGTGCAAGTTCTAAGGTGCAACTCTCTGCACTACGGAAGGGAGTGAAGTGACTCACCGGTGGGCCTGCAGGCTGGATGACAATAATTCTATTTTCCAAGCAGAATTCTTTGCCATTTTTAAAGCCTTAGAGTGGATCGATCAACAAAAAGTAAATTTTTTAATTCCATTTTTTAGCGATAGTCTTTCCAGCCTGCAGACAATAGATCAACAAATGCTCATATTATTGAGATTAAATTATTTCTTAAAAATCTTCTCTGTAAAACCTATTTAGGCCACGTTTCAGCCCATAAGGTTATCCTAGGCAATGAAACGGCGGATATGCTGACAAAGGAAGCAACTTCTAGATCATCAGTTGATTTTTCTCTTCCACTACCACACTCACACTCACACATCAAAATACATCTTCGCGTTCATTTTATGAAGCAGTGGCAGGATCTCCGGGACTACTCGGGTGAGGGTAGATATACTTATGATCTGGTCCCAGTGGTATCATTGGATCTTCTCCTGTTCACTCCTTCCACTATAGTTTTCCTTACTGGTCATGATCCCTTTGGCGCCTATCTCTTTAATTTCAAAAGAGCGCTTTCTCCTCTTTGTGAATGCGGTGATGTCGTTCTTGCATCTCATTACTTCTGTAATTGTTCTTTAACAGCTCTCTGGCATATGCACCAACCTCTTGCTCTTCCATACGGTTGGCTGGCTAACATTTTATCTCTCCCGGCTTTGATATCAAAGCTTAAAAACATCATTAACTTTCTACGTGACCTTTCTTTACTAATTCACCACTGATCCAGGGACTTGGTTTCCCACTTATTCACTGCCCCTTGTCAGGTCGAAGCTTTGTATTCTCCGGCAGTGATATTATTTTGTATTTTTATCTTTTCACAAATATTGTTTCCGTTACATTCATATATTGTTCACTACCCCACACTCTGTTGCGTTAACCGGCGGTATTTTGTAATTTTGTATTTTTTAAAACCTCAATAAACGGGATCGGGAGGGGCATCTATGCTCTACAGACTTGGTTCCTAGTCTGAGCAGTCCTTCTCGGGAAGTAAAGTAAAATTCCAATATGGTGTTTTTTATAAACTAAATCATTTCCTTTTCCTATTGAAAATGCGTAAAATTCGACATATAATAGTTTTCGTCATAAACAAGGAACGGCTGTATTTTATTTTACTAACTTACTGAAATGTCTAATAGCCTTAGAATAAGCTATGATTTTTCACAGCCCTCCTCCAGAATAACTCATACAGACGCCCGTGTTCCGAAGCACTTGGCCAATAATGAAATCCATAAGTGCCGATTAGTTAGCCTTATGGATTAAATGCAGCTTACTTCAATGACTACAATGCAAATATCCTTGCGAGTGCTACATTATGCCTCATGCATCTCGAAACACTTATCTAACTTATAATATATTTATTACTTATTATATCACTTATTAAACAATACTACTGTAGACGCGTATCTAAATAATAATAATAATAAGTCAAAGAAGACTGAAGGAAGCTTTTAATTAAACATTTATTTTGCTTTATATATTAATCTATTGTTCCGTAATTTGACTACGATTAATATTCCATATATTTCCTATAATAGATAATAATAGTGTAACTAAGCTGTTTTTCCCCCCTTTCCAACAATTTTTGCAATTAAATTTCCAATTAGAATGCGATGGAATATCTGCATTTCTTACCATTATCAAATATTCAATTAATGAAACGTAATTTAGCCAAGCGCTTAATATCTAGCACGCATTAAAATGCGATAAACTATTTAATATGTGTTATTAAAAATGCCTTTCTGATAGTCGTATATATTGCATTATTTTCTTTTTTAAAAAACAACCTATCATAATTGAAAGAGAAATCGACCATGAAGCTTTAGTCTCGTTCTTCTCCTCTTTTCAAATTTAGAAGAATAATGGCGGAAAAGAGAAATTATCGATAATATTAATATGACGCCATCTAACATTGCTTTACAAATGCCTAATGTTATCAGAATAAATAAATAAATAAAATATTGTGTGGTATATTAACTTATGTAACACCATAATGACTACAATATAATTTTTATTCGTTTAGAAAGTTTTTCACTCTCACCAAGATTATAAACTTTATTTTTTCATTCTTATTCAAAAAATATTATTTTTAACATTTACTTAACATAGTTAAAAAGTTTTTATGACTTTGGTTCGTCTGTCTGACTGTCCGCGCTCTAATTTTCGTAGATCTACTTGGATTGCCACAAAACAGATATACAGGGTGAAGAAAAAGTCATGCCCTGATTATAAATATTTATTGCGCTCAAACTATTATTATTAGACATTAGACATATGTTTGTTTGGATACATTGTAAGTACTGTTATAATTTTGTTATAAGACCACGTACATCACTCAGTAAATTTCAACGTGTGCCCCCTTGGTAGTTCGGAGAATGTCTAAGCGGTATTCTAGTTTCTGCCAAGTGTTCTTTAACACGTCTTCTGTTACAGTACACACATAAGCTTGTATCCTAGTCTTCAGTTCTTTGACGTCAGCAATTGGTGTGCCAAAGACTCTGTCCCTGATATAGCCCTAAAAGAAAAAAGGCACAGGAGTAATATCTGGAGAGAGCGGAGGCCAGGGTGTTGGTCCATCCCTTCCAATACAATTCGCGCCATCTATTGCACAAAAAAACTACTAAAACTGACCTATCCAATGATACAACAAGTTACATTATTATACAAACGGTTATTTTGTAATGAATTATTATAATCAGGGCAAGACTTTTGGTTCACCCTATATGCATTATTGAGGTTCACTACCACATGTTTCCCATAGAAAATGAAGTATGCAGGAATTGGAGTTCGTTTACAGGGACAATCAAAATAATTCGGATACACTGCGGTTTATGGGTGATAATCGTTCAGAATGCATTTTAATGATGTTATGTACACCACTTCAAACATTTCAAAATTGGTGAACAATATTGATATGCGCTACAACATGTTTCCTATAGAAAATGATTTCCGTAGTCATGATGTGCACATTGTCATTCACAGGGACACACAATAGAACTCACCTGCCATTACTGTCTGTAGGCACTTAAGTTTGATTTAAGTATGCTTTGTGAAATTGGTGCATACGTTACTGAGATGTGCGATAAAAAATCTTCTGTAAAGAAAATAAGACATGTAACATATTGAATGTTCTTTTGCAGGCTCTCACAAAAGGGTTCAAATACATTGTCGCCTATGAGCGATAATTGCAGGAAGTGAGTTTTCAGTTGTGTTATACGTTTCCAATCTTAACTAAATTTTAGTACATTATGTGGCGTGTGTATTCTATAGATTTATGTGGTGTGTACCTTCTATAGCAATCCCATATGGTATTTCCTCCTCAATTTATCAATTAGATCTCTGTATTGCCTGTATCTTTTTGAGTTTTCACGATATTTGACTAGTTTTATTATATGAGCTGCTCTATAGTATTGACTATCAAATCATGACAAAAAATATTTTCTGTAGTTCGCGCATGCGCAGTTAAAATTTATTTCATGCAAATACCCATATATCATCAAATATTCAATATATTAATATTTTAATTGCAGTATACTATTTCTACAATTGTTTGACAAGTTTTTTGGAAAGCGGTGTTAAATTCAGTTGAACACTCTGCATGCTATAAAAAAAATTTGAATCTTTCACAGAAACGTAAGCATCTTCAAGAATATGTGTGCTATTCTTACACAAATGCACAAAAACATTGAACAAGATCTACATAGTCATTTGCTACAGTGACGGATCATTTTGAGCATTTTCTGTTTCTTGGGGAATCGCAAATATTATTTTAATATTAAATTTATTATTACCCTTCCTAATTGTCCTCGGGACTAAATCTTCACTGAAAAAAGTGAAGTCAAACATGTTCTTTACATCCTCAAAGTTTAAGCGCATTTCGGGCATTTCTTCACGAATTTCAGTAGATATTCGACAAAACGTCTGAAATCGGTCACGGCGCCTTAATTTCTGGATATCAGTTTATATTACGATAGGTTGTTACAATATAAATAAATTCATATACAGGGCTGCATAAAAAAGACATGGTAATTTCCGTCTATGAATGGTAGTTGCCGGAAAATTATGTTAAGCGTTTTACAGATGAACTAAATTTTAGCAAACGATTTGCTATTTATGAAAATCACACATAGGAGGAGACAAAAGATACATTCTTGGACGGCTGAATAATTGGGTTTAAAGCCGGGAATATCCTTAAATCCAGGAGGAAGGATACATCTATTCCTATCAAACCAAACAAACCAACAGCCAGGATAGAATCCCTATTTATTGAAAACATTTAAGAAAAACTTTTACATTGTTTTGCAATAGCATTGCAATTTTCGAGTTTACATACAGGATTTTGAATGTAATGATTTCGGAGATATAAATTTTTAAATTATTTACATTAACATTTTTATTTTGTTTTTAAGTATACATTGAATAATAAAATAAGTTCATTAATTTTTCCACAAAGTTCATTTTTTTGTAAATTTTAGTTTAAATTTTATATTAAACAACAGAATCTGATTGTATCACTAGATTAGATGAGAAATGATTCTTGGGGTTGTTAAAGATATATCCTTTTAGGAGAAAAAGTTATCGGCTCTTTTATGAGAAAAAGTAATCGGCTTTTTAAAGAGCTTCTTCAGCTTTTTTTTTTAATACTAGAGAATTCTTGTATCACAAGATATTTTTTTAATGGAAATCTTCTTAAATATGATGTTATATACAGAAACACGGATCCTATTACATATTTTAATGCTTTATAACTGACTTAGCAGAGATCATAGTATGTTCAAGATGGAATGATTAGTTTAATAGCCGATGAAGGTATTATTAAGTATTTAGTTGCTTAAAGTATGTCGTAAAAAATTAATTATTATGCTTTGGGTTTGAAATCTTCACCAATAGACCTAGAACTATTGGACTTTTAAGTTATTCCTTGTGGTTGTATGAATTGTTAGTAGTTTAATTTAATGATTCCTTCTCCTAAAATTCCCCATGGTATATTAATGAATATATAATTCTATGTCAAATGATAAAAGAGAACAGTATTTGTAATTTTGTAGTAAGTGTATTATTTTTGTGTTTACTTACATGCACAAGTTTCGTGCTGCTTCTTTCCATTCTAAAACCGTATTAATTATTATTAGATTATTTGTTGTTATAGTTATAGTGTATGTAAGTCTATTTTAAATATTCGTTCATAAATTTTTATTGGTAGAAAACATACTGGACGGTAAGCTTTCGGGTCTTTTAGATTTGGATTTTGTTTGTGAAAAAAAAAAAAAAAAATGACGTGCTATTTTCCATGGTTTCGGAAAATATGCTAAGTTTAGACATCTAGTAAAAAGTAAGTGTCTTATATTATGGAAATTTGCATAAATATTTTTATTCTGCCATCAATATTATCGAATCGAGGTGATTTGTGTAGGCTTTCTTGTGATATTGCATACTGTAGTTCCCTTTTTTAAATTTTTTCCGGTTCTGCATATATTTCATATTGTTTGTTTTCGTTAGTATCAGTTATGTCCTCTTGAAGTTTAAAGTATGTTTTTAAAGTGTTTTGATTAACTGTTTCACTTGTTTCATTTACATTGGATTCTTCAAGCGTTGTATGGATTTGGTGTTTATTACGTACTTTTATGTTTGTTACAGTTTTAAATACTGACCCAACATCCAAACATCAATTAGCAACCAGCCAACTACGGAAATGCAACTTAGGCAACAAGATGCACTGAAGCCACGTCGGCCAGGAGGCTTATCAAACAGATCTCCGCCATGCGGAGATCAGGGGAATCTTCGACCCGTTGCCAGGCATTAACCCGTTAAGCTGGGCAAAAGACCGGCAGGTAGGGGACTGGTCAGCGGTATAAAAAAAATACTGATCCAAATAGTTTCTTATTATTAGAACTGTAGTTCCACCATGAATTTAAGTTAACCTCTCTGTTTTTTAATTTATATGATACTAATTCTTTTTTATACCTTACTTTTATTTGCTTTATTGTATGCTCATTTTTATAGTTCTTTAGTTTTTGTATAATGCTTTTACTTTATTAGGATGAGACCTGAGATCACCGCTCCACCATGTGATTGAAGATTTATAAATTAGTATTATTGTTTTTTTTTTTTTTTTTTAAACTCTCATCTGAGGTTTTTTTTAATTATTTGATTAAAATTTGTAATCCAGTTATCCAGATCCAATTTTCCAGTGTTATTCATATTTTCTAACTTAAAGTAAAGATCATATACAGGCTGTACAAAAGAATTTGAATATATTAACGTCTGTGAGCAGTAAATTCTGAAAATGGGTTCTCAACTGTGTTATGTGTTTTTTTAAGCGGTTTATTTAGATATTTCCTTTCATCGTATGAAAAAATAAAGTTTCCTTACAAAATTCTGATAGTGCTGAATAGCGTTTCATAATCTATGCATGGTGCATTATTTTTCTTTGTTGTTGAATAATACATTGCAACGACCGCCTTTATGCATTTCTCATTTATGCCTTTTTATTTCGTTTAAAATGCATTCTTTTGTTTTCTAACGATAAAAGGTTCTATTTACAGAACATATTAAATTCTTGGTTTCGTAGGTGACGAATTAGAATATTTTGATTAATTTTCCTAAACCCCCGCAAATTAGATTAAATGATTCTAAATATTGTTATTTAATTTTTTTAATGAAAAATGGCTGTATTAAATTTTTTCTTTCTTACTAATGTAATGAATGCATTATCCTTAGTTGGCGAAACGACAGTTGAATTTTTACTGTGTAAAAACGAAAAGTTTTTGGTGTCTGTTTGTCTGTCTGTCTGTACGTATGTCTGTCTCGCGATAACTGTTGCACAAAGCATTCGATTAGATTGCCTTTGCAGGATGTTTGTGGGATACACCGATTTAGCTGTATAATTTTTGGTATAATTTGAATTATTCGTTTGTTTACAGAGACACTGAAAATAATTCGGATATATTACAGTCTATGGATGAAGTACACTTTAGTGATATTACGCTTTTGCAAAAGTATTTGATAAAAGTTGTTTATATGCATTACAACATGCTTCGTATAGAAAATGGTCTGCACAGCATTTATTGTTAATTTACAGGGACACACAAAAGATTTGATACAATTACTGTCTGTTGGAGCAATTGTTTGAAGTAAGCTTTAACGACGTCGTAGCCTTAACGATCTCTAATATATTGAAATTAATATGCCTTATTGAGGTTGCTCAACATCTTCCTTATGGAAAACTGTGCATGTAACATTTAAAATTCCTTTAGAGGATTGTACAAAATAATTTAGATAAAATATCGTCTCTATAATCTGATATGTATTCTATAGATATATTGATGTCTAAATTCTATAGATCATAGAAGGCTCTCAGAAAGGATTCGAAATTATTACCGTCATTTAATAATTGCTTAAAATGTGTTTTTAATTGTATTAAACATTTTCCAACTGAACTGAATTTTTCTAAGTAAGTATGGGTATAATATAAATAAATTCCTATACAAAGCGGCAGAAAAGGATGTGGATATATTACACTGGGTAATCATATTATTGGAGATACTTCAATAATTGTAGAATATCTAGAGAAGTACTTGGCTAATTCTTCTGGAACTTCAGGAATGTAAATAACATGTATGATCTCACATTTTTCTGCGAAGACTTAATCACGAGGGCAATTAGGGGACCGACAACAAATTGAATAACATTTGCAATGATATTTGCTAATATTTTACCATTTTAGCTAGCTTAAATTTCATTCAAGATGTAGCGAATATTGTAACAACATTGCTTATTGTGTTTTATAGGTCACTTCTATCCTGATTTACACCTGCTCTTCCCGAAATTATTATTTGCTTGCAACGGCCTTTTATTTTTTACTTCTTTCTAAGAATTTCTTCCCAGACTCCTTTTCTTTACCATATTTATCTCCACTAATTCATTAGTGCGATGCTTACGAATTTTCTTTTACATGTATCCTATTTTACCAAACAAACTGTTTTCGTAAATAAGCAATTTAATTGGTAAAAACAATCATTCCTGCGAAAAATCATTAGCAACTGATGAACATTTGAGATCCTTGCCTGAGAGAATGAATATCGCCAAGACTCGGGCAACGTAATTACTCCTCATACAATTCAGCACCCGCTATTTAACGATGAAGAAAAAAACATTTGTTTGATCTTTTGGTTTTTATCTGCCTAATTGATGTCTCATCCTCCTTTATGAATAGAGTAAGTATATGCAAATATGTCTGCAGCAAACTTGTGCCCCTCCGCCCTTTTTATGTCCCATCAACAGAGATAATTTTATTTAACTTCTGATGAGGCCATGATCCCCCATTTTTCACAATAAACAGTTTCATGAACTGTTTATTTATTTCTTTACTTTTTGTGTGAATATATTTACAGGTTACTCATTTATTGCATTTTTCTTATTTTTCGAACTTTGTGAAACATTTTCATTTGATCATTAAGTTGTTAATGATTTTCCAAAGAATAATTTCGGAGTTTTGGGGTAGATTACTGAATTGTTTTAGAATAAATAAATTGCGAAAGTAAGAATATGCTTTTGGGACATCAAATTACACATCAGAGCTGAATAGATAAAAAACTCTTGTATATAAAGTTTCTTTCTTATCACTACGAATATCAAAGCTGGAACTAGGATTGAAATTCGACACCTCTTGATTCATAATCAGCGTTTTAACCACCAGACATAGGATTCCCAAGTTTTTCAACATTGTATTTCGTTCATAATGTGTCCTGGATTTCAATAGGGCAGACTTGAGATTACACTGTAAAAAATTTGCAGCAAAGTATCCGGTCATTCGACCGTTTTTATAGAAAACGGTTACATAACCGTAATTTAACAATATTCTGTCCATAATATGGGCAATATTATGGTCAGAATAGCGTTAAATTACGGTTATGTAACCGTTTTTTTTTAAATAAAAACGATCGAATGACCGGATACTTTGCTGCAAATTTTTTACAGTGTAAAAAAAATTAAATAAATAAATAAAATGCCTTATGGTTGCGAATATAAAAATTCTTTGAAATTAGTGGAAAACAATTTCACCATTAAGTACGTATTTTAGGCTTACTATTTTAATACCGTAATTAGAAATCAACATTTTTAATTATTATAATGATAAATGTTAATATCATTAACAACAGTATTGTTTTTAACACGTATTTTTAAAAATATTATAGCGATTTCAAATATGCTTTTTTTTTAAAAAAAAGATACGTATTTGAATCCACCTTATTGATGATATGTCCGAGATTTTTTTTAAATGTAAAATCATTAAATTATAAAAATAAAAGCAAAACATGATGATATTCAAAGAGAAAAATTTAAGTTTACAGCTCAGCGACATTTCCGTTTTCTTAATAATCTGACCATTAAAGTGAGTACATAACATGTGTTCTAATTTGGATTGTAAAAAACTACATACCTTAATAATGAAAAAGTAATGATTTAGTTTCTGAAATAATCGATAATTTTGCGCCTAATCTCACATCGGGAATCAATCGAACAAATCACACTGAGTCCAGTGACAACGAAACAGTTTGCCACTCTCTAATACAGCAATGCAACTATACACTCTTTCAAATATTGAGTTGTCCGAAAAGTTCGTGCCGGTTGGGAAAATCAATTCGTACCGGAAATTTCTGCTCGCTAATTATTAGACATTTGATATCAGATTTAATGTCTAAAAATTAAATGATAAAATTTTCCGGTACGATTTGATTTTCCCAACCGGCACGAACTTTCCGGACAACCCAATACAAAACAGCTACTTTCTCACACATTGCTGGATTAATTTTTGTTCAGAAACGCATGCAATTGGCATGTGTTCTTATACAGAAACAATGTAATCGAAATGCGTTTTCCATTTTTTTGGCAAAGGCGATCTTTCAGAAAATACGGGAAAAGTGGGGTACCGAAGTGGGGTTTTGAACTGAGTTCCCGCGACGCAAAAGCGCGAGAAGGGCGATAAACGTGTTGTCACGTGACCAGAATTGCTTATAACTCGATAAGTAATCTATTTATCAAAAAATAAAAAAACTTATTTCGATTCCAAGTCACTTCAATGGTCAAGTCTGCCAATTTTGTGCTTTTGCATTTACAAATGAGTCAGAAAATGTGTCAGAAAATTTCGAGTTCTTGAGCAGGTCATTTGAGAAACATCTTAAGGGAAGGACCATTCAGACACCTCAAAAACTAACAGATTTCCGAAATAAACAGATACACTTTTCGTACTTTATGCGCAGCTATGGGCCATTTTATTACAAAGAAATATTTCATAAATCTTGGAACCGCATATTGTTTTCTAAAATTTCTGATTAGTCGTTTTCCAAATGCGTTTTTGAAGATAAAATAAATGTTTCTGGAATCTCAGGTAACTACAAGATATCACAAGAAATTTTCGTAAATGTTTATGCTATTTCAAGAAATATTTTTGTAATTTTTTTACAGTGTATGATCTATTTTTATGTTCTTCCAGCATTTCAAGCTTCCAGTTTCTGTTTACATCACTGAAAAAAAAATGTTCATTTTACAGTATAA
Source organism: Maratus michaelseni (assembly GCA_963931845.1). Lineage (NCBI taxonomy): Eukaryota > Metazoa > Arthropoda > Arachnida > Araneae > Salticidae > Maratus > Maratus michaelseni. Next base: position 317,223,423 of record OZ007587.1, on the reverse strand, counting down.
TACTGGCAGCTGGGATGCCAGTATTAAACCGTAAAATCAACATTTTTTTTTTCTTTTCAGTGTATTTAAAAAAAATATATCCCTTTTTCGGCACCATGTAATTATCAGCATATTAAATCTTTGATTTGATTAACCATTTAGGATTCCCTTCACTTTCTGTAATTACTCCTCCAAAATACACAGGATGCACTAGACAATTTTCGCCAAAAATTCATCCGTGAAAAGTGAGAGAACAACGAAGCGTATCTGCAGAAATTTTACGGAAGAATACGCACGAAAGCGAATTTCGGAAACACCGACGCGACGCGACGGTTGCGTAAATTTATCACATTGGGTGATGGAGGTCTACGCGGGTGGTATATTTTGGGAAAAGAGAAAATTTCGGTGCGATTTTTAGAAAATGGAAAACGGGAAAAGTTTGCAATAAAAGGCATTTAATTAGAAGCGAAGTTATCTTCGCTCCATAGTCCCAAGGGAACTGAGACGTTGAATTTACTGAAGCTATCAATATGAAGACTGAGTAATCTACTAGATCATTTTTAGGTGCGTTCGTAATTATATAAATACGTAGCACCTATTGTCGTCGCTTGGTCCGTCCGCCTGTCCGTTCGTCTGTCCGTCCGTCTGTCTGTCTGTCTGTCCGTCTGTCCGTCCGTCCGCATATAACAACGCAAAAACTACCAAACCGAATGGTTTGTAATTTAAGGTATATTATCTTTGCAGAATTTTGTCGAGACATTTCAAATTTTTTAAAAATTGAATCAAAACTTTACATTATATTAATAAAAATATTTATTAAGAAATTTGAATTTTTTTTTTAAATCGGTGCTTTGTTGTTAGAGGAGCTTCCGAGGTTAAATCGTCAAGCGACCGAGATACTTATTTTATTTCAGAAATTAATCTGCAGACGATATAATTCATTTCACAGAATTAAAAATCATCAAGATCTGAATAGTTATATAACTAGCTATAGTACGAACGCACCTCATTTGTCACGTTTGACGTACAATTTCCAACTTGTTAGAGAAATCATTGATTATAAAATAATCATTATTTGTGTGTGATACATTATAGCTGTGTTTCTGAACCTTTTTTAACACTTTCCAACCTAGTTGAAAAGTGTTTATGACTTCGGTTTGTCTGCCGTATGGCCGTCTGCCGTCTGGCGTCTGCCATATGTCCGTGCTCTAACTCCCGTAAATATGTTCGGATTGCCATGCAATTTTTATATGTTATTGTCGTTATCTATAGCATGTTACTTATTTCAACTGAAGTGTGTAGCACTTATAGTTTTCTTACAGGGACACTCAAAAGAATTCCGTTACATTACGGTCTATGGGGAAAAATCATTTGCGGTTTATTTTAATGATGTTACACAATTTTAAACACATTGTAATTGATATATATCACTAAGGTGCATTAAAAGAAGCTTAATATCGAATATGGTGTGCATAGCACTTATAGTTTTCTTACAGGGACACTCAAAAGAATTCCGTTACATTACGGTCTATGGGGAAAAATCATTTGCGGTTTATTTTAATGATGTTACACAATTTCAAACACATTGTAATTGATATATGATAAGGTGCATTACAAGAAGCTTAATATTGAATATGGTGTGCATAGCACTTATAGTTACTTTACAGGGACAGTCAAAAGAATTTCGTTACATCACGTCTATGGAGAAAAATCGTTTGTGGTTTAATTAAATAATGTTTCGCTATTTTAAACGCATTGAAATTGATATATATCACTAAGGTGCATTACAAGAGACTTACTACAGAATATTGTGTGTATCGCATAGTCATCGTTCATTTACAGGGACACACAAAAGAACTACTGTCTACTGTCTGTTAACAATAATTCCTGGAAGTGCGTTTTAAGTTGCTGAACGCGATTTTAAATTTAACTCACTTTTTGTCTATTACTTGGTGTGTATAAAGTCTGTAGATCATATACCAGACAGCACAAAAGTTTACGAACACATTTCCGTTTATTGACAAAAACTCCAGAAGGAGAATTTTAAACTGTGCTGCGCGTTTCCTAACTAAACTAAAATTTAGCATCCAATGTAGTATATATACAAATCTATAGATCCTATACAGGGCTGAATAAAAGTATTCGGATATTTTTCCGAATATTGTATATGTTGGAAATTCCTGAAATTACGTTTTTAAAAATGTTATGCGTTTTCCAAATTGTTTACTTAGATGTTGCCTTTTAGCTTATTAAACGGTAATGATTTGTAAAATTATTTTGGAAGCGTTGGAAAGTGTTACATAATCTATGCTTGACGCATGATTTTTCGTTCTTGTTTTTTTTTTTTTTTTTTTTTTTTTTTTGATCAGCAGCATAATTTGAGACTGTATTAAACCTCCTAGTACTGGGTTTTAAATTTTTATGAGCGTTCTTTCTTTTGCATGATTTGAACCAAAAATTTAATTCTATTAAATGTAGCTTCGCTCTACGAAATGTCTATATAATTTTATTTATTAAATTTTTTTTTTCTGGTTCGAAACATAAAAAACTTTAAAATGAAAAATAATGTTGTCAACTAAGACCCCAATGGTACTAAAGGGTTAAGAATTTTGCGACATAGCACATTTAAAAAAAAATTAAAATAACAATAATAATAAAAAAAATTGTTAAGTTTACTCCCAACATATGAGTGTGAGTGTATATTGTGTGTTTATTACAGAAGATATATTTAAAAAAATAGTATTAATTAGTCGAATAGTTCAGACTGTAAAAAAGACAGATATTTCTTAACCCCTTCGGCCCTGACGTCATACTAATAGGACATATCTTTTATTCAGTATTATTTTGTCTTAAATATTATTTTTATTAATTCCAGCACCTAATAGAGATAGTATGAATCTCTACATTTCCTATTATGACTTCACTTATGTTTAGCATTTAGTAATAATAATAATAATAATAATTTTCATAATTATTAGCAAGCCGTTGGCATTTCTTTTAATTAAAACATACGTTTCACTCTTTAATTTAAAATTTGGGAATCCTTTTCCGAAATGATAATTTGTGATAAAAGATAAAAAATACTACTAAATTTTTATGCTTGTTTAATTTAGTTGTAATACGACATTTTCCAAACGTCTTCAAAAATTCTTCCTTAGACTATTGTTATATGAAAAACACACAAAATAACTACATTTGTGAGGTTTTGGTAAAGAACGCATTCGTAAACTTTCATTAAACCCTAACTTCTGTGATACCAATAGCTATTTTTAATTTTGTTAGCATAACAGTATTTTTTCCCCCCAAAATTGATAAAAAAATCTGGGCCGAAGGGGTTAATCTGGAAAAATATAATATAACCACGAGCGAAAATATAAAATAACCTCTTTCGAGTCACCTATTGTTCAACAAACATGTGTTTACAGACAAACATGATCAATTTACAGCACTAACAATAATATTAAAATTAATATTATTTTGTTACTCTTGCATGTATAAAATTCCATTACGTAGCTGAAAATGTTTAATTGAGAAGAAATATCATCCTAAAAACCGATATTCCGGTTTGAGAAAACAGAGTAATACACTATTAAAACTACTTGGAAACATTTCTGAAAATCAATGGCCGCAAAAAAAAAAACTTTGTTTTTATAAATGCGTCTTTAAATCTTTGAAATATAAGGTTTCTAAGGTTTCTGAAGATAAAGAACGCTTTTTCGGAACCGTTGGTAATTTGGAAGAGGTTATTGTATATTTCCGTTCGTGATGTTATATTTTCGTAAGATTAAGAAACACTTGTCCTTTTTGTACAGTATATTTGCTTTTTTATAAAAGTTACATAAAATTTTCTAATTTGATATTTGTGCCTGATGGTGATGTTGTATTTCACGAATACTTGATTTGATTTGTGCTTAAATACATTAAACTATGTGACAACGGAATCGCTAGGGACCGGAAAAAAAAATACCAGTTTTAGAATGGTTTCCGTCTTTCCAGGTATAATTTTTCCGTTTCAGACAGGATTTCGTTATAGATAGGTTCCATTTTTACAAGTTGTACTTTAGAGACAAATAAATTCTTGATTATTATTTCACGCACACACACACATACACACAAAGGAAAAAAAACAGATTCTTATTACTTTTTTTTTTTTGTATTTAGATTTATTTTCTGAGGAATATTCTAGTTCTCATAAATGTGCGGTTTCGAAAGTGAAAGTATCTTCGTAAAAAAAATCCGCAAATAAAATCGAAAAAGTAATCAACGGCGGAAATATATATTGATCTCTGCTATACAATGCAAAAAAAAAATTAAAAATATTCAAATGCAAACGAGATATTAGAAAAATAATGCCCCATAGAAATAACATTAGCGAGCGAGTGTTTTCAAGTGCGGGAAGGGGAGCCTTAAATAAAGTGACAGGCAGGTATAACAGTTTTTCCGCACGTTAAAATGTCTTCAGTTATTTTTAATTATCCTGCCGATATTTTTCCCGAGTTGCGAGCAATATCCTTTGCATCCACACATTGCCGGGTTTCATTCCCTCATTTAGTCAGGCACTTCCCATTTTACGTAAGCTTCTGTGTACAGCTGCATGCGGAGAGTTTTTCTTCTGACATTTTCTTTTTAGCATCTTGTTTTATGTAAATTTTTCGGCAAACGTGTGGCGTGACATAATAAATGAGCTGTCTATATATATTGTGCTGAAATAGCATGCATCTCTGTGGTGGAGATGACTTTTGCAAGCAGTTTTGTTTTATGTTTTATAACTCCTATGTTTTTTTCACCGACTAATGTAGCATGTGGCTATTAATCACGATTATGAATATGATTCTTATATATTTTTTAATATTTAACGTTTTAAGTTTCGACATCAAAGACCTGATGTGATTTTAAATAAAACTAAGAAAAGCTAACGGTGTTTTTGAACTGTTTAATTGGCTCCACGACTGTCATAAAGTTATATATTTTCACACCTGTGGTATTTATTGAAAGTGCTTATAAATTCAATCTCGTACTCTCTCTTTCTCCACGTTTTATAGAGAATTACTGAAGAGGAAGAGGTTATGTTATATTTTCGTAGATTAAGAAACGTCTGTCTATTTTTACAGTGTATTTACCTTTATAAAAAAAGACGACACGACTGTTACGATAATGTTTCACTGCGTTATTAATGTAGACTATAACATGTTCTCCTTAAGCAATTATTTATAACACGTAAATTTTCAAAGTGTATTTAACTGTCGCTGTATTAGTATTCGTTAAGCGTAAAATACTTTTAATGTTATCAGGAATAAATTTATAAATTAAGGTTAGAGAAAGATGTGCAATTTAAAATTTATGCAAGTAATATTGGAAAGTGTGGAATGGTCTGTGCCTGATGAATGATTTTCCTTTCTTTTTAAACGGTATTGGTAAGTGTACGATTCTCAGATCCAAACACTCTCTTTCAAAATATTAACAATAAACGAAGGAGCTCAAGGCTTTCTAACCAATAGCTCCATTTCTTTCCTCTTAAATTTAGAAAAAAATAAATTCTTAGTTGAAGAAAAGGAAACAAAATGAGAAGAGAATGAAAATATGAAATGAAGAACTGCCATTGTCATTGACGAATCAAAGAAAGAAAAAAAAGTGTTACCTTTTTCGCAAGTTTTTGGTGCTAATATTTCTTTTAGTATTTCTTTTACCGTGTTTTGCTCCCATTTAAAGAAACATATTCATTTACCATGAACAAAAGGGAATTTTTTTAGCCATACCTCTTCACCTTTTTGATCGTAAAACCCCATAAAAATGACAACGTTCCTGAAAAGCGGTTCATTTGAAAGAGAAATGTCTTTCATAATAATTTAACTTCTCCTAAAAAAAAAGAAAAAGAAAAAGAAAAAACCCAAGAAGAAACAGCCCTTTCAGTATGGAATATTATCTAGGTGTCTCTAAGAAAACCTGTTATTTGTCGTCTCTTAAAAAAAAAAAAAAAAAAAAAAAAAAAAAAGTTTTATTTTTACGGAAAGAAGCATATTAAATTCTCTTGGTGCCAAAATTTTGTTTCGTAATTAAAGTTTCCTATTTTTAATCATTTTTTTTTTCTGTCCCCTTTTTCTTAATCGAAATTTTGCTGCAATAAATACGTAAATATTTTTGAGAACGTTCTCTTATAAGAGTTCAAGGGAAATCAGATTTTAATGAAGACATCGTTTCTTTAATCCATCTCCTCTCCATAATGATGTTTTGTATTAAATAACATTTTTCCTCCCGCATCTGAAAATGGCGAACCGAAAATTTCTTCATACATAACTAAACATGTCTTAGCATTCACAAGGTAAAGTCCTGAAAATAAATAGATGAATAAATAAAATAAAGTATCACACCATGCTATTTTCTCCCTTGTCAACGAGAGATGTGAAAGGTATATTCGGCTGGGAATTGTGTTTACTTTACGAATGCGAATCCAATTTTTTTTAAAATAGGATTGTCTACATATTAAAAATTGTATCGACTTTGACTTTTCAAATGCTAACACTTACTTTAGACATTATATTGGAGTTACTTGGATCAAAGCAGCCCAGAAAAAGATATAGTTTAGCTATTTTTTCTTAAATCTTCATAGAGTTAGAAATCATAAAAAATTGAGGAGGCTAATGTTACATTCACGTGACGAAAATAAATTTATATTTCCCCCCAAAATAGTCGGATCGAAGGTGCAATTTTTTGACTATCCGTCTACCACCACAACCTACGTTATACACGGCCGGTGCATGACGTTTAAAACGTCACATGAAGTGGATCATTTTTATACGGTGATTGGTGCAAACCGGGGGGCGCGCCGCTTTGCACCAATCACCGTGCAAAAATGATCCACTGCATGTGACGTTTTAAACGTCATGCACCGGCCGTGTATAACGTAGGTCGCGCTACCACCTGCATCTAGGCTTTGACGTTCAACTAACAAAACTATAAGTACTATTACTATAGTTAAATATACGACACCATGTAATGCATTTCTTCAATTTCTATGTTTTTTCAATACATTCACCAATATTAGCTGTAGAGTGGAGTGACATTGTGAAGTTGCAGTGTAAATGTCGGTCACTCTTCTGGTTTTTTAAAACTTTTATTATACGCCAGCGAAATATCGACGTCACATGCTGGTGTCTTGAAGTTGGATATGTAAGGTTAATTTTCCATACATAAAAAAGAAAAGAAAAGAAATCCAGGGAGTGTACAGAAAAAAAATCAAGGAATATTAATTTGCATTTTGAAGATACTTCAGGAACAGTTTTGAAAAGTCACAACAGTGCTGTTTGAAAACAGCGAAACAAAATTCAAAATAATGTAAAGAGCCAGCTTTCATTATGATTTCTCCAAAATGTTGATTTAATGTTCCTTTTTTTTAAATATATAATTTATTTAAAACAGATAAGCGTAACTCCATAGGAATAGCTATGGCGACTGTAAATTTGGAGATAATTTGATCATTTTACATATATTATTAGTTCCACGTGCTTGTCAAGTTTGATAATGTGGCTGTTAGCTCGCTGCAATGTTGTTCTTGAATTGGTACGTGTAGATTCTATATTTTCTATTCGTTTATCATATTTTAATTAAAATAATTTTTGTTTATATAATGTTTCCTTATAAATGATTTTGCATCTATAATGTTTTGTTTTTCAATACTTGTCCATTTTTATTCAATTTTCTTCTGGGGCATCGTAGTTGGTCAGGCAATTTGAGTAAAGTAAATTCTGTTTCGGCTTACTTTACTCAAACATAAATGAATTAGAATTTACTTATATTGTGGAATATTGCCATTGATAACGTGTTTCGCAATATAAGTTATATTTTGCTTCCCATAATATTTTCACATTCTGCACGTAGGATTTTTTTCTCCACATACTTTTATTTATTTTTCCACTTATTTCAATTTGTCAATTTTACATTCTTGGATATCTGTTTTTGTACTGTATTATAATTATCCGTTTATATATTGTTGATTTTAATGAGATTTAAGAGTTATTATTCACAAAAATTTTATTATATGTATATAATATTATTATTATTTTTTAAAACATTTAATGGTATTCCAAGTGTTTATTTCTTTGCTCGACCATATCTTTCGATTTTCAAACTTAATTTAGCATAACTGAAAAAAAAAATTACTAAGTGGAAAGGGATCGTATATCTTTATTAGATTAGCTTCGCATAACTCAAACAGTTGAGAAATAAAAATACATACACTTTTAACATTCCCTGCATGTACTTCACAATTAAACAAAGTTGTAATAAAGCACAGTTATTGTCACTATTGCATATTTAAATCGTCTCTAACACAGTTTGTATATTTATATATCATGCCATCTTCACTTTCACTGATCATATTTGTTATTCCCATTACTTTGAAACTTTACAGGGAGATTTTTTTTTTCCCTGTCAGTATTTCTATAGAATTTATTTCAAATTTACGGATTTTCTGCATTTTTATCCTGTGGTGCACATTATACATGAGACATAATTTTTTTCGTTTTTTCCGTTAAATAAAATCGTATTTTTTAAACAATTTTTTTATTTTTAGCACTTTCCAACCTAGTTGAAAAGTGCTTATGACTTCGGTTTGTCTGGCCGTATGGCCGTCTGCCGTCTGCCGTCTGGCCGTCTGCCGTCTGTCCGTGCTCTAACTCCCGTAAATGTGCTCGGATTGCTCTGCAATTTTTATATGTTATTGTAGCCATCTATAGCATGTTCCCTATTTCAACGGAAGTGTGTAGCACTTATAGTTATTTTACAGGGACACTCAAAAGAATTCCGTTATATTGCGTTCTATGGGGAAAAATCATTTGCGGTTTATTTAAATAATGTTTCACTAATTTAAACGCATTGAAATTTATATATATCACTAAGGTGCATTAGAAGAAGCTTAATATGGAATAGGATGTGCATAGCACTTATAGTTACTTTACAGGGACAGTCAAAAGCAGTGGTGTAGTCCTGGGGAAAAAAGTGGGGGGACGCTCATAGTCTCGATCATTAGGGTCTGTATCTGTATCACCCATAGGGCAAACTTGATTATGAATCTTGCTTTTCATTTTGAATTGCAGAGACAAGTAATTGAAAAATTAAATTTTAAATTTTAAATTAAAATTTATTAAATTAAATTAATTAAAGTTTTTTATCTGTTGGTCGTTCATAGCTTCCCATAAATTAAAATATTGTTAACCTTATTTCATGTGTGAAAATACGTATTTGAAATAGAATTCGTAATTTAATAACACTAATCCACGCAACGAGACTTTTGTTAGACATTGTTTATTTTCGAGATAGTCATAGAATAACTATTGTATACTAAGAGCATTGAAAATTATTGCATTTTTACATTACGGACACGTATAATGTAAGGAAAATATTGTAATCATGACAAAAAAAAAAGACTATGAAATTTATATCTTTACTTTTATAGGTTCCCTGAGTCCGCTTTTCCTATTTCTGTAACAATTCTTTATGTATGTGCGTATGCATGTGTGCGAGTTGGTATTTTCTTTAAGATTCCCAAAGTCTGTATTTGGTGATTTTGCAATGAGTCAATATGTGTATGTGTCTGAGCAGGGTAGAATTTAAACGGTGTTTTCGGCTGAGATTAAATTTCGCAGGTATGTTATATATGATGAAAATATTATTTAACATTCTGGATTATATATGCCACTGCCCAAACTCTATACAAAATTTTGAACAACGTGTAAAAATATTGGGTTGTTCGGAAAGTTTCTTCCGTTTGGGGAAACCAATTCGTACCGGAAAATTCTATGATTTAATTATTAGACATTAATTTCAATACCTAATGTCAATTGACGGGCAGAATTTTCCGGTACGAGTTAGTTTTCCCAAATGAAAGGAACTTTCCGAACATCCCAATACGAATTTGAAAGGGGTGAAATAGACCAGTATCCTTATATAAGAAAATTTATGAAAATCGCGTTTTATCAAGATTTTTGTAGAATTAGTAACTCTTTAAATCAGTTACTAGGTTACTTCTAATCTGTAAGTATTGAATTTTTACGGGATGAAATGGAGAAAGATGTTCAAAAATATTGGTTTCATCATGATTTGTGTGGAAATATTTGAGCAAGAGTAACTGACTTAAAACTTGGCACACATTTACTTTCAGGAATTACATGCTCGTAAGATCTTATTTATTATTATTTTTTAAATTTACATTTTAAAAGGATGAATTGTCCAGGGCTCTCAAATGGTTCACAAACTGAATACCAATATTTTTTAACAGAAAATTTCTTAGTAGGTTTCTAAAACTTTTCTGCAAAAAATTACTTCCGAAGGTTGTTTCTGCAAAATTTACAAGAGAAATCTAAAAATAAAATTTTTCTAAGAAAATACCGGTATTTAAAAAGCGGACCATTTGGGAGCCCTGATTGTTAAGTAAATCTTCTAAACTCGTTTCATCACGATTTATCTGGTAGCTATTATCATGCAGATGCTCACGAAGAATGGCTTTTAAAATATTCGAAATTTTAAGTGCTGAAATAAGCCGAAAACTTTTTTAAGTTGTTATTTTTCTGAAACTATCAGTACTAGAAACTTCAAATTTGACTCAAACTTCAAATTTGTAAATATTCTCTACGATGAATTGAAATTTTAATGTGGGAATCGTCTCAGTGAATGTTACCACACTATTAATAGCGATATAAAAGTCTACTCTAGTTATAAATTGATTTGAATCCATGCCATTCTATAAGTGTTTAAAGAATTGAGCGGAAATTTTTTAAAGAAATAATTTTGAAGTAGAGTTTCTATGGCAAATAATAATGCTTGTGCCAGATGACTTATTTAAGAAACACTTTCCTAATAAAATTACTTGTAACTTAAAATAAATTAAATATAGAAAAAAAAACATACTTTCATTAAAATTCACAAAAAGTCAACTTATATTATAAAGCACAAATGTGTGCGTCGCTCAATGATGTCATACTGATGCGGGCAGCAATGTGGTGAAAATGGATGAATTTTGAAACAATGGAGCTATTTTTTTTTCAATTAAACAATCATACTGTTATTTCTATGGGGGTAAATGCCATTTTTGTGCCGACGTTGACTGACCCCCCCCCCCCTTCCCCCTTACTGATCTAATTTTTAAAAAAATAATGTCCAATTCATGTATTTTCCTCAGGTATATATATATATATATATATATATATATATTCCAAATTTCAAAGCTCTACGTCAACAGGAAGTGGGTGAAAAATGAATCACAAGATTTGACTGTCACATAGATACAGAAATGTAAGATAAAAGAAAGCGGGTAAAAAAGTGAACTTTTTTTAAAACTACACTGTCTCTTTACATGATTTCTGCCCGTATAGCTTTTTATGTAGATACACTTGCGATGCATTTTTTTTTCTTTTTCTTTAATATTTAATTTTGTTCTAAAAATGCTATCGCCAATAAGTGCACAGGACCATTTTCACTGATAAAGTAATATTTAACTGGTTCGAAAAGGTTTTATAAGTCAGCTTTCTTCCTTCATTTTTTAAATTTAATTTTAAATATATGCAGATTTTTAATGATTTTATTGCAGCAAAAAGAAAAATTTTTCAGACTGACAAATTTTGAATAGAAGAGTCGCATAAAGAGTTATTGTATAAATGTTTGAAAATTAACAAGATAATTATTTCATTGACAATATTATTTCAATATTATTTTTTGTTTACTTTATTTTAAACTTTTTTATAATTTACGTTATCTACTTATCTCCAGCAGGTAACAAATTAAAGTACGTGTCAACTTTTATAATACACAGACACACTGTATACCGGCCAATATATATTATATTCATTACACACAAATGTTTGTAAAATTAATTTGGTGCAACAATGTGTGAAGGAAAAGCATGTCGCATTTTTTTTTTTTTTTTTTTTTTTTTTTTTTTTATATATATCGAAAATATAATTTCGTTCAGTTTAAACACATACCAAGCAATAATTATCTATAAATGGTAACGTATTCATTCGAATTATTTTGAGTGGTCATGTATAGAAATGAATGATCATATGCTCATCACATAACACACTAAAATTTAAACCAGCTGCAAAACGCATTTCAAGAAACATCCGGCCATGACGGTAGTGTAGTTGGATTATTTTTGTGTGGCCCTGTATACGAATATCATTTACGTATCACTTAGCAAATAAATATTTTCTTCAGCTGAAAAATACAAAATATAATTGAAAACACGTTTCGAGCAACTGAACCCACGTCTGACAATGTGTCCGGATTCTTTGGCCTTGTAAAATAACTATAAATGTTTCGTGCACCGTTTTCCATGCATTGCAAACAATTACTGTTAATAGCTCATGGTGTTTCGAAATACTTTTTAACGTCCCTGTAAACGAACGATAAATGCTATTTTTGATAGGGAATATGTTGTAACGAATTTCAATACCACATGGCATTACTTCATTTATGTGTATTTCAAACAATCTCCGCCCAGTAAACAGTAATATGAACGAACTCTTTTTTTGATCACTCGTAAACGAAATACTGATGCTATACACATAATTCACAATAGTGATAAGGCTACATTGAAAAAATATACATAAAATTTTGTCGAAATTCAAGCAAACTTTTGGAAGTTACAAGTAGAATGCGAACAGATGGAGACAGACAAGCGATCTGACACCGTAAACACTTTCCATGTTGCTGAAAAGTATTAAAAATCAATGCCTCATTTCTTAAAATTGTTGATTTATTGGTGTGCTCATAATTTAAAAAAAAAATTAGTAAGTTTGAAAAGATGGCGTCCTCTCGCGTCTCTAGCGTCCCTCTTGAAAATAAAAAGTAAGGGGACGCTCGACATAAAATAAAAAAGTGAGGGGACGCCGTCCCCCCGCGTCCCCCCTCGACTACACCACTGGCAAAAGAATTCCGTTACATTACGTCTATGGAGAAAAATCGTCGGCGGTTTATTTAAGTAATGTTTCACTATTTTAAACACACTGAAATTTATATATATCACTAATGTGCATTACAAGAGGCTTACTACAGAATAGTGTGTACATAGCAGTCATCGTTCATTTACAGGGACACACAAAAGAATTCTCTACTGCCTGTTAACAATAATTCCTGGAAGTGCATTTTAAGTTACTGAACGCGATTTTAAATTTAACTCACTTTTTGTTTATTATGTGGTGTGTATAAATTCTGTAGATCCTATACAGGGAAGCACAAAAGTTCGCGAACATATTTCCGTTTATTGACAAACTCCAGATGGAGAATTTTAAACTGTGCTACGCGTTTCCTAACTGAACTAAAATTTAGCATTCTATGTAGTATATATACAAACCTATAGATCCTATACAGGGATGAATAAAAGTATTCGGATATTTTTCCGAATATTGTATATGTTGGAAATTCCTAAAATTATAATTTTAAATATGTTATGCGTTTTCCAAATTGTTTACTTAGATGTTATCTTTTAGCTTATTAAACGGTATGATTTGTAAAATTATTTTGGAAGCGTTGGAAAGTGCTACATAATCTATGCTTGACGCATGATTTTTCGTTCTTGTTATTTTCTACATTTAGTGTTCATAGTTTTCATAGTTGTAGTTTCACGGCCAGTTGACATAGTTTTGCAAGTGTGGCTTAGCACGGGTTTGGGTTGGGTTGATTAATGACGGCCAATTATCTACACTAGGGATATAGGCCCGGGGGGAGTGCCCTTCGTGGGGGTCTTTCTAAGGGAACCTAATCCGTATTTACGCATGGATAAATCCACGGCTCGAAGAAAACCACGAAAACTCCGAACGATTAGGCCGACGGGCGCGATTGGGATCGAACCCAGCACCTCCCGTCTACCAGCTTCGAGAGCACCACCTCTCAGCCACTGGTGGGGCGTGGCTTAGCACGGAAGGATTTCCATTGTTGTTGTTGTAATTTCGTATATACAGTTGTAACCATAAAGAATATTTTGCTATTTATCACCTTCGGTCGGCTATATAATGCTTTAAAATGCTTTAAAATTAATTTTTTTAATTTTTTAATTCAGTTCTAAAAATATTATAATCTTGTATTGCCGTCGTAAACACACCTATGTGTACGTAATTTTTTATAATTCTAGTCTATGAGGAAGTGATTGAAAATACTATTACAAAATTCCATCTTTGCATACAAAAAACAAGTTGAGTTAAATAAAGAACGTAAAAACAGGTGTGCGTATTATCTATATATTTAAAACGAAAAGCGCATTCTGTCAAATTTCCACATGAATATTGTCTCTTTACGCATGCGTCAACGTTTTTTTTAAAGGCTTCTCCCCTCAGAAACGGGAAACTTGGTTGATTAACCTATTTAGCCTAGGGGGATTGAAAGGGTTGATTGAAAGACCTTCTAATATATTTTTGCTCTGGGGTTGAAAGCTAAAGCTTTTTTTTTTTTTTTTTTTTTTCAATAACTCATGTTTTCACTTCTAAATATGCATATTTTTTCGCAAAATTTTAAAGACAGTTATATTTATAACCGATTGAAATGTCAGAGAGTTCGGAATATGAGAATTATTTTTTTATTGCTATGTTAAAGGAACCGAATCGAAAACAAACAAACAAACAAATAAGCGTGAAGAAAACATTTCTTTTACAACTGGATAACAATATTTTTTCACCAAATTTTTACACGGGCTGTAAAAATGTTTTATTTATAAATTTTTAAAGAGTTCTGACAAAAAGAACTTTTTATTTTAAGACTATGAAACGACCCTACGTAAGAAAACAAGAAAATTAGTGCTTTTATCACTAAATATCAATATTTTTTCCCGAATTTTTCATCTTAAAATATAATTTCATACAAAATCACAAAATCGGATTAAAGATATAAAATAATAAAAACTTGATTTAAAAAAAAAAATTATTATTACGGGCCCGGGCAACGCCGGGCGAGGGTGAGCTAGTACATGAATAAATACAATATTTAAAAAATAAAAATCCTCACAAGGAATTAATTTATAGGTTATACTTTTTCTTAGCATTTTCAATTTTATGGATCCAAAACATGTAAAGGAAATCCTGGAACTATTTCATTTTATTTTGCTTTTATACTTTTTTAACGTGACTTACTTTAACTGATAACTCAAGTGTTTTCTTTACCAATGCGAGGGCTTACGTATGTTTGAAAATGCTCTTTGACATTCCGGTCTGAGATCATCTCTTCAAAAAGGATAGGAAGTTCAATGCTAATGTGCTGCAAGGTGACTCTTATCCCCCTCTATTCAGAAAATATAAGTTAAAATCTCCAAACATGTATGTTAAATAGCTTGTTGAAAACTTTTTTGAAGTAAGCGCATATAACGTTAATACTTTGAATCGCATATGAAACTATGAAAGAAAATCATTCCAGGATATGGTAATAAGAGTTTGTCAAATATAGCAATATTGGCATAGTGAAAATTCGCTTATGCATAGCTGCCAATCTTCCGGATTATTTTATAATATCAAATAAACGCGTTTTAATCAGAAATTTTCATTATCAATTTAAATGAAATAAATACCGCTTAGAAAAAATACACATTATTAAATTCCAGTAGACCCGCCGGGTGTAGCTCGTGTTAACCATAGGGGCCTTCCGCGTAAAATAAATTTAAATGCAATAATACGGCGATCGCAATAACGGAGCTTTGTGCATTCATGGACATAAATAATTAAAACGACAATCAGGAAGAAAACTGATGTTACTGTCACGCAATCATAACAAAATCCCAAAATCCCCCAGCTTTATAAATGAGAATGCACGTTTTCTTTGGGGCGTGTAACAGAAAAATATACGATTTTCCTGACTATGCCGAAAATAAAAATGCAATAAATGCATCCTGATGAAGTATTTACTGGAATTCTATTTTGTATGGCTTGAAAATAAAACCTTTCCTTTATAGATTACGAACGTTAATTTCAAAAGAGTAAGATGCCTCTACTGATGAGAAAAAATAATTTTTAAATGGAAATTTATATTTCCATTCATAAAAATTAAATATACTATGAATAATTAAATATACAGGTAAATGACGTCATTTGCTTTTTATTTTTTTCTAGTTAATGCGGATCCACACTTGAATATGCATTATGTTTCTTCCATAGGCAGTGACGTCATATTTAGGAGATTATTATTATTTTTTAATGATTTATTTATTTTTCTTTTTCTTTTACTGATATTGAAATATTTGTATTGGACATCCGGAAAGTTCTGCCTTCTGTTGAGATAATTTTGAAATTATTGAATGTCACCAGAATTTACAAACAAATTTATTTCAATATCAGTAAAAAACAGTTTCTTCATGTACAGTAAGCAACGTTTTATTCCAAAATTACGGTTGGGATGTTTCATATATGGATTCAAAATATATAATGAAAAAAAAACCCGCAGCAGTTTCTGGCTGACCTAATATTATAGTAGCTGTTTTAATTCTACATACATTTAAATGAAAGTACAACGTCGTTTTAACGCACTTATTTTTTTTTTAATTTTTAATGCGAAAAATGCGCATTATCTGCTCAGAATAATGACTCATTACATTTTCGGATGCGAAAATGGAGCGAATGAGTCTGATTTTTATTGGCCTTTAAAAAAATACTGTCCATACGCATTGTCATTGTGGCAACAAAAAAGAAAAAATGCATTTGAATGAAAAAAATAAAGTTTTGCATAAAGATAAATAATGACAAGTGGTTGAAAAAAGTTGTTAAAGAGTGGTCTTAGAAACTTGTAAAATAACTAATTATCTGTAATTTTACTGTAAAATAATCTGTGATTTTTCCAGGGTTCTAAAACGCGTGTATATCAACTTTTGTGCAAATCGTTAAAAAATTGTAGATTTTTATAATGAACGTTATATATATTAACTTTAAAATAAACCGAAAAGTTGGCAGGTATTCTTAAGTCTTTTCATATCCTTCAGATATAAATATCTCAGCAAAGAAATAAATCAAAATATATTAATTTAAAGCAACAATATATATATATATATATATTTAATTTAATATAAAAATGAAACAAAATATCAAAAAGTCTCTTTCTTCATGACTCGCAAAATTCAACGATAATGAATGTATACAGAGTGTTCTAAAATGTGCTGAACGTTTTAAAAATCTAATAACAAGTAAAACGGTGGCAGCTATTTTACTTTTACTGACCGAGAGGGACTGCTCAGATTAGGCCAAGTCTGTAGAGCATAGATGACCCTCCTGCTCCTCTTTATTGAGAGTAAAAAATTTCTGCTGGTAAACGCAACAGAATATATGAATATAACGGAAACAATATTTGGGAAAAACACAAAAGTACAAAATAGTATCACTGCCGGAAGATACAAAGCTCCGACTCGTAAAAGGGCAGAGAATAAGGGGGACCCGAGTACGAGTCCCTGCCTCAGTGATGGATTAAGATATTAAGATAGGAATATCACACAGAAAGTTACAAATATTTTTAAGCTTTGAGAGCAAAGCCGGGCGCGATAAAATGTTAGCCAGCCAACTGTCTGCAAACACGGAACAGAGGATTATAAAAAACAATGACGATAACACAACGACAAGTGATGAACACATGATGACACGACACTGAGCAGATGAAATTAAAAACAATGACGAAAACACAGCTGCAGATGAGAACACAAGTTTAATCGTGAACATGAATAAAGCTCAGAAGACCTGAAGTCCTGAAGTATATGATGGATAAAACGATGTACAAGATTATGAAATATGTTGCGCAACAGATGATAATACAGAAACGCGAACAAGTTTCTTTAACGAAATATATTTAAAGAAAGCTATATACATTTTAGAGCATTATTCGGGATTTCTACTTTTTTTTTTCTCAACGTATAGTCATAATTTAATTAATATTAAACTATTAAATTATAATATGGTGCTTTTTTAAAACATATATTACACTCTTTATTTTTATTTTTATTTTCTACTTTTTAGTGTTTAAAATATTTCATTGCAGTTTCACAGCTCGTTGGCACACTTTGGCGAGCGTGGTTTGGCGCTTAATTAACTCCATTGTGTTTGTAACTCGTGAATACACTGCTCAAAACAATTAGGGGAGCACAGGGTTTTAACGAAATTACGTAAATACTTACACCGATAAGTAACGTACAATAAAACATCTATAATATAAATCGTAGTAGAAAACAGAAGAAGAAAACTTCACATGCAAATCAAAGATCATAACGTCAAAAACCAGAAAAAGGAGATGAGTGCAGAAATCGGGATTTTGAAGAAACGTCTATTTCACTGTCTCAGTTGTGATATTCAATTGCTCAGCTTTTGTTTTAAGAAAAGGTGACTTGAAAATGTCACAACAACATGATTTACCGGAATCCATGGCTTGGCGTATTATCGGTAGACTTGAATTCGGGCAAACACAACGAAATGTAGCAGGCGCTGCTGGAGTCGCAAGAGGTGTCATTGCAAGGCTATGGTATCGATTCCAAGAAACAGGGAATGTTAGACGTCGACTAGGGCAAGGTCTGCCACGTGCTACCACAGCAACTGATTACCGATATATCATGTTATCTCGTCCATACAAAACAAGCAATACTACTCAGCTGCAAAGACAGTTGCTCTTGGCAAAAGGACGAAGGGTGTCCAGCCAAACACTCCGAAAGAGGCTTCATCAGAGTGGTCTGGGTCTCTATGCACGTAGGCGAATGGTCCGTATTACGCTGGCCTCAAGCCAACATACGACTGGAATAAGTTGGACTGCAGAAAAATGAGATAACAGGCAACGTGACTGGAGGCAAGTGCTGTTTACAGATGAGTCTTGAGTCAGTCTGGAGTGCGACACCCGACGTGTTTTGGTATGGAGGGAAAGGGGCACTCAAAATAACACATTCGTTCGTGAAAGATCACATTACAGGCGATGTGGGTTGATGTTATGGGCTGGAATCCACATAGGTGGACGTACGGACCTGCATATCATTCGGAATGGCACTTTAATGGCCCAAAGTTATGCAGACGAGATACTGAGACCTCATGTCGTACCTTACACTGCAGCCGTTGATGATTCCTCTGTTTTCATGCATGATAATGGCAGCCTGCATACAGAATGTCTTGTGGAGTACATTCTTGAAGCTGAAACAATACAGTGTATAGAATGGCCAGCATGCTCTTCGGACCTGCATCCAATCGAGCATGTTTGGGACACACTTTATTCAACGCACTGCAGCGAGACCAAGGCCTCCTTTTACTGTCGAGACTTGGAGATTGCAATTATTGAGGAGTGGAACAGTATTCTCCAAAGTCTTATCGTCAGCCTCATAGCATGCATGGAAAACAGGTGTGCAGCTGTCTTGGCTGTTCTATGGGACCACAAACAATATTAATCATCTTGCATTATTTCTAAACAATACTTTTTTTTGTCATTTACATGTAACCAAATTGTTGCTCTAAACTATCTTTTCATGTTCTTTCCATCGTTTTAAAGAATTAAAGCTCCCTTACAACTTTTTTGTGTCTTTATTTCTGTATTGGGCATTGACACACGTGTAATCTCCATTTTATGCCCATGCATGTTTGTCTCGCAAGGTTCTCTTTACTTCTTTGCTTGCTCCCTAATTTTTTTTTTTTTTTGAGCAGTGTAGCTTTAAGCATAAAGATTATTTGGCGATTTATCACTTGCGGCTAGCTAATTGGAAAATGCCTTGAAATTAATTTATTAATTTATAATTAAGTTCTAAATATATTCAAATGTTGTATAATCATCGGAAACACACCTTGTACATTTTTTTTTTTTTTTTTTTTTTTAATAGCCTAATCAGGAATCAGAAATTGAGTGACAAAGCGATTGCAAAACTTCATCTTTACTTATATGAACTAAGTTAAGTTAAATAAAAGAATGTAAAAAGTATGAAATATTTCTAAACAATTGAACACTATTAGAAAGAGCGAATAATAAAATTTTAAGTTTTAAAATTTGTTAAATCCGGTACCGTTTATGCAGTAAAAGTGCTATATTTTATTTCAAAACACAAAGCTTGAAAATAAGCATTATTAAATGTTTAAGGTGTACTTTTAATTAAGGCGTGAAATATACTTGTACAGATGTTAAAACTTCCTCTGTATACGTAATCTATAAATATTTTTAGAATTTTATTATTATGGTATTTTAAATGTATGTTTTTAAATTTTATGGTGTTTAAATTAGTTTTTAGCTATACGTTTTTTATAGGTTTTCCCATGAAAACCTATATAAATAATATACTCCACTTTACTTAGGTACGAATTATTTTGGTAATATTGTGCAAAATCGATACATTTAACCTACATATAAGCAGCACATTTGTTTAAGAGTGTTATGCCTTTAATTAAAGTTATGATCAACATCCAGTTAAAAGACGAGAAGCTGACATTTTTAGATAAGCTCTTTGTAAACTTAGAGTGCATTAGCACTCAAATACAAACAGCGATTAAAAGCCATCGCGAGCGCCGAAGACGAATGCATTTGGATTTATTTTAATTACTTTCTAGTTTATTTCGCTTTTAATATTCATGAGAAGCCAAATAAATGTTGAACATTTGACTATATCCAAGCGCCAAAGGAAAAGAATGACTTTTCCGGAAACAAGTTTGTGTTCAGGAAGAATTGAATTAAAGTTGTATAAATGATTTCGCATTGGGTTTAAATTATGGAGAATATATAAGTTTGTGTTTAAAAATGCAAATATGTATATAACAATGAAAATAAATGTGGTTTTAAATATTTATCTAAGATATTGTATTTGTTAATTCATGTCTTTCATTTATTAGCACACTTTTCTAAGCAATAATTATAGAGTTCATTTTATTAAGAAATTTAATGTCAGAGAAAACAAATGCGGCAAAAGCAAGTTTTTGTATTGTTTATGTATTAGATATACGTATAGTTATTATAATTTTAATACATATAGTTATGAGATATTAATCAATCACAATAAACGATTTTCATTAACAAAGCATGCATTTGTTTTAACGTAATGGGGAATTTGGGCTAGGGTATACCCCCCTCCTTACCGTCAAGGAATTTCAGAGTGTATCAGTCATGGCAGGAGAGACTAAAAATTGTTTCAAAATTGTACTCAAGTTAAAATAACTTATCTAAATTAAATCTTTATTTAGATAATAAAATTTTGAATAAAAAATTGGAAAAGAAAATAAAGACAAATTTAAAAAATGATTGTACACTGCAAATCAAAATCTAGTCATGTATATGCTTGCAAAAGATAAGATGATTGCATTGTTATGCTTGTTGTTTGATCCCATAAAATTTATGTAACTGAACTATCTTAACCAATTTCAACAATAAATGGCACTGAAAATGATTCCTGATTTAAAAACTGTCTGCTTTAGCGTTTTTATCTCTTACCAGTTTTCCTGATATTGTATGCAATCGTTTTTGCAGGATAAGTCGAGTAAGTAAAAAGGACACAATAGATTCAATGCCGGCAGCAACAGCTACAGTTACTTTTTTTTTTTTTATATATAGAATAGAGAGATTTTTTATGCTAAACTTAATGCGACATTGCATCTTTAAATCTATAATTATTCAATAAACAATGAAATAACATTTCTTCCTTTCTACCCTACCCCCCCCCCCCCCCCAATCCCATTTTTAAAGTAGGATTGTTACTCTTTCATACTGGGAAATTATTGTAAGCCTAAATAACTTGCTATTTCTAATGCTGAATAAATTAAAATGCTGTTTGTTCAAATGCATTTTTTTTCTATTTCAATCAATTCCATATCGGTATAAATAAATGTTAGTTTATGTTAACTACAACAAGGTAAATAAGCGCACTGCAATCTGATACGTATTCTTTCACAAATAGAAGAAATAGTATGGAATATCAATGCCATTTTCTTCAGTTAAACTACTTTATAAGTTTAAAACGATTTTAAATTACTTTTATTCTGTGAATTTTTATTATTTTTCATCAAGTTTATATAAGGTATACTTTTTAACAAAAAGTCTTACAGAATTTTGTATTTGTCGGAAACTGAATTCAATTTTAACTTATGCTGAGCATTCTTTTGAAGACAAATTTATATAAATAAAATTCAAAAACAGAGGAATGAAAAGTAACTTTTGCTAAAAAGATTCGATATGTATGTGACGATACGACAGTTAAACATTGGAAGTGGTGTGAAGGGAAGTATCAAGGTTTGACGCGTGACGTTCTCAAAATTTTAAAAACTTAAAAAAAAAAAAAGAAAATCTTTTACAAAAGGGCAATGAACTCTCAATAGGAAAAGAATGTGAGTATTTTACAAGTTATTTTATGCAATATCTTTTGCAACTCCAGTTTGTCCAGCATTTTGTAGAGAAAACTGCTAACATATGTTTTTTCTTTAGGTTGTTACTGTACGGTATCGATACTTAAGAAGTATGATTAACTAATTTTTAAGAAAGACTGCTAAAATTTGGCCGAAACGGCTCTAAAAATTACATCAAAAGTCACCCCAAAAGAACTGTAATGCCTTGCTGGATTAGTGTCAATCGAATACTAAATATAACGTTAATTTATGTGAAGTCATTTAAAATTGATTTTTTTTTTCAGACTTTATTATTATTATTATTATTATTATTTTATCTGGTTTATCATATGGAACAGAGTAGAAAATATCTGGTTAATCCAGGCAGTAAAATAAAGTCTCTATTGTATTTTAAAACTTACTCTAACAAAACTTCACAGTTTCATAATCTTTGGTTACCTTTTTTACTACCAACAAACATCTTTATAACTATAAGCCAGTGGTTTACATGAATGACTGCCAATTAAACTATGCAAAAAACGCTAAATATCTTGGATATGTGTTGGATCAGGAGATTCTGGGCAGCAAACATATTGAGGCACAAGTGGCTAAATGTAGGAAAAGATTAAACATTCTAAAATATATATCCGGTCGAGACTAGGGTGCGGATGCTAAAACTCTTAGAACAACATACCTTTCGCTGATTAGACTAATTCTCGAATATGGTTTTCCTATATATTCTTGTGCTTCCGCCACTAATCTAAATAAGCTTGAAAGAGTGCAATTGAGCGCCGCCAGAATTACTACTGGGCTCCGAAACAGCTGCCCAAGAAATATAGTGTTGTATGAATCTGATCTTCCTCCCCTTTCAAGGAGAAGAGAATATTGCCTTGCAAAGTACTATAATAAGATCTACAGCTATCATGACCAACGTCGTACTTCTGCTTACCTCCATTCTTGGCAGAATAATCGCCGACTTAAGCGACACAGCCCTTTTTCTTATGCGAAAGAGATGGGCCTACCTTCCAATAATGTGGAACCCCACTCCTTAAGGCCTTCATTGCAGCTTAGATTGGATCCTAGACGTATACATTTTCACACGGACCTTTTAACCAACGTGTGCAATAAACTTGAGAACCCGGCATTTACTAGACAAATGGGACTCGAAAATATTCATTGCATTCTACCTTCGGCCCTGAAAATGTTTACAGATGGCAGTAGGGGTGTGGGAGGTATTTCTGTCACTGGTGTTCACATTGAGACACCGGATCGTACATTCGACATAAAGATAAGAAATGCTAATTATTGCTCGGTTTTTAGATCTGAGCTTTTGGCTATTTATAAAGCCTTTGTTTTATTGATTTGACACCAGGACTCGAGTACGAGGACATTTGGATCTTAACTGATAGTCGTGCCTCTATACAGCATCTTATTAATTGGACAAATGTGGGGGACAGAACGAGTCTGAACATCCTGGAACTATTGAATTGCTTATCTGCAAGACACTCCATCCACTTTCAGTGGATCCCGTCACATGTTGGGCTGAGAGGAAACGAAATGGCCGATGGCTTGGCCAAGTCTGCCTCAGCTGAAGATCACCAGGAGGACGGAATATTAACCTATAGTGAAATAGCTTCGATTAAGAAACAAGAATTAAATTCACTTTGGAGAGTACCTCCTATTCATCCATGGTACTTTATTAAAACACCAGGATGGTCTCTCCAACTTAATCTTTGTAGGAAACAACAGACGGCACTCTCACGCTTTATGAGTGGTCACTTAAGAGGACTATCTTTCCATCAGGGCCAGAAAACATTTTTTGAGTGTCATCGGTGTCCGGGAGTAAAGGCCTCTCCTCTGCATATTATCAAATGCCTAAATTTTACCCGCTGTGAAATCTTGGAAAATCCAGCGCTCTTTCATGATTTTCTGGAAGTCTTTGGTTTTGTGGAGATGGTTTAGCATAGCTAAACCATCTGGGATTAGAAACAACAACAACAACACAGTTTCATAAGGTGAAAGATGATGTCTAAGTAAACAATTTGGAAACGCATAAAACATTGAAAACCTAATTTCAGCAATTACCATCAGTAACCGTAAAAATATCCGAATTCATTTGTGCAGCCCTGTATATTATCTATAGATTTGTATATATACCACATAATATGCTAAAATTTAGTTCAGTTGTAGGAAACGCATAGCAAAGTTGCAAATTTTCCTTCAGCAATTTCCATCAATAAACGGAAATGTACTTGAGATCATTTGTGCAACACTATATATAATTTATGGAATTTATACACACGAAATAACATGCAAAAAAGTTGTTAGATTACAAAAAGGTATCACAATTGAAAACACACTTGCAGCAATTATTGTTCATAGATAGTACTATAACAGAATTATTTTGTGTGTTCATGTAAAGGAACGATGAATGCTATGCACACCATAATGTATGGTAAGCAACTTGTAGTCCCCTTCAATGATATTGTGATGGATTGGGATCCATCAACATATTTCATTCTGATAGGATTAAAATAATCCCTGAATAAAATGGTGTGATCGGACTTGATTGGCAACTATTGTAAGAGAATTATCCTAGAGAAAAGAAACTCTTAGTTATTTTCAAGTAAGAATGAAAAGCTTCCATCCTTTGTATGGCATTGCTAAATGTGTGTGAATTTTATCTATAAGAAGATTATCTGAAGGAGTTTAAAATGTGTCAGGAAGGTATTAATATGAATGACATGACTAAAGAAAGGTATTTCGAAGAACCCTGGATACCAAGAAGTAGGAGGATGGAAGAAGGGTGTATGAATCAAGGAAGATCAGGGGATTATTCACAGGGGAAGAGGGGAGAATTTTTGGTCATGAAGAGGTAGTCTGGTTTTTGAGTTCTGGCGAGTCAGACCTTGTCTTTTTAGGTTCCTGAACTGTACAAAAAATTCTTGTAAATATCATCTAAATTTTCACTGTCATGACATTTTTTACAATTGTGGTTTTGAAATAAAACTTTTCGTTTAATACGAAGTGATGTGTTTAATTATATGTATTCAACCACGATACCGCAATATAGATCAGTTTCAATATGTTTGAAATTGTGTAACATCATAGTGTCCTTATAAATAAACTATAAATGCTACACACTTTATTTTCAATATCGGTCATGCCATAATAAACTTCAACAACATATATAAATTGCATAGCAATCCGAGTATATTTACACGAGATAGAGCATGGACAGACAGACAAACAGACAGATGGCAGACAGATAAACCGAATTCATAAACACTTTTCAACTATGTTGGAAAGTGTTAAAAAAACAGGCATGATACTTTAAATTTTGTTTGTGAAATTTTTTATCTGTAGTAAAACATAAGAATATTATTAAAAATGGGATAGCGTGTAATTTAACTTTTAAATACATATAAGACCCCAGTTTGTGGTAATTTATTAATTAGATAAAAGAGGTGAACATAATATTTGTATTATTATTATACTTTTAACATAAGTGGGACTTACAAAGAAAAATCTTAAATTGTTATCTCTAATTTAATGCAACCTTTAATACAATTGGGTTAAAATATGATATATAAGGTCATTGTGCCTAAATGTGACGACCCATAAATGCGACATTTTTCTTTTACTTAAAATATTAACGCAATAATAGTATATAAATGCTATATAATCAAACATCCGAATTTCAGGAACAAAACGCGAAACATTTCACTGCATTTAAAACGTTTCTTTAAAAAAATTCCCATTACAATACACATCGTTCATTACTCATCGCCTCCATAACTCCCTAAATGCAACAAATAATCCCGAAAATGGATCAAAATTTCACTTTTTAATCTTTGAAGATCAAATAACTGAATCAATATCCAGACCTTGAACGTCTGTTTCATTTACCTGAAGTGGAAGCTCGTTAAAAGGTGACGAATTTTCAAATTAGAGTTCTAAAATATTCTACGCATTTTGGTTACTGATTTTTTTCCGAGCTCTGTTAGCGACGAACTGAATCCCAGGGCCTGTTTACCGATTAGGTCAGTGAAACCCGAGCTTACCCTTTGAAATACAAAGGGGCCCCCAAATTTACTTTTCAAAACTAATTTTTAGGAAAAAATATTTCAGTCAGGGTAAGAAATGTATTTTTTTTCTTAATTATAGCTACTAAATTTTCTCGCAGACTATTATCGAGACATTTATACTCATTTTTTTTTCTGTTGATGTAATAAATGGTATAAAAACAGTGATTAAATGCAACTTATTTTCATTTTTCTTATGTTTTACGTTTTAATTTCAAACGTGCTAAATATAACAGAAAATTTAATCTGTATAGCTATATTTTGTTTATATTCATAAAGAGTGGAGAAATGATATAAAATATGGAGAATATGTTATTTAAATAAAGGGGAAAGTAATTAGCCTTCAGTTATACCAAATTTCTGTTTATAAAATAGAAGCAAAAATGTGTTGCAGCCAAGAAAAAAATTTGCGTCAAATATTTGTTGTCCCTGCTGTGTTCTTAGGACTGGAAAATCCTGCAATTTGTAAAGCATAAAATATTTTTTGAAGTTCAAATATTCACACCTGCTCCATATTTGTAAATTCATTTACAAAATTAATTTGCTATGTATAATTATGTATATATAATAAAACATATTTATATGTATATAGGTAGTTTGGTAGTTAGTTTTAGTTTAATAGTATAAAAGTGTTGTTTACTCGAAATTTTAATGGTAAAATTTCGAATTGTTGCAGCATAATTGGCAAAGTAAAAGGCCCACTTGTGTGACGTCGGGCTTCCCCTACTTCTAAGTCTTAACCCGCGAAAACTCGCTAGATTTCTTGTCACACCAGAACTTGCTAGTGAGAAGTTTTCTCACAGTGCCCAATTGCCTTCACTTTTACCTTAGACATTCGTTTAATATCAGCATTTGTTGTTTGTCTTAATACTTTATTCACAAAAAGATGTAAAATGATAAAAAAAAGTTTCTAAAATTTAATTTAAAATGAAAAAAAGGGTTTAAATAAGAGTCTTATTGCAACAGCTGGGACAAAAAAAAAGTATGATGGTGAGAGAAAATCTCACGCAGCGAGTTCTCCCGGGTTAAGCGAGCCCTGCTGAATCCCTCAAATGCGTAGAGACTTTTGCGAGATTTACTGAGGTAAGTTAATGCGATATTTACATATATTATATTAAAATAATGTTTAAAGTAAAAATTGTGTTTAATTAAGCTTTGTTTAGTTCATAAATTAGGAATTTCCACATGATCATGCAATAGTGTTTTTCTTTGACATTATTAAATATGTGTTTCAAAGAGGCTATATCTAAAATTGACTGTATCGAACGCCTTTAACCTGAAAATATTCAAAATATCTAAACGCGGTACTACCAACCTTATGAATTACTAATATCCCAAATGGACATTATAAAAGATTGTGGGTTAAATTATTATGGCTCTGGTGCAGGCGACATACACAGTAGACATTATGACATATATATTTAAAATTTAAAAAACAGTTTATGCTCTAAATAATGGAGAAGTGAAAGCCCGCTAAAAGATAACTGTGCATTGTGGTGAGAAAGAAAATTG
This sequence comes from Maratus michaelseni, assembly GCA_963931845.1. Taxonomy (NCBI): domain Eukaryota; kingdom Metazoa; phylum Arthropoda; class Arachnida; order Araneae; family Salticidae; genus Maratus; species Maratus michaelseni. The sequence continues at coordinate 317,195,573 of OZ007587.1, read as the reverse complement.
GCTCATTAAAATTGATAAAGCTGATAATCCAAAAATGCTTCTTGTATATTGTGGTATTCACAGAGTGATCTTATTATCCACAAAAAAAAAAAAAATCATTTGTTGAAGTAGTGTAATCACTCATAAAATATAGCAAATGTGGGAGTCTCTTTTTAAATAATAAGAATTATATGCCATATAGAGAGACGGGGAGGGGATCATAATTTTACAGATGCTTAATTGGGGGCGTGGTTGAAAAAAGTTTGGAAACCACTGATGTAGATCCATACCTTCCAGAAACAAAAAGAAAGAAATCTACGGAAGACAAAAAGCAATGATGAGTTGAAAGCAAACTGAAAATCAAATATTTGCTTAACATATACAGTAATAAATAATGCTTTGGTTAAATTCATGTTGTTTTGTCATTCATTAGTTGCTTCTTGTTTTATACGTGGTCAAATTAAAAAGTGTCCGAAGCATGAATGTTGAAATCCTGTATAGCAAGGTTATTTTTTTTAATAATTAATTATTAAATTAACTTATTAATATATTAAGTAGTTCAATATTAAGAGTTTCAACTTTCAGTTTTATCTATTTCAATTCTTTATGAAGTATTTCAGAAATTGCTAGTAATTAAATGAACATTTTAAGATAAAACTGGCAAACATAAAATGCATTGTCCCGCATTTAGGTACTTTGGACGCCTCATTTAGATTTTAACTAATATAAATGCGACAAAAATGAGCTAAATGCGACAATCGTATATTGATTGATTATATTACAGATAATTATTCAATTTCTGTGAAACAAGTTAGTTTTGAATTATTTTCTCCGTATTCAATCATTTTCTGTTTAATAAACGATTTATTTGTTTAACAAAATGCCAAATATACCCTAAATGCGATTAAACTATGGGGAATTGTGTCTCATTTAGGCACAATGACGTTACATGTGTATACGTATTTTGTTTAAAATAATTTTGTGCTTAGTTGCACAGGCACTCTTGTTACTGTAAAAATACTTTTACAGTCATTGTTGAAAAAATTAAAGGTTTAACGTTCGTGAGAAATATGGGAACTTTCTTAACAACTTGACAACGATGATAACCAAATTTAGTTCTAGATACTCTTTTTACGAATTGTCAGCAATCAATTGTGATTCTGTAATATTTACCGAAAGTCCATTCTTATTGTGTTAGGACACAAGTGGTTATTTACAAACATCCTTCCACCGTACGGAAAAATAAATATTTTCTAACAAAACTAAAAAAAAAAAAATTGGATTTGAATCAGTATATTTTTTTCAAGTTCAGTTAAATGGAAAAAACTTGATAAACGATAATATATATATATATGTATTTTAATATAATATTGATCAAAATCTGATGTAATAATGCAATCGTTAATTTCAGAAGAAAAAACCCTTCACCTCACAGAAGTAACAAAATTTATAATTCAGTCGACTATAATTGAAGTTTTAACCGATCCGGGCGTGAATTTTTACCGGAACTTACCCGGAGCTTTTTTAAGTGAATATTTAAATACTAGCCGGAACTCACCAGAGCTTATATAAATTTTGTGAACCGGAGCCTATCAGAATATCGTTGTATGTTGTATATTGCTGGTTAATTAGAAAAAAAAAAAAAAAACCTTGGCGAATAAGATTTTGGAAATTTTTCCTTATAAATATTTTTTCTATTTGTTCATGCATTACATTTTATTTTATATATACGAAAAGCTGTCCATTATTCGTTTTTCTGTGTTATTAATATTTCCGAATTGTTATAATGATCCTGTTTAATCCCAATATTCTGCGATTAAATCATGTCAAGATTAGGCGAAGATTTGTATTCAGAAGTAGTGGATTAAAAAAGTGAAATAGTCGCCAGCCATCTATATATGTATATCGATATATTATTTTTTTTTTTTCTTTTGCTGAAATTTTTTTTTTTTAAATTTTGAAAATAATCTATGAAATACAAATATGCGGGTAGAGAGGACGGGGTGACGTTACGGTTGTTAGTACTGCAGAATATTAGGACCCCGGTACGTTTTTTGTTGGAAATTAAGCACTGATACCGATCAAATATGAAAATGTAGATTGAACTTTTTTATAAGGTTCTCGGAGAAAACATATTCGGTTAGGAAACAATTTTCAGTAGAAATTATTTTACCATTCTCTTCAACAATCTTTTCGAATTTATCTCAACTTAAACATTTTTAGACGCTAATTAGAGCGTGAATGAAGAGATGGACAAACGAAATTGGTGAACATTTTAGAGTTACGTTTGAAAGCGTTAAAAAATTCTTTTGTGATATCTCTTTAGAGATAGATTAAATTTAGAAAAGATCCCCCATTAGTTCGCTAACGAACCCTTTTGCCCCTATTCGCGCTCCCACATAATGACATATACTCCTTCGCATTCTGACGGCAACCACTCATTAGAGTTAAATGAAGCCGCTTAAAAGGCACGCGTTATCAGAGACTGCGCTTTTAAAATGTATTTCATTGTTTGAAAATGAAGGTACTAAATTTATGTTTTCTCGTTTTTAACTAATTGAAGTTTTAACGATCCACACTCTTATGAATCGTCATGTTAAGAGATATGCGGATTTATTTATATTTTTTAGAGATAGAGCAGCCACACACTATTTTCGTATTTAAACATCCATTGTTAATTTTAAAAAAAAGTAAGAGAGACTTGAAACAAATTGGTCACTCATGGACGGAGTTCCACTGAGAATGGTCACTGAATGAAAATAAAATTAACATTCAGCCTATGAGAATATAATTTCGTTCCATGAAAAATGGTCGTTGAGAGAGGTGGTCGCACAGACAGATTTCATTGTATATGCAAATTTTATCTAAAAACGGCTCTTCGATTAAGGATAGGCCCCGATCAGGCTTAAATTGAGCCCAGGGCTGATTTTATTTAGGTCTCATTTTTCATACGAATACAAACAATTAATCATTTTCTATTCTTTAGAATACATATATGAAAGCACAAATACGTACATATTTACATAAATATATCTTTTTTTTTTTTTGTCTTATTTTTCTCTAAAAGCATGAATATAATCAGTGAAAGGTAAAAAACTGATTAAAACATTCAACATATAAAATCTCACCAGCGGGGACGACCGAGCTAGGCTACTGTCGGTTAAAATTAGCTTTGTGCTCAACTCGATATAACAATCAATTCTCTCTGTATTATTGCTATAAAGCATTTTATTGGATAACAGTATTATTTACAGAAGCAATCAATATTAAAACTATGTACTTCAAACGTTTCGTAGACTTCTAAGTCTTTTGCAGCTCGTATGACTCACTGTCTGTGTCCAGCTTCACAGACTTTAGGCGCCGACAGAAGCACTTCCTTATATGGTGGGATTAATTGCGAGAAAATTCTATGTACCCTTATTGGTTGAAGTCTGTTTTCGAGAACGTTCTATTGTGTCTGATTGGTTGAATCATGTATCTCGGTTTCGGTTCCTATTCAAAATTTATAGAAAATTCTTTCAGATTCTGAAAGCCAATTTCTTCGCCAAATGTCGCCAATATTTGACGAAAAGTTGCCAACTTAGCGACATTTTTCCATTTGGCGCCAAGCCTGTGTTTTGGCATTGGTAATCTCCCCGCCAAATCCCACCAATGTCACCAACATTTCATCCAATATCGCCAAATTTGGCGAAATTGCCATTTGTTCAACAATTTAATAGCTACATAATCACGTTAAGCATATAGATTTCTATTGATTCAAGGATAATAGGTCGGAAATAAAGTCTTGATGGGTAAATTATTTTACTGTTTTTAAAATCAATTTTTAAAGTCTCGGTTCTATATGTAGTCTTGCTAATGGTCATGATTACTAGAAAGTTTAAAAAAAGATTAAAAGAGCATATGGAGATATCAAATATGACAGAAGTACTACAGCATTAGCAAGACTACATAGAACCGAGACTTTAAAAATTGATTTTAGAAATAGTAAAATACACTGTTAAAAAAAATCTGAAATTCACGGGTATTTTTTCCCTGAATTTCACAGAAAAAGTCCTTTTTTGCGACAAAAGGGTATTTTCCGTTAAAAAACAGAAAATTTCCTCATATTTCCTGAAAACAACGGAACGGACGGAGACGAAAGGGGATAACGGAGATATTCCGTTATCTTATCTGCTGCATATTTATTTTCAATGTTTAAAAAACTGACATGTTGTTGCACAGAAAAACTAAAAATTTAATAAATTAAAATTTCGAGTTTATTTAAAAAAAAAAAAAAAAAAAAAAAAAAAAGTGCTTTCGAATTAAAAAAAAGTAATAATTTTCCCATTCTTTTAAAATTATTTGCAATTTATTTTTTTAAGTTATAAGAAAATATTCGCACTTAAAATATATTCTAAACAAGAAGATTAAAAAATATATATAATAGTTAAATTAAGTGAAAAAAAAATCTATTTTACTCAAAAAAGCAACATACAAAAATAATGCTTTCAAATAAAAAGAAAATAATATTTTTCTCATTCCTTTAAAATTATTCGCAATTTAGTTTTTAAAGTAATAAAAAGTACTCGCACTGAAAATATATTCTAAGCGAACACATTTAAAAAATATATAATAGTTGAAAAAAAAATCGCTTTTCTTAAACAAGCAAACATTTTTTATCGAATTTAATTCAAATATAATATTCATATTTTACTCTAACAATCAAGTTAAGAATATATATAATTCATGTTTTTATCCTGTATTAATATTACAATTTTAAAACATCAACATCATCTCATAACGAAATCTCCTCGCAATTAACTTCAAAATTACCAAGCTTCTAAACCCCAAATTATGTCTGTTCTGAGCCGCCATTTTGAGAATTTCCAGATGATCCGTTCAAACTGCTAATCTAGCAAGCGCCCGCTGGTCAAACCGGCAAGACGCTGGACTCGAGGCATTATCACCCCTGGTTCAAAACCCAATGGCGACCAAAAGCTGTTCTTGACGTATGTCAGATAGTAAATACTCCCTCAAAGTCGACAGATGGCAGCACCAAGTGAGAAGTCAAGATTTTTTTAAACCGAGTTTATCTAAAACGGAAAATGTCCTTTTCTGTCAGTTCTACGAGGAATATTTCCGTGATTTCTGAGAGCGTTAACGGGAAGTTACCGCTTCTGCAAACGGCGATTTTCCTTCTTTTATTTTTCAAAACGGAAAATCTACTAACGGAACGGAAAAAGTCCGGCAACTTCGCTGCCAGTACTTTTACCGTGAATTTACGGATTTATTTTTAACAGTGTAATTTATCCATCAAGACTTTATTTTCTATCTATTATCCGTGAATCAATAGAAATCTATATGCGTAACGTGAACATTTGCATTGAATCCGCTTCATTTGAAATACCTAAAATTTGGCACGAGGTTCTTTTCAGTTTTAAAAAAGCAATAAGGAAATATTAATTTTCACGTTTACAGTTGACTATTTTAAGCATCTGCTTTTTTACAAATATGATTTCGTGATTTATGGTTTTCAAGTTTATTTTAAAAAATTTGCGAGAATATTTTGTTTATCGTTGTATATCTTCATAATGGCACCGTAGGAGCGTTGAAACATAGGTTTTTATAAGCCTTTTTGTGTTTCTCTTTGTATCACTAAAGCATTTTATCTATATTTTAACTTAATAGCTGTTTCAACCTTCATTCCCATTGAAATCCATTGACTCGTAATGACCCCAAACTGACTCACTAATCGAATTTTCTCGAAGTTGTGATCTAGTCCAATGGTTTGGTCTTCTCGTTCCCCAAAATGATAGGATACAAAATTTACTCAAAATCGTTAGAGCCTTTTTATATAAAATTTGCATATACAGTGAAACCGCTCTGTGCGACCACCTCCCTCAACGACCATTTTTCATAGAACGAAATTTATTCTCATAGGCTCAATGTTAATTTTACCTTCATTCAGAGACCACTCTCAGTGGAACTCCCTCCATGAGCGACCAATTTATTTCAAGAAATGGAAAGAAATTTCGTTATTTCCTGGTCGTTTGACCTGTAGTTTGACCGATGTGTACATGTTCCCCCATCTGGAGGGGAATATGGATCATCCTCTCTTCCTAGAACAACATGTTTGATGAACCCCAAAGGAGATAAGCCTGTTATTGCTGTTGGGAAGTTCTTACCTCTTCCTTTGTAATTGCGATCGAGGCGCTGTGTTATAAAACATGTTTGAGAGTGTAGCCGCTTGCTTTCACCGTTCTTCCAGTGCAGATCTGTTTCAGTAACGTTTTAACAATTACAGCAGCTAAAGGAGTGATTTTAAGCTTAGAGGAGTGTATTCAAGTTATAAATGAACATAAAAATTAAAAAAAAAAATTTCTTAAATGTTTAATTGTATAAAAACTCAGATAAACAAAACTTTTTATGAAAAAGAGCCCTTTTTAAAAGCATGGCAAGACAGTAAATCGCGCGGAATAAAACAAGTTAGGAGCGCCGGAAAGTAAACTTCTTGTCCTTTCCTCTCAGGAAACTTCCAAAGCAGTAGATAGGTTAATGGAATCTTCTTTATCGGTTCAAGTCGAAAAAAAATTGCATTTATTCACTGAATTTTGAAAGGGTTTAGAAGTAAAATTTGTAAAAGATAAAATTGTAAAACCAAAGCAAATATCAATTTATACATTTTTTTATATCACTTGTGGATTTAAATTAAAGTTTTTCTTTTTTTTTTGGTATTTATATATATTTTTTTAATTTCCTAATGTGAAAGATACATTTTCATAACAGTACTTGTTATCTTATTTTCGACAGTAAAAAACTACATTTAAACGTGACCTCCATTAAAAGACCATCTCTAAGAGCGACCAATTTTTAATGGAACGGAGCATGATTGCTTTAGGGAGGTTTTACTCTGTATATATGTTACCGTGAAAGACCGAAATTGGAGAATGTCGACATTCACCGGTGAATGTCAACAAACACCAAATACGTCGGTGAAAGATCGAATATTTCATTACATTCTTATACATTCGGACCCTCACCGGTGTATGTCGACAATCACAGATATGCTCTGGTGGAGGTCGAAAAGAGAGGAGCTTGAATCTCTTTCTCCCTTGCGGTAGCTAGAGCTCCTAGGAGCTCTAGCTATATACAGGCTAGCTATAATACAGGCTGAATCATACCGCCATTTAATGACCCAGCGGACCAAAAACCAAGCTAAAACCGGTTATCTTACCGTACTAGTGGATAGAGCTACTAAATATAGTATAGAAGCCTTACTAGTGGACGGCGAGTGACAGTAACGAGGACGGCGAACACCTGCTAAGGCGGTTTCCTAATGCTGAGCTAGGTCACAATATGGCGGTTATTTTGGGCAACAGAATGGATATGCGTCAGCGTGAAGGTGTGACGTCACGATCCGTACATTCAGGCCCGGAGAGAAGTGTTACTGACCTGCGCGCGCAGCGCGATCATCGAGAAGGCCCTGAGCCGACAAAGAGGCGACTGGCTGTTTCACGCCAAATCCTTTGTTCTGGTGGAGTCAGTCAGCTTTGCCAGTCTTATGCAAGGTTTGATGGTGAGAGCAACGTTTTCTTAATTTTTTTTTCCGATACCCTAATTTATACAGAATGGATACTGCAGTGAATCGTGAACTTTTCTTGAAAAGTTAAATGCATTAATCGCGGGTAAACGAGAAGACAATTGTTTTTATTTTTCTCAAGAAAAGTACTCTAAAATACTTTCAGAAGTGGTTTCTGCTAAAACTAAGTGCAACACACCTTTGGATTACAGACGATTAAAACGTTTTGACGTTTTAAAAATTATTGATGAAGAGAAGTTAATTGTACCATTAAAACCAGGAGAAACGAATAGACAGTATTATGTTACCAATGAGGAATTGTTCAGTATACTACATATGAAACTCACACCAGAATAGGCCACGGAGGAAGAACACGTATGCTTAAAGAGTTGCAAAATAAATACAAAAATATTAGATATGTAATTGTAATGTTGTATTTAAATTTATGCAAACAGTGTCAAATGAAACACAGTGCACATAAGAAAGGTATTGTTGTGAAACCAATCATCAGTTCTGAGTTAAACTCAAGATGTCAAGTTGATCTGATAGATCTGCAGTCAAACAGAGATGGCAAATATAAGTTCATAATGGTTTATCAAGATCATTTAACTAAGTTTTTCCAGCTACGACCTTTGAAAACTAAGAGGGCTGAAGAAGTAGCGTATCACGTTCTTCCAATATTTTTAACATTTGGTGCTCCAGCAATATTGCAATCAGATAATGGTAGAGAATTCCGTAATCAAGTCATACCCGAAATATGCGCTGTGTGGAAAGATGTTAAGATAGTTCATGGAAAGCCTCGTCACAGTCGAACACAAGGCTCAGTTGAAAGCGCCAATCAGGATATACAGAATATGCTAACTGCATGGATGAACGATAACGATACAAATAAATGGTCAGAAGGTTTACCCTTTGTTCAATTTGCCAAGAACACTACATACCACGAGGGAATACGCCAAAGTCCTTATGAAGCCATGTTTGGCATTAAAGCTAAAAGAGGCATAGCATCGTCTAGCGAACAAATCGCAAATATCGAAACCGAAGAACAACTTGAAGAAATTACCAATACTTTTGAAACCGAAGAACAGCTTGAAGAAACTGGTAATACTTCTGAAAAAAATTTGAGCGGTGGTCATACCGAAAACCATATTCCAAAGAAAAATATTGAAGAGGACTTGCAATCTACCACGTCTCACATCAAGTTCTGACTGAAAAACACGAGTTAATTTCTATAAAAAGAGCGGCCGCAAAAGAGAATCTTCTACTGCAAGCAACAAAAATGTTACAAACCTCACAAAAACAATTTCCTCCTGCTCAAATTGGTGATACTGTACGAATACAAGTCCTTGATGTCGACCGTGGTTGTACAGATAACCGAAATGTGTTAGCGGTTGTTGTTGGAATAGAAAACTCCGATTTCTATAAACTTGCAAATGAAAATTGTACACTCAAGCAGCTTTACACAAGTAATCAGTTCGTAATTTGTAAAGAAAAGTTACTTTCCATAGATGAGATTTATTTTAAAGAAATTTCGCTGAGAGAAGCAGTTGCAGCTAACTCGAGAAGCGGTGGGGAAGGCTATACAACGCTGTCATTGCAAAAGCAAGTGTTCCACAAATAAATGCAGTTGTAAAAGCAAGGGCCTCTTGTGCAATTCAAAGTGTCATAATAGTTTAAGTTGTTGCAATAAATAAGATTTGAATCACATAATTTAGTAAGATTTTTTCTACTATTATTTTATTTTCTCATTTAGAACGTACTGTATAATTAAGTAAGTTTTTAACTTCTATTATTTTCCCTTCTGATTTTGAATGTACTGTATAATTATAAGTAAGTTTTTAACTTCTATCATTTTCCTTTCTCATTTTGAATGTACTGTGTGTTTTAAGTTCTTAGTCATTCCTCTCAGAAAGAGATGCGAAAAATTTATCGCGACTGAATTACGGAGAAAAAAATATAAATCTCGGACATGTTCAACATTCACCATTAGTGCATGGTGAATGTCGACATTTACCGGTGTAAGTCAGAAATAAGGGTATTTAGCAAATATTTCGGACATACACCAAGCGACTATGTGTTTGTTGACATTCACCGGTGAATGTCGACATTCTCCAGATTTCAGTGTTTCACCGTAACATATACATATACACACATACACAAGATTTTCTCGTATTATTATTATAATATATGATAATGGGAGACGAACCAAAATAACTGATACTTAGCAGATAAAAATATAAATCACGAACAAAGATGTAACAAAAATTAGGGATTTCAATAAATTTCATTATATTGGGAAAATAACAAAAGGGCAATATAGTATTCCTGTCATCGTTAGGCACGCATATATGTTATCATAATTTTAATTATGCAGAAATGATTTTAACGATTTTGCATGCCATCGATATACATGTATAGTGCTAGAAAAATATTAAACCTTGCAAAATGCAAAATGTCACTGAAGTGCAGAAAATAAGTGAATTAGAATGAAAATTGTGTGAAATAACATAAATTGATGACGTAAACGTTTCGTGAGTAACATAAAAAGGTAAACTGAATATGAAAGGTGAACGTGAAATACTGTTCTAAGACTTTTAGATTAAAAAAAAAAAAAAAAAAACTTGAAAATTACTTTAAAAACCATTAAAAAACAATAAATTAAGATATAGTTTATTACATTTTTTTTTAAATATTCGACGGTGTAAAAATTGAAATTGTGCTATATTTAGAAGTTAAGAAAATTGCAGTAAAGGCGATATTTATTGGTCAAGTCGTTGCCAGCGTCGATATGACGTCAGCGTTACTCACTCATGTTTTCTCTTTATAATAGGTAACATAGATAGATGTTGTGTTGTCATTTATGTACTAATCACTCGAACATAAAGTTCACAATGAAATCCCGGCGCAGGTATCAAAGCAAATCTGCTCTCCATTGTGTTGCAATGGTTCCCCAAATATTCCTATATCTAAGTAAACATATAAAAATCCCCAAATAGAAACTTTATTTTTCAAACTTTTGGCCATGTTTTGGGGATTTGGAACCTCTCTGTGTCTCCCCGTGATAAGACCCCAATTGTCATCAGAAATAAACCTATGTACACAATTTTTACAATTCTAGCGTATTAGGAAGTGAGTGGAAAATCTATTACAAAATTCCATCTTTACATACAAAAAACAAGTTAAGTTAAATAAAAAAGTGTAAAAACAATTATAATTACTTAAATGAATTATCGTAAATAAAAGTGCAATACAATCAAAATATTGGCAGATATGGGCCCAGTACAATGTGTAAAAAAATTACATTTCAAGAATAAGGAATTTTTCAGACAAAATTTTTAAAACTAAAACAAAAAAGATTGAAAAATAAATAAATTTCTGATAATATTAATGCATTTATGTCCTCATAACTTATGAAAATTAACCTTTAATATTTAAAAACCTTTGTTATACATATTCGAATTGAGTTTTCCCTACGCTTTTTTCAGCAGCAGAATATGTGTTTACATTTTGCTATATGTTTTTCCTCTTCCATAACTCTTAAAAATCAAACTTTTGTATAGTTAAAAAAATAAAATTAAGCATATTTTATTTTGGTTCTTTCCTAGATTCCTTTCATAACTAAAATAATATATCTATTTCTTCTTTTTTATATATTTTTTCCCCATCATAACTTGTGAAAATTAAACTTTAATGTTAAAAAACTTTTTTTACACGTATTTTTTTCGGTACATCCTATGTTATTTTTCTCAGTAGAATTTATGTATTTCTAAAACGATTCATCCTCTGTATTTCCGATTACCTTTAAATGCGATATCGTAACATTGATTAGCGGTGGGGTTTTTGAAAGCGATTAACGCGTATGAAGCTTCCTGAATCGATAAGATGAGCGTAAATTAGTTTAGCGCAATGAACTTAATTAATCCGCCAGATATTGGTAGCATGTGTAAGAAAGACTATTGATTTTTACTCGACCTTAATTGGTGCTTTCTCACGGCATGCCTTTCTCTAGAAAAGCCAGAACAAATATTGTCTGAGAAAAATGGAATGTTAGTGTAACGATTCGATTCGATGGAACAGCCACATAAAAATGTCTGTTAAATTCTGGTTATTATTTGAAGTTTTTGCATTTTTAAAACACGTTTTAAACGATTTTATTAAAAAACAGCCATTATTAAGTGTAAATTTAAGTTTTTAAATGCTATTTTAAAAAATATAGAACTAAAACTAAACTATTATAAAAGTTTTTATATGGGTTTAGTATAGGTCAATTTGTTTGCATTTTCATTTAAAACTTGGCGCACGTGCCGAAATTCGACGGAGAGAATATTTCAGAAAATATGTTACAGTTAAACTTTTGAAGAAAAGAAAAGTGTGCTTACACTAGAATATTGATTTCCTTAAGTTTTATGTAATAAATATAAAATCCCATTTATAATGCAAATTCAATAATTTCTTTTTTCGAAGCTTGCCCTTCTATATCACATTAATTGTAGTAACACATTTTGACACTATTAGCACTTTTATAGGAACGCAACATCAAGATATCTAATTGTCCATGGCTGGTTCAGAAAAATAAATATATACTAGTTAAATATTGGTTCAGAATACTGGTTCAGAACTGGTTAAATACTGGTTCAGAAAAATAAATACGAACACGACGAAATGTTCGTTCTTGTGCTCTATTTATAGTTTCATAAGCTGCAAGAAGAATAGGAAATTGACATATTTTAAAGATGAAACTAGTATGCTGGGACCGTCACAAAACTTTCTTCTATATAAATCAAATCGTCTGCAACAAAAATTAAATGACAATCTATACGTTTTTCAAGTATAGCTATCGCAAAAACCGAAAAAAACACAGAGCATAGCAGCGATATCTGTTGGGTTGTATACACCCAAAGCTAATAAAGATCTATTTTTGTCTAGGTCTAACAGAATATGAAGTTTGGTGAAATTCTGTGTTTTATATAGTTCATGAGATATAGCTATCGTGAAAATGATGAAAAATGCATTATAGCAGCGCCACCTGTTTGGCGATTTACACCAAAATCTAATCAGCAACAACTTATGTCATCGTCTAACTGAATCTGCAGTTTGATGAAAATCTGTGTATTAGTTCTTCTATTGCGAAAATCGTGAAAAATGCAACATAGCAGCGTCACCTGTTGGACGATTTACACCAAAAACTAATAAGCACCAATTTTTATGAAGGTCTAAGTGAATCTAAAATTTTATTAAATTAAATCGTGTATTAGTTCTTGAGATAGAGCTTCCACAAATGTTTTGTCACATACAGACAGACAAACAGACTCACAGACAGACATTTTCTAATAACAGTCAAATCATGTTCAAGACCTTCTAAAACGTATAAATCCGTCGAAAACTGGAAGTGGAATTTTTTTATGGATCCAATGTACGTTTTTCTTGTAAAGATAGAAGAAAATAAAAATAAAAGTTGTGTGTAAATGGCAATATTAGGCCAGCAACACTTGCGAAACCCTATGGAAAACAGCCGATATAATGATACTGACTGACCTTTTACTCTTGACTACCCTTTTAAATTATTTTCCTTTTTTAGTCAGGATTTGACGGATTTTCATCAAACTTCAGATTCAGTTAGATGTTGACATAAGTTGTTGTTGATTAGGTTTTGGTCTAAATCTCCCAACAGGGAGCGCTGCTATGCTACATTTTGCAGGATTTACAAGATTTTAGCAATAGTCATATCTCAATAGTCTCAAGAACTAATGCACGGAATTTAATAAACTTTAGATTCAGTTAGACCTTGATATAAATTGATGCTGATTCTTTTTAGTGTATGCGAAACCTGTGTGAGATAGAAGAAAGTTTTGGGATTGGCACTTTTCCATTTGGTATTATAATTAGCTATGTTTCTATAAACTTTTTTGTTTGTTTCTAAAAAAATAAATTCCTGTTTAATAACGTTAATTTAAAAAAAAAAAAAAAAAAACTTCGAATTTTTGTTTGCGAAATTGCGTAGCTATTGAATTTCAACCCCTTCGCGACGAGCGTTTTTTACAGAATTTTTAATATTTTACCACCGGTTTTTCAAAACAAAAATTTTTGCCTAATTGAATCGCAGAAATTCTATTATTAAATAAGGCAAAGCTTACAATAAAAATTAACTGGTGGGAATAATCGAGGATTCTGAGCATCTTATGCGTCACGTATACGTGTCGCTCGTCCTCAAGGGGTTAACTTTCTGCCATCTTTAAAAAAAAAAAAGTGTTGGATTCATAAAAATTTTCGACTTCCGGTTTTCTACGGGTTTATACGTTTTAGAAGGTTTTCAACACGACTCTAACTGTTTTTAGAAAACGTCTGGTCTGTGAGCCTGTCTGTCTGTGTGTTTGTCTGTTTATGTGTCTGTCTGCGTGTGACAAAAATTTTGCGGGCGCCCTATCTCATCAACTGATGCACAGAATTTAATAAAACTTTATATTCAGTTAGACCTTGATATAAATTGGTGCGGATTAGTTTTTGGTGTAAATCGCGTAACACGTGATGACGGTATGCTGCATGATTCAAGATTTTCAAGATAGCTATATCTCAAAAACTAATTCACGGATTTTCAACAAACTTCAGATTAAGTTAAACGTTGAAATAAGTTTTTGTTTATTAGGTTTCGGTGTGAATATCTCAACAGGTGGCGCTTGCATTCTGCATTTTCTAGGATTTACACGATTTTAGCGATAGTCATATCTCGAGAGCTAATGTATGGAATTTAATAAAACTTTAGATTCCTTTAGACATTGATATAACTTGATGCTGATTTTTAGTGTAAATAGCCCAACAGGTGGCGCTGCTATGTTGCATTATTCACGATTTTAAAGATAGCTATACCTCAAGAAATGCATGGATTTTTATCAAACTTCGCATTCAGTTAGACATTGACATAAGTTGTTGCTGATTAGATTTTGGTGTAAATAGCCAGGTGGCGCTTCTATGCTACGTTTCTCAGGATTTACACGATTTTAACAATACTCATATCTCAAGAATTAATGCAGGGAATTTCATCAAACTTCATATTTTGTTATTTTGAAATACTAACATGTATGAGATAGAAGAAAGTTTTGGGATTGGCACATCCGACTCGTTTTATTTTATTTCTTGCTGAACGATCAATTTGTAGTTTAATTACTGCCAAAACTGTGAAATAACTATTGAAATAGTTTCGAGATAAAGGATTAATTTCGAGAAAAAAAGTACTCGAATATCAGCTGTTTCCGATAGGATTTCGGTAAAGTTATTGTCTTCTGAAATTGATTCCAGGGATCAAAATTCTTTGACTACCTCTACCGTGTAATGATTTCCAGATCTAAACAATTACTTTACATGTTTCGTACAACCAGTCGAGTTTAATTAAGACATCTTATGAAGCATTTAAATTTTCTAACAAATTTTTAATATCTTCAATTTTTAAAGTGAAAATATGTGGAGAGGAAAAGGAAAACCACTCAGTTCTAAGTTATTTAAAGTTTCTTTTGAGGAATTGAAAGATTTCTTTCCTTTTTCAGTTATTAAATTATTTATATTCATAATGTTCCTGACGTGCCAGGTATAAAGCTTATAACGTTAGAATTAATTTCATCGCTATAAATAATTTTTGAATCCAGAATTGAAAAGCTCGTAAATTTCATAACATTGTGTGAAGATGACACTTCTTTTCCAAAATAAGATGTGAAAATGTCTTTTCTGCTACTATATTATAGTGAGTGGTAAATCTATTTTATTTTAGACTTCCGTCAATACTTTATTCATGAACAAAATACCCCTATTACTTACTTTAAGCAGTAATTCCTAAAATTTTGATCGATCTGGTCTTGGTTGCATATTTTTTTATTAACTAGTACGACTCATATACAAATGAGTAGCTTTCAATTAAAAAATAATTATTAAAATTGGTTCATTAGAAATCTCAGGGCATATGACGAAAAACACCGGTTAAAATATACGGATAATTATTAAATTTGTAAAATTATCATTTATGAATTGGTAACTTCAAAACTCTTTGTTTTTAGAGAGTGAGAGAATTTAATAATATAAACTCGTTTGGTTTGTTTTTATTATTTACTAAAATCGTTCTCTTGTGGAAAAAAAAGGGGGGGGGTTAATTTTTGAAGATTATATTACCTTCAAATGATAAAAATAAGGGGGAAATTTAGGAATTCTACACTACTTCATTTATGAAGAACTTAGACTTTATCATTTTCCCAATTATGTTTAAGTTTTAATTTAGAAGTGTCGTATTACACGATTTTATATTATATTATTCTTAACGGCTGTGAATGTTTTGACATAATAAATAAATAAATAAATAAATAATAAGAATGCAGTATTTAAGTTCCAAACAAAATCATTTTGTTTTTGTTCGCCAAGCGTATCTTATTTCAATTACATGTAGAAAAACTGAAGATTTGGTGCTTTAAATATGTCTTTAAATTAATTGTTTAAATTGTCTTTTTATTTTGTTTTAATTCATTTATTTTATATTTGTTTTATAACAGCGCTTAAATTTTCTATTCGTAAAACACAAAGGGAATTGTAAAATCCACAAATTTCAAAATTCGCCAATAATGAAAAAACACGAAGAAAATTTTGAAAATATTTATAGGTTTGAAATTAGGATGCTTCAGGTTATATTGTCTTTCTATTTATACGGATAAAACAATTTTACCATAGAAAAATAAAACTGTTTGCTAAATTAATTATATTAATTATATTGGTAATATTAATTAAAACAGCTGTGAATATTTTATTTGAAATGTTTAACAAGTAATTATGTCTCTTTAGTTATTTTAATAATTAATATGGGAAAGGACTATGTATTTAAAAAATGAGTGGAAAATTGAGCAAAATATTTAACTTTTAATCAGTTTTTTTCTTTCTTTTTTTTATTTTTTAAATAGCTACAGTGTTTCTTTGTCTCCACTAAGTTAGTTAACTTTATAAGGTATACTAGGGGGCCTACCCCCTGCGAGCTACGCTCGCCAACCCCCGCTCAGACTTCGAGGCCTCTAAAAACATGACAGCGTGCATTGTTTTAAAAATATTGGTAAATCTGTAATTGGGTTGCCATGCTTTTAACGTTTTAATGGGGCATTTTTTGATTATCATGGCCTCATACACAGCTGTTGCGACAACTGACGACTGTTTTCGGGATTGATAAGTAAAATCAATTACAACTTGAAAACCAGCTTGTATAAAATGGTTAGGTTTAAATTGTGACTACCTCTCGGACTTTTATAACAACGATCTGTATTCTATTTTTCCTTTGCGTTTAAGGATGAGAAAAATTCCATCTGCTTGTGAATAACATTAAGAACCACGGTATTGAAAAGTACTATGTTATAGACATTTTTAGTAACAGGTTTTAATTTTATCTCTATTTTAGTGCACCATCATGCATATTTTCATGTTATTTTAAATATGTAAATTATTTATTTTAAGTAATATGTATATACGAATTTTCTAATAATTATTTATCATACAAAATTAATTCAATATTTTGTGCATGCATGCCTGCATTTATTCGGCATCAATTGATGAGATATTTAAACAAATTTGCTATCCGCGATAATTTTACACCTTGTTATGTCACTTGAATATTGTCCATAAGAAAATCGGGTACTTTTCCAGTATAGGATCCTTTGCTTTTAGGTTTGGCGTAATTCGAGCTTCAAAAAGGAATAGATTCGTTAATATACATAGATGTATTGCCAAAAGTTATGAAAACAAACCCAATGAACTTTTGGTGCTTTTCTATTACAGGGGTCTTGACGCTTTTTTAAAAAGATTGGCGCAATTCGGGCATCAGAAAGTGAGATTTGGTGCCAAATGACATAAACAGCCATGGAAACAAATTCGACGATTTTTTTGTTTATATGCGTATTTTAATTATACGTATATTATTGTTTTTTCTATACAAATTACTTCTGATTATATATAAAATAGGATAAATGACATTTTACGCTAAACAAATTGTATAAATATTGAAAAAAATGCTTCTGTATACGAAATGACAAAGTGAATAGGTTGACAGAAAGTATGTTGCCAAATTTCCTTTTCTGCCAAGGCTATTTTCTCTGTTTCGTCAAGGCCCCATATACTGGAAAAGCACCGAATTTTTATGCTTGTTTATACATGTATTTATATGTATATATACAATTTATTTATAATTGTCTTTCAATTTATCTCTTTTTGTACATAAAAATAGATAAATGGCTTCTTGAAAGAAAAGATAAATTCAATTTCAATTTGAAAATGACGAATAAAAAGAAATCAATAATCCCTATAGGGATCCTTTTCATTTTTTTCCCTGTTTTGTCACAAAAAAACTGAGTAATTAGTTGCCATCATTACAGAAATGTCATTAAAATTAGAAAAAAATTAATATCTCGAAAACTAATTCCAATTTCAAAATTCTATTACCAGTTTTGACATCCGCGGATTTTTATGGACAATTGGTGTTAATTTCACCATCAAGCGTTTAATATTTTATTAAAAATAGCCCTGAAACATAATCAGTCGTTTAATCATTCGTTTCATAAAATCGTTTCATAAGTTCGTTTCATAAAATCGTTTCATAAGTTCGTTTCATAAAATCGTTTCACAAATTCGTTTCATTAGGATTTTATATATATAGGGTAGATTACTCTATGGAATAAACATTAAGTTTACTACTTTACATACTACATACTTCAAGATTTTTTATAGATTTTGATAGATGTCAGAGATTTTCAATACAAAAACTCATTAATTCTCGTCACATGATCTTTGAAGTTGAACTTTGCTACAGTATAAAAGAGAGTTAGTTGACTAATAGTATAAAATAGAATTCATATAAACAGGTGCTGCCATTACGCAATTCACTTTTCTTCTTCTGATAGTTTCAATCACGAACTATTCAAACAAAATTTGCCCTTGAAAATTTTCAAGAGCGTGGGTTTTCACCTATTTGAATAAATAGCTCTTAATGTCACGTTCGTCATATCATAAAAATTTTGCTATGACACTCCAATTTCACTAATCACATCCGCAGTATTCATTCTTATACTTTTTTGCGGTTTTTCTTATTTCAATATGATTCAAAGGAATTAGTACAAGACTTTCACTTTTCCGTCGTGAAGGTCTATTGATAATGCCATACAAAATGACATTCTTTGTGAGCAAAAATAACAAAAGAATGTCTGTTTGTATTAAGATGCTTGTCAGAATTTTATATATATTTTAGAACATGTTAATTTAAACATCATGGAAAGTATTAATACTTTTTTTATAACTTCCACATCCTTTCATTCGTTTTTTCTTTTCTTTTCTATGCAATCAGAGTCTGATTATCCAAAAGGCAAGTGAAGCACATGCTTCCCCTTCTAAAATTTAAAAGGGGCCCCAAAATGACTGTGAAAAGGGTTCTCTAATTCCCATTTTCATTTTTATTTATTTATTTATTTATTTATTTATTTTTCGGAAAAGAAAGTTTGCTTGCTTAATCCAAAAGGAAATCCACACACTACTTCACAAAACTTATTTAACAAAGATGAATGTCATCAATAAGATGTTAATTAATCACATAGCATCCTGATGGGCCTGTTAGAAACCATCTGGGATATTGAGTATACAGCTACATGTACTAAATATATCTGAAGTTTATACAGGGCACATAAAAAAGCTGTTTAATGAAATATATGTGACCATGACTAAGCTACTCCCAGGAATAATATTAGTAACATGGGTGAGTTTTCAGGAATGAAGAATTAAGAAAACTTTTGTCAAATGAAAAGGGGTCCCAAAATGATACCGTGCTTCCCCTAGATTGAAAGGTATCGGGCCCTGTATGCAGTGACGTTTTCAGACAACCATATGAGCTACAAGACAAGTTTATGTGTCGAAATTTAATTTCAAAATTGATTTTGAGACTTTATTATGAGAGCATGCTTTGGTAAACTCCTAACATATTTTTAATTTTATAAAACACCATTTCATCTTAAACATCAATGTTTAAATTTATATTCCCACAGAAAAAATATCGAATTCATTATGAAATAATCTTTTTCCGTGTTTTTGCATTACATTTGCATATATCTATCTATACAAAGTGATTCCAAATTCATGGTACAAACTTTAAGGGTTGGTGCAGGACACTGTAACAAACAATTTTTGTATAGGAAAGCAGGTTTGGAAATCCATTTATATAGTCAAAAATACAGGGCGTCTCACTCCAATCTGAAGTCGCGTTTTCGTTCATAACTTTGACAGTAGTGAAGATATTGTAACGAAATCCTTTCAATATGTTTAAGATTCATACAAAGATGAGTCTGTTGCGAATTTTGTCAAAATATCTTCACTACTGTTGAAGTTATGAACGAAAACACGACTTTGGATTGGCGTGAGGTGCCCTGTAATTTTGACTAAATAAATGGATTTTTGACCCTGGTTTCCTATACAATAAATGTTTTTTACAGTGTTCTGTACCAACCTCTGTAAAAATCATTTATTGTATAGACTGAAGTTACTTGTAGATTCCTTTAATAAACACTATTTTTCACTGTCGAAAACAGGAATAATGCAGGCAGCAATAGCTTTTACCAGATCATCATTTTCATTTTTAATATCAACAAGCTTTTATTTTAAAAATAGTTTTTTTTTTTCTTCTGAAATTAGATACATTTTTTTTTAAGTATAATTTTTCCTGAATGAAACTTAAATTAACATATTTTCTTAAAATGAACCAATCTTATACTGATCTATGATTTAGTCCTGTAACCAAATGTTTTTAACCAATCTTTATTATTTATTATCATTATTATTAATTTAAGTGCTGGTATTTTTGTTATTTTTTAATTGAATATAATTCTTTAAAATGATTATATTATTTGTGGAGCTGCATTATATAGATTTTTAAAATAATATCTCGTCATATTAAGTAAATGGAATATTTTCATTGTTTTAGTATTTTCCATTTTGCCAGAAATATTGCCTTCATACCAATTCTTCTAAGAGTCAGATACTTATTTACATGTTAATCGTTTATAATTTTCTACAAACTGTTTAGAAAAAAACATCTATGAAAATACCAAATGAATTTAAGACAAATATAATGCAAAATCACTATTAAATTAAAAAAAAAAAAAAAAAAAAAAAAAAAAAAAAAAAAAACTATTTTTATTTATTTTTTAAAAAAAAGAAGAAGTCGGTATTTTATTTATTTATTATTAAAGCTGGCCTGTTTTAAATGGTTAAAACCAAAAAAGTCGTCCGGATTAGTTTGGCCGAGCTAAAATTTGGCAATCCTGACTTTAGCTATGATTCTTAAACTTTTTTATGACGATCCCATTAATGTGATTTGCCATCTTGCCGGATCCCTAACATTATTCTGCTTAATACAAGGTAAGAAATTATTGCTATGTATACAATCTGTTTATTTTTCATTTCTATAGCTATAACACATCCTTTTTAAAATAAGATCTAACTTAACAATATAAAACTATCTTCTCCTCTATCTTATTTATGTTCAGTGTCTGATTATTTATATTGTTTACTTAAATTATATAAACCCATGATCGCTAAATTCAAGGGTTTTCTTTTGTTTGAAATATTTTTTCTTTCGTTTTCTTTTCTTTTAAATCTAAAGTGTCCTATCGTATTAAAATAATAATAATAATAATAATAATAATAAAAAAATCTCTTCAGTTAATTACCTAAAAAATAATATAAAACATACCAGAGATATGTGACGTTATTTTCTTAGCACTGACACACATACCACCAGAGAAATACTTTTACAGGCAATTTAAAGTTTTGAAAAATGGATCTGCCAGGAGCCTTGTTTTGACATCATGGTGTTCACTATATAGTATAGAGGGCGCCTTTGTACCCATGATGCTACGATATAGATTTTTCTTTGCGCCCCTGCATATGATAGCTCATAACGAAACTAATAAAAAAGTAGTAATATTAAAATTAATAAAATATTAATATTAAATAAAATATAAATTAATATTAAATATTTTTTAATTAATTTAATAAGTAATTGAACTAAATTAATATTAAATAAAATATTAACATATAATAGTATTAATTATTAACTTAATATTTTGCGTATATGCTGACATTTAGTCTTTAGCGTCATGGGCGATCACTTGACCAATGGATTTTATCACGATCGATGACGATCTCCTGTAATTGGGTTGTCGTTCTTTTCCCTTTTATTGGGTATTTTTTGGTTCCAAAGGCTGCATCTACCGCTTACGTGACAGCTGACGGCTGTTTTCGTGATTGGTTAAGTAAAACCAAATACAAATTCACATTTGAAAATCCGTTTGTATAAAATTGGCAAGTAAAAAATGTCGTTATAAAGTCTAGAAGAAAAGTTTTCTTTTAGACGCTTTAAGAAAATCGTTTTAAATATAGTATTTTAGATATGTCGCTTTAAATATGACGTAATTTTCTCCATTAAATTCTTTTCGCCCGTAATAATTTAATAATTTTAATGTTTTCTTCATTTTTTAATATATTTTTCAATTGAAAAATGTTTGGAAATATTATTATTTGTGCTTTTTAAAATCTGACAACAGTAGATTAAAACCAATTTTCCAAACTATGATTTAAATCTTTATTCAGATAATGAAATTTTAAATAAAAAATTTGAAAAAAAAATTAAAAATGAAACAAATTAAAAATATGATTGGAACTGCACACCACAATCTAGTCAATCTAATCAAGTCACCTATATAGGATGTGTTATAGACTGCAAAAGATAATTAAATTGCTATGAATATTCTTTCCCCTCTAAAACTTACGCACCTGAAGTTTCTTGACCGATTTTAACATTAAATGACGCTTAATCTTCTATTTAAAAATTGTCTGTTTTAATGTGTTTATCATACATTTCTCTATAGAACGATTAATTTTCATGTTTTCGTATGCAATAGTTTTTGTAGAATACGCTGATAAAGTAAAAAAAAAAAAAAAAAAAAAATCACAATAAGTTCAATTATGGCAGCAGAAGCATTAGGTTAACCTTTTTTTTTTTTTTTTTTTTTTTTTTTTTTTTTTTTTATTAGAATAAAGAGGTTATACGAGTTGTAATTTTCCAACTGGACGAAAAATGTCCGGACATTTTTCGTCCAGTTGGAAAAATTACAACTCGTATGATTTTTTTACCAATTTGAATAATTGTGTTAAAATTAATCTTGTGTAAAGAGGTTAGTTCATTCTCTTATGGTCGTAATGCATAATTTAAATTTTTTTGCAGTATCTGACATTCAATACTAGTTTCTACACTCATTCACTATTACTTTGATAATTCTGACTGACCAATTAAGTACAAATCCACCCAAACACATAATCGTGCTACTCGTTTCCCCATGGGTATAACAGAGAATTAATTAAATCCCAACAGTTAATGGCATCAGTATTTTGTTAATACCATTTGTAAGTAAAATCATTAAAGGAAGAATTAAAATTAAGGGTCACTATTCACAGTTAATCCTTTACTGACCATGACAGTAAATGTGCTACAAAATTTTCAAAGATTATTGTAATAATTCTTGAGTAAGTGAAATTGCCATACAATGGTTATATTGTGATGCCATGTTAAACCTGAACTGAACTTTCATTTGCTGATAATTTTAAATTATGATAACAAATGATAGACCCCTTTTTAAAGGGAGGGGAGAGTGTAAATATATTAAAAGAACGGTACGCATCAGCACGGTACGCTGAAAGTCCCAAGTTCGAGTCCTGGCCCAGGTCAATTTTTCACACCATGTTGGTTTAGTGTATGTAATTGTCTGATAAAATGTGTGTTCTTATATTGTAAAATTAAGTAATCAGACGTAGTGTTTATGCTTTAATATATATATATTAAAAGAAGTTTGAATAAATTTGTGGAAAATATTTCTTTTAGATTTCAATATTTCATTAATAATGAAAATAAAATTACTTTTTTTCATGCTATACAGAATCATATTGTAGCTGGGAGCTGGGTTGTCATGGGAGCTTTTTCGAAAATTTCACTTCAAATGCTGAAATATATCTGATTGAAATAATTGTAACAAACATGGTACTGTAAAATAATAATAATAATAGTAATATATTATTTTATAATATCCCTTTCTTTCATTTGGCTTAAAAAAAAAAAAAAAAAAAAAAAAGAAAGAAAGAAAGAAAGAAAACCTCAGTTGTAAATAAATTTTAAAACCGAATTTAAATTAAAAAATCTAAAGTTACTCCACTTGACTTTCCGGACATTTTATAGAATACCGTGGATTCAGATAAATTTCCAAGACATTAGAATCAGCTGGATTCTAACACCTGACATCCAGTTTCGAAATTGGAGGGGTTACCTCTAAGATACTAATGCTTGATTACATCGCCACAATATCTATCACTGACACTCTGTCACATTTCCTTGGTAAATACCTCTTATAGAATCGGTCGCAAAATGGTTTGAAAATGATTTTAAGATGGTTTACATACCAAATGAGAGCTCAGTCGCAGATATTGTTTGGATGTTATGTTATCGTGTTCACTCTCTCTCTCTCTCACACACACACACACGTCATTCTTACAATACTTTCCTTACGCTATGTGTTCGGAAAGTAAATATGTTTTCATTGACTAGACATACATTTAATTTTTGTATCTTTATACTAGGAAATTTATTACATACATACAATATTTGAATGCTGATTCATCAAGTTTTTAAAATAATAAATTACTCGTATCCATCAGTGTATCAGTGAAATTAGTAGTGTCATCATATGCATCAGTGAAATTTTTACAGCAATGAAAGCAATTGTTCTTTATAATGTTTTTGGCGCTGAACTTTGATAAAAACACAAACAACTCTTTCCGGCAAGACGGCTTTCGTGAAAAACTTCCGGTACTTTTCGGTTAGCCGGGCGCCACTGATATGTATATATCTATATATACATATATATGTATACATACACACATATATGTATGTGTATATATATGTATATTGTACCCAACTTCCTTACGAACGAAGCATTTTTTTTCTTTTAAAATAAAGAAACAACATATTTCGTTTTATAATTCATACATTTTACAATACAGAAGCAATAATATTGTTTTATATACGAATTCGTCGTGAATTTAGAACTGTACAGATTGCATGGTAGTAAAGATATTTTAAGTAATTTTAGTCGCATCATCTGGGATGAAAAATTCATGATGAGCTAGGTTCATCATTTTACCGGAAGGGGTTAATTATGCTTAAGTGATTTTTTTCCTCCAAATATATATATATCGGATACGTTTCAATGAGAAATGCTTCAATGTTTAATGTTTAAATATCGATATTATATTACTTCAAGATTATCGATAGTATTTTTATACATTATTACATATTTATATATTATTATCGATATTATTTTCATATATTATTATATATTTATATATATAAAACACAAACGGAAATTTCGTTCCGTTCATTTATAACTCGAGTTCTGCCGAATGGATTTTGATGGAACTTACACTGTTCGAGAGAAAATTTTTCAGGGAAGGTTTTAGTATATAACACAACGTTCTATGTATATTAGTTATGGAATTATGATAGAAAGTTCTGTTATTTTAGCCGAAAAGGTTACCATTGCTAATTTTTTGGCGATCATTACTGTTGCACAAAGAAATGAAAAGGCTATACATGTCGAAAAATAAAAGAAAAACTGTTACTAATTTTATTAAAAAAAAAAAAAAGAAGAAGAAAAAGAAAGAAAGAAAAAAAAAGAGAAAGAAAAAAAAAGAGAAAGAAAAAAAAAGAGTTTTGATGAGAGAATATTATAAAACGAAAATATTTAATTTAACCATGATTGGGAATGTTCGTAATGCTTAAAAAATTATTCAAGGGGTAAGATTTCTATATTGAAACAATATTTGGCGATGTATCTTTTGTTTTTGGCGATTTTGATTTTACTTTTGACCCCAAACAATTTGCTTTTAAGCCAAAAGGTGTCTTTTTTGATACAGAAAGAATTGAAATGGCTATACATCTGGAAAAATAAAAGAAAAAACTGTTACTAATTTTATTTAAAAAAAAGAGAAAGAAAAAAGAAAGAGAAAGAAAAAAAAGAGTTTTGATGAGAGAATATTATAAAACGAAAATGTTTAATTTAACCATGATTGGGAATGTTCGTAATGCTTAAAAAATTATTCAAGGGGCAAGATTTCTATATTGAAACAATATTTGGCGATGTATTTTTTGTTTTTGGCGATTTTGATTTTACTTTTGACCCCAAACAATTTGATTTTAAGCCAAAAGGTGTCTTTTTTTGTTACAGAAAGAATTGAAATGGCTATACATCTGGAAAAATAAAAGAAAAAACTGTTACTAATTTTATTATTAAAAAAAAAAACAATTTTGATGAGAGATTTTAAGACAAAAGGTGTTTTTTTTTTAAGTGTATGACTGCATTTTTGCAGTATTTTTTTTTAATACTCTTCGTTTTTTTTTTATACTCTTCGCACCAGTGATATATATATATATATATATATATATATATATACATGTATATATATACACATATATCTACACAAATACATGTATATACATACATATATATACACTTATATGTATGAATATATACATATATTACTGGCGGCCGGCTAACCGAAAATACCTTTTTTTAATTCAAATGCAAACTATATTAATGGCAATATACTTCTATTTACTTCTAGACACATGAAATTTCGTTCCAGCTGCTTATAACTCGAGTTCTGCTGAATGGATTTTCGTAGAACTTAAACTGTAAGATAATTTTTCAGGGAAGTTTTTATTGTATAACATATCGTTCTACGTAACTTAGTTATAGAATTATTCAGGGAAGTTCTATAATCAGATCAATCCGATTATGAAATATTAGCCTTTTTAAAAGATTTTGCCGAATAGATTTCGATGGAACCTACATTGTTAGATAATTTTCTAGGGAAAGTTTTATTATATAACATATCATTCTACGTTGCTTAGTTCTAGAATTATACTGGGAAATTCGAAAATCGGGTGACCATTTTTTTTAAAATCAAATATTAACCTTTTCAATATTTGATTCCGATTATGAAAGATTAGCCTTCTGAAAAAGTTCTACTGGACGGATTTTGATGAGAATTGTATTGTTAGTTAGATGCTATTTGAGGAATGGTTTTAAAGTACTACATATTGTTCTACGTTGCTTAGTCAAACAGTTATGTGTGAAGGTTATATAGTCAGGTGAACCCGATTCCGAAAGATTAGCCTTTTTGAAAGTTTTTTCTGGGCGTATTTTTTGCGAATTACATTGTTAAGTATAGATAATTTATAAGGATGGTTTTAGTATATTTTATATCGTTCTGTTAGTTTTAGAATTATGTGGAAAAGTTCTATAATCAGATGAACTCGATTATAGAAGATTAGCCTTTATAAAAACTTCTACTGAATGGATTTTGTTAGTTAATTTGTTTACATTGTTAGTTCGACAATTTTTAGTGATGGTTTTAGTATATTGAATATAGTTTTATCATTCTTTAGCAAACCAAATAAAAGAGTTGGTCCTTAACAGCTAAAATTTTGACTGCACATTAGAAAATATAATAGCGCAATTACGCCTTTCAGTAATGTGGAAGGATATTCCAGGTAAATATACAGATTTCTTTCAAATACAAGGTCAAATTAAACGATATATTTCGTTTGATTCAAGGTTCATTTGTAGAAACCGAAACCGACCAGCGCAGCGGGCGTAGCTTGCTAGTATATTTATATATTATTATCTATATTATTGCGATTATAGTTTTCAATATTATCGATCATGTATTAATGTTTAAGACTGTTCTCAAATCCAAACTGGCTACTTTCTGACGCATTTTTAAATTAATTTTTGTTTGTACACGTATCAAATTGGCATGTGCTTTTATTCGAAAACTAGGTAATTGAACTGTTTTATTCTATTTTTGGTAAAAGCAGAAACAAATTTCAGAAAATGCTGTCAAAGTTGACGTTTTGAACCGAATTTCCGGAAACGACAGCATAGGAAAGGAAAAAAACTGCTGTTCTAAGACAATAATTGCTTACAACTGAAGATTTAATTCAATTATCGAAAAAAAAACTGTTCGATTACAAACCACTTCAGTAATTATGCTTTTATGTTTAAAATTAGAAAATATTACGCGTTTCGCGTGGTTGTGTAGTGAAAAATATTTTTTCGAGAACCGCCTTATAAACATCGCATTAAATCACGGGTGCACTTGCTATCATAATATAATATTTAAACACGCATGAAACACAAAGTGTCTTTTTAGAGAAAAAAAATATATATATGAGCTAGAAAAATGTTTTAACAGCAATTTTTGCATTCAGTAATTCATTAATCCATAAGCAAAATTCTATAAAAAAAAACGTAAATAAGGATAATAATATTATGTTTATTTATTTATTTAGTTTCAAAACAGTCTGTGAGCCACATTTTTTCTTCTAAATATAGAAATGAAATTCTAAAGTTCAGCTAAAATAAAATAAAATTTGTAAGAATTCGAAACACGAAAATATATTAAAGCAATAAATAGCGAGAAAGTGTAAAATGGGCGAAATTTCTCACTTTATAAAGATAAGTTAGACTCCATAGACTTTAACTGCATTAGACGAGTACGTAATTTCGTTTTTAAGATGTTAGGTGCAGTTTAATAGCGACGAAGGAAATTTATAGCTCACAGGGATAGGATATAAAAGCCAGAGACTAATTGTAAAATACGTATAGGAAATTAGAAATTAAAACATATGGCTACATTAAGAATTTGAAATTGGGTGAGGGACATAAAATCAAAATAATTCCTCCTAGGTATATGTTTTAGTTAAAAAATATTTCTGAATATTAACTCAACTTCTGTGGTCATTTTGTTGTAAAATAAGAAGATATAGAGGTAGTAAAATTAATCAAATAGAAATATATATATATATATATATATTATATATAATTTAAACAAATACTTTCATTATTAGTGACATACATTTTCTAAAGTCACACGGTATAGCTGTTATTTTTGTTTGTTGAAAAGTGTTGCTACTAAAATTTATAGTACTTTCCGAATTATGGATGATTCCTTTCTTTAAATGTGTATATATTATGTTTTAATTGAATTGAAAAAAATACAAACTAATACACGAAGATTGAATTAAAAGTGTGGTTTCCTTTAATGGTATTAGGTAACCCTTTGAAGAATTTTTTTATTTAAATATTTTATTGACATGGTTTTATGAAGGAGAATCATTTAATAAAGGAAAAAAAAAACGATCCGGTTGGTAAAATTGGGAAAAAATGTGATTGGGAAAATTAAAAAATAATAAGAAGAAGAGGAAATGGAAAAATTAAGAAAATTTAAAATTACAATTCTACAATTTTGAACTTTTTTGTAATAGTATGTTTTCATACTTGTTTTACAAAATTACTATATAACTGTAAAGGTCCGATTTCCACAACGTCAATTAGTTTAAGAAAAAATAAATTAAATGTCATGACATATGTAAAAATGCAGTAGAAATTGCTATTTATTTAATATTTTTACTTTAAAAAATAAACTAATTATATTACTGAAAATGCAATTCTTAATTTTATGAAATGCACAATAAGGGTTGTTCCTAAAGGAAAAAAAAAAAAAAAGTCGAGTTAATTGAAAAACAAATATTGAAGTACTATTCTTTTGATCATACTTAATCTAACGGCAAAAATACAAACTGAGAAATATGAATTTAAAGATTGCAAATCTGAAACAATTAAAATGAATCAGATACAGTAAAAAATCGTTTTTCGCATATTTTTAATTATAGGATTTTTACGAAACGTCGTCAGAATATATTACGGATGTCTAAATTCATTTAAAACAAACTATTGAAAAAATTATAGTTTCTTCATTTTTCACAAAATGAAGGTTTTTGAGTTGTCTCAGGGGTCCTGTCCCCTCACTCGAAAACAACCACTCCCTAATGTTAATCCTATGGGACAGTTATTTTACAATATCTCGTTTGTATTTCACTATTTTTATGCGATTTTTTTTATTTATTTTAATTTTAATTTTTTTTTTTTTTTTTTTTTTTTTTGCATTGGATAGCTGAGATCGATCTCTACAACTGCCGTTTTTTTACTTTTTTGATTTTGTTTAAAAAAAATTATTATTAGGCTATTTTCACTTTCGGAACCGATTTCGAAAGTAAAAGTGAAGTATTCATATTTGATACATTTGAACTTTGATACATTTCTCTAACTATATTTTTTTACAAATTAAAATATTTTACAAGTCATCAGAGTATTAAATATGTTTTTGTCTAAAAATAATGATAATAATAAAGCAATGATCAAATGTTTGTTTACAAAATAGTTTCGTGTAGACATTCGTATACTTCGGATTTATAATTGATGTAAAAGAAAACGCCAGTTGAGATGAAAACAAAATTAATATGATTGAATAAGAAAGTCTGCCAACCTGCAGATTTCCACTAACAGCTGCTTTTTTTTTCCCGCAGATTTCCACTAATAGCTGCTTTTTTTTTTTTTTTTTTTTTTTTTTTTTTTTTTCCCGCTATCTTATTGAAGATGGATATTGAAGATGGATATGAAAAATCTACCTTCGAAATAACTGCAATTATTCTACTCTTTTGATAGATTAAAAGACTTCTGTTTACTGTAAAATGCTTTTTGCTGCATACTTTGCATTTATTTTGAATAGGCGTATCACAAAGATATCGTCAATAGGATAAGATTTCATTCATGAGTAAGGCATACACGCAAGCAGGCAAGCTGGAAAATAGGAATTCGTGCCTTTTAATTAAGTCAAAAATTCAATTTTTTTTAAATGGTGGGACGAGTACTTGTGACTTGTTATTTGATTTTAAAGAATATTATATCTAACGGAAGTAAAACGATATTTCTCTTTGTTTCTCAGTTTTGATACCTTCATTTTAAAGTTGCTTCTTCATTTTCTCCTTTTAACATGATCATATAGTTCTCATATTCTTGTTTTCAAAATTAAAAGTGTAAAATTTCTTGTGGGTTTATAGTGGGTGCTTTCGGCACATAATTGATGTATGGTATGTACGAGTTTGTGCTCCATAAACAAGCATTTTCATAATTTTTAGTGTTTTTTTTCCCTTTTTCTTTGGCACCTTTTAGGAGCAATACAGGTCACGCTAGTATTTAGCTACAGGATAGTTAGTTACTTCAATATAAACTTAAACTTGAACTTGATCGAATTTATTTTCACAGAGTTTAATCATATATAATTAATTTTCTGTTCTTCACAATCATCTTAAATATGTTTTCGGTAAACGTAATTTTAAATCCATAGCATTAAAAATATAATAATTGTAAAGCAGAGAGAAAAAAAAACAATCTAAGATATATAATAAAGCATTAAAATAACCAAAATAAATGAAGAAATGAGAAAAAAAAATAATGAATGAACTAAAAATATTGAGAAAAAAAAATGAAATCTGAAATAGATTCGTCAGTCCCATATCATTCTAGGTTCCACAAAAGAAAAATAACCAAGTTTCTAAGAAATATATGATAAGAAAAAGAGACATGAGAGAAGCAAGTTCGAAATTGTACGTCAAACGTGACAAATGAAATGCGTTCATACTATAACTAGTTTTATAAATATTCAGATCTTGATGCAATAGCTGTTGCATTCTTATGCAAAAATGCATGAGTGCAGAATTTATTTTATGCGCAGATTTTCATATTATAGATATTAATTTTATTTTATGAAATTAAGTTTCAATACACTTTTACAAATAATTAATTACAATTCTGTTACATTAAAATTATACTATGCGTAAATATCCAATACAAGACAATGTAAAAAAAAAAAAAAAATCATCGTTATTATTTCAGTAAAATGAATTATATCGTCTGTTATTATAATATGATTAATTTCCGTTATAAAATAAGTACATTTTAAGTTGGCAACATTTTATCTTTTGTTGACATTTACCGAAAATTCCAATGGGAAACTTAAACCTTGCTTTGAAAATTTAAGAACTTGAAATGCATATTTAGACTCTTTTTCCAATTAATATCTATTTCTAAGGAAACGTCTATCCAAAAAACTATCGGT
This sequence comes from Maratus michaelseni, assembly GCA_963931845.1. Classification (NCBI taxonomy): domain Eukaryota; kingdom Metazoa; phylum Arthropoda; class Arachnida; order Araneae; family Salticidae; genus Maratus; species Maratus michaelseni. The sequence goes on along the minus strand of OZ007587.1, from coordinate 317,163,913 downwards.
AGATTATAGGATTGCTAGAATTAAACAATTTTAGTAGTATATAAATTCGGTTTTTAAATTCATTAATACGGAAATAATAGGACTTCATCTTCAATAGGACGTAATCATCATGGCAACCTAGAATCATTACCTATCATGGGATATTGAATTAATTACGTATGATAGGATTTAATAGAATGAAGAAAACTTTTATTAATATATTTTTAAGCTTTGATTCGATTTTCATAAAATATAAAATGACTCGACAAAATTCTGCAACGATTATATATATTAAATTTCAAACCATTCGGTTGAGTAGTTTTTTCTCCGTTACATACGGACCAGACGACGACTATAGATACTTAGTATGTATTTATATAATTACAAAAGCACCTAAAAATGGTAATGTTTGAAAAGAAGAAGGTATGGAGGGGAGGGGGGGGGGGAGAAAGAAAATGTAAATTCAAAGTATTTGAAGACTATAATCATAGGATCATGTACTGCACCTGTAGCTTCCGGAAGATTCAATTACACTTCATGCTATCCCCCAGAAGGGAAGCCCTGCGTGACCCATATATGCTAATTGACATAAGGTGTCAAAGCTTTATTCGATTTTTCATTATTAAAAGTTTGCTCGGTCTATAACATGTTAATCAACATATATACATGTTGATCCATGTATCATTTGAGAGCTATTTAACACAGTTCATCGCTGTGCAATTCTTCTGTGTGATGCGTATTATCATTTTCACACTTTTTATTATTACATTTGAAATACAATCACACTGATTGGGAAAAAAATCATACGAGTTGTAATTTTTTTTTCAACTGAGTGAAAAAGTGTCCATAGGTCAGAAGTCATTGAAAGTCTCAAATCTTTATTAAAAATTCTATGTTAAAAGAAATTTGTTATTGATTTATTCAATATACGTTAAAGGTATCAAATATTTATTAAAAACGTATTAATGAGATTTTTTTATGTGCACTCTAATTTCATTACTACTCGTTAAAAGTTATATATTATCATTAACAATTCGTTATTAAAAAGAAATTGTTAAAAGATTCATTAAAAATTATTATTAAAAGAATTTTTACACACTGGTTTAATTAATCGTTCCTTGAAAGCTTATTAATATTAAATAATAATTATATTAACTTGATTTAATATTCTCAAAAAATCTCAAATTTTCATTAAAATTTTTACTAAAAAAATTTCGCGCTGATTTTATTACTATACTGATTAAAAGTCACAAACGATCATTAAAATTTCGTTGTTTTAAAAAATACTGTCAAGTTTCTTTAAAAAATATATTATTAAAAGAATTTTACATACTGATATAATTCATAAGTTCTTAAAAGGCTAAATATTATCCAATAATAATAATAATAATAATAATAATAATAATAATAATAATAATAATAAATAGTAATAATAATAATAATAATAAATAGTAATAATAATAATAATAAAGATATAATAATAATAAATAATAAAAATAAAAATAAATAGTAATAATAATAATAATAATAAATAATAAAAATAAAAATAAATTGTAATAATAATAATAATAATAAAGATATAATAATAATAAATAATAAAAATAAAAATAAATTGTAATAATAATAATAATAATAAAGATATAATAATAAACAAAAAATACTCGTACATTGACACTTAAATAAACACCTCCCCCCCCTTTTTTTTCAGTGATTTTTGTGTGTGCGTATTACCATTTTCACACTTTTTATTATTACATTTGAAATACAATCACACTGATTGGGAAAGAAATCATACGAGTAGTAATTTTTCTTCTAACTGAGTGAAAAAGTGTCCATAGGTCAGAAGTCATTGAAAGTCTCAAATCTTTATTAAAAATTCTATGTTAAAAGAAATTTGTTATTGATTTATTCAATATACGTTAAAGGTATCAAATATTTATTTAAAACGTATTAATGAGATTTTTTTTTTATGTGCACTCTAATTTCATTACTATTTGTTAAAAGTTATATATTATCATTAACAATTCGTTATTAAAAAGAAATTGTTAAAAGATTCATTAAAAATTATTATTAAAAGAATTTTTACACACTGGTTTAATTAATCGTTCCTTGAAAGCTTATTAATATTAAATAATAATTATATTAACTTGATTTAATATTCTCAAAAAACCTCAAATTTTCCTTAAAATTTTTACTAAAAAAATTTCGCGCTGATTTTATTACTATACTGATTAAAAGTCACAAACCATCATTAAAATTTCGTTGTTTTATAAAATACTGTCAAGTTTCTTTTAAAAAAATATTATTAAAAGAATTTTACATACTGATATAATTCATAAGTTCTTAAAAGGCTAAATATTATCCGATAATAATAATAATAATAATAATAATAATAATAATAATAATAATAATAATAATAAATAATAAAAATAAAAATAAATAGTAATAATAGTAATAATAATAAAGATATAATAATAATAAATAATAAAAATAAAAATAAATAGTAATAATAATAATAATAATAATAAAGATATAATAATAAACAAAAAATACTCGTACATTGACACTTAAATAAACACCCCCCCCCCTTTTTTTTCCAGTGATTTTTGTGTGTGCGTATTACCATTTTCACACTTTTTATTATTAGATTTGAAATACAATCACACTGATTGGGAAAGAAATCATACGAGTAGTAATTTTTCTTCTAACTGAGTGAAAAAGTGTCCATAGGTCAGAAGTCATTGAAAGTCTCAAATCTTTATTAAAAATTCTATGTTAAAAGAAATTTGTTATTGATTTATTCAATATACGTTAAAGGTATCAAATATTTATTAAAAACGTATGAATGAGATTTTTTTTATGTGCACTCTAATTTCATTACTACTCGTTAAAAGTTATATATTATCATTAACAATTCGTTATTAAAAAGAAATTGTTAAAAGATTCATTAAAAATTATTATTAAAAGAATTTTTACACACTGGTTTAATTAATCGTTCCTTGAAAGCTTATTAATATTAAATAATAATTATATTAACTTGATTTAATATTCTCAATAAACCTCAAATTTTCATTAAAATTTTTACTTAAAAAATTTCGCGCTGATTTTATTACTATACTGATTAAAAGTCACAAACCATCATTAAAATTTCGTTGTTTTATAAAATACTGTCAAGTTTCTTTTAAAAAAATATTATTAAAAGAATTTTACATACTGATATAATTCATAAGTTCTTAAAAGGCTAAATATTATCCGATAATAATAATAATAATAATAATAATAATAATAATAATAATAATAATAATAATAAAATAAATAATAATAATAATAATAATAATAATAATAATAATAATAATAATAATAATAATAAATAGTAATAATAATAATAATAATAATAATAATAATAAAGATATAATAATAATAAATAATAAAAATAAAAATAAATAGTAATAATAATAATAATAATAAAGATATAATAATAAACAAAAAATACTCGTACATTGACACTTAAATAAACACTTCCCCCCCCTTTTTTTTCAGTGATTTTTGTGTGTGCGTATTACCATTTTCACACTTTTTATTATTACATTTGAAATACAATCACACGGATTGGGAAAGAAATCATACGAGTAGTAATTTTTCTTCTAACTGAGTGAAAAAGTGTCCATAGGTCAGAAGTCATTGAAAGTCTCAAATCTTCATTAAAAATTCTATGTTAAAAGAAATTTGTTATTGATTTATTCAATATACGTTAAAGGTATCAAATATTTATTAAAAACGTATTAATGAGATTTTTTTTATGTGCACTCTAATTTCATTACTACTCGTTAAAAGTTATATATTATCATTAACAATTCGTTATTAAAAAGAAATTGTTAAAAGATTCATTAAAAATTATTATTAAAAGAATTTTTACACACTGGTTTAATTAATCGTTCCTTGAAAGCTTATTAATATTAAATAATAATTATATTAACTTGATTTAATATTCTCAAAAAACCTCAAATTTTCATTAAAATTTTTACTAAAAAAATTTCGCGCTGATTTTATTACTATACTGATTAAAAGTCACAAACCATCATCAAAATTTCGTTGTTTTATAAAATACTGTCAAATTTCTTTAAAAAATATATTATTAAAAGAATTTTACATACTGATATAATTCATAAGTTCTTAAAAGGCTAAATATTATCCAATAATAATAATAATAATAATAATAATAATAATAATAATAATAATAATAATAATAAAATAAAAATAAATAGTAATAATAATAATAATAAAGATATAATAATAATAAATAATAAAAATAAAAATAAATAGTAATAATAATAATAATAATAAAGATATAATAATAAACAAAAAATACTCGTACATTGACACTTAAATAAACACCTCCCCCCCCCCCTTTTTTTTCAGTGATTTTTGTGTGTGCGTATTACCATTTTCACACTTTTTATTATTACATTTGAAATACAATCACACTGATTGGGAAAGAAATCATACGAGTAGTAATTTTTCTTCTAACTGAGTGAAAAAGTGTCCATAGGTCAGAAGTCATTGAAAGTCTCAAATCTTTATTAAAAATTCTATGTTAAAAGAAATTTGTTATTGATTTATTCAATATACGTTAAAGGTATCAAATATTTATTTAAAACGTATTAATGAGATTTTTTTATGTGCACTCTAATTTCATTACTACTCGTTAAAAGTTATATATTATCATTAACAATTCGTTATTAAAAAGAAATTGTTAAAAGATTCATTAAAAATTATTATTAAAAGAATTTTTACACACTGGTTTAATTAATCGTTCCTTGAAAGCTTATTAATATTAAATAATAATTATATTAACTTGATTTAATATTCTCAAAAAACCTCAAATTTTCATTAAAATTTTTACTAAAAAAATTTCGCGCTGATTTTATTACTATACTGATTAAAAGTCACAAACCATCATTAAAATTTCGTTGTTTTAAAAAATACTGTCAAGTTTCTTTAAAAAATATATTATTAAAAGAATTTTACATACTGATATAATTCCTAAGTTCTTAAAAGGTTAAATATTATCCAATAATAATAATAATAATAATAATAATAATAATAATAATAATAAATAAATAAATAATAATAATAATAATAATAATAATAATAATAATAATAATAATAATAATAATAATAATAATAATAACAATAAATAGTAATAATAATAATAATAATAATAATAATAATAATAATAATAATAATAATAATAATAATAATAATAATAATAATAATAAAGATATAATAATAATAAATAATAAAAATAAATAGTAATAAAGATATAATAATAAACAAAAAATACTCGTACATTGACACTTAAATAAACACCTCCCCCCCCCTTTTTTTTCAGTGATTTTTGTGTGTGCGTATTACCATTTTCACACTTTTTATTATTACATTTGAAATACAATCACACTGATTCGGAAAGAAATCATACGAGTAGTAATTTTTTTTTCTAACTGAGTGAAAAAGTGTCCATAGGTCAGAAGTCATTGGAAGTCTTAAATTGTAATTAAAAATTCTATGTTAAAAGAAATTTGTAATTGATTTATTCAACATACGTTAAAAGTATAAAATATTTATTAAAAACATACTAGTAAGAATTTTTTTTTTTTAATGTGCAGTCTAATTTCATTACTACTCATTAAAAGTCATACTTTGTCATTAACAATTCGTTATTAAAAAGAAATTGTTAAAAGATTCATTAAAAATTATTATTAAAAGAATTTTTACACACTGGTTTAGTTAATCGTTTCTTAAAAGCTTATTATTAAATAATAATAATAATAATAATAACAATAACGATAACAACAATAACAATAGCTATAAACGTTAAAAAAAATACTCGTATATTAACTTGATTCAATATTCTCAAAAAATCACAAATTTCATTAAAATCTTACTAAAAAAATTTCGCGCTGATTTTATTACTACTAATTAAAAATCACAAAACATCATTAAAATTTCGTTGTTTTAAAAAATAGTGTCACGTTTCATTAAAAAAAATATTATTAAAAGAATTTTACCCACTGATTTAATTCATCAGTTCTTAAAAGGCTTAATATATTCCAAATAATAATAACAATAATAAAAAGCAATAATAATAATAATAATAATAATAATAATAATAATAATAATAATAATAATAATAATAATAATAATAATAATAATAAAGATAAATAATAATAATAATAATAATAATAATAATAATAATAATAATAATAATAATAATAATAATAATAATAATAATAATAAATAATGATAATAATAAACAAAAAATACTCGTGCATTGACTTGATTCGATATTCGTTAAAAGTTCAAATCATTACTAAACGTGTATTTTTAAAAGGAAGTATTACAGTAAAATCTGTGAAAACGGTATCGTAAGGTACCGAAGAAAAATTCCGTTTCAGGCAGATTTTCTGTCTTATAAGGTATAATTACATTTTTTTTTTTTTTTTTTTTGCCGGAATTATGAAAATCTTCTGCTTAAGGCTGAGTTAAATATAATCAGGTTGATTTACTGTATTAGAGGAAGGGGGGGGGGGGGGTGATCAAACATTGATTTACAATTTTTAAAAATTCAAAATTTATTAAAAGTTTATCAAATATTTATTTTTAAAATAAATTACCGAAGCAAATTACAATTAAAACATTATAATTAATCACCGTGAAAAATTGTTAACCCTAATTTGATTCGACTTTAAAGATCGCAAGCCATTATTAAAAGTGTTTTCATTAAAATATATTATTATTAAAGAGATTTGTGCATTGGTTTAGTTCAATATTCCTTAAAAATACAAATCATTGTTAAAATTTATTACAAAAACTGTTTCAAAACATCATTATTAAAAATAATTTACCTGTCGGTTTGAATCAATATTTAAAGTCTCATTATAATAAAATGACTTAGTCATTTTCTTAAACTTGACTTTGAAAATCTGGGAATTCTACTGTTTTCTAAAATCAAACTCCTGAAAATTGACCAAATGTTCAAGCAAAAGATAATATTTGAATATTCGATAAAACATGTTTATTTTATCCTTACTTTAGAAAGTACCTGCATAATAATTTTTATACTAAGAAAAAAGTGGTTATGTGTGTACTTTATTATGTCCATGCTATTGTTCTTATGTTCCTAGTTTATAAAAACTGATGAAAATGCTCTTTTAAAATGCAGGTCTTGCTTCAGTATTTCTATAGATATACATATTTACTTAAAATATAACAAGTGTGATATGATCACACGTTTAACGACTTCTTATATTCGTTTGATTCTAATCATGAACAACTTTCATATAAAGACCTATATGTTTGGTTAATATTATAGTCTTAACCATAAGTTTACAATACAGATATCCAAAGAGGCTACTTCACTCAGACGAAAACATCCGCTGGCTAATGTTAATCCTATGGAGGAAATATTTTAAGATATCTCGTTCGCATTTCAATATTTTTAAATGTTTTTTTTTTTTTTTTTTGCATTGGATAACTGAGGTCAATCTCTATGCATGCTCCTTTCTACTTTTTCGATTTCTGTTACAGTTTTTTTTTTATTATTAAGGATACTTTCACTTTCGAAACCGGTTCCGAAAGTGAAAGTATCTTAATAATAAAAAAAAAAAAATCGAAAAAGTACAAAGGAGCGTGCATATTGATTGACCTCAGCTATCCAATGCAAAAAAAATCATTTAAAAATATTGAAATGCGAACGAGATATCTTAAAATATTTCCTCCATGTGATTAACATTAGCGTGCGGGTGTTTTCGTCTGAGTGAAGTAGCCTCTTAAAAAAAAAAAAAAAAAAAAAAAAAAAAAAAAAAATCCCGGGTGCGCGTTTTTTTTTTTTTTTTTAATTATTATTATTACGTATTATTTGACAATTTAATTTTTTTACGATTCTTCATGGAATCTTGGAGATTTTCGAAGGATTCTCTATAGTCTTTGGGTTTAGTATCTAGTCTCACCAGAGTTTTGGATGGTTTTCTTTGGAGCCAATATGGACAAGGATCCAAGTAACTTGATAATTCTCCATCATAATTACACCTTTTACCTTGTGTGAATTGTTATCATTAATATCAAACCAAATGCAAATCTACTAATTAAAAACAACATAAATGTCCAAAAAAACATATACGTACAATTTCATAAAATATTTTACTGAAGGTGTTTGACTTCATATACAAAACTGTATTTTACAGAGACAATCCAGCGCTTTTTACGTTTTGTTTTGTCACCCTGAAGATGAGCAAAAGTTTGCTCGAACGCGCTCGGTTGTCTATGTAAAATACAGTTTTGTATATGAAGTCAAATACCTTCAGTAAAATATTTTATGAAATGGTACGTTATATGTTTTTTTGGACATTTATGTCTTTTTTTAATTAATAGTTATAGTACAAGGTGAATATAGATTCTAAGAGTATGTTTTTTCATAACCCAAGTTTTCAAATGAAAATCTTTCTGCATTCAGTCATTGTTTAAAGACTTAACTGCTTATCCTGTTCCCAAACTTTTTGTTCTGATTAATCCGAATTTAAAAAATGAAACTTAAGTACAAAAACATCTTGGTTCTAAAAATTAGTCAAAAATTCCAAAATTATTTCAATATACTTCTTAAACAACCTCGCATTAAAAATAGGAGAATAGAGAATCGAAAATAGGTATAATTTCAAAAATAATAAATTAAAAATCTACTTGTGCATGTATGTGTGCGAAAATTCGGCAACTTTTTCAACGATGTTTAATTTATATGATTTAAATAATGATAATAATAATGTGATCTGTTTTTGTACACAAGTAATTGTTAAATCGAGAAATTTTTTATGTGCTTGAGAGTTATATAACAGCCAATTTAAAATAAATAATTAAATTTTTCTTAAACTAATACTATTTTTAATATAAAAAAGTGGTTAACTGCGGATGATAACACCCTATTATATACAATGAAGATGGAGTGTTTCCTGGATTTCTAGGATATAAAATTACATTATTTCAGTAATGAAGTTTGAATATTGTCTCTCATTCAGGTGAATGTACATTTTATGTTAATTTCAACCATGATTGTCAAATTTTAAATTATTTTTTCACGTAATTACTTTCACTTCGCAATGTTTTACTGCTATTTATACTTTTCTATGTTTGAAAATTTAAACGTTAATCATTTAATTAAATATTCAAAATTTTCTATCCCACCACTACTTCTGAATACTAACTTCCTTTTCTATATTTTCTTCTTAACACACTCAATGCAGGTTTGTAGAGTTATCAAGGCCACCTTTCAAGTATAACCGAGATAATTTCATTGGAGCCCGCATCTCACTAATGTACTGGCAGCACACATGACTACATAAGCGGGATGTTTGCTTTTCAGCTGTTCAGTTAACTTTATTAATAAATGTGTTAATACAACAGTAGCATTCGCATTATTCATTACAATATCCTTCTTCTTCTGTTTTATGAATTAAAAAAAAAAGAAAAAAGAAAGAAATAAAGAAAGAAAGAAAAAGAAAGAAAGAAAAAACTTGCCTTATTGGCAGATCTTATTACCGATCATAGTGGGCTGAGATTAATTAATACTTTTTAATTCTTGTTTTAAAATGTATGGTATGTCCCCGATAGTACGCAAATAAAATTTAGAGATGAAGCAGATTTCTATTGATAATCTCTGTATAATTGGAGCGTTTGTCCCTATATCCGTAATCGGAATTTTTTCCGTCCTGTGGAATGCCGTGCAAAATGTATCTAAAAGAAAAAAAAAAGGAAAAAAAAAAAAAAAAAGCCTGATACAGTTTAAAATAAATCATTCATTTTCTAAAGAAAAAAAAAAAAAAAAAATAATAATAATAATAATAATAATAATAATAATTCATTGTCTGTAAATTAGTTTGCATTAAAAAAAAAATCCGATTCAATAAAAACTTAATAATCTACATTTAACTTGAATAATCTTTCATAAACCGAATGTTCTATATAGTTTTTTTTTATAACAAATGCATTTGCATAATAGTTACCGTATCGTCGCTAAACAACAACAACAAAATCATCGAAATTTTCGATGATAGGGGTCAGTTTTATCAACAATCTAGCACCATTGTTCTGGTGGTTGAAAATAATAGCTACTTTGTTGCTAAAAATGATTTAAAAAAAAAAAATCCCTGACGGCTCGGCCTACAGGCACAGGTAGATTTCGAAGACGCAGACCGTGGGGCGCCTGTTTGTCGGGAATTGCGGAAGAAATGACCTTTTTGCGATCATGCAGCAGTTGGAACCGCCTACTTTGAAACCTAACTTGTTTGCAGGCGAAGCCAGCAGGAATTTTTTTTTTTAATTTTTTTTTTTAATTTTTTTTTTGCTATAAGAGTTGGTCCTATAAAAAACTTATCAGTATAAAAGTTTTAGATAATATTAAGAGGATTTATAATAAATTTAAGCGGATTTGAAATCTTGGGAATTGACGAAGTTATGAATTTTTTTCTTCTAAAACCCCCCTCCCCCCCTTAAGGCAATTTTTAATTATATCAAAAATCTGTCATACATAAATTTTCGGCCCTTCTCCTAGAAGTAATAATAACTTCAAACGGATTCGATACGTATCATAATTAAGAAATTATGGGGGTTTTCTGTTTTCACAAAAAGCCCCCCCCCCATCCCCCCCCCCTGGTTCGATTTTGCCCATTAACGAACTTGACCGAGATTTTATGCCCCTTGATTTTATGTATCAGTTTCGAAAAGATGCGGGAGTTGGAACCGCCTACTTCGAAAAATAACTTGTTTACAGGTGGAGCCGGCAGGGAGTTTTTTGTTTTTAATTTTTTTTTTTTTTTTTTTTTTTTTTTTTTTGCTATAACGGTTGGTCCTATAAAAAACTTGTCAATATAAAAGTTTTAGAAAATATGAAGAGGATTTATAATAAATTTAAGCGGATTTGATATCTTGGGAATTGACGAAGTTATGAATTTTTTTCTTCTAAAACCCCCCTCCCCCCCCTTAAAGCAATTTTTAATTATATCAAAAATCTGTCATACATACATTTTCGGCCCTTCTCCTAGAAGTAATAAGAACTTCAAACGGATTCGATACGTATCATAATTAAGAAATTATGGTTTTTTTCTGTTTTCACAAAAAGCCCCCCCCCCATTCCACGACCCCTTGGTTCGATTTTGCCCATTAACGAACTTGACCGAGATTTTATGTATCAGTTTCGAAAAGATGCGGGAGTTGGAACCGCCTACTTCGAAAAATAACTTGTTTGCAGGCGGAGCCGGGAGGGATTTTTTTTGTTTTTAATTTTTTTTTTTGCTATAACGGTTGGTCCTATAAAAAACTTGTCAATATAATAGTTTTAGATAATATTAAGAGGATTAATAATAAATTTACGCGGATTTGATATCTTGTGAATTGACGAAGCTATGATTTTTTGTTTCTTCTAACCCCCCCCCCTCCCCCTCCCTTGGGGCCATTTTTAATTATATCAAAAATCTGTCATACATAAATTTTCGGCCCTTTTCCTAGAAGTAATAATAACTTTAAACGGATTCGATACGTATAATAATTAAGAAATTATGGGGGGTTTTCTGTTTTCACAAAAAGCCCCCCCCCCCCATTTCCCCCCGTTTGGTTCGATTTTGTCCATTAACGAACTTGACCGAGATTTTATGTCCCTTGATTTTATGTATCAGTTTGGAAGAGATTTATGCAGAATTTTTCCAGTTATCGTGGTCATAAAAAAGTGACATAGATAGATAGATAGATAGATAGATAGATCGATAAAGTTTTGAACTGGGGGTGGTTTTGGGTTCTGGGAGTTATGATCGGCGTAAATCTGCAAAAATTTTTCAAAATTTCCAACTTAGGTGAGAATGTAATAGGTAGTATTTCTTACGAAATCTACCTAAAATCTACTAAAAATACCTAAAATCTACCTAAATCTACCAAAAGGAAACAAAAACAACAACAAACTAGTCGGATGTGTCAATCCCAAAACTTTCTTCTATCTCACACAGGTTTCGCATACATTAAAAAGAATCAGCACCAATTTATATTAAGGTCTAACTGAAACTCAAGTTTTATTAAATTCCATGCAATATTTCTTGAGATAGGACTATCGTTAAAATCGTGTAAATCCTGCAAAATGCTGCATAGCAGCGGCACCTGCTGGGCGATTGTTACCAAAAACTAATCAGCACCAATTTATATCAGGGACTAACTGAATCTAAAGTTTTATTTAATTCCGAGCATTAGTTCTTGAGATAGAGCTATTGCGAAAATCGCAAAAAATGCTGCATAGCAGCGCCACCTGCCGGGAGATTTTTACCAAAAACTAATCAGCACCAATTTATATCAGGGACTAACTGAATCTAAAGTTTTATTAAATTCCGAGCATTAGTTCTTGAGATAGAGCGCCCACAAAATTTTTGTCACATACAGACAGAGTCACAGACAGAGTCACAGACAGACATTTTCTAAAAATAGTCAAATCGTGTTCAGGAGCTTCTAAAACGTATAAATCCGGCAAAAACCGGAAGTCGAAATTTTTCATGAATCCAATACTTTCTTCTTGTAAAGATAGAAGAAAGTAAAAAGTAATATAAATTTTCTAAAAGAAAAATTAAAGAAAAAAAAGTTTTTTTTTTATACAATTTATTTGCGATGGAGAAAGCAATATTTAATAGTTCAAACATAAACTATTTAACTATTTTAATCAAACAGTATTGTCTAATAAAACTGTTTTAAAACATGGAAAATTTCAACAGTAAAAAGACAGAAGAAATCTCAAAATTATCTCAAGATGCATATCCAAATTTTAATTTATTCAGCTCATAGTTTTGAAATTTGTTGGCACGATGATTAAAAATTTCATAATTTAAGTGACGTGAAAAAAGAAAGAACTCATTTCATTTGCATATTTTAGCAAATAATGGACTAAATTAGCAAGACAAGAATTACTTTAATTTCTCTAGAGATCTTTATCATTACCTTTCTAATTAGTGAATGGAGACGAGCGAGCAAATTAAATAATGAAAACGAGAGAAGCGGCAAAAAGAAGAAAAAAAGTCTTTTTAAACGCTAAAAGCCAAAAAACCTGGTTCCCCGCCAAACCTTGCAATCAGTCACTCCTCCGAAAGAAATCGTAGTAGGAGGAATTACACCTTCTTTGCAATCGTCAGCCGGAAATAGTAAAACTGCGCCTTAGGTGTGCGCAGACGGTCTATTTTCGTGGACACCACATTTCGCCGACTCAAATGACTCATATCAAAGGAAAGCGTGTTTCGCATAGTTACCTTGTTGAAGGAGTTCGATTATTTATCGGTTATTTTTCAGTGTTTACATCGATGCAATACGCTGTGTGATATTTTGGATTAATGCTGATTTAAGATGTAAGTTGTTCTTTGGTTTTATTATAAATTTTCATTTTTAAATATGCATTTCGTTGCCCTGTTTTAGCATTCACGTGTTCTGCAGCTTACCTGGTTGTCCTTTACCTTCAAGTAAAATTGGACTGGCTTGGTCGGTTCGGTTGTACGTACGCAACACTTGCGTGTTTACATTTTTCAGCCGAAGAACGTGCGCGCGTTTTATCCTAGCATTTGTCTATATGTACTGTCTTTAAATAGTTTAATATCAATATGATTTCTATGGAAATAATTATTTTGTGACATCAATGGGAATTTCTTGACTCATTTTCAGCAATCAAATAAATAAAAGTATTTAAAATAATCATAAAAAATTTACAAATGTTTTCAAACTTGTTTCGGTTTCCTAGACTCGTTGCCATCTTTCGAAATGCATAAGGTTTTTGTTTCAGGTTAACACGCAAATATAATCTCATTTCGCAAATGTAAATTCGACTTTTATTATTTATTTATTTATTGTAAATCTTATCATAAATTAATTAGTTGTTTTGATGATTTGACTGAATAATATTACATTCAAATTGTATATAAATAGAATATTGTAGATTTCTTCGAAATCTTTGTTTTTATCGGAATATTTTTGATAAAGAAAACAAAAACGATAGGAAAGCAGATTTGGTACGACAAATTTTACTTAGCTTTCCACCCCCCTCCCCCCTTTTCTTTTCTCGAGCGGTAAGTTTTTTTAAGAAAAATGTTTCCTATTGAAAAAAAAAAAAAAAAAAAAAGATTTATTTGACAACATTTTTTGACAATTTTGTTCGTATTATTATGCAGACAGAAATTTAAATGTAGAGTTCAATTTGAGTGATAATATTAATGATGAAATATGCTTTTATATAAATAAATTAATAGAAATTCATTTTCCTGGATGTATTTACTAAAATTTGGTTGTATTGATATTTAAACATCATTATATTTTATATTACAAAATCTTCTGTGTTTACATTTGGACAAATGTTCAATTAATATAAATATTAATTAAACTACACCTTCGTTTACTTTTTATTTAGTTATGTTTTTTTTTTCTTTTCTTTTTTTAATTGATGTTGCGTTTTATTTCACATAGTTAATTTACAAGCAAATGCAATAGCTTCTTTCTCCGATTTGTGAAAATGGTCTGTTTTTCTATTCTTAAACATTTGGTAATTTTACTTTGCTAAAATCAGTAATTGTTTTCTTTGCTTCCAACTGTCATGAATTTTACTATGTATTATTTTACATTGTTTTTTATGTGTATCAGAAAATTTCTTAAAGCCTTCAAAATCTGTCCTCTTTTTTTTTTTTTTTTTTTTTTTTTCCTTCTTTCACCTAGTTTTTATTGTTGGATTTTAAGCTTTCTTTTTGTTTTGTTGGTTAAATTACTTTGAAAATAATGCATAAGCTTGTTATTCCATCAAAAGATTTAAGAAATTGGATTTGATTATTTTAAATTTTATTTTGAATTCTAATTACGCGTGTTATTTTTACTTGAATGAATGTATTCACATATATTTCCCTGCAAACAACAAACGTAATGATATTGGTAATCAAGGCTGAGCCAGCACTAGGCAAAGGATGCGATGACAGCTTCTTCAAGGCGGCATCCTTTGAAAGGAGGAAAAAACAGGGGGTCGGGGAGGATAGATGACTCTTTTATTGCAACAAGAAGTTAATAACATAAACACTGAACGGTAGTCATACTGGCAGGGACCGATTTACAAATTTGGGGGACCTGGGCACAGATTCTTATGCCCCCCCCCCTCCCCCTGCACCAATGCTTACAGCTGCCTCGAGTAAAAAGTTGTTATATTATTAAAAAAAAAAAAAAAAAAAAAAAAAAAAAAAAAATCGAAAAAGAAAAAAACGTCTTTTGTAGAAATTGACCTCAACTATCCAATGAAAAAAAAATCATTTAAAAATGTTGAAGTGCAAACGAGATAGTTAAAAAAATGTCTCCCATGGGATTAACAAGCGGGTGTTTTCACTTGAGTGAAGTAGCCCCTTAAAAAGTTATTTTTAAATGAAATAAACGATAAAAAGATTATTCCATAATATTTTATTCAATAGTTAAAACTTCATCAGATTTTGGCCAATAATTGAAAATTTTTCAGTAGCATTTGGGGGACCCTGGGCCCATGCCCCGAATGCCCCCCCCCCCCCTTGCAAAATCCGATGGGACTTTGAAATCTTTTGGTGAGGCTAATTCACAGCTTGTCTTTTTCTTCTAAACTTAAATGAAATATAAATATAGCAAAGGGCAAGTTCCCCTGTCATAAAACTTTTGATTGCAAAGTTTAACTTTTTTTAATGCAATATAGATATTAATATTGAAAGATTATAAAGTCTAGACAGGGCTTAAGAAGTGGCTGGGGAGAAGGGGGGTTCAGGTCAACCTGCCCTTTTCTCTGTCAGGACCATAGAATAAACAATAATTCTTGTTTATTCTATGGTCAGGACAGTACTGTCAACACCGACTCTATGCAAGGCCATCTTGATATAACGTATAACGATCTTGGTATATTGAGACAGCCCTGCGCTATGGCGCCGGTAACGGTACTGTACAGAAAGATAAGGCTGGTCCGGATAATGATAATAAAGTACTTTTAGTAATGAATGCCTAAATGCATTTACAAGAGCTACTGTCATTTCACATATGCACCACCCATAGCCATTTGTATGGTATGTCTGAAGTTGGTTTTCTAAGGACAAAACAATATTATCAGACTATTCTTATATGATCCAAGATATTAGTACTCTAGACTGCCTATTGAAACGTAATTTATTAACCTATTCCTGCACCTGCTGCTATTGATTGTTGTAAAAGAAAGAATGTTAGAAAAATTATAAATTTTAGTACTGCGCAAAAGTTATGGACTTTCTTACATTTTAAACCACGTAATTTATTGTTAACAAAATATTAGTTGCCACAGAAAAGCTAAAAACAATGTAAATGCTTTTAAAGAAATCGAAATTAGCAGCAAAAAGAAAAAAAAAAATCTTTGGAATTTTTAACATTTCACACTCTTGACTTGGGTATTGCTTATAAAATTTTAGTTTAAAAATTTAGCGTTTGTAGATATGTTAAAATATTTCCAAAAAATAGAATAATAGGGAATTAGAGTAAATATACCATATTTAATCGCGTATTTTGCGCCATTTTTTTCTTTTTGGTTGCGAAAAATACGCGAGTTATTTTTTCTTATTTCTAAGTTCATTCGACTGTTAATACGACGCGACGTTTATAGTAAAAAATAACATTTATTTATTTGTTGTCTGTCCGGAGAAATGGCTGCATAACAAACGCTAAATATATCGGGGCAAGATAGAAAATGTTTCTAACTAAAATCTGCAGTTTGTCGTATTCCCACCTAAAATAGTTTTTGAAAAGAAAAAAAAAAGAGGGCAGGGGAGGAACAGAGGAATCAATCAATCGAGCAATCTTTCAATACTCAAAAACTCGGGAACTAATTGGTTCAATTTTAAGGAATCTTATGGCGATTGAAAAACGTTTAATCCAGATTTTTAAATGAAAATATTATAAATATTTTTAAATGTACAATACAATTGGATACTTATCCCCCCCCCCCCCACGAAAAAAAAAACTTGAAAGATTTTATAAATTACAAATGCAACACAATGGCTACACAGCTACTTTGATTATATAATTACGTATATATACATAATTTGTTTACAATTATTCACAATTCGCCAGCTTTGTGAAGATTTTAAAACTTAAAATATAGAATTAAGTGTATATTTTAGAATTATTTTGTCGATTAAGCAACAAAGAAACATCCTTTAAGAAGAGTATAAAAAGAAAAAAAGAAGTTAAGTTTTCTTTTCTGGTGAGAAATTTGAAAAATACGAATGCATTCCATGAACATAAGTTTAACAATGTGGAGAAGGGAATTCGAAATCTGATTGATGAGGAGCCTTAAATAGTATCTCCCCCCTCTCCCCATTATATTTTTCTGGTAAAAGATTTGGGAAATTGCACAATTTATTTATTCAATACATTTCTTAAAAAAAAGACTAAAAAAGTTTAATTATTATTCTTTTTTTTTTCTATTTTAAAAATGTATTTTTAATATGTTTCGCCATTTCTATCTGCAGTTATATTTTTGTACCAAAATGTACGTTTACTTCAAGTAGTAAGTGGAAAAGTTCCAAAATATTTTATTGTAATTAAGTAAAAGTTTTAAATTCACTATGTGTCATTCTTAACCAAAAAAAAAAAAAAAAAAAAAAAAAGTATCATTAAAATTAAATAAAACTTTTAAAAGTAATGGCGAATGTTTATGTAATGTCATGCATGCCCTTTTTTGGCTGATCAGTAATTATTTATTCATTTTAACTTCAGACTGCAAATTCTATTCTTCCATAAGTGGCGTTAGATGGGTTTTGAACGCCCTGGGAAATTCATTACGCCCCTTCCTTAGTGAATACTATAGATTTTATTCTATAGTTCAGTGTTCCCTAAACTTTTTTTTCTCTTGCCCAGTTCACTGTCGCACCTCGCCTTCGCAGCCCACTAAAATTCTCTCCCCCCCCAACTCCTGCCATTTTTATAGGCAATATTATCTACAAGTAAAATAAAACCAATTTAAAAGGCAACCAACATACAACGTCCAAATATCTATATTATGAAGCAAAAATATGTCCGTGAATTACGCTGACGTCATATTGACGGTGGCAACAACCTGGCTAATAAATATTGCTTTTACGGCAATTTTTTTTTTTTTTTTTTTTTTTTTACTTTTAAACATCGCACGATTTCTATTGTTACACCATCGAATAAGGTAAAAAAGGTTCTTTAACCCCTTGGGGACGAGCGACACGTATACGTGACGCATAAAATGCTCAGAATCCTCGATTATTCCCACCAGTTATTTTTTATTGAAAGCTTTGCCTCATTAAATCTTAACATTTCTGCGATTCAATTAACCAAAAATTTCTGTTTTGAAAAACCGGTGGAAAAAGATTAAAAATTCTGTAAAAGACGCTCGTCACGAAGGGGTTAAAATGCAATTTGGTTGAAAACTTTTTCTCAATTTACTGATTTTCTTATAGTTTTACAATAGTTTTCGAGCGTGGATTTTTTTTTTTAAATCTAACTCTATCGCGTGCAGACTTATTACGAAAAATTAGCTCGTAAGCACTTAAAACAATATAAATAGTTCAGCAATTGTTTCCGGTTAATATTCTATAACGAATTTAAAACTTTATCAATAAATAAATGAAATAATATAAATAAAACACAAATTTAAGACATATACAATCGAACTACGTGCTTAAACCACTGATATTATTAGAATCAAAAAGGCTACTGGAAGTAGCGATCTTTGGCGATTTCTTCGGATACTAACTCCCTGCATGCGGCTAGTATAAAAATATTGCTTTTAATAAATTTCAAAACTTTATTTGAATACATTATTAATATTTTTCATACAAAAAAACTTTCTGATGTTGTTAATAGGCAATCTAAAAAAATATATTAAATGTAACAAATCTAGTAGAGTTTTCAGTTTAAAAACCCACGTTCTGTAACTCGAGAGGTCCTGGTTGAATCATCTAGTTTTAATTAAAAAACAAAAAAACATTTACTCTCACAAAAATATAAAAGATTGTTATAGACCAATAAATGTGGAGTGTGATATTGTTTCTTGTTAGCAGTATTCTCCAGGTTTGGAGAGAAAATTGATAATTTAATTCATAAGTAATAAGGCTCACTTTTACTCACTTTCTATATTTATTTTTAAGGAATACAAGTGTTGAAAAGCCCGCTTCACTCTTATTGGTTGTGACAAAAGTAAAATTTGTATTGTTTTTGCAGATAAAGCTGGGTGCTGCTGTCGACTACCTAGCCAAATATCTAACAGTTGTAGGGCAGTTTACATGAAAAAAAGGGAGGAAAGAGGTTGCAGATTAATCTTCATAAACCCTAGAAAATATTTATTGAACGTATTCTTTTCGAGAGTGCTGAACAGAAAACAACGCTTTAAATTAGTCGCTGGTAACTACAATTGATGCTGTCCAAACATTCGCTTGATCCACCATAAAGCCATGATGATAATTCCAGACTACTTCCAAAAATAAAGTTATCGTAATAAATATTCTGGCGATAGAAAGACGCGAGAATGAACATTAACGTTAACAACGCTCACGTTAAGAGTTAAATAATTAAAATAAAGATATGCGTTGTGTGATTTTGATTGTTTCTACCACTTATGAATCTTCCGTCATAATTAAATATCAGTTAATCTACCTTAAAAAAAATTTTGCTTCTTAACTGTGCTGGCATAATGTCCTTGTGTATGTCTGGATTTTTTAAAAATGTAATGTCTCTATAGATTTATGTGATTTATAGTCATTAAGTAAACCGTTCAAGTGAATAATCGTTATATCATTCATTATAGATGCTTTTAGTCGACAGTGACGACGTGGCGAGCGCATTTGTTGAGTTCCGATTGGAGGCCTATAGCATAATAAAAAAATTGTAAGGACCAGTATACATGTATACTGGTCCTTACAATTTTTTTCGACGCCTCTGCTTTCACTATTGAAATACAGTGGAAAATAATGAGAGTCCCAGCATACGTGTAAAAAAAAATTGCTGTTTATTTAATAATTTTTATTTACTGTGTTTGCTTTTTGAAGCTTCGTATTTTAAACTAGCTTTTTGTCTCATATTTCTACACGTAGGAGACAGGTTGTCGACTATTGTTGCTTGATGGTTTTGCAATACGGCATTAAAACTAATTTTGGAAACTTGTTCGTCAAAGTCCTGGGACTAAAACTGTATAGCTTATACCGAGTCGAGGACAGGATAAAAATTGATGATGATAACTCGTGACTGGAGTGAAACTACTTGGAAGTCGTCCATGATTACGAGTTTGAGGAGCAATAAGAAACACACGTGAAGCTCATTTTTATTTATGTTTTGTCAAATTTTATTTTGGAATCCCTCCAGGTGGTTCTTTCTCTCTTTTTGTCGCATTTATTGAGATGTCCCCTTCTGTTTAACCTTGTCTGTAGTTCAGACTTGACATATGCTTGTTTTTATAATCTGATCGAGGATTTTTAGTTTCGCGCGGTCCTTAGCATTTGTGGTTTCCTCTAGTTAGTTGCAAGAGTATTGCTAAATTTAAAAGCTGTGTAAAATAACTGATTTAAATACCTCTAGAAAACTCCACGCAACGTTCCCCCCCCCCCTCCCCCCTGCAATAGCGAAATTTTCTTTGCCAATCTGCAACAACTATATCACAAATAGAAATTTATCTGCAACTTCAATGATGCCCGGCCAAGTCTACTACCGTAGAAAATGATTGTAACACACACACAACAGCAAAACCTGCATTTACAAATATTTAGCAGATTCTAACAATACATACAGAAAAAATATCTGCATTTAAAAACTGAATTTGCAAATAATACAATATACTTAGAAAAATTAGGGAAGTAAAATTTTAAGGCTAAGCAAAATAATTTAAACACAAATATTGATTCTTTAAAAATAATTTATTGTTATTGAAAGCATGGTAAGTCGTTAAGTCTGAATTATTTTGTTAACAACTGTTAATTATAACTGTATGATTAAATGTTACATTTCTTGAAACACGATTTAAATGTTGAATGTAAGACACATTTTTCTAAGAGGTTCTCAAATCCCTTGCTCAACCACGCGAAATTTTCTCGCATATTTTCTGATTCATTTTTAAACGTAAAGACATCAAATTAGAAGGCCTGGCTATTGAAGCGATTTGGGATTGAATAGCGTTTTCCATTTTTTAATAAATAAATTACTTTTCCAGTTATAAGGGATTTTCGTCACGTGACGGCCGTTTTTTCCCCTTTCCGGGGTGTCACGTCCAAAAAATCGGTTTTAAACGCCAATTTTGACAGTATTTTCTGTATGATCTTCTGCTTTTACTAAAAAATGGAAAACGCCTCTCCATTACATAGTTTCTGAATAAGAACACCTGCCAATTTCACGCGTTTCCGAACAAAAATGAATTCAGAAATGTGGCATAAAATAGCTCCTTTGGTTTTGAGAACAGCTTTCTGTAATACCCTCTGCCGTGTGCATGGTTTCTGCTACTGCCTCTTCCCGTCCCCGTTAATGTTATGTAATCTTTGTTTTGATTTGTTTAGATCAAACATTTCCGTACATTATTTAGAACTAAAGTGACATATATATCGTAATTTGCTGTATTTGTCAGCTATCATTTATATAAGAAATTCTTTTATTAAGTATTCTACAAGTTAAGTTGCTTATATTCGTGCCTCTACATTATAAAAGATCTTGGTTTGAACATAGTGAACATTTATTATATTTTATCATTATATTTAGATATGAAAGAAAGATGTTGATTTCAATGGCTCTCTTCTTTATTGTTGTTTCCGTCCCTTTTCGACATCCAAGATGCTGGTCTCGCTATCGAAAACCAGACAAATTCCGAACATGTTTATGTAAAGATCATGTTGCCACTATGTGATTTTGAATTTTATCAGACTTATTTACTATTGGGTTCGTCTCATGTGGTGGCATTATATGACAATGCATCGCACATGAACGAAGAACTTCACACTTGAAAGTTTTTAAGAAGAGATTTTAGGGAGTGCTTGAGAAAAAAAAATCTGTTACTTGATTGTTTTTTTAAAATTTTATTAAGCATTAAAAATGGCAGAAAATAGAGAGCATTTTTTATACATAATATTTTTGTTTTCGGAAAGGCAAAAATACTTTGCTGGCGCAAAAGAAAATGTGTTGTGTATGGTGATGGTGCCTGGGACGATTCCACGTGTCGAAAGTGGTTTCGAAAGATTCGTGAAAACAAATGAAAGGGTCGGGGCAACAAAGTGTCAAGTCACATTTTTGGTGAAATAAATCTGACACTGTAATCTTTTGCTTATTATTGTAAATTATAATATCCTACATATTATTTTTTTTCTAATGTCAGTAGCTGGCAGCATATGTCCCAGGTTTCGTTTTTGTTTTTGCCCCAGATGTTTTTAGAACTTTTTTATCAGCTAATTTACAAAGGACGTAATTGTAATATCATTAAAATAATGCCATAATTGTTATTCAGAATATCCCATATGTTACTAAAAAATTGGCAAAAAAAAAAAAAAAAAAAAACTTTTATGTATTCTGATTTGAGTATTTGATCTAACTTTCAAACTCATATATATCTCAGAAGTTTACAAATGTGGCTTAGCACTCTCTTGCCTCGAATCCCTCAATTTTAATCTTAGCAATGGCACCACATTATGTACGACTGACTCACATTGATAGCAACAAAATATTGGCGTTAATGGAAAGTGATCAACATATAAAGCAACTCAAGAAATCAGAGAAATTCATGGAATCAACCATTCAACAGTATCAAGCCGATTACGCCAACTTGAAATGACAAGTTGGAAATTGTACCGCAAACGTGACAAATGAGCTGCGTTCGTACTATAGCTAGTTCTATAAATATTCAGATCTTGATGATTTTTAATTCTGTGAAATGAATTCTATCGTCTGCAGATTCATTTCTGTAATAAAATAACTATCTCGGTCGCTTGACGATTAAACTTCGGAAGCTCCTATAACAAGAGAAAGCACCGATTTTTAAAAAATAATTAAAATTTCTTAATAAATATTTTTATTAATATCTCCTGAAGTTTTGATTTTATTTTTATAAAATTTGAAATGTCTCGACAAAATTCTGCAAAGATAATCTTAACATAGTATAAAACAAAGTCGCTTTTTCTGTCCCTATATCCCTATGTACGCTTAAATCTTTAAAACTACGCAACGGATTTTGATGCGGTTTTTTTTAATAGATAGAGTGATTCAAGAGGAAGGTTTATATGTATAATAACATCCATTAAATAGTGGATAAATACTGTTATTTTTGAGGTTTAAGTCGCTTTTTCTGTCCCTATATCCCTATGTACGCTTAAATCTTTAAAACTACGCAACGGATTTTGATGCGTTTTTTTTTAATAGATAGAGTGATTCAAGAGGAAGGTTTATATGTATAATAACATCCATTAAATAGTGGAGAAATACTGTTATTTTTGAGGTTTTTAATGTGATGTCGTAAATAATTTCATTTTTTCCGCTTATACATTGCAAACGCAGGCTGAACCCTACAAGATTTATCAAAATAATGTACTAATTATTGTACACATTAAAAAGGTCTACAGAAAACACAAAGAGATGAAGGTTTTCAAGGTTAACCCGAAGCAAAGCGAGGGAGGGCCGCTAGTATATCTTAAATTTCAAACCATTCGGTTGAGTAGTTTTTGCGTTGTTATATGCGGACGGACGGACCAAGCAACGACAATAGGTGCTACGTATTTATATAATTACGAACGCACCTAATAAGTAAGAACGACGCATGGATGGCATATGAATTAACGGAAAAAAAAAAAAAAAACTTTTATAGACCTAATTTATGTTTGCGATTCTCCATTGAAGCGCGACGAAATCGAACCATTTTTAAAGGGATTGCATTTTACAGGTGACGAAAAGATATTTTTTATAATAATCTGAAGCGTAAGGAAGTCATCATTTTAGCCCGTCAACCAGCGCAAAATTCATTTTAATCTGAATAGTCTTTTCTTATGCATTTGTTGGGAATTTAATGGAATCGTTTATTATGAGTTATTACATGTAAACCAGACCCTAATTTGGAAAAATACAGTTCACAGCTAAGTGGGTTTAAGTGAGTAGTTGACAAGAATCCACAATATGCATTGTGTTCCATGTTACACCAAATGTGTTTTTAGCCAACCGATAAAAGCTTTGAAACTTGGCTGATATATTTTGGTTCTATACACCATACTCTCTCGACATTGTACCTTCTAATTACCATTTTTATATGCAGTATAGATAACTTCGAAACAGCTTAAATGGTAAAACTTTACTTTCTTAGAAGACTTGAAAAATTACTTGGTTCTGTTCTTTACCCAGAAATTTCAGATATTTTCTATGAGTGCGAGAGAATGAAGCTAGCAACCATAGAGATAAAGGAAGATCATCAAACAGAAGGGCAGATGCAATAATGATGAAACATAATTTATAGTAAATAATTTTTCTTTAAGTTTTGTCCAGAAAGCGGGGGGAACTTTTGTACCCTAGTAGAATCTAATAATTCGCCACACATTGGCGAATATTTGCAAAATTACTTTGTTGATGCCATTTTTAAAACTTCATTGATCAATAGTCTTACCCATAACCTCTAATGCAAATATAACATTTCTGCAATTAACTAATATCATTAGTTTTCGTTTGAATTCCATTGGAGACATTTGAACCCATCTTCAAGTTTCCACATTTAACTTATTATAATCTTTCTGTACAATTAAACCATTGAAACATAAGATATTGACCAAATATTATGAAATCACTATACCAAATAGCAGAGTCAAATTACAACTTAAATTATGTAGTCCTAAAAAATGAAATATGTAAAATTCAAATGGAAAAAAAAAAAAATTAAAACAGAGATGAAAGCTTATTATTGTTAATCACGTCTTCAAGGGCAGAGGATTTACAAATATAAGCAATAGTTGATTTCTATAGAGACACTAGCTTTATGCTAAATATATAAATAATAATAAAAAAAAAAAACAATTACAAAAACAAACAAAAAACAAAACATTCTTTATAAATAGTTTATATCGATCATTTATATTAGTTGCAAAACTTTACTTGGCGTTATAAAAAAGAAGTTTTTTTTTATACTTTCACTTCTCTTTGCAAGTGTTTTTATTTTTAATAAAAATAAATTCATTTAATTTTCAGATATAATTTACTTGATGTTTTTGGAAACTATGAAACAAGGGGAAGGTGTCAAATACATTTTTGTAAAAATATTATTTTTCTGAAAATACGAAATACTATTCTCAGATATTCAGAAAATCATATATGCATCGCATCTAATTTCTATCACTTAATTTGCTTTTACTATCTGAAATTTCAATAAAGCAAAAGATTTCCTAAAACTTCTCAAACGAGTATCTTTCTTTACGTTACATTCATAGTCTACATAAATGGGAAAATATAAAAAAGTGAAATTCTCGAAAACACCCGAATAAAGTCCGAAGAAAAAATAACAATAAACATTATTTGATGCTGTGGTGTAGCGAGTGTTAATTTCAAACATAAACATTCACGCACAGCTAAACTAATAAAGAATCCACTGGATTCAATTAAAAATTATTTAATTAAAAAAAATATTCTGTACAAGTTCTTTGTGATTTACAATTTAATCGTGATCTTCATAATCACCGCAGAACACAGCGGAAAGCACTAAAAAAAACATCTCACTCAAACCGGAGCTGTTTACAAGCGAACCTCTTCGCTCGCTTTCCAACAACCGACTCCTCGCTTCTCTACGTCTACGTGTACACTGTCCACTGGGGGTAAGGGCGGAAGTTCTCGGTCATTGCTCCAAAATGACCAACCCCCTCCCCACTTCTGCGAGCATCTTCTAACGTTCAGAAGGAAACAAGCGTTCTTTTGGAGAAATACTGCACCCTGCAGCCGTTGTTACAGCTCCTTCCCCCTAAAGAATTTTCATACGGTGCATACACCTATGAAAATGTAAATTTGAACCAGGTACCGAGCCCCTCATTCTTAACACACTAAATCTGAGAGGTCCCAACACCTAAACTCCAGTTGGAAGTGCTAAGGAAATACCTTAATAACTTTACCTTAATACTTTTACCTTTTGCTAATACCTTAATAACTTTATACACTTTAATTTTTCTCTATACAAGGTTCATACAGACGCACGCGTACTCAGTTTTGAAAGACTCATGATAATCCTAGATTTCACTTATGAATTTCCATAACAATTCAAATAATAAAAACATTTTCGTAATCAAATCTAATATAACAGATGAGATATTTATCTGAGTTCAATAACTGACACAGTGCGATTCCTTGACATTAAAGAAAATTCTAAAAAAATACTAAATTACACACAAAATATATACAAGTGATAAATAACAAAAAAAAACAATAACTCGTAAATAAAAATTATAAACAAATAGTAATTCGGGAATCAAGTAAAGAAATTTACACTAATTAAATACTAAAGAAATTACACTTTTCGGTTCTACTTAACCCGTCTGCATTCCCGTGAAATAGTCCACACAGGGACGATGATCCTTTCCCGGAATCTCTGCCAAAATCATGAGGGACGTAAAATCGGACTGCCCTACTTCTATCACTCCTAATTCCAATAGTCTCCTGATTTCCTCTCTTAAAATTTCGGTCTGCCTAGGTGACATTCTATAAGGTTTCGCCCTCACCGGCGATTCATCTGTCACCTCGATATCCATCTCTACCAGATGGGTACGTCCAGGGTCTGAAGAAAAAACTTTTCTATTTCTCTCTATAACCTCCTTAAATAAACTTATTTGGCTATCTGTCACTTTTTTCTCTAACTCGCTGTTATACACAACTTCCCAGAAGTCAATTTGTGTGGGGTTTGGCAGGGGATAAGGGATCTCAGCATCTTCTTCCACCTCTTCCGCATCTGTCAATCCGCTGTCAATCAGCAGATTAACAAATTCAGGCCGCTTGTAATAAGGTTTCAAAAGATTCACATGGTAGATAGTCGCCTTATTGCGCCTCTCTGGCAAGTCAACTGTGTAATTTGTTTCCGAAATCACTCCAGTGACAGTTCCCGGCCCGACCCAATTTACGGCCATCTTATGAGGCTTTGATGTTACCAAAACCAACACCTGGTCCCCAACTTTGAATTTTCTAGTTACCGCATTCCTATCATACCATGTCTTCCTTTTGTCCTGACATTCCTCCATACGCCTAGTTGCTAAATCCTGAGCCTGACACCTTTTCAACCTATTCGTCAAGTTCAAAATGTAATCTACCACATTTTGATCCGTGTTACCTTGACCCATCCAATTCTCATAAACTAAAGTGTGCGGCATGCGTAAATTTTTTCCATGAACCAGCTCGGCAGGACTAAACCCAGTACTTTCATGCGTCACAGTTCTTAGAGCAAACAACGCCATAGGCAAAACCTCTTCCCAGTCTCGACCGGACTCTAGACACAAAGCTTTAAGTACTTTCTTCAAAGTAGAATGCATCCTTTCCACGCTGTTCGACTCCGGATGGCAAACTGAGCTATGCGACACTTTGATACCAAATACATTAAAAAATTCTGATGTTAACTCGCTGGTGAAAGATTTTCCTAGGTCACTTTGCACCTCTCTCGGATAACCTGTCTTAGCGAATATCTGTACCAAAGCATCAATAACGGATGTGGAAGTGATGTTTTCCACCGGAATAGCATCAGGATATTTAGAAGCGAGGCAAATGGATGTAATTAAGTACTTGTTGTTTTTATTACTAGTTTGCAGGGGACCAACCGCGTCTAAATTAATTTTGGTAAAGCATTCCGAAATTATCGGTACTAACTTCAAAGGGGCCTTTCGCCTATCTCGATTGCTACCTACCTTTTGACATGTATCACAAGTCTTAACATAATTCTCAATATCGTGATAACAGTTTGGCCAAAAGTAACATCTCAGAACCCTATCCTTGGACTTAGTCGTACCCAAATGCCCTGACACCTGCTCATGACACAATGCTAGAACTTCTCTACGATAAACTTCCGGCACACATAACTGCACTTTATCATCACCTCTCCGTGACTGCGATACCCGCACAAGCTTACCATCTCTAACACAAAATTCTTTTTCGTTAGGTTTACTGGCCTTCTCCCACAACTGCTTAAGTGAAGCGCAATTTATCTGCTCTTCCTTAAATTTCTCTGCGGATACCTTCTCCAAACCCGACTCTGCCTCTAACCTTTCCGGAATAACTATCCCATCTTCTTCCTCACCGTCACTAGACTCCCCTTCATCCGGTTCTCCATCCTCCGAACCAAATTCACTCTCAACTTGCACAGCGGACATTTCTCTCTCATGTTCACGCCTCTGACTGCGCGTCATTACAGCATTTACCGGTACAGGATTACCCCTCGACTCCTCAATAAGCTCAGCCGTTTTGTTTCCTAACAAATAATAACCTTGTTCTAACTCGATAGGTTTCACAGCTGCCTTAGTGACCACCGTTCCAAAATCTCCTTTAATTGTAACTCTAGCCAATGGCAA
Organism: Maratus michaelseni; assembly: GCA_963931845.1. Lineage (NCBI taxonomy): Eukaryota > Metazoa > Arthropoda > Arachnida > Araneae > Salticidae > Maratus > Maratus michaelseni. The sequence goes on along the minus strand of OZ007587.1, from coordinate 317,135,354 downwards.
ACATTTACATTCATTATCCAGGGGTTGTTTAATCCAAGTAACTTCACCAATCAAATCCTCATTATCAATCCAGCTACGGTCACAAAGATCAATGCCAGCCCCAGTATCCCGTAAGTAATCCCGTTCTATTCCATTAATTTCTGCCTTTTTGAAATACTGTGCAAAACACTCTCCTAAACTAACATCTACACCCAGGTAACTAACTACATCTCCAGAGTCTTTATGTTTTAAATCTGGGCAATCCGGTCTGATATGCCCTGCACGGTTACACTGGAAACAGACAATAGGTTTCCTTCTATCAAACTTATCTTTATTCCAAGAATTTCTACTCGCGTGATCCTTTTTATCAGCCCCTCCCGACTTTACTGCCTGTTCCCCCTTACTCTTGAAGTTATCCTGACCGTTCCTGTCCCTACCAAATGACTTATTATTCCAAAATTTATTTTCCATTTTCTTAAAATTCCCTCTCACACTCTCATATTTATCGCATTTTTCTGCTAAATAGGACGCTGTCTTCATCTCATCCCATTCGTCTAAGAATTTCTCTTTAATTTCAAAAGGGACTCTACGTTTCACCTGCTCTGTGAGTATAAGTTCTTTGAGGGATTCGAAATCATTCACTTCAATCGTTTCCAACCAGTTATCCAAATACCCTCTCAGCTCATACACAAGTTCAGACCACAGTGCACCTGACTTCCTTTGATGGTTTTCAAATTTAGTTTTAAGGGCCCCAGCTCCTAATCTAAACCTTTTTAGCAAAACGCTTTTGATGTGCTGATAGTCATCCCTTTTCTCTAGCGGTTCCTTTACAATAATTTCCGCAACATCTACAGGCAACAAGGGTATAAGCTGTGATACATAATTAGATTCATCTAAATTTTCTTTTAACGCCTGACTCTCAAAAATCATAAAAAATAAAGTAATGTCAATGGATTTAGGGTCAAATTTTGGGACTAAATCTTTTAAACTTACTTTTTTATCTTTACTTTCTGCCACTACAGAAACTGTGGAAGCTACAGAGGTAGTATCTACATTGTATTGTAACTTCGCCTTCTCTAACTCCAACTGTCTATCTTTCTCTCTTTCTGCCAATTTATCTAACCTTTCTTGCTCCGCTAATTTGGCTGATCTTTCTTGCTCTGCCAGTTTTTCCCTCTCTATTAATATCCCTTCCAACATATCTTTAGCCATTTGCTCCTCATAATCAGAGGCACGCAAAATTGCCTGAATTATCGCTACCTTTTTACTGTCCGCAGGTCATTCTGTATCAAAATCGGCCGCGAGCAATAGCAGAACGCTTTTATTTTGTTTATTCAAGAAACTGGCCATAATTAAACACAGAAAATATCTCAACACAAAATACAAAAAAAGCACAATAATTTTCCCGAACACAATTAGCAATAAAAAAGCAAAGAAAATCAAGGATCTACTTTTCTTTTCAAAACTGAGTAACTCCCTAAATAAAACACCATAAATGATAAGATAAACCCAAAAAACACTCATAAAAATACTACACAGTAAAGAAAAGACTTAGTAGATTAATTTAAACAAAATTCCTTTCTACTAGGAATATGAATTAAATTTAAAAATGATTTCACAGTGATAATTTTCATAAATTCAATCTCCCAATTTAATGAATATTTCTACCTCTAAACAATTGCTTTCACACTGTAACACATATTGTTTAGTTGCATTAGCACTCTACATGTGCATAAAAAATAATTTAATCTTTATACTTATCACAAAAGAACAAAAACACACATAAAATAAATAACCCGCCACTTCTGCAATAAATATTTACCTGAGAACATTAGTACAATAACCAGAGAATATAAAATAACTTATAGCTATCCCGTACGCATGAACCTTGAAGTAATAATAATAATAATAAACCCTACATCAAATTACTTAGCCCAACATTATTTCTACTAAATTTATGTACATGTATATATAACAATGGGACCTCCCAAAATTCAGCATGCACGAGAAATATAGGGGCTTACCATTCCATATTTGATGTTTACGCTGGGGGACACATAGCAAATTCCAGGCAAATTCCAGGGTCGGCAGATAAACAGTCCAACAGAAATGAAGCTCCACACCGGATCTTTATCGATGGTATCCACTCGCTCCACTTCACAAGAATGAATCCTTGACCTTCCGGACAGAACACTGATTCTTCTTTACAGAGACTCCAAATGTCAGAAAATAAAACTCTGGATACTTGGCCGTTCCAAAACTCGTGGAAATCGTCGACAAAGTTCTCCCACAAAATGCGTGCTTATACGATAACTGCACGACTTTAACAAATATAATTTTTTTGCAGAAGGTGGCTAAGAATTCGTGGAACTAATTAATCTAGTTCCAACATCCCACCGAGCACTGCCACCATTAATCATAAGCTGTGGTGTAGCGAGTGTTAATTTCAAACATAAACATTCACGCACAGCTAAACTAATAAAGAATCCACTGGATTCAATTAAAAATTATTTAATTAAAAAAAATATTCTGTACAAGTTCTTTGTGATTTACAATTTAATCGTGATCTTCATAATCACCGCAGAACACAGCGGAAAGCACTAAAAAAAACATCTCACTCAAACCGGAGCTGTTTACAAGCGAACCTCTTCGCTCGCTTTCCAACAACCGACTCCTCGCTTCTCTACGTCTACGTGTACACTGTCCACTGGGGGTAAGGGCGGAAGTTCTCGGTCATTGCTCCAAAATGACCAACCCCCTCCCCACTTCTGCGAGCATCTTCTAACGTTCAGAAGGAAACAAGCGTTCTTTTGGAGAAATACTGCACCCTGCAGCCGTTGTTACAATGCCATATTTATTTTTCTATTGTGGTAATGAACCTTTTCAAACATAACTAGCATGCTTTTCTTTTCTTTTTTTTTAATAAGATTTTTTTTTTTTCATCTTAATTTACGTTTATTGAATTTACAAAAAAATCTACGCTTCGTTGAAAATTAATTTCTTTTCACTTTCTGGGCGTAAGTTGATTCTGGAAGGCTGGTCTGATAAATAAATGCTTATTAAATCGCTGCTCCACTATAATGGCATGCAGGCTCTCTGTTCCCCGAATTCCATTCCAAATTAATCCTCCAAGATTCTCCTGCCTTGGATGCAGGTTCTACTGGATTAAGTTCCCATCTAGCAGATTATTTCGCATACGCGTTTAATTCTGCTTTTCGGCTCGTGTGTTTGGATTTATTAAGCTCTCTAGGTATTTTATAAAATATTTTGTAAATCGAATTTCCTGAGTTGGTATTCTCTGCGAAAAGAGTACGTTTCTTATTTATGTGCGTGATTTGAATGGAAAAACAAAAGACGTGTGACAGGCTTTGTTTAAATCCAAATAAAGAGCAAATAGGCTTTGAATTTTTTAGTGTTTCTTCCTTTTCTTTTTTTTTTTTTTTTTTTTTTTTTTTTTTCAAATTCCTTGTTATTACCTGCTTTGTTTCTCCTTTTATTTTAAGCTTTTGTCAAATATCCTACTTTTTCTTCTTCTTTCCTTTTCTTTCGTCTTTTCCCCTTATCCCTCCCTTTCTCCAAATTGTTTCATCTTCAAATGATGAAAAAGAAAAAAAAAATAGAATGTAAAATACGCCGGTTTTCTATCTAATATTTGCATTTATTTGTAACTGTAGTGATATAGGATATTTTAAAGAGGAGAAACCTGGTATACATTCTAATTTCATATCCCACGAGTTCAAGAATAAAAATAAATATATTTTTTGTCATATGTTAATTAATTTTTCAGTTAATATTTTGAGTTTTTCTTTTTTAAATTTTCATATTTTTACTTCTTTAAAAACTGTATTCTACACAGTCTGTTGCTTTTATAATTTTTAACTTTATCATAATATTCAAATATAATTGAATTAACTTTTAATTAATAACTTTCTACAATTCCAATTTTTCATTTCAAAGTATGAAAAAGGCTTTTAACGCAACTAAAAGCGAATTTTTCTTTTCTTTTAACGTATAGATGCAATTTTGCAAAACTTGTTAGATTCTTCTTCAGTTTATTTACCTGTTTTGTGAATTCGCTTGAATGGTTTTTCCAGAAATTCCCGAAAAAAAAAAAAAAAAAAAAGATAAAAAATACTATTTGATTTTGAGCGCTTCAGCTTTCTAAATTTGGAAAACATTTCAATATTATAGTCACTATTGGAGGGAGCTTAGGGCTTCAAGTTCAAACGATATATTATTTTTTAAAAAGCCGGTGTCATATCGGAAATTACAATTTAGCAATAGCTTCAATTATTTAGTTGACTACTCAACAGTATCAACTTTCCAATTTTGTACAAGCCTTACAGAGTGTGTCATAAATTTTTGCTACTTGAAATAAAATGGCATTGTGAAAATTTTGATATTTTACAATGTTGATATACTAAAAAGCCTACTAATTTGTTTATAAAGTAAGATTTTGGATTTAATAACAATGCAAATTATAATAATAATAGTAAAGATGAATATTGTGCATTTTTTTCTGTTTGGTCTACACTGTTAAGGGGAAAAAAAAAAAAAAAAAAGATTTTTATGACACACTGAATGCAAACGAAGAATAGCCCCCCCCCCCCGCGCTAACAAATTACAATTAATATTTATTATAATCTAAGAGCTTTATTTAATAATAATGACATGCAAATAAACATCAAACAAAACTTATCTTGCATACTTTCAAGTGATTTAAAAAAATCTTTCTGATGCTTCATTTTACCTCTAAATTAATAAAGAAGAAAATAATTTTTGAAAAGAATTTCTGTCTATCTTTTGTTTGATAATATATACAATTCAGTTTGCATCATTAATGTATAGATTGAATCTATATATTGAAACATAAAAGGGAAATTTCGAAATCAAACCTTGCATGTATGAAAAGTTCAGTTTTGTTATTTTCAATTTTTAAAATCATTTTGAAAAGCTGATTAATTTTTTTTTATCTTAGTCAGCAAGTATTTGTTTCAGAATAAACAAGCCTACTTTTGAACGAAGTACGTTACATGGATTTACTTTGCCTTTTGCTTAAAAGTTGGGAATTTGAATCTACTGTATTTGCATGAGCGTATGCGTATTTGATGTTTTATTGCATATAATCTGAAAATATTGTCACTGTTAAACTCAGTATGGTTTACTAATATCAATTATCAATAAACATAGTTAAAATATTAAAATATCTTTTTTTTTTTTTTTTTTTTTTTTTAATAAAACTGCCTTTAATGACTGCCTTTTTATTTTAAGGAAATATTAGTTGTTTTCTTAAAATATTTTTTCTAAAAAAAAAAAAAAAAAAAAAAAAAAAAAAAAAAAAAAAAAAAGATAATTGTTTTTTAGAATATATACATACATTCAATAATATAGCGCAATTGTGAAGTTATATGTATGATATATGTAATAAAGTTTAGTTTAATTTTAATATTAAATTTATTGTTAAAATTTAACAATTAGGATTTGTATATCTACTAATGTCAAGTTTTCAATTTTCCACAACTGATTAAAATCATAAAGAATGCCGGATGGGGACTATTTACTAATGTAAGGGCTGGCTTATTTATGTAGCGATAATTGATAACCTTTCCATGGCAATGAAATAAATAGAAAAAGAATGATAAAACCTCAAATGATTTATTTGTCTTTGTTATCAAATTCCGGAAGAAAAATATATTTTTTTCTTTAATTTAAAAGTGTGGTCAATTCCAAATCAAAAATTTTAAAATATTTTATAATAGGAAGAAGAATTTTCAATGAAAGGTATATTGAAATAATACAATTTTATATTTTGTGTAATTAGAATCTTTTCCTTTCTTAGGAACTAGACCACAAGGTAATATATACTTATGTTAAAAAAATCGCTCGTTTTTTTTTTTTTTTTTTTTTTTTTTTTTTTTTTTTTTTTTTAATTGCAGCTTCTTTTTTTTTTTAAAGAAAGTAAATTTTGGGTTCATCATTATAGAAAAGAAGGCTATGTACAGAAAAAAAAAAGGAAACAGATAAAGAAAAACAAAAAAAAAAGGGGGGGAAATTGAAAATGTATTGATACTTACTACTGCTGCTAAATGTGTTGATACACAAAATATAAAATGAAAAAATATACTACTACTACTGCTGCTTATAATAATAATCGAAATACAGTAAAACATGTAAACATACTCTCTCAAAAAAACCCGTGAATTGAACGAATTTTTCCGTTGATTATATTTCGTTATAACACAACCATTTCCGCTTTATTTTGTCCATTTCCTCCCAAAATACAGAAAATTTCCTAATCTAGCGTAAAAATTACCTAAAATCCTCCAAACTGAAGCTACATTTTCGTCAAATCCCAGGGGTGTTCCGGCAATTGTGCTGCTTTGTACTTTTTCATATTAGAAACGGAATTTTTACGCATGTCCTTTCCCCTCAAAAGACGAAAATTTCACAAACCTAAGCTCAAAATTTCCTGAAATTCTTCAGTCAAAACATGGATATGTTTTTTTTTTTTTTCCAAATTACAAAAAATCTTTTTCAATCACAGAGATGTTCCGGCAACTTGCTGCTTGTACTTTTTACGTTTTTTGACGCAATTTTTTTTTTTTTTTTTTTTTTTTTTTTTTGAGAGTGTACAGTTGTACACTGCCACTCACTGAGTTTTACTCAGTGATCTGCGTTCATTAAAAAAAAAAGAAATGTTCCCAACGTAAAGAATACAATACAATTGAAGAGGTCGGGGCAAGAGAGTGACAAGCCACATTTTTGAACTTCTGAGATATTTCAATTTGAAAATTTGATCCAATACTGAAATCATGATATATAACCTAAAGTTTTTTCGTCAATGTCTTAGTAACATTTGAGATATTCTGAGTAACAATATGGCATTACTTTAATGATATTACTATTATGTTTATTGTTAATTAGCTATCTTCATTGGGAGCATAAACATCTGGGGCAAAAACGAAACCTGTCACATATGCTGCCACCAAGTGACATTAAACACAAATTATATGCTGAACATTATAATTTACAATATTAAGCAACAGATTACAGTGTTAGATTTATTTCACCAAAAATGTGGCTTGGCACTTTTCTTGCCCCGCTCCCCTCAATTAGTATTAAGGAACGGTGTACTTGATGACAGGAAAGCCTGTCTAATGTTCTTTTGTGATTCCGTTTTTATTGTAGGAGTGAAGAATGGATCAATGGCGTCGACAACTGTTGATGCATTAATATATTGGTGAAGACATGCATTTTATATGTGTTAAAATTTGAATATAAGTGATGCCTGCATTCCTTATTGATTCTTTACGCACACACACACACAAAAAAAAGAAAAAAATATTCAGGAACTTGTATTTTTTCACCTAAATTTGAGTGTGCTATGTGTTTGTTCTCTTGATCCACTTCTGTGCAGACTGGATGTAAACATAGTCACATTTATTGTATTCTTCATCGTCAAATTAGCCTTGATCGAAAGCCCTTATCTTTTGTTTACCGAATCTTTTACTATAAGGGCAGGTTTCTTGTTGATTTTAAAGTGCTAGAATAAATATTAAATGTAGGCCAAAACTGAAAAAACTGGAGCAGTCGGGATGTGGGTTCGTGTGGGTTTTGTAACTATAACTGAGAGTTTCTGTTTGTTTTCTCACGCATGGTACCTTTATGCAGACATTTAAATTCTTTCCCTACTTGTTAAACCTTTAAATGCAGTATATCAAGTTAAATTTATTCAGGCAAATATTCTATAATGTATTTAATTTTTTCTTTCTTATCTTTTTTTTTTATGTAAACATTACAGGGTTTCTTTAGAACTAACCTTAACCATATGCTAACATTAAAATTCTAGTACGTTCTGCAGAAATGATTCAGTTTATTTAATAAATACATTGGTTATTGCGAAATATATATATATATATATATATATATATATATATATATAATATCTTTGAGTTTCAAAAAACATATCAAGTTCTTGTAACATTCTAATTAAATCTCCTAAGAGATAATTAGTAATAAAGTGTAGACAGAATACCACATAGTTAAGAAATTAAATATATATATATATATATATATATATATATATATATAACCTAATAAAAAAAATGAAAGGAGAGGTTTTCAATTTAAATTGTATTTTTTAGTGTTTTATCATCAACAACTTTGGGATTGGGCATACAAATTTTGATCATTTTTTGCTTCAAACAACACATTTTCCAGATGATTTTTTGTAAATTTTTTTTTATTAGGATCTTGTGATAGCTTCCGTCTGCCCACTCAAATTCTAAATGGTATAAACAGACTCAGATTGCTGTACAAATTTCAACCTAGACCTGAAAATTGAAATATCTAGTTAGTTAGCCAATGGCTGATAGGTATTATTAACTTAGTAGCTGGTCTTTCATATCTTAATTCTTGTTGTATTAAAATAATTCTAATATCTTATATACATTACAGCAGTTAACAGAGCTTTTGCTAAAACTTAATAACTTAATATGTGTGTCAAACTATTTAAAAATTTTGAAAAAAAAAATCGCGGAAAATTTACACAAACAAAGGTTACACTAAAGATATTTTTAGGTCTATTTCAATTGAAAGTTGAGATGGAATACAGTAAGTTAAATTTTGTGAGTGATCATATAATGGTACGGTTAATTTAATTAAAGAATTCGAACATATATTATTGCGTTTGGTCATTATTTTTGAAAAAATTCGCACTGTATTCGAGACGGATTTTATTTAAAAATACAGTAAAACCTGTGAAAACAATCTCTAATGACCAGAAAAAAAAATCCGTTTTAAAAAGTTTCCGTCTTGGCAGGTATAATTATATGGCATTAATTCCATCGCAAAATGTGAAAATTTGAGAGTCTAGCGAAGCTTAATTACTGCGGATGGAGCGGAAAAAGAAGGTTTTAGATTATGTTTGGATTAAAATGAAGGAAAATAATTTTTATTACAAAAATTACAAAACACCATTCTGTATTTGGAACCACATACAGAAAAACAAATTATTTGTAGTTATTTATATATATAGGGCTGTCACTGACTTACTATCTTTATATTCTGTTCGTACCACTATTTTCAGAAAATATTTTTTATCATATATTTCCCTTGCAAGTGTAGAAATATAGACAAAATTATTTTGTATTGTAAAAGTAATACGAATAGGATTAAAAAGAAGAAATAGTCGCCAAATTAGGAGTCGTTTTAAAAATAAAACAACACAAAGTGTAAACGCGCAATTTTGCGGAAACATTTTTGATGGGTTTAGTAGATTTGGAGTGTATAACTTTACAGTTGTTGCAGAGTTTGATTTATGTAGAGTGATATAAAATATTAAATCCTTACGCGAGTTTATGAATATTAATAAAGCATAAATTACATTATTATACGCACGCATTTTGGAAACAACTACAGGTACACTGCAAAAAAAAAAAAAAAGTGTTGATTTTACAGTATAATACTGGCATTCCAGCTGCTAGTATTATGCCGTAAAATTAACAGTAAGCGCGGTAGTGTATTACTACTTATTTTACTGTTTATTTCTGTTAATTTTACGGTATAATACTGGCAGCTGGGGGTGCCAGTATTATACTGTAAAATCAACACTTTTTTTATTTCCAGTGTACGGACACATGCCATATCGATATTCATGTAATTGTAAATTAAAACTGTTAGTGCAATGAACCACGACGACGCATAGCACGAGATTTTTTTTTGTAAGGCAATGGGCTAATCGACAAATGACAAAACTATTCATGTTATTAGGTAATTTGAACGGTTTGCTAACCAGATTAGTCATAGGGTGTGTGAATTTTAACTTTCGAAAAATGTATTAAGTTCTGCTAGATTGTGAAATTTTTTGAACTGTGCGTCGGGAATATGAAGTTTTTCCATTTTCATAGATTTTACTGTGTTTATAATGCTTTCAGAACAAAAATAACTACTATTTCATTTTAAAATAAATATTTATTTTTATGTTGGGAGAATATCTATTATAACTTTTTGATAAAAAAAAAAAATAAATAAATAAAAAAACATTTTTACCTTAAAGTGTCATGCATTATTTTTCTTACCAAGAAGCATTCGAATTAAAAAATATATATACTTCTCCAGAAATGTCACTTACTTTGGCATTTGGATATGGTAAGTTTTTTTTTTCTTTTCTTTAATCTGTCACATCACACACACACAAAATAATAAAAAATAATATATTACAACAGGTTGGAAATTTCAATTGAAAGAGTAACTATTTATTTTTATGTTACCGGAATATCAACTCGTTGCATTTTTTGCTCAGATCTCATTTCTGTATATTTACGCAATAACACTAGATGCTTCATCATCTGTTTGCACTTATAGGGAGGGTACTTTAAATTATAAATATATTCATTTTCATGTATCGTCGCAATTTGCAGGCAGTTTCAGGAAAATCGAAAGGTTTTGAGGTGGGTTGGATAAGCTATAAATCCACCAAGTACATTAGTTCTAGTGCCATTTGTCGAATTCGTTATACCTGGAAAGCCCTTTCGGGTGATGTGGTGTGGAAATTTAGCGAAAGGGGCATGAATCATGTTTACTCTTATCTCTTGAACGTGGTTCCAAATTATGAGGTTCTTGAGACAGTCATGTATAATTTAGATCGATGTTCATGCGTCTATTAATCATTTTGCACCACCATTATATTACTGTGATTACCGCCTAATTGTTTTATTACTGTGATCACTGTTTAAATGAATCATGTTCATGCCACCCGAATTCTATGTATTAAAACTCGGGTGGCATGAACGTGATTTATTGTAATGGGCAATAGAACTAAAATTCAAATGAATTTACCTTTTCTTCGCTTTGATTTAGTTATAAAACAGCTTGATTAACCAGTGATTCATATAACCGATGGCAGTTTTATTATTATCAAATCTATTTGTAAACTCTTTTTCTTAAATGTAAATACACTTACGATGGCTTTAGAAAGATATTCAGTTTAATTATAAAACTTTCATCTATCTTCCTTAATGCTTACAGCGTGTTTAATAAATAAAATATTATATTTACATCGCGCTTACTAAGTTGAAAGATGATTTTGAGAATGTTTTGTATTTCATAAACTGGTATATATTGTAACAGACTTCAAAAAATAATTTATTACTATTATTGTTGTTTGTGGAGGTAGAAATATTACTGAATAGATTATTGAAATTAGCAAAACACGAATATCTAAAAGTGATTTTTTCCCCTCCTCCAATTTTGAGTGTTAAACAGCATGTTAAATTAAAAAAAAAAAAAAAAAAAAAAAAAAAAATCATAAAAGAAAAACATTTTTTCCTCAAGTATTCTTCGATTAAAAAGCCTTTATGAGAGTAAAGTGGTATAAATTATTCAAACGTATTATAAAATATGCAATTTATATCAAGGGCTATTTCTACCCTTTTCTCTGTACTAGAGTTTGTTGGTAATATAATAAAAGTAAAACCTATGAAAACGGAACATGCACCTGCTTATTAGAGAATTCTGCCGTAAACGGAAATTATACAGTATATAATAACCTTTTACAATAGAAAACTATTTCAAACGGATTTTTTCCCTGGTGTCTTGAAATTCAGTTTTAGCAAGTTTTAACTGTATCATGATAAACGAAACAGCTAGAAAAAGAAAAATGGGTTTTCCAAGCCTATAAATTGAATTTTTTTCTTTAGGGAGAGAGAAATAGCTACCGATTTAAAGTACAGTAATTAAAATTAAGCAATTATTTGTCCAAATTGTTGCAAAAATAAATGAAAATATCACCGAAAAACACTGCAAGTATAAGATAATTGCATTAAAATAGGAACAAAAAATGTAAAGTTTAACGTTGTTGAATACCGAAAGGCAAAGTTTGTAAACATGATATAGCGAGATGCAAAATCCATAGCTTTGCTTAACAACTCTAAAAATGGATGTTGTAAACAGTTCTGCAAATTTACAGGTTCACTGTTACTTTCAAAAATAAAATTACTGTACAATTTAATGCAAAATATACTGAAACTTATTTATCTTGTCTGGATTTTTACAGTAAAATTGATTTATATTTTAATTTGGGTGAACTTCAGTTGATCCCAATTCAGAACCATTATTTAAGTTACTGGTGGATGCATTAATTATGGTAATTATCGTCCAAAATAACTTCCCTCATGAATTCGTTCGTTTTCAGTGTATGTTGTAACCATTCGGCAGCATGCATTTTTAAGGGAAAATTACTTTCTCTGTGTGAAAATGTATAGTTTACACGCAACTTTTTGGGCCGAATCAATTATGGTGAAAGACATGCTTGACAAAATCGGATCATAAGTTACTTTTTCTCATAAATTATTACGTTTTTCTGCACACTGTGTGCATCAGTTGATTCCCTTTTTGCCCTTATTTAAATTTTCATTGTCATACAGTGTCACAGTTAGGTAATGTCACAGTTATGTCTATGTTCAAAGTTTTGCATAGCAGCGAAAGTGACTAGCGTTGAAAGATTAAATACACAGTTTGGGGGATTATTTATTAGTAATAATTTAATGACGTTTAGTTAAGCATAACAATGAATTAAAGAGTGTTTTCTCGTAAAATATTAAGGGGACATGTGACTCGTGACTTTGCTGCAAAATTAAACATTTTTAGGACTTTTTTTTATAGTTTTACAATTTTTTAGAAAATACAAAAATAACACTGAAAGTTAAATTTTTTTTTATATCTATGAGTGCGTAATCTGATATGTATTATAAACGCACAAACTACATGCAAAAATATTTTGTGATACAGGAATTTAATATCCACTTTCTTTCCTTAAAATTACATACACTTTCAAAAAAAGTGTTTTTCCGAAACGTAATTTCTGATGAAAGGATTACGTGAATGTGTCAGAAAATATACTTGACAAATAAAAATGCTTAAAATCTTGTTAAACTGTCATTGTCACAAAAACAAATTGCGCAAAAATACAGGAATTATATCTCACTAATTATATAGCCACTATTATTTCCGTAATTTTGCGCAATTTGTTTTACAGTTTATAAGAGGGTTGGCAAGTTTTTGCCAAAGAAACTGCACAAAACGTTCTGGCAAAAATAGGTATATGTTTTACAGTCAAATCTCGTTAACACGAACACGCTTAACGTGAATTACTTTTAGCACGAGCTGGTTCCGATTGCCCCATCCAGTTGTATGTAATGTATTTAAGTTTGGATAATATGAACTACTTTTAACACGAACAAAAAAAAATTCCCCTTGAGTGTTCGCGTTAACTAGGTTCGACTGTATTTGCCTAAGAAATGTAATTAAGTTATTTAAATTTTTACTTATTTTAACTCTAACAAATATATAATTTTGATTTTTTTAAACTTAGAACATTCGTTGCATTATTAAACGCTATTAAATGTGCACTTTTTTTAGTAAAATATTTTTTTTAGTTTATGCTATGGATGAAGAGGATGGCAAAGGAGAGAGAAATTAACAATAAAAATAACTCCCTGGTTTTGATTTTAACAGTCAATAATTATTGAATAACTAATTTTTATCCTTCAGTTAATATTTAAAAAAGTCTAAGAAATATTATCCATTTTGCTGTGCTATCAGAACAATTGAAAATACGTAAAGTAATTTGAAGATACAAAGCACACCCCCCCCCCCAACCCCCCAAGTATCTAATGTGTGTTTATATGTTTTATCTAGTTCGTATGATTTTTATATAAATTTTATATATTTGTATTAAAGGATTATCTCTATAAATTTTAATTATAAAATCTATAGAGGTTCAAATAAAAGGAAAATGAAGATTGGCTTGATTGTTGTAAAGCTGTATGTATATATATAAAACCAAACTGCATTGTGATCTGATGATCTATATATATCTCAGACGGTAATTTAAGAAGTTTTCTTTTTCTTCTTTTAGGTAGCTTTCAATACAAAAAAAGTATAAAGCTACCTATTGCAGCCGTTCGGAGGAAAGCAGTTCCGGAAAATTTCGATATATGTTCACCGATCATGACCCCCAGACCCCAAAACCACCCTCCTTTCAAATGTTGATATATATATATATATATATATATATATATATAATTATAATATCTATGAATTTCAAAATACATATCAAGTTCTAATATCATTCTACTTTAATCTACAAAGAGATAAATAATGATATTGTGTAAACAGAATACCCCATATCTAATAATTAACATGTGCAATCATAATTTTACCATAGCATGTGCTTCAATGGTAATTGGCCAAATTTACTCATACCTGAATAATATTTAAAAAAGAAAGAGAGAGAAAGGGAAAAAAAAAAGTTTATAGATTGGAGTTGCTATTAAAGTAAACACAAATGGATTAATAATTCAAATATGAACATTATACAATGGAAAACTGGACCACAAGAGAACAAACAAGAATTGGATATGTAAAAACACATGTAGATGTACTCGTCAGCTTGGTTACACCCACATGTGTTTTAAAAATAATTCAGTATTTCATAATTCTACTGGCATGATGCTAAGAACAGTAGAATCAACCAAGTATACTGAATTATTACCAGATAACAATTGGAAAAAATAAGATTGGAAATATTTAAATTGGAAATAAAAAACCATTAAGAATATATAATATAATTCACTTACATCGATTATCCAAAAACATTATAAATCACCTCACTAAATTACCACTAGATATCATTTTTGAAATAATATTGGAAATTAGAACCTTTAAATTGTAGATAAAATATTTTTACTCACATTAATTATCCTGAATGCACAAAATATAGAAACTACTGTATAATATCCACGTCCACATGGCACGCACATAATTTTGACAATCGAGTTGAGAGAAATGATTTGAAAGACAAGTTGAGAGCACATTTTTTAAACGCAACTCCATCGATGACACACCAACACAAAATGATTCAAAAACACACAAAATTATTCTGGTGATAATACACTTATAACAAAATTATATCCGTGAATATATAATTACTCCATCTAATTTTAATTCCTGAAAGTAAAATTAATATACAAGCAATAGCTCCCTCTATAGTTAAATTAAAAATAATATTAATAGTAATATTATCATATCTACCTGACACGTAAAGTGTCGCCATCTGTTGGTATTATAATTATACATAATTAATATCTATTTGCATATCCCCTTTATTAGTTACATATATACATTTCATTAGATTTAATTATATAAATAAATTTAAAAAAAAAACAATACTACCTAATAGTTTTACATTAAATTCGAATAAAATCTTACAATATGAATAAATCTACACAGAATTTATTGATCCTGCACAGCATTTCAGATATACTTAATAAGAGTATATTATGTAAAATAGATATTATTTAAAAAAAAAGTGTTTTGCTGCCAGCTGTATTAATCTACTGATATATATTATAGACTTATAATTAAATAATTAATGTTATTGTTACTACTACTTAAATATATTTTAGACTTGTTATTAAATAATTAATGTATTATTTATACTAATACTTAATTATATTTTAGATTTCACAGATTAATTTTAATATCAAATTAAATAATTCATAAACAATTCAAATTATCTCAAAATTTATAAAATTGATAATTATATGTATTACTACTGTGTTACAATCAAATTAATGCAATGCAGTAATTAAAATACATGTTAAATTTGATATTTCATAGATTTAAAAAAAAAAAAAAAACTATATATATATTTGTATATATTGCAAATAGATATGTTTGTGAGTTATAATTACCAATGTTATCCATGTATAATTTTATGTGTTATTGTATAAGTTAAATTATAAATGTATGAAAACTGCACATTAATAACACCCTAAACATGTGTGATCGGAAACGCACAATCACATACTATACAAAGTGTATATAATGTTCAATCAAATATTAAATTTCCTAATATGTTATAATTGTATTAATGTATGTTATAATTGTAATATTATATATCTATTGTTACATGTTATCGCACATTAAAACAAAAATTTATTTAAAAGAGTTGATGATTGAATTTATCATAAAAATTGGATAACCATATATTTTTGCTTGATCTCGAATAAATCTAATATTTTTGTTTTTATTTATATCTGAGCATAAGTATTTTATTCGATGTAGATAATTGATAATTATATTTTTATAAACAGATTTATGTAAACATGAAGCAAAATTGGTAAAAATATTTACTTTAAATGGAAACTCAAATCTCTTATCACAAATATCAAAAATTAATTTATAATTATTATTAATATTGATTTTTAAGTCAAGAAAGTTTATATTATTATTAATTAAATCATTTTCGCTTAATTTAAGCTGAGTAGGATAAAAATTGAGTGGTGATGTGCAATTTTTATCATTGAAATAAAATATGATAATGTCATCTATATAGCGATAAAATACATAATCATTGTTCGGACTAATATTTCTTTCATAATAATATAAGTGAAGGTCAGAGAGAATACTAGATGCGGTTCCGCCCTGCGGAATTCCCTGGCATTGTTTATAAATAATATTGTCATATATGATGTAATTATTATGCAATGTAAAATTTAGTAAAGTTTTAAAAAAATTTACTGAAATATGTTCTTTTAATTTTAATTGAGATTTAAATTCTTTAAATAATATACACATTGTTTTATGTAAGTCTTTTATATCTATGTTATTAAATAAATCATTAAAATCCAATGTTTTTATGAATTTTACCGGATTGATATTATGTATTTTATTAATGAGTTGAAAACTGTTTTTTAGGCAATGTTGGTTATTATGTTTTAACGTTATATCATATATCTGCTTTAAAATATTAAGTAGTAAATTACTTGCATTATTATTATATGTGTTACACCCGATGGTAACAGTGCGAAATTTAATAGGATTTTTATGAAATTTTGGAATTATAACAAGATAAGGATAATTTAAATTATTACATTTGATTTTTAGTAATTTGTGATAATTTAATAATTTTCTATTATTTATTTCAATATTTAATTTAGTTTTATTAAAAATATTACTAGTGTTGATTGCATTGTGAATTAACCCTTTATAGTATTCTTTACAAATGATAGCATAATTATTTGGAGATTTATCTACATAAGTAATTATAAATTTGTTTTGTAATTCTGATATATGTTTATTTATATTTTTAAAAGCTGCATGTGTAATATGATGATAATTTTTTATAATTTCATTTTTTATTTTATCTATAACAGAAAATCTCCATTCACTAAAATACTCGATTGGTTTATTGTAATCAATAGCAATTTTATATATAAATAAATCAATATCTTGAATAAACTGCAATATTATGGATTTGATATTACACTTATATGGAAGGCGAAATTTTGTTCCATTATGCATTAAGTTTTGTAAAATAGGTTGTTCTACAATATTAAGATCACCAGTAATGATATGACCATGTGTTGTATTTATGTACTTTTGATATTTTGGGTCATTACAATAACATGGGTAATTATTTGAAGAGACCAATTGTTTTGCAAAAGAATTGTAATTAAAAATTTTACGTCCAAGTGTGCGATTATATTTGTATGTCTTGTGAATGGTAAAATTTTTTATTGGAAAATTGTTAGTAATGTTGTTTATTATATTGTGTAAATTGATATTATTAAATACATGATTGGAAAAATTTATAATTGTGTATTATTAGTTTTATATTTAGTTTTATTAGAAAGACTTGTATTTAATATGTTTGCTCTATAATGTAGAATATCATAAAAGATATCACAAAAATGTGGAGAATATTGATTCTTTTTAAATACCTTGAAATATTGGTTCAAATATTTCTTTTTTATACTAAAAACATGTTTTCTTATATCAAGCCAACAATAATTATTACAAAATTGTGCCTCAAGATCATCAAGCTCCTGTTGAATCACAATATCATCAGTGTATTTTTTGTTATTATGTTTACCTCTACCAGATCTTGAAGTTTTTTTTATGTTTGAAAAATTTAATCCTGAATAAAGATTTTTATAATTTTCATATTTAGTTAAATCTGAAAATACAGGATGTGATTTTTTGTATACTAATTGATTTAATCCATAAGGATATGTAGTATTAAAATGTCTTATATATTTAGATTCTAGAAAAAGTCGTTCAGTATAATTTTTTTGTATTTTAAGTATTTTAATAGTAATATTTTTAAAATCATGATTTTTGAAATGAGTATATTCAATATTATGAGTTGTTTGAAATTTAGATTTTTTATATTTATCAATATGAGAACGATGTAAATTTAGCCGCTTATGTAATTTTTGACAAGACTGTCCTATATATTCCATATTACACGAATTGCATTTCAATGAATAGATTACATTGTATGCTTTGCAAAATTTTACCAAATTAAGATTGTTATTATTTGAAATCTGTGACTTATCAGCTAATGGACATGTAAGGCAACGCTTTGATTCACACTCTCGAAAACATAGTACAGGCTTGGGATAATAGAATAGGTTATCTGATAACGATCCAGGAAGATCCCTAATAATCTTCCTGTACCGAGCATTAGTCCTGGATCCACCAAGGCCTAAATTGCCAGTATCTAACATTTTACTAATAACTGCCATAATTGTTTGAAAGCAATAAAAATTGCAAGTATATATATAATATATACATATATATATATATATATATATATATATATATATATATATATATATATATATCTGACCTATGTCATACGATAACGCTCGTATTTATAAATCAATTTTGATGAAACTAATTGTGTGTATTAAGCTCACCAATGTCTCGACCGAGTTCGTTGGCCAGCTTGGTCCGCCATTTTGTTGCAAGACAAGTAAATTTAAGAGACATAACAAGAAATTTAAAACTAAAAAATATATACAAAAAATTTAAAAATTCAAATTTACTTTTTAATTAAGTGTTAGGCCTTGATACGAGGATTCCAGAGCATTTTTTGGTTTACCTCTATCTTAAAAAATGATGTGAGATAGAGCAGTTTGAAATTCTAGGGTGGCTGACATTTTGAAACAAGACAGCACATTACAAAAATTTTCATTGTTGTAACAATTTTCCCAATCATACGCATAAAACTATAGATTCATATCCGTTAGCACCAAATTATCGCCAAACTTGGCGATATTTGGCGAAATATCGCCAAATTTGGCGCCCAAAATAAGTCTTCATAAATGAAGCCAATTTGGCTATTGCTCAATAATTTGGCGAATTTCTTATTTAAATTCAGTATTAACGAATCTTTTGTAAACGTTTTCTTTGCATATTTTAACTTGCTGTTTTCGTGTAACATTAGCTAAAATTTTAAAACGAAGATATAGGAAAGCTACATTTTCCTCCCGGTACAGGCCGGAAGGACTTTTTCTTTTCTTTTTTAAATAATTAGTGATTTTATAATAAAAGTACAAAGAGGGGCAAATTTGGGTGTTAGCATAAAATGTAAGAATATATTATGATGTGGTGTGGATGTCCATGAAACAGTTTTGGCTATTATTTTTATAGTGGCCAGTCAAATAAGGGTTCTTTTCTTCCCCCTATTTTTCAGTATAAGTATGCAACTATTTTGGCTACTATTTTTGTACGAATGCTACTATTTTTTTCATCGTAGCTACTAAAGCAACTATTTTTGATGTTAGTGGCAGCCCTGCAGTTTTCTTCATTATTTGTTTAATTCCATGCATTGTTGCTAATTATTGACATGGGATTCCTCTTAAATGTTTTAGGAGAGTTAAGTTATACAGGTCCTTTTTGAGAACTGCTTCACAAAATTCCATTTGACAAAATGAATGAATCCTTTACATAAAATTTCATTCCATAGAAACGAATTCTTCATAATTTTTTTTATCATTAAGATTTGAAATGTGTAATTTGTAAATAAAACAAGCTCACAAAAAGGGAAAATTTAGCAGGAAGATTTAAAATAGCTAATATTGATAAATTTTAGATTCGATTAATTGATTTCGATATCTCGTTACAACCTTTTTTCCCCGCAAAAATATAATAAATTTCACGAAAACAACCTCCCCCCCCCCCCCCCCCCACTCATACACATAAAATGGGGTCCCAAGAAAAAACAACAATAATAACGTCAACATAAAAACCTTATATCGACCATGGAATTCAACAAAAACTTTAATTTATAAACTAAATGTTATTAGTATTTAGTAGGCAATAACCAGAATTAATAATTTCAGAGACTTTTCCATGAAATAGTTAAAAATTGTCTCCTGTGATTTCGCAATCAAATTTCATTTATGTAAACAGTTTTTCATATTTTATCAACCTCTAACTTTTCCCACATATTAGAATGTACAATGTATGTAAAATCCATATTTATATTTGCGGTCGGTATTCACTGTGTCCTTCGTTGTTCTTAATGAACTCGTTTTTGGTCGTGGCCTAGGCCTCCTGCTGGTGTTCCGTCTTACCTAATTAAAACGATTGGCGCCACTTCATATAGCGCGCGTTTTCACGCTTTATTATCTTACCGCACCCAATTACTTGCAAGAATTTGTAACCTGTTGATATACCACTTACCCTTCGCTGATTATATATGACTGTATGGATTATCATGATTATGGAAAAAGAAGTTTTAATGTTTCTAAACTTTATGTAATAGAGCATGAGGCACTGAATAATGAATCATATTACTAGCATCCGACTGTTACATTACGTTAAATGATATGCAGAAATTTTTAGGCAAATTATTTTTATAATTATTATTTCTTATTAAAATAACGATAAGAATTTCTGCGCTAAAACAGTATTGCACTGTATATAGATTTAATATCTTTCTAATCTTTTTCATCTTGAATAATCTATTGCCTTAACTATTATTTAAAAAAAAAAAAAAAAACTTGTTTCTTTTCAGTTTCAATACACATTTAACATGAATTAAATTGCATGGTTCGTTATCAGTATTTTAATATTGAATGTTTGAACATAATAAAATGATTTAGGTTTAAAAAAAAGTGGCAAAAGGGAGAGATATTACCTTAACAATACATACAATGATGGTCTGAAATATATTTTACTTTATTACCCTGACTGTAAAGCGGCCGAGCGCGTAATATCCCTAAAATAGACCCTGTTAAAATTTTCGAAAAAAAGTTACAATGATTGATCCTGCAAAGATCGGGGACTCGATCACAATACCGGTCCCGTTATACTAATGTGGTGTTAACAGAACGTGGGCGATAAGAAAAAAACTTTTGCTCTATTATTCCTAAACTATGCAGTCAAAACACGTTAAATATGAATTATAAAGAAGAAAAAATGCCCAGAATGTGGGTTATATATATCGCCCTCGATGTTCCTTCCCACACAGTAGCGTAGCTCCTACCCTACCCACCACTGCTGCGTCTTGAGTCACTCGATATTGGTCACGGATTCGACTTTTGTAGAGGAAGTTTAGTGTGGGACATAAGACGGTGGGGGTAGACCTAAAATGTTCGCAGTAGGTTTGTAAAGAGAAAAACAGAAAAAAAATTGAAGGGTGTTTTACAAAGGCAAGAGGAGGGAAAACGTTATCTATGTGTATTGGATTTTTAATATTTTAATAATGGTGTTCTTAAAAGCTTGAATTGAATCGCTTCAGAATGTTTGTAAAGCACCGTTGGTGATGACTTTACTGTTTGGTGTGAGAGGGGAATTGCGAAAGCAGACTTATTTTATAAGGTCGTAGAAAATCTCTTATTTTTGTGCAGTTCTTCATTGGTGGCCGCAAGAAAATATTCCGTTCTTCCCAACAATCTAATATATTTATTTAGTATCCAGAGAAGTTTTTCTCGTGAGATAACCTTTAAATATTTGTTCGCTTTGGTTTGAAACTTAGTTTAGGTTCGTGATTGGGTTCATATAAGTACGTCTGCGAATTTCAATTATTCTGAATTATTATTGTACTTTGAAACTTTAATTTATGTATAATATTAATAATAATAATAATAATCAAATAATAAATAAATAAGTGAAATAATAATCAAATAATAAATAAATAAAACAATAATAATAATCAAATAATAAATAAAATAATAAGAAGAAATTTTTGGTTGAATGTGGACTTTTAAAATATTTAACAGTTATCATATTATGTATATGGTTTTCTTATATGATACAGTGTATTTCGAGCACCTTTCATATTAAAAAAAATATGTTTTGCTTACATATTTACTGATGAACAATTTAAACAATAGATAGAGCTGTCAACTGGTACACAGCATTCTCGTTACAGGATTTTAATATTCCACAATCCAAAATTTCCAAAATTTTGATTTGTGTCTGAAGAGACAATCATTTTGCTCGGTGTCTCCCAGCGAGAGGACACTCCCATTACCACCTAGAGTAGATTATTGCTATCTAGGTGGCAATGACACTCCACACTACAAATTTTACGTGCAGGTAAGTGGCATGTTCAACAGCCGACTTCATTACCAGTTGAGAAATCTCTTGTTTATTTCTCCCGCTTTAGGACAGAGTTACGACGTTAGACATGACCTAACACCGACCCAATAGGCCGAGAAATGTCTTGTTTGTTTCTCACCTACCTAAGACTGTTTTCTCGGCGGATAGGGTCGATAGAGATCACGTGATCCATCCATCCTGAGACATCGGCCTGATAAACAAGAGCTTCCCTGACCGGCACTGAAGTCGGCCGTGCATCTACACGATGCCAATAGCAACAGAAACACAATGTTTCATTGAGGTCACTCTCAAAAGTACTAACCACATCCGCTGCTGCTTAACTTTGGTGTTTTGCAACATCGTGGGCTGTTTGCACTGATCACTTTTAAACAAAATCTGTGCTAGTATTCGCACTTTTTTGTGAAAAATGGTGGATTGACTGGGATAGGTGAAATCTGCTTACAGAGTAACTTGAGCGAAGGACTAGACTATTAGTAGAAACAGATCCATATTAATGTTACTTTTAAAAAAATCTCTCGAAGTTGAATCAGCATTGGTTCGAGGATAAATAACTGATTTCAAGGTCTTTACCATTGCTTTGATTGCTCCATTATTGCAAAAGCAATAATCATACACAGTGTATCTTGACTATCGGTCATAACTGATGGACCCGTGGCATTATCCTAGTTCCCACACATGTGCATTACAGCCGTTTTTTCTTAATAT
The DNA here is from genome assembly GCA_963931845.1 of Maratus michaelseni. NCBI lineage: Eukaryota > Metazoa > Arthropoda > Arachnida > Araneae > Salticidae > Maratus > Maratus michaelseni. The sequence continues at coordinate 317,112,248 of OZ007587.1, read as the reverse complement.
AATTTTTCTTATTATATTAACATACGTTTGATAGTTTCTGAATAAACATCGTATATGTTTATGTATATTTTATTAACATATAAGAAAATTGAACTACTAATATCTTTCTCTCAAAAATAAATAAATAAATAAAATTAAATAAATAAATAAATAAATAAATAAATAAATAAATAATAATAATAATAGAGTGAAGAAATGATTAGAAGTTAACTCAAGTTAAGTATATTCGTAAGAAAATTTTAAAGTTTTTGTAATTCGATTGTGTTATAGAGAATTTTTCAATACGTTTTAATCGCGTGCTTTAGTGTGGTCATGTTGTAGAGAAATAGTGTCATATGTGTTGTTTTTATTTCTCAAAACTTTCTTTGTTTTTACACTGTATCATGTTGTAATAATCTTGCATATGAATATGAAGTACGAAATTGTGGGAGGGAGATTATAGTGACCCCCAAAACATGTTCTTGATTCTCTCTTTTGTATATTTTTTATCACAATCCTTTTCTTACATTATTGTTTTTCCCCTTCGGTGTTAGAAATCGAATTCCGTGCTGTGGTGACATGTTTTCGGGTTAGTTTCAAGATGGATGACGTCCGCCAAAAAATTTCATATGTTATATTTCTCTAATATTTTCATCGCCTAGAATGCCGTATAGATTTGATGGATGGGATTTGCTGGATTCTCATTCCTACATAAATGACATAGAAATCAATTTTCTTTGTAAATATTTTGTTTCGAATCAACTTAACTCTGTTTAGCTATAACTGGGGATTTTTCATTTATGTTTAGATTTTTTTTCTCCTACTTTTCTTTTTGTATACTCGCGCTTAGTGATGCCATTAATTTATTATATTATTTGAAAAGAAAAGGAAGTATTACACATACATTATTACCAGAATTCTCTCCAGACAGTTTCATGAGGGTCCTGCCCTTTGGTTAGAAAAATACTACTCTTTTTGCTGGGTTTTCTTTGCCTGAAAAAAACTGAAAGAAATGTATGAAAGCAAAAACAATACTCAAAATTTTGATACATCAGCTATATAAAATATTTTAAAGCATAGCAAAATGATATGAAATAGTTTAATTTATATTAATCTAATGAAGTATTAATATTAGAAATATGGTTTGTTTTTATTAATGAGCATTAAATTTTTTTTTCAATAGGTTGTAGTTCTGCAGGGCTGGAAAGATTTTTCTCTCTTTGCATGCATTCCTTCTAAGCTGAGCAATCGATTACAGTATCTTACTTAAAAAAAATTCCTTTTTGTTATACAATGTTACATTGTGGTATAAAAAAAAATCCCTGACGGCTCGGCCTACAGGTACAGGTAGATTTGGAAGACGCAGACCGTGGGGCGCCTGTTTGTCGGGAATTGCGGAAAAAATGACCTTTTTACGATGATTCGGCAGTTGGAACCGCCTACTTCGAAACCTAACTTGTTTGCAGGCGGAATCGGCAGGGATTTTCTTTTTTTCTTTTTTTTTTTTTTTTTTTTTGCTATAACGGTTGGTCCTATAAAAAACTTGTAAATATAAAAGTTTTAAATAATATTAAGAGGATTAATAATAAATTTAAGCAGATTTGAAATCTTGAGAATTGGCGAAGTTATGAATTTTTTTCTTCTAAACCCCCCTCCCCCCCCCCCCGGAAGGCAATTTTTAATTATATCAAAAATCTGTCATACATAAATTTTCGGCCCTTCTCCTAGAAGTAATAATAACTTCAAACGGATTCGATACGTATCATAAGTAAGAAATTATGGTTTTTTTTCTGTTTTCACAAAAAGCCCCCCCATCCCCCCCCCTTGGTTCGATTTTGTCCATTAACGAACTTGACCGAGATTTTATGCCCCGTGATTTTATGTATCAGTTTCTAAAAGATGCGGGAGTTGGAACCGCCTACTTCGAAAAATAACTTGTTTGCAGGCGGAGCCGGCAGGGATTTTTTTTTGTTTTTAATTTTTTTTTTGCTATAACGGTTTGTCCTATAAAAAACTTGTCAATATAAAAGTTTTAGATAATATTAAGAGGATTAATAATAAATTTACGCGAATTCGATATCTTGTGAATTGACGAAGCTATGATTTTTTTTCTCTTAAAACCCCCCCTTTTTCCCCCCCTTGGGGCCATTTTTAATTATATCAAAAATCTGTCATACATACGTTTTCGACCCTTCTCCTAGAAGTAATAATAACTTTAAACGGATTCGATACGTATCATTATTAAGAAATTATGGGTTTTTTTCTGTTTTCACAAAAAGCCCCCCCACCCTCCCCCCCCTTGGTTCGATTTTGCCCATTAACGAACTTGACCGAGATTTTATGCCCCTTGATTTTATGTATCAGTTTGTGAAAGATTAATGCAGAATTTTTCCAGTTATCGTGGTCAGAAAAAAGTGACATAGATAGATAGATAGATAGATAGATAGATAGATATATAAAGTTTTGAACTGGGGGTGGTTTTGAGTTCTGGGAGTCATGATCGGCGTAGATCTGCAAAAATTTTTCAAAATTTCCAACTTAGGTGAGAATGTAATAGGTAGTATTTCTTACGAAATCTACCTAAAATGAAGAATATGAAATCTTTAATTACTGCAATTATTATGTTAAGTAATACACGGTGCGTAGCTATGCTGACCAGTGTTTTTTAGTAGTTAATCTTTTTTAAATTTTGTGATTAAATATGGCAAAGATTACTATTATAAAATACTGGTAGTGTGATCAAAAGTAAGCACTACTATGCAGCCTTTAATCTAAAATCTGTAATATAAATAAAATTTATGTAAATCTATAATTTCTTCCAATTTTTTTACTAGTAGTTGTAGAAGAAACTTATTTCTTTCCTCCGGTTTTTTCCACTTTGGAAGAAACTTACCAAACACTACCCTCTTGATCCCAAGACAAATAATGGTGTCCTTATTGCTTTTATATTAAAATATTTGCTTGTATGAAAAAAGCGGAGCTGTGTTTTGAAAAGAGTGCCCTGAACATTTAAATATTAAAAGTGCCTTAAAAGAAAAGATCATAAGAATTTAAAAAGTACGCTTAAGTGTTCCGGAAAGTGTCCTTAAGAATATAAAAAGTGCCCTTTTCCCACTAGCAGTATCTGCCCTTTTCTAAACCTGGTGTGTGTGTGTGGGGGGGGGGGGGGGGGGGGCGACTCTGAATTATACACACATTTCATCAGTTCATACACACATAGAACACATTTCATCAGTTTGCTCGGAAAGTCAGTGCGGAAATGATTAGAATATCTAAATCGTAATGTTGAAACTCTGCTGTGTACATTCCATATATGTGCCCATAAAATCTGTGGCGTGCAAAAATAATTCGCTGGATTTTTGCTAGGTGAGAAAATCGTACGCATGGCTGGGAGATTATCCCATTGCGGTAATGATTAAAATATTGGTAATGTCTCCTTCCGGGGCCTTGGGGTTTTACCAATCTATAAGCCTTCAGTTGAGTACTACCAGTTTATTTAGTCTGGCAATTATAATTTGTGTTTTACTATTTAATCATCAGTCTCACACTATAACTTCATTGAAATAGTCTATTATTTACTAGTGAAAGGAACATTTCACAAAATAATGATCGATAGGCAATAACGCATTTCAAAAATTGAGATATAAATTAGTAAATAAGTATAACAATCAGAATAAAAATTAAATAAGAAAATTTAAATTAAATAAAAAAATTAAGAAAGAAGCCAAAAATATTAATGATAATTAATTTTAAGATAGCGTCATCCGCCATATAAGTGAGAGACAATGTGGCATATCTGAGAGAAATTTTACATTTTATCCCATAAAGCGCTGGACCTGAAGAAAACAGCGAATAACAGAGAGGGTCGTATAAACGAGAAGTGAATAGCGCGTAAGTGAGAGATTACTGTAGTTTTTTTTAATGTAAAGTACAACTAATGAGAAGAAGAAAAATATGAAGTATGCATATAAAAGGAAAGAAAAAAAAAACTTTGCTTGCGTGAGTACAAATTGAGGCATCCATAATTTACAGATTCATTATTTATAATATTGTTATGTGAAACAATTTACTCTGAATAACAGTATTTAATAAGAGGCGGGAAGTAACGTAATTGAAGAGTTTTATTGAAGATGTTATGTAACAAAAATTTAATATCTAGAAAATTTAAGTAAAAACATTGTAAATTTTATTGATTTATTTTCTCCGTTGTCGCACATGTTTGATATGTTAGTAGGTGGTTCCAAACTCTCTTAGTGAAACTTATGAACATTTCATTTCAAAACATTAAAAACTCTTAATATTATTTAAATTATTAAATAAAAAAATTAAATATAAAAAAATAACATCTTTATAAAGACTAATTAGAATCTTAGTATTTTAACTCCTGCCCGTTAAAAGTTCTTCAGAACTAGGGTAGGGTACGGTGGTTATAATGGTTGGGCCTTGCGGCCGTGCTTAGCTTTACCACATGATAGATTATCTCATAATACCTTCATCTGTATAATAAAACAATTCTTGGCAAAATGTGACGCAACATCTTCTTTCACTGAACTCTTTAATTGTCCTTTATCTGTTGAAACCATTAAAAAGAACTGTTATTAATGTTCTTGAAAGTATTTTGCAAGATTATTCTTAACTTCACTGTAACAGATAATTTGGATATGTTTGATTCAAGAAATGCCAAATATTAAAATCCAAATTCTTTGGAATGTATGACATTTTTTCTTGGAAGAATGATTCTTCTATCAATTATTTTACTTGGCTGAATACTAACGATACTATACACTTTATTTATTTTACTACAAAATAAACTTATTGCGTTATGTATATTCCTTTTCATTATAAATATTAAATCTGATTTCTTTCGAACGGATAGAGTTGTTTCTTGGAATTAATGATTCGACTGCCAATTATTTCAGTCGGCCCGAATAAGAACGATATTATTGCAAAATAAACATATTGCATTTTGTATTCTCTTTCAATATTTTGCTGATTGTACCTAGTATAATGCACATTATTGTATTCGATACGATAAAGCTGCCTAAGGAAACTTCTTGTTTGGCACGTAAGTAAAATTGATTATGTTTGGTAGCTTGGTTAATTGCGTAAAATTAGAAATTGATACCTTACATTCTTCAAAACAAAGCCAACGATGAGATAAATTGGAATTATGGTTGCTTAGCTGAATTACTATTCTTCGTTATTATGTAGATCCATTTTAAATGTAATATAGTTCGTGTTCAGAGTTGGAAAACCACACTAACCTTTGTTAAATATTCCAAGGTAAACGGTCAAAAGGCCATACTGTGCATACATCAATTTAATTAAATGTTGTTTATACATTCATTGTTTATTATTTTCGGAAGATCCTGTCTTAAAAGTAGTCAATGCTAAAAAACGGAAATTTCATTTGGCAACTGTGGCATTTAATTTTATAACGGAATGTATGTTTTATATTGGCTTAACTTTTCATGTTTATTTGTGTATGATTTTTTACCAATTAATCATTAGTTTTATATAATTCGAATTTTTCTATGTTAACAATCATTGGCCAAAATTTTTAATAATTTTTCTATTAGCCTGAAATGACTGCATGAACGAATATTAAAATTTAATTTATGAACTAATTCATTTTAATGATGAATTGAATTACGAAAATATCAATTTCATCTGAGTTTACTTAGATGAGATCCATTTATAGATTATACGCGATCCAATAATAGATTAATATGATGAACACATTTTGGAATCATATAATTCATACTGGCTTAAGCTTTTCAGGCTGCATTGTATTGTTCCAGGGGTAATTTCGATAAAACCTTGAAAATTTATAAAACTACAAGGTAAAAATATGTTAAATATATTTGGCAATACCTGAAAATTGTCTTTTACACGTTTTTCAGTCAAAATACGTTTTTAGAGTTTTTTTTTTCTATATTCATAAACTTATGATATTTCTTTAGAAAGAATAAAATACTTATTATAAAAGCAAGTACTCTAAAAGATACAAAACACTTTTCAATACAAGATCACATGTTGGTAATAGTAGTAGTAACATTAAATGCATGCATACTAAAATCAACCTGCAAAAACGCAAGGAATCGGATTAAATTCTTGTTATAGAGAGTTTTCCGCCTTAGCAAAATACACATTTTTTTAACTGTATTGTATTCTTTTCATTAAGACTATTAAAATTGTCCGTTTAAGGCACGATTTCCCTATAGACAGATTACGTTTTCACAAGTTTTACTACACCGTGTTGGGGAAGATATATATATATTAAGAATTTAAAAAAAAATATATTTTTTTTTGACCGCAAAAAATAAACAAAAAGAATAAAATAAATATTTTGACTGAAAAATATAAAATGAAAAAAAAATATTTCGAAAAATATTTTTTTAGTTTTGTAAAATGAAAATAGCATTCCAAATTCATTTTTTCTCCTTGTGTATGTCTGTTTCGGGATGAAATTAAAATTTGTTCACTGGAAAAGTTTATGCTGTAGAGAGTGTCTTGGAAGATGGTCTTGTATTGTAGAAACAAATCTGGACCAAATATCACATTGCCTCCAATAAAATCCACGCGAAACTTCTCAGCCGGTCTGTGCATTTATGACGGAGACTGGAGACCACCAGCAGATGCCCCATTAACCTCTGAATCTAGGGGAAACACGGTATCATTTGGCGAAAGTTTTCTGAATTCTTCATTCATGAAAGCTCACCAATGATACTGATATTATTACGGGAAGTAGCTTAGTCGAGGTCACATATATATCATTAAACAGCTTTTTTATGTTCCCTGTATATACTTCAGATATATTTAGTACATATAGTTATATGCTCAATTTCCCGGGTGGTTTCTAACAGACACATGAGGATGGTATATGAATAATTAACATCCTATTGGTGACATTCATCTTTCTCTGTTAACCGTTTGAGTGCTATGAAGCGCGATAGCGCCGCAATGTATCTGCGGATCAATTTTGTTTCAACCCAGAAATTTTATTCAATAATTGAAATCATTTAATTTTTAAGTATTTACAGCGATCTAGTGAGTTACATTTTATAAGATAAAATTTCTGGGTTGAAACACAATTTGTTTGATCCGCAGATACATTGCGGCGTAGCACTCAAACGGTTAAATAAGTTTCGTGAAGTAGTGCGTAGATTTCCTCTTGGATTAAGCAAACTGTCTTTTCCAAAAAAAATTAAAAATACAATGTAAAAAGAAAATGAAAATGGGAATTAGAGAGCCTCGTGCCTTTTGGATAATCAGGTCCTGACCACCAGACTTTTGCGGGAAAAGACTGAAACTCTCACAAAATCCAGATGAAACTTATCTTTGAGTCCACAACAACATGGCCGGAATCAGATGGAGGGGGATTTGAAACTTTGCTAGCAACTTCTTGAGCTCCCGCTAACTTCGTAATGTTTTAATAATAAATAGCATCATATTACATTTTTAAACTTTTACACTTTGTAATCAAAGAATTCATGACAGGTGGACTTGCATTCTACTTCTGCCTGTATCTACATATCATCATCTAACTTATTTATTTATCATTAAAGTTTAAGAAAAAAGATTAGACGTCGATTAGCCCCACCAGAAAAAATGACTTTGCCAGCTGATTACGGCTGTGCAACAAAACCTGCGTATATAACCACTTCGTATCTTATTTTTTTTGTGAAAAGCAAGCACGCTAACATCAGAACTGGGTGGTGCGTAGAATATCGTTATTAGCTTTAAAAGCTCTTTTAAAATGTATTATAATCCTGTTTCTATGAGCAGGAATATTTTTTTTCAGTTCCTAATTGGTAAATCGATAGTCTTCGTATATTTTTTTTTCGTTCATTTCATGCCTTCCAAGTCAGGTAGATTTTCTTTTTAATAACCTCCATCGCTTAGTCGTTATCTAAATGCTTTGGCCTCACACACCCTTTCTTTCGTGCTCTTTTTCCACGCATTCAAATGTATTCAAATCAGCCATCAGTGATCTATAAGATTATAATGGAAGAGTAGGAAGCGATCAACGCGATCTTGCTTCCTATTCTTCCTCAATCGGACTTGATTGCTCGGGCTTAATTTTAGTGAAGGGGCGTATCTGAAACGCCCACCCTTTTTGTGCTGGAAAAAAACACTGCTGCTCATAAAAAAGCCATCAATTTAGTTCTGCGAAGAGAAACAGGTATTTTTAAGTTTCAGAATTTAGGATGTAGGGTAATGGAGTTCAGAAGTAACATGCGGAAAATGTTTTCAGAAGAAAAATTGATGGATTAATGAGCTAAAAAGAAAACTGGTGCATGTGGCTTCAGAAAACTGCGCACGACTGGAATTTCTTAGAATTGTATTAAATTACATATTGTGGATGTACACAATAATTGGGATTGAATCTATTGTTTTTGATACAATAGTGACATTACCCATGACCACAAAATTATTCATTGTACTACAATAATTGAGTTTAGAGCTGTGGTCTTATTATTGTGGTTATTTATTAAATATTATTATTTTTTTGGTCTTAAAATACTTTCCTAGAATACAAAAATAACCCTCCCCCCCACATTTATTCCTTAAAAGCAGAAATTAAACAGCAAGCTTCGAATATTGCACACATGAGATTAAAATCTAATATTAACTGACCAGAGATCGATTCAGACTTCCCTCACAATGTTTTTCTGAAATTGTTCTTGTGTTTATACATTGCGAAAAATTTAATCATAATTTTGTGAACCTGAAATTATCGTTATATTCAACTTACTACGTATGCCTTTTTAACAAGGTCCTTTTATTAATTAATTAATTTATAGTTAGATAATAGGTTCTTTGGCGACATCAGATTTTTGCGACAAGTTCGATATTATTTTAAAATAAATAAATATTTGTAGGGTTCCGTTTTGAGATGGGAAAAGTTTTGTGGAAGGTCTGTTTTTAGGACGAATAATTTAAGATGAAAAATGTTTTGAAATATCCTGTTTAACCCTTAACTGCTGTGACAGATACTGTTGCATATAGCTACCGTGAACGCTATGTGTCTCTGAGAACGCCTGATTGAAAGATGAATAAAAGGCTCGATTAACTCATAGAATACTGTTTCTGTATTAAAATCTACGTACAGGACAAATACATTTAAAATTCACTTATTCAGAAGTCTCTAGCGATAGTACTAGGGCTTCAATTAAATTTCACATGTATCTATAGTGGAATTGAAAATTACAATTAAACTGTGGACATTACAAAAACAAGTGGTCTGTCAGACCGCTAACAACAGTTAAGGGTTAATATATATATATTTTTTGTCAAGGGTCCTCTAAAGGACTCAAATTCTTCCTAAACAGATCCCTTCTAACCTAAACCATCTCAGTATAGTATTTTCAAATGCATATTCTTTGATCAAAAGTGTTTAGTTGAGTCCTGCCTCTCCTACCCTTTAAAATTTAGCTAGATACTTTGAAATTTCCATTGTTAAAGGGAAAACAAATATATTTAAAATTCATGTATTCAGAAGTCTTTAGCGATAGTACTAGGGCTCCAATTAAATTACACTTGCATCTATAGTTGAACTGAAAATTACAATTAAACTGTGAACATTGCAAAAAGAAGCGGTCTGTCAGCAGTTAAGGGTTAATATAATTTTTTTTGTCAAGGGTCCTCTAAAGTTTCTCAAATTCTTCCTAAACAGATCCCTTCTAACCTAAACCATCTCTATATGGTATTTTTAAATGCATATTATTTGATCAAAAGTGTTTAGTTGAGTCCTGCCTCTCATACCCTTTAAAATTTAGCTAGATACTTTGAAATTTCTATTGTTAAAGTGAAAACAAAATATATTGGCTTTGCCTTTCTTAACCACTCTTGGATGTAACGTGCATTACTATATTCATTATTCATTTTTATAGCTTGTCTGTAAATTGAAAATAAAGAAAATTTATTAGATTTTAAGATCGCAGTGACTTGTCATAGTAAAATACATTGTAGTCTGTCTAACATACTAACCTTTATCTGTTTTTAACAATCGTTAGTTTTGAAAAAGGTGAAATATTTTTAGTTAAGGGCACATTTTGCCGTTTTCGTTATTTATAGCAAAACTTTGTTTTGAACTTCATTGTTTCCGGAGAAATTTATAGCCGCAAATGGCTGCATTCATTCTGAACTTTTTCGCAATAAATGCCGACATAAATTGCACAGGACTTTTCTCATCTAATTTTCTCTGTTTTCTTCAACGTGTAATTCGTTTTTATTAGGAAATATCAAAATATTAAGTGACAATTAAAATTTTTTACTTCAATTTGACTTTTCCATTTTTTAAAAATATATATGTATATATATATATATATATTTTCTTCTTTATAAAAATTCCTAAAGTTTTTGTGGAAAAAAATGCACAAATTTTCATTAGATAAAATGAGAAAGACAAGAGTCATACAAATTGAAATCCAGTGGTTGTGAAATCTTAAGAAACTAAAGCTCTAATTCTCAGCAAATGTCAATGTTTCGTAACAGTTTATTTGTTTTATTCATGCAATATAATGGATTTGTGATTTTCATTTTCAGAAAAAATAACGTATAAATATAGTTCAATGTTTTACATAATTTCAGGTTATTGATTTTAGTATAATATATCTAATTTGTTTTCACAAACAGGTTCAGTTTTCATATTCATTTTTGGGGATGAACATAACTTTCATTATCAATAAGTTTAATTTCATGTGTTATTTCTTCCTTTTATTTATTTATTTTACATATGAATAGTTCGTGAAAATCTGAAGCTACGTTTAAAAATGTTAAGAGCCTTTTATTTTAAACATTAATGGAGTTGCTCTTTCTTATTCTCTCGCTTGCCCAGACTCATCATACGAGGGATCCTATAAAAATCAGCGTTTAAAAATCTGTTTTAGATTAAATTATATTTTGACCAACGTCTATTAAACATTAAGGCCTCATATCGCTCACCCGCAAGTAAGGTGACACAACTCAAAAATACTATATTTCACAGGAGAGGCAAAATAAGATAGGCATTTATTTTTATTATTTATTTATTTATTTATTTAATTTTTTTATTAGGACCGTAAACAGTTGGCAATGTCAGATGGGACTTTCAATATTTTTGGTGGGACTAGTTCACAGGTTGTATTTCCTCTACTTTAAGGGCATATAAATATAGACAGAAATAGAGGGCAAGTGCCCCCTTTCATATAACTTTTGATTACAAAGTTTTAAATTTTCAACTGTATAATATAGATGATTTTAGTATTGAAAGATTATGAAGTTTCTAGAGAGGTCTCAAGAAGTTGCTGGGGAGGGAGGCAGAGTTCCCCCTGTCCCCGTCTGCTTACGACCATTGTAACATAAAACTATAGCACTTTAATGTACGCTTTTACAGTTGCATGTAGAGCTAAAGAGTAAAATATAGGGAAGATTGAGTCAATTTATTATCCCCATCTCCGCCCCCCCCCCTTCTGTGGTGGCAAAGTGACACATAACGTAATCTAGCGGTCTTCAGGATAATTACACTTATGACACTTTTCCGGTAACAGCACGCACTTAGTCAGATCTATTAGTGCAATAATACGCAAAATAATTATTTTGATACTGTCACTTTTCTTGCGGGTGAGCGATATGTGGTATAAATTCTTCTTTTTTCTTTTACATAATCTAAAACAGCATTTTAATCGCACCAATTTAAAGAAGGATTTTTTTTTAAACATAATTAATGAGCGTGTAAATTTTCTCATATGTAGATGTAGGCCCTTTTAATTAATTTTACTTTCTTAAAATATAAGCGCAGGATCAGATTATGAGTATTAGGCACTTTGAGTACTTAAGAAGGGGTTCTTAGCTTTTTTATTGTTGTTTTTGTTTCTTGTTTAACGAATGTACATAGACAAAATAATGTTTTTGGCCATTGTATGCATACATTGTATACATTTGGTACATTAAATTTATTGTACTTTCGTCTAAGTGTGTGAATATTATATTGTCACGTAAAAGTGTTGATATTTTAATCGATTTAAACGCTTCCTAAGTTAATTTAAACATCTCATTACGCACGGCGTGCTATGTCTAAATCGGTGTAAGTGACTGCTTTTTTAATAATGACCAGAAAAAAAATAATGTGGATTCTTATATTTTTAACCTTTTGCTGGTAATATGATTTATGACACCTTAGTTAGGTAACTGGGGCCGGGGTGACACATCACCTCTGTTACCATCGGAAGGTTTAAAATACGTTAAATTAGTTGCATGCTAAACCTCAAATTAATAAAATAAATTAGAATTTCCCAAAATGGCGGTTGTTTGAAGTTTGAGGTAAATTTTTGACACTAGATTTTTATTTTTTGAATAGTTTAAAAAATTGAGAATATTAAAAAATTTCATTTTTTGAAGGTTTTTCCTCCAACTAAAAAAGTAGTTTAATTTGCAAAATGCAAAACGTCAATAGCTAAAACGGTTTAAGCTTAAGGTTAAAAAAAAATTTGTTTCAAGAGAAATGCGTTTAAAGGTTTTGATCAGCCATTTTGTCAGTATGACACTGGTCCGTTAAACTGGTTGTTAAGATTTAAATATCGCATAGAACAAAATAGGGATTTGAGTGCTTAGTCTAAACACTTTAAGGGTTATTATTATTTTTTTAAGTTTTCCGGGAGAATCCCCCCCCCCTCCCCCTTTAAGCTTCATGCAGTAAAAGTAAAAATTAAAACTCTCGTTATACCTCCACCCTAGAGCTCCTATAATAGGAGCCTTACTCCACCCCCATCCCCACCCTCTCAACGTCACAATTGTGGACAATTTTCATTTCCAGAATTTCTACTCGACGTCCAGAATTCTTTAATGTTGTTGGTGAAAAGAAAAGTCGTGCTGGGGTACGTTCCGCATTTAATTTTCATTGGGCCGAAACGTTTCGCTATGCACTGATGGTTTAAAGAGGGAAATCATAAGAGGAAGCAGTCATCTTCTTGTTTCTGGCGTTAAAAATAAATTACCATGATTATATACGCGTAAGAAGGGGGCAATGGAAACAACATTTCGGTGTAGCCACTGACATCTTTCGCAAGAAATGCAGTGAGCATCTGATGTTGAGATCGTGAGAGGTAGAGGCGAATGTTCTCTGTGAAAGATATTTTCTAATAGCGAAGTGTTTTTGAACCATTAAACTTTTTTAGGAAAATTCACTCTACTTGATCTCTGATTTCATCTCTACAAGAATAAAATTTTCAGATATTTTCATTTAGGCCACAAAGAGATTTTTTCTATAAATCTGATACATTTTTTATTATAATTGTTGTTATTTAATTAATACCTTTTTGTGTTTTTCATGTTATAAAACGAAAATTTGTTTAACCAGGGATCTTTTTAGGAAGAAATTCGATCCTTTAAAGGACCCTTCACAATTTTTTTTTTTTTTTTTTTAAATTTAAAAACACAGGACTTTTTACAAAACTTTTCACCTTAAAACAGGATCTTTCACAAAATTCTTTGTCTTAAAAATAGACCTTTCAGAAAAATTTTCTGTCTCCAAATTTAATCATTAAAAAATAAAATCTGGCTGTCACTTTTACATATATAAAGAAAATATGTATATTTTCCATACATATATTTTTACATACATATATAAACAAGAACCTGGCTATAACGATCCTTTCAAATTTACAAAATTATGACTAGATTTTTCGAAAATTGATTGATTCGCAAGCTGTTAACAATTTCACAAAAACAGGACCCTGGGAGAAAAGTCCGGACAGACCCCTCGTTTAATCCTTTCAGGAGCAAAGCAATTCTGTTGGTAAAATGTTGATCTGAAGTGTGAATGTCATCAGAATTTACGAACATTTGAAAATGAATAAATTTATTTGAAATTGATTTGAAAATGAATAAATTTATTTCTTCACGTACATTATAAAAGAAAAATTTCATTAAAAAATTCTAGATTCCATTTGACAGTTTTTAGTTAAAGTAAGTAGTATAAATACTATAGCACCGTTTTTCAAAGTAAAAACATCATCTTTTGTAACGTTTTATAAAACATATGTTTAAAAGACAAAATACTTTTTCATTCATTAAATTGAAGCATTATAATTGATGTAGTGAAAAAATGATGCAATTTTTCTTGAATTTTAATTCCATTTGTTGAGAGTTTAAAGTCCATAAAATGAAAAAAAAAATATATATATGGGAAAAATGTAAAGAAAACATTAGTTTTTCTTGAAGTTCTGCACAAAAAATCAAAATTTTGAGCTAGGCATCGTTTCAATTTTGTGAAAATTCCATTAAAATCTATTCGGTTGTTTTTGCGTAATACTTTAACAACAAATTTTAACAACAGAAATACAGTTTTACGGAATAGCATGACTTCGATTTTTCGCATACTACAAATTTCTTGTTATTTGTTTTGAAATTTTCCTGGCCGCTTATTAATTTTGATTTTCAACATGCTGCACAAATCTTCTTATCATTTCTCATGCTCTTCATACAAAACTAGAAATTTTAAGGCCTTTTTATTGGTTTTAAAATGTGTGATGCTTTTATCAACTGTGTCACTTCATTAAATCAATGTGTCACTGGCTTTTCAGCGTTGAGTACATAAAAGCCGTTACATGTTTACTGCGACATTGCTGAGGAATACTAAATATGGGGGTATGAATGAGGGGTGCATACCAGAAATGGAAAAAAGCGGGGGAGTCGATGGCTTTAAAATGAGTGTGTCAACCATCTGGCTGTTTGACGCCCCCTGCTCTATTACCCCAGCTGGTTTTAAATTTCTGAACATCTGTGCAGCGCCTTTGCTACTGGAGTTCGTTAAACACGACAAATCTGATAAGGCAACTGTGAATCCCCATGGACAAACAGAATACTACAAATTATCTAGCTTATGCTTCGATTAAAGTTGTAAATTTATTAAAGGAACACACACTGATGTGAGAAGTTTTGTTTTAGAAGCCGTACGATGTGCGTATAGACAAACAGATATATATATATATATATATATATATATATATATATATATAGATAGATATAGATATATAGATATATAAAAACTTAATGTAAAATTTAACCATTGAAACATAAGAAACCGACCATACACAATGAAATCACTACACCATATAGCAGTGTCAAATTATATATATATATATATATACGATTATTAGACAGCGGTGTAACTGCTAGACAGAACTGAGATGTGGAGAAAGAGATGATCTATTATTTGGCTACGCGCTAATCTCTGAATATCTACATCATCTACACTGCCAAAAAAAAGCGTTGATTTTACAGTATAATACTGGAACCCCAGCTGCCAATATTATACCGTAAAATTAACTGTAATAAACAGTAAAATAAGCAGTAATACGCTACCGCGCTGTCGGTATTATACTGTAAAATCAACACTTTTGCAGTGTAACAAGGACTGCTTGTGCTTATATATATATATATATATATATATATATATATATATATATATATATATATATATATATATATATATATATTACCCTTTTACGAACAAAATTAAAAGTATATTTATCTCGAAGATGATGAAAGATGTTTGCATTCTCTTCATTTATGCGTCGGTTCACATTCAGTTTCCAAGGAAACTTTGACAAGTTATTTCCTTTAGTTTAAACTCCCCAAAACACTATCATTTATTTTCTGCATGGATAAAACGTCATATTTTGCTATCATATCATCATTCATCGATTGAAAAATTAATTGATGAGTTTAAAAATAGTTTCCAATTTTATAAAACTGATGTAATCATATCTTGTCGCATTTTTGTAAATAGCTGATATTCAGAATGCTTTAGTCGAGTTACTGTTAAAATTTTTTGATAAAGTAATCCTTTTTACTGCTCCTGAGAAAAATAGGAAATTAAAATGTAATCTTTAGAAATATTTCTCTGCTAAAAAGTAAGCAATCTATCATAATTGTAATGTAAAACCTATAAAAACAGAACCTTCGGAAAAAATTTCATGTTTCCTGCGAAAGTAATACAATACAATTAATACAGATTGTATACCTGCTAAAGCGAAACCTGCCTAAAACTCAATACTTCTCTGAGCCTTTACGATTCCGTCGTTGCGTTTTACGGTATCACCGTATTTGCTCTTATATAATGCGCATTCTACTTTTGATAGAGATAAACTATATATATATCGCGTATAAAATGCTCGCCATTTTATTTTAACGTTAGAAAATCTGGAAAATTAAAAAATAATGTTCTATAGGAATCTTGACACAATTAATTTTTTTTTTCTTCCTTCAGATTATCATATTCTTCCACGTACTTCTTTCTCCCCTTTGTTAAAATACCATAAAATTAAGGTTTCTATAATTAGTACAATTTTCTTATTGCAACCTTTATTTTAAAATATTTATTGATATACTCTTCGGAATAAGAAAATTATCGATTGGAAAAAAGTGTGCACTATACATATGTACATACGGTGAAATGTTGAACTATATACATAAATTAAACAAGTTGGAAATTGTAACTCAAACGCGACAAACGAGGTGCGTTCGTACTATAGCTAGTTATATAGATATTCAGATCTTGATGATTTTTAATTCTGTGAAATGAATTACATCGTCTGCAGATTAATTTCTGTCAAAAAATAAGTATCTCGGTCGCTTGACGATTAAACTTCGGAAGCTCCTATAACAAGAAAGCACAGATTTTGTTTTTTTTAAATTCAAATTTCTTAATAAATATTTTTATTAATATCTTCTAAAGTTTTGATTCGATTTTCATAAAATTTGAAATGTCTCAACAAAATTCTTCAAAGATAATATAACTTAAATTTCAAACCATTTGGTTGGGTAGTTTTTGCGCTGCTATATGCAGACGGACAGATCAGACGACGACTATAGGTGCTATGTATTTATATAATTAACGAACGCGCCTAAAAAGATATATATAGGCGTCTAGAAAACGTCATTTTGATTTTTAACTTTTAAATTCGTAAATTCCGAAAATTTGACAAATCGTAGCAGTTACTGGAGCATGGTATTAAATTCTAATATTTGCTGTAAGAATGAGTGGTAACACACATGTGAACTCCTGCATTTCAAATTTTTACCGAACGATTTCTCTAAATTTAGTTGTTTACGAATGTCTATAGGTAAAAATCCATTTTATTTGACTACGAAGAAAATATTGAAAAAAGTGAAACTTTACCAAGTTTAACGCTATCAAATTTTAATTAAAGTTATGTTTTATAAATAGATCTGATTAAGATATTTCATTTTATTTATACTGTTAGTAATGTTTCATTTTGTGTAGTTTTATTTTAAGAATATTTTCTCAACAGCCGAAAAATTTGTCTTTGCGTTAATAAGCGTTGGTAATTCTATTTATAAATACCCATAATTTTACCAATATTAGCTATTAATAATAAATATTGGTAAATGCTACACTACCAAGAAAAAAAAAAGAGCTGATTTTACGGTATAATACTGGCATTCCAATTCCAGCTGCCAGTATTTTACTGTAAAATTTACAGTATTAAACAGCAGTAAAATAAGCAGTAATACGCTACCGCACATGTTATTTTACTGTTTATTACTGTTAATTTTGCGGTATAATACTGGCAGCTGGAATGCCAGTATTATACCATAAAATCTTTTTTTTTTTTGGCAGTGCAGCATTTCTATATTAATAAAAGAAAGTTTCGCTCTGTGTGAGTGTCTGTCCGTGTGTGTGTGTGTCTGTTGGCGATGGCTAGCAAAATCTAGCCCACCTAGAAGTCTGGAAATTTAGGTGTGGATACTCCAAGGTCTGGCCATGTGCACCTGAGCCTCAGAATTTTAATATTTTGATAATTAGCCTAGATATTAATTAGATTCTCATTAACCATCCCATCGAAAATCTCATCTTTTAAATCAAAATGGCTAAAGAAAGGAACTGCCGCATTGGATTTGCTAGCGGAAATGAACGATTTCGAAATTATTTTACTAATTAGCGAATTTTAAGAAAACTAATTGAGATATCAATTTGAAAATTTCTGAGCATATGTAAAAAAAATATTCTGTATCTGACTATGTGATTTTTGAAAAATTCGGTTGGTAATTTTTTTTAATTTATGCAAAAATCTGCCAAAAATCTGCTGGCGACAGTGAAAACGATCCGAGAGTTCCGACAGGGATCTGCTTTCATTAAAAACTGAACTACAAAGAGATCTGTTTCTCGGGCCGATCCCTCCATTTAGTTTGCGAAAATGAAAGGAAATAATGGCCAATTTTTACTAATGAACAAAAATTTAGGTAACTAATTAAGATATAGGTTTGAAATTGAGGTTGGGAAGGGGTGTCATCTGCCTGCTATTTTAGCGTTGCGTCTTCGTTATGTTGTAATTATCAGAAAAATGTAACTCTTTTTTTAATGATCGCGTTAATGTAGGTGACGGTGGTTCTCTTGAACAAATTATTCATTATATTTGCGGGTATGGGGAGGGAGGGGGTTAACGTCTTTCTCTGAGATTGTAATTATCCGGGCGGGTTAGCTAGTAAAGAAATAATTTGGTAAATATGCACACATGGCTATCAAATAAGACAAAAATAATTAAACAGAAATAGTTACTTTGCATTAAAAAAAAAGATAGAAGAGGTTATATGTAAAAAATAACGGCAAAGATGTAAAAATGTAAAAAATAACTGCATTCGACATTTTTTTAAAAAAATATCTTAACGACAAGTCTACAAAAATAGAAATGGAAAAAAAAAATGTATACATATAAACGAAGAAGCGGAAGTTGCTTAAAGATATCGATACAATAACAACAGTGAGAGAGAGAGAAAATAGTGGAAGGATATGAAAAACGGATATACGAGTACATATAGGTGATATATCTCTGGCTGATTGGCGGGGTTTATTTCCTGAACGACTATGCGAGTGAAACAATGCACATGGAAACTGAAAAATCTTGTATGAGAAGAAAATTATAACGCGATCGTTGTTTGATGATATCTCCCTTTTATCATTTCGTGTCGCACAGCAACATACTAAAAAAATGTGAGTATTTTGCCTTCTGTTTTATTTAGTAACGCTTTCCAATGTCAGTGTAAAGAAATGTACAAATTTGATGGTTCAACTATTCTAAATTTTTCATCCGCGAGTCTTAATACGGTTTTTGCTTATGCTCAAAACAATAAAGCTTCAATAGTATTCAAATTCATTGTAAAGAGCCTATAATCTACACCGTGAAAGAGGGCAAATGTTTCTTAATCTGGAAAAATATATAATATAACAACCTCTTCCGAGATACCCACGTTTCCGAAAAGCGTTATTTATCTTTAAAAACCTTATAAAACAATATATTTTTGATATTTAAAGAAGCACGTATAAAAACAGTTTCTTTTGCTCCAATGATTTTCGGAAACGTTTCGCAGTAGTTTTTATACTATATCAATTAGTTTTTTCCAACCGGAATATTAGTCTATAGGATGATATCGATTCTCAATGAAACATTTTCAGTTGCATAATTGAATTTATACATGCAAGAGTAACAAAATAATATTAATTTTAATGTTAATGGTGTTGTTAATTTATCATGTTTGTCTGGAAACATGTTTGTTGAACATGAAAATGTTTACTTGAGAATTGACAGCATCCAAAAAGACAATATACCGCGTCGAAAAAATTGATTAATGCACTATAAAAGCTACTCGGAAACGTTTCCGAAAATCAGTGGTAGCAAAAGAAACTTTATTTTTATAAACAGTTCTTTAAATCTCGAAAAAAAAAAAAAAAAAAGTTTCTGAGGTTTTCTAAAGATAAAGAACATTTTTTGGAATCGTGGGTAGCTTGGAAGAGGTTATTGTTCTATTTTATTTTTCTAAATTAAGAAATATTTGTCTTTTTGTATACAGTATACCTATTTGAGGAAAAAAAAAAGAAAAGAAAAGATCTTTTTTACTGAAATAACTTTTCAGCAAATGTGATTTGTGGTTGGTTGAAGTTCCATATTTTTTGTTATGAGATATATTGTAGACTGCGGGAATTATTTTTGCTTATCCTATTTTTTTTCTCAATTTAAATTTTCTTTGATTTTGCTTCAGAACTTTTTTGAAAAATTCATACTGTATGCAATAATTTTAACTAGAACTAATTTCTGGTTTACATTCGAGAGAACATGATTAAGGCAGTAATTTTGTTTATACAGATACAAATGAAATTGGAAATTTTTAATTTTAACGTTACTTAAATTTTATTTATAATGAATAAAATTTGTTTTTAAATTCATTGTACAGTTACTTATATAAAAAGCGGATAAATTAAGCTTTGTATGTTAGATATTAAATCAATTTCTGTTTCGTATATTGAACAATAAGTTTGTTTATTCAAAATTGTAAACAGCTGTTTTGATGTCCACTAGTTTTATATATTCTCCGATTATGTACGTTTCTGGTTGAAAACTAAAAATTAATCGTGTTATAAATTAAAAAGTTTAATTTCACACTTAAGTGTTGTTATGAAAATATAACTGTATGATAAGTCTGCATTGAAATTTGAAAGATATTATCACCAATTAGTTCTTCAATGTTTTATTGTCAATTCTAGCTATAATTACGCTTTAATGCCATTATAATGTCTCAGTGAAGTTTTGAAGCGTATAGCTTAAAGACACTGATACTTTATCCAATGAAAAGAAATACTATATTTTTATTCAGAAACTATAAATACGGTTTTACGTGTTTATAGTTTTTGAACATACTGAAAGAAATTGAAAAAGGAAAAGCACTAATATAAAAAGTGGAAACGTATAAAATTTATATTTTGTTCGTGTTTGTTTTCTTTCTGTATTTTTCTACTTTGAATTTTCCTTTTTAAAGGGAATCGACAGTTATGGAAATTAGGCGTATAAGATTATTACTATTGTTATTATTTTTAATATATTACAATTATAAATTATATATTAATAAAAGAATAAAATTAATAAAAATATGTCGTTAAGGTCTTATGTGTATGTTTTATCTTTCGTATGATTTGTAGAGACGATATTATTTAATGCATATAATGTTATATGTTATATACACTTACTTTTTATTTTACTTAAAGCAGAAGCAGCATAAAAAAAAAAATCCATTCAACTGTTTCAAGGCTTCATAATAGAAGCCTGTATTTCAACACAAAATTCATGAAAGAAAAAGTTAAGATCTACAGCAGCATAGTAGTACGTATGTTACTGCTACTGCTCTTTCTGCCTCTGTTCTCTCTCTCCCCCCCCCCCCCCCCCCAGCTAAAGTGATCAAAACTCTATCAAATAACTTTAATTTACATAAATTGCTCAAACTGTATATTATATGTAAATATTAATGTCATATTATATTATATATATTTAATAATTACTAATATTTTAATAATTATTAAATAGAGATGGGATTATTATTATTATTTTTTTGTCTTATGTAACAGTGTTTCATGCAGAAAGAAACATACATTTCATAAATCCCTTTTTTTTCTGAAAGTATAACTACATTGGGATATTTAGTATGCAGTAATAAAAAAAATAGAAAAAAATTATTTTGAATTTGTAGATTTCATAATGCACCTGATGGGTGGTTGTACTAACTCTTCATCAGTAGAAAGATTAATTTTCCAAGTTTGATCTCATCCAGAAAATCTATGACACCATCTTAGTTTAATACAACAACACTAATAATCATGTTTTGTGTTCTAAATATATATGGTTTAAATGTTCCTTCTGTGATTTATTTTCCTTCGCTTTTTATATAAAAGTATATATGTAATCAAATTATTAAAAATATCTCAATACTTATGATAATGACTTATCATTATAAATTTGTGTGCTGTTAAATTAAAAAGTAATGGTAATTAAAGCACTAAGTAAAATACCTACAAACACTGAAAATTGTTGTACAAAATTTATCATTTAATAAAATTAATTTTAATTTCTTTTCCCAGTCAAAATGAGTTTACACCACTGATGGTCAAAACGTAATTTTACCCAGAATGGTGAAAAACAATATAACCCTGCTTTATTAATACTAAAATATTATTGTTGTTTGTGCTTTTTATTGCGTCGGTTTTTAGGTTTAATGCAGTTACCAAACACTGCCTTATGAACGGACATGTAGTAACACAACGAAACAACAATACTTCAAAGCCCCTCCTAGATGAGGATCATGCCTGCGCCATTGTAAAGGTATTATCAGTACTTCTGTGGAAATCCCGTTTTCAACATATATGGGCATATAGAATAACACAGAAAGTTAACAGTTAAGAAACATTAAAAATAAAAAAATAAATTCTACCAACATTTTTCAAAATGAGGAACTGAAACAGTACTTTTGTTTTTTCAAGGGGCCTCTCTCTTCCTCCCTCAATCCCCCATTTAAGATAAATTTTAAACAAATAAGCGTGAAACGAAAAGCAAAACTAAAAATATATACTTCCATGAAAAAATCTTAATTCGATATTCGCTTTGTGATTAATTGTTTTAAATCAATGGAAAAGATTGAATTTAATAAAGTTTACCATTTTTCTCAAAATTATCAAAGAAGAAAATTTAGTTAATTAAATTTCAAAATGCAGGGAGGGGCAATGGCCCTCCGCTGACCCTCCCTTGCTGGTGCCTGTGTTAAGTATCATCCTTTGGGAGCTAGATGTATAAGTTCCGTTTCCTTTCATCTGCCTTCTGCCTGTAGTACTTACCATTTGAGATTCTGAGTACTATTCGTTCCCTCACTCTCATTTTGTGCCTAAAAGCTTTATGAGTCACCCATCCGTCCGAAATTATACATCCTAGTTGGGAAACATATCTTACACAAGAGAAGAACAATCTGATTATTTTATCTCTCGATTTCTAAAGATGGTTATGGTCCATGGGCGCCGGCAGAACGAAATCCAGGGATGGGCAAGATTTTGAAACAAATGTGCCTCTGGTCTGCAGCTTTGGCGACGTTTTTGAAAGTGGAAAATATAAACATGAAATTAGATAAGCTAAGATTTTTCAGCAAGGCAAATTTTAAAACATGTCAAGCCAGCATAAAAATTAATTTAGAAATTTAACAATTCAAAAATAAGCTTTTACCAGCATTTTTCAAAATGGGAAACTGATCAGTCTCATTGAATAGCTGTTTAAGATAAATTTTAAAAACATGAACATAAAAAGAAAAACATAATTAAAAATTCACTTTAAAGGGAGATCCAAGGGTTGCTTCCCTTGGTTTTTTCCCTTTTTTTCCCAAGGGTTTTGTCAGTTGACAAAAAATTCTTAGATCTAGATTCTCTCGGTGTTTAATTATTTTAAGTATCTTGTGAATTAATAAAGTTACATGTGAAAATTAAACTGCAATATTTTATTTAAAATTTGCTGAAAGAAGAATATTTAATTCATTAATTTTCAAAATTAAGAAAGGGGCAATGACACCCCACCCCCCTCTCCCCACACACGCACACAAAACATGGTCAGGCGCCTCTTCGCCGGCGCCTATGGTATAACCGTCTTTCAGAAACAATGTGATATTTTCCTTTTGGTTTTACATTTTAGAAGGAAAAAAGCAGCTGAAAAAATTGTAGCTTATTATTTAAACATTTCTTTTAAAATTGAAAAAAATATATATATTATGCCATTTACCAAAAAAATGTAGAAAGAAAATATAATGATAATAATAACAGTTTGAATAAATTTTACGGTGTGAATTCTAATCAGGCGCATATTTTACAACCATTTATTCTAATTTTACTCTGCATCTTTAGGTTTTCGCATTCCATTCATAATCACAGTAATTTGAGCTAATATTTCCTATTTCATGTGCTTTAAAATACATTTTGACTCTTCTGCCCAACCCAAGAAAATGCAAAGCTCATAATTGAAGTTTATGCCACAGGGGGAAATGGCAATAGCCTATTAACATTCTTTATCTACTTCATTAAGTACAAGAACATTTCCGAGTTAAATGAATACCCTCCATAAATGGCTACGATACTACAAGCTAATCATCTGCAATCCTTGGAAAATGGTCATTCATTCATAAATTTCGGCTTCGAAACAAACACGAGTTACAAATTTCTTTCCGCTACACGCATGGTAGTCGCCAAAGATTACCTTGGCGTGAAAAAAACAGAAATCAGCGTTTATTATCGGTCAGTATGCTATGCGGTGAGAGGAGTAGGATGTTTGTAGCTTCAATTTATTTTTTCCAGAAAATTCCAGAGGCGTGTTTGTTCAGTTTAATATGTACTCATTTTCCGAAAAAGGATTATGTGTTTTTCTTTTTCTTTCTTTTCAAGAATAAAATTTTCTTTTTTGTGATTTGTGTCTGTTATTCGATTACTTCCTTGTTTAAAATAATAACTAGGGAATCTAACCCGGATTACAGTACATATATGAAAAAGATTTTTTGTTTTGTTTTTTAAATTGTAAACTCTAATGCATTTTTTACATTCAATATATTTTCCTTAAGTTGCCCACTAACAACAGCAAAAAGCAGCATTTTTATATGAAAAATATCAATTTTGTATTCAAATAAAGTTTTGAAATTTATTAAAAGCGATATTTTCTGTATGCAGGCCGTAGAAATCCCCCAAGACCGCTACTTACAGCAACCTTTTTGATTCTGATAATTTCAGCGATTTAAGTGCGTAGTTCGATCACATGTCTGTTAAATTTGTGTTTTATTTATGATATATTATTTATTTATTTATTGATGAAGTTTTAATTTTGTTATGGAATATTACCCGGAAACAAATGCTGAACGACTTCTACTGTTTTAAGAGTCGGGAAATATGGAATAGGGGGTTAAAAATGAAGAATACGAAAAACGAAAATCGACAAAAAACGAAAATCGACAGATGTAATCAAGAGAGCACGGTCAAAATATAGCGTCTTAGGTAGTCAGCAAATATACTCCAGTTCATATACTTCAAATTTGCATAAATCACAAATATAAGGATCTGTCTTTGCGCCACCATAATCACGGAGTATGGTTTTCCATATCATTGGTATTCCATAAACCTGACACCGCCGGTTTGGGAAAAAAAAAATACTCTAAGTTTATTAGTATGAATCGTGAGCTAAAAAATGAGTATTGCATCATAAACTGTTAGTATTTCGGTGTACATTATGCTTAATTTCAATATAAAAGAATTTTTTCTAACAATGAATTAAAGATATTGAAAAATTATCTCCTGAAACTATCCAAAGACAAAAAACAAATATTTATTCACACAATGCGCCCGGACGCCGACCGACGAACTGTGCGTTCTGGGGGGTATTCTGGACTCTGGAAACGTTCTTAAGTAGTTTATGATATTGCCAGTAAGTAGCAGCACTTAACCAAACAGAAACCTTGGTTACCCGACTATTCGAGTATTATGGAATATTACCCAACTATTCCATAATACTCGAAGTTCCTCTGTAATATTTGGATGGTATTTTTAACGTTTACAGGAACTTTCTATTGTGCTTCATTATTATACCACTCTGATTATTGGCTTACTATTATACTACTATGTTCTGAATTGTTGAAATGTTAGACAAATGTTTATGAATTGTAAGTATGTGAAATTTCACGGGTCTGTGATCATAGGACTATCACTCGATTTCAGAATTTTTTTACCAATATATTTCCTAATTTCAGAAATTTTTTTCAATTATTTTTTAAATGATTCTTATGAGAAAATTATTTTATAATCAGACTTTAGGAAATATATTCAATATTTTAATAGTTATAATAACAGTTAATCATAATAAATAAATTGTATTGCACTGTCACTTGTACTATATTGGAAATTTAGAAAACATTTTATTTTTAATAATTTAATACTATTTTCGATATTTATATTTACAAAAACTGTCGTATTTTATTAGTTACAATAAAATATAACCATAAAAAGTTATTATTGACATTTGTATAAAAAAAATTTAGAAAATGTTTATAGTATTTTAATGATATTTTTAATATTCACAAGAACGTTCTATAATAGAACAGGGTGTCTATTTCAGATCAGCAATAAATTTCCCTGACTTTGCCAGGTTTTTCATACCAATAAAATAAAAATTTGTAGGTATCGAGATTTTGGGATGTTACGCACAAAAAATTTGAAAAGCTGTGAATGTGAGTGTGAAACTTTCAAAATTGATTCTGAAGCACAAACTACTGATTATTTATTTATTTTTTTAATTGCATAATTTACAAATTATTTAATACTAAGACATTTATTTCATGATTAATGATTGCTTGACGCCCCTGTATTTCTTAATAAGGTTTTTGTTTACATGCGAAACATTTTGCAGATACACACTTTTGGCATCAGAATGATATTATTTATCACAGCAGTCACAGTTAAACACAGATTGCTTCGACGCAAAATACAAAAAAAAAATTCAGTTTCCAAACAAAGATAAGTAAACAGACCTAACATCACTTAATTAATCCTATAATATTTTTTTGCATATAAAGATTCAGAGGAGCTGGAATTGAAAGGGGTAGACAAAATGAATCGTACGTGTGGTTGAAATACTCTTTACAGCACTAAAGAGTATTTCAACCACCCGTACAATCAATTTGCTTTTGAAGAGAAAAGAAAGTTAGATTTTCCTGGTTTTGGAATTTCAAATCCTTAGTTTTAGTCAGAAACATTTTCCTGAATTTTTCTCAGAAGTTTGAGATTTCCCTGACGATGTATTTTATTACTTAATATTTTCGTTTTCGCTGCTAAACTGTATACCCACAATTTAACCGCAACAAAATATATTGCTATGTTGTTGTTAAATTAAAAAGAAGTTATTAAATTTTCGAATATATCTTTCAAAACCACATTTTTAAGAAACAAAACTACAACAAAGCTTTCCAAAACTCAAAACCTGTTTCGCGTCTTCTATTGATTTAAAAGAATCGCGAAACTTTCCTTTATTCTTTTCATTTCAAACTTGCAGGCATAAAAGTTCAATTTATTTAACTCATGAGACAGAAAGATAGATTTTTATTTTTATACCGTCATACAAGCAAAAATATTAATATTTTATTTAATAAGGGAATGGGGGAGTAATAAAAAAAAAAAAGATAAATAAAGATTTAAAAAAAAATCATAAAATATTGCAATCGATAGTTTTTTTGATGGCCGGGGATAAATCTGGACAACTCATTTGGAAAATATTCTTCCTGCGCCTGAGTGACTAGAGAATTTTTACAATGTGCCAATGCCTGAAGATTTTGAAAGATCCCCCCCCCCCCCGCCTAATATTCAGATGTTTTTCTTTCGTTTTTTATCTCTCATTTCTTATTTTATTATATTTTTTAAATAATAAAATTTGCAAAGTTATTTAGTCTATCTCAAAATTCAGTCACAAATTCCGCCCTTTTTTATTTTTTATTTTTAATAAAGAAAAAAAAAGGAAGAATATGTTTAAACATTGTTATTTTCAAATTAGAATTTTTCGGGTCTGTGCATGCATTTCTAATTTGATTGTCAAACTTATTTAAAATGTATTTTTAAAAAGCTAAATGAGATTGGTTGTAACATTAGTAGTAGAAAAAGGAGAGTTCTGCGGTCACAGATGCATCTTGCTAGTACAGTGTGCAATGGAAGCTACCCTCACAACCACAGCTGAAATATTTCAGCTCATGTCTTTATCGCAGCAAGTGTTTTTTCATCTCTTCCGTTGATATGGCTAGCAGTTTATTAGTAAGGTTTGTGTATAAGAATAAGTTTTAAATAAATACACACATATAAAAAAACTTTTTTTTTATTTAAAAGAAAACAATTTATAAACAATTCATATTTACAATAACTGAGGTATATATCTGTACAAAATATGAAATTTCTTAGTCGCTACAATCTTGGTAAATTTTGCAATGTCGATTCGCTAAACTACTTATTCCATCTGTAGAAATATACCTTTTATCGTCAAACGGACTTAGGCTAATTTTATTTTGACTTAATATATATAAGTTGTGAGCATCTTGAGTGATCCTTGTTTGCATTACCACGCATGTTTTTAGTTGTTGCTGACATTCCAAATAATCTTAATGCTTTATTTTCTGTCGAACAATCTGTGTAGACATCCCTTTTGTTATTGGATAATTCCAAAATGTCAAATCCTACGTAGATAGTTGAGTTTAAAATACTGGTTTTAAGTCTTTCCACAATAGTCAGGTGTTCTTAATGTGTTTTGAATGATTAAAAAGTAGGCTGAAGCTACAAGTCCCCCCCCCTTTTTTTTCCAGTGTTGCATAATACAATATTTCTTTATTTTCGAAGATTCTCCATCGTCATCTCGAAAACAGATTTGTTTAATAATTTTAAAAATGTCCCTTTCAAAGGACGAGGTTACTTCATTATGTTAGTTATGTGAATTATGTGAAAGTAGCTACCATAGCACATTGCACTTGTACATGGACCTGTGCCTGCAGAAATCTCCCTTTCTTACTACCAATACTTGCTATCATTAGCACGAACCTGTCACATTCACAAATTGTGTGAAGTATGAAGGTATAGTTTTATAACATATAAAATGATTCAATAATAATGAGAACTGGGAATTATTACTAAATCTCCTGTGCTCGTGCAGCTATTAATTAAAAATCATTAATATTATGTTAAACTTTTTTCAGTAACATTCTTTTTAAATAACTTGAACAAAACGTTCAAAACCTTTGCCTCTTTTCTCAATTTAAAAGAAATACGAATATATATATATATATATATATATATATATATATATATATATATATTTCAATCTTGCGGTCCTGAAATTTTAATTTATTAAATTCATCAAAATTTTTTTTTTTTTTTACTATCACGCTCAAAGATTAGCACACAAAATTTAAATGCCACATTCACAAACATTTGCGTGAGGCAATGTAGGTATGATTAAATTACTTTTTTGTAATATATGAAATGATTCGATGATAAAATAAGAACTGGAAATTGTTACTAAATCTCTTATGTAGCTATTGATAAAAATTATTAATATTTTGTTATTGTTTTCTCAAGCACAATTTTTTTTTTAAAAATAACTTCAACAGAAAGTTTAGGACCTCCGCCTCTTTTGTCGATTTCAAGGAAATACGAAACATTTATTGTTTTCTTTTTCTTTTCTTTCTTTCTTTCTTTCTTTTTTTTTTTTTTTTTTTTCAATCTTGCAGTCGTGAAATTCAATAATTTATTAAATTCATTAAAAGGATTTTTTTTTTTTCATTATCATGCTCAATCATTAACACAGAAATTTATCTGTCACAAACGCTTATGTGAGGTATGAAAGTACGATTAAGTTTTTTTTTTTTTTTTTTTTTTTTTTTTTTTTTTTTTTTTAATAACATATAAAATAATTCAAACTGGAAATTGTTACTAAATCTCTTGTGCAGCTATTAATTAAAAATCGTTAACGGTAGCAATTATCATACTAAGCAAAATATTATAAATTTGCTTTAAATTTGTGTTGTTGTTGTTATTATTATTATTATTATTATTATTTATTATTATTTTTTTTAATTTGACAGTGAGAATCAGAAAAAGTTTACAATAAAGCTTTTCAAAGATCAAAACCTGTTTTTGGTGACCGTTGATTTAAAAGAAACGCGAAACTTTCCTTTATTCTTTTCTTTTCACACATGCAGGCACAAAAGTTTCGATTTATGTAACCCATAAAACTGAAAGATGGATTTTTATCTTTATGCCATCGTACAAACAAAAATATTAATATTTTTATTTTTATTTAATAAGGGGGAGGAAAAGCAGTAAAAAAATCATAAAATATTGCAATCGATATTTTTTCCGAGGACAGGGAATAAATCTGGACTATTCATTTGGAAAATGTTCTTCGTATGTGCTTGAGTTGATCTAAGATTTTTTATATTTAAAAAGTGCCGAGGGCATTTGAAATCGGGATTTTGAAAGATTTTTTCACCTTGTACAGATGTTTTTCTTTTGAGTTTCTTATTTTGTTTCATCAACTCTTAAAAATGTGGTAAGTTACTTATATTTACTAATTTTCTCAAAATTCCTTAAAATTTTAAACATAGATCTAAGTCTGACATAAGTTTCATCTTTATATTTTCTGCAATAATACATACATTTTTAATTTTATTATTTTAAAAAAAGATTTTTTCAAGAGGTTATGTTTACTTTTCTTATTTTTTTATTTTTTCCCCTTTAATGGATCAGCATTGGCAATTTTACTTTTATCAATGACATAGCAAAAATTTATCATCCACAAACATTTGTCTAATGCATGATTAAACTGAATTAGTTTGAAACGTAAGAAATGATTAAATAATATTAAGAAATGGTAATCAATATTATTATTAAAATCTTTTATGGAGCTATTAATATATATATATATATATATATATATATATATATATATATATATATATATATATATATATATATATAAAAACTTATTGCAAAAATTAACCATTGAAACAGAAATAACTGACCAAATGCAATGAAATTATTATCCCAAATAGCTATGTCAAATTACACATTATAAAACATAGTCCTAACAAATGAAGTATTTATTCAAAAAGTGAAACATAAGTAAAAAAAAAAAAAACACAAATGCAAGCTTATAATGTAATTTACTTTTTCAAGGGCTGGGAAACCACATTATAAGCAAAGAATGATTGTTTTCTGTAACTGTCACAAGCTTAAAGCCAAAATTTTGTGACAATTCCAAGCCCTAACAATCATTGGAAAAAAATTGGAAAAAAAAAAAAAAAAGGATACCTTTGAAAATAGAACACTACAAATCAAACGGAAGAAAATAAATCCATTTATAAACAAATAAATACAAAGGAAGACAAAGAAAATCTATACATTACAACATAAATTTGTCCAGAATCCGAAGCCAAAAATGTTTTGTGCTAAGCACATGGTAAAGTGAATAAGTGAATTCAAACGTACAAGTTAAAATTACAGTTAATTTTCTAAAAATAGCAGTTATTAATTTAACCATTGTGATTTTAACTATTTCTAATTTAAAATATAAAAATACAAATAAATAATATAAAAACTATAAATTCATTTACTAAAAATATTTTTTAACTTAAATAATTTTAATATATATATTATATTATTGGAATATTTAAAAATTTCACTTGTATTCCAAGTTTTCAGTTAAAAGAGAAAAAAAAAATTGTGAAAATTTATATGGTGCTGCCATCTGGTTTTATAATAAACAATAACTAAAAAATAATACTAAAGAATAATAGTAATAGTTTTTTTAAAATCATTATATGGTGCTGCCATCTAGTTAAAGATTAAAACAATATCTAAATAACTATTAATTATTTTGATTAAGTAAATTTTCAGTATAAAATTATTTTATCTATTTATTTTTACATATGTCAACATTTAAATAATTTCAAAACATAAATAAACCCATAAAATCTAAAATATTATTGTAGAAGTCAAATTAAATTTTCATTTTATAAATAATTATATGCAAGCTTAAAAGATTTACCAATATGACTACATGCACTTATTGGAACTAACATCTTGCAAAATTTTATTAACCCTGAAAAATAAAATTAGATTTTCATTTTATAAATAACAATGCAAGTTTAAAAGAAATACCAAAATGGCTACACACACTTAATGGAACTAACATCTTGCTAAATATTATTTATTCTGAAAAATAAAATTAGATTTCACACACTGATAGCTAAAAATAACCAAACATTTCCAATATGTTAACCTCACGTATTGAATCTAATATCTTGCAAAAATTAAAAAATAAAAAATCATTTAACTAAATTGTTAAATGTTCTCTACCTGGCAAGGGAAAAAAAAAAAAAATTAAATCTCCAATATGGCAACGCACTTATTGGAACAATATTATATTTAAAGTTCTCTCCCTAGAAAAGAAAAAAAAATTAGAATTTACTATTTAAATTTTTTAATTAATAAAAGATATTTAACCAGAATATTCCCACTCAGCTCTCACATAAAGGAATTCATTCTTTAGCCAAATATATCAGTAATCAAAATGTAAGCGTTTTAACAGATAGAATGTGCAAACATATAAACCCCAGTGAAAGCAAAATTTATATTCGTAAAATTGACTTAACTAAATAAAAGGGATAGCCATATTCTACTGCATGTTGAAGAATAAGTTTTAAATTTTGAGTTTTAAAATTATTAGAACAAAGATTGTTTATTCTATGTGCAAAATTTAGTAAAATATTTACAAATACTGATTTATGTATACAAGACTTATAATTAGTAAATAAGTTAACTTTAAATGTAAAATCATTTCTTTTGTCATAAATGTCAAACAAAATTTTATTATCTTTAAGAATTATCTTAAGATCAAGAAAATTAATTTCATTATTTACCATAAGGTTGAAACTATAATTTAAATTTTTATGATATTTTATTGGTAGTAAATAATTTGAATTATTATTAAAATAGAAGACAATTATATCATCTATATAACGGTACATTTTACAATTAGCAATATGTGAATTACGTTCATAATAATATAAATATAATTCTGCAAGAATTGAAGAAACAATACCACCCTGTGGTAATCCACAGCATTGAATATATATATTCTCATTAAAAACAATATAATTATGATGTAGAATAAATCTAGTTAAAGTTTTAAAGTAATTTAAAGAAATGTTATTTTTTAATTTTATGGAATCCTTGTATTCTTTGTATAATAAATTGACAATCCTGAACATATCCTTGATATCAATATTATTAAATAAGTCATTAAAGTCAAACGTCTTCATGTAAGTTATGTTATTTAAATTTTTTATATTATTGACAAGTTGAAAACTATTTTTTATGCTAAACAAATTATCTTTTAGTTTTGTAAGTTCAAACAATTTAGTGAGAATAGTTAATAGAAATTTACTTGCATTATTATTATACGTATTACAGCCTATAGTTACAGTTCTAAATTTTATAGGAGTTTTATGAAATTTAGGTATAACAACAATGTATGGATAATTAAAGTTGTAATTTTTAATTTTTAGCAATTTATAATATTGAAATATATGTCGATTATTAATAATTGTATTAAGATTAGTTTTTTTAAAATTTAAACTTGTATTTATTGCATTAGATATTAGCTGTGAATAATATTTTTTGCAGATGAAAGCATAGTTGTTTTGTGATTTATCAACATAAGTAATAATAAATTTGTTTTGTAAATTCTTTATTTCACTATTTAGTTGTTTAACATTAAAATTAAAATTTTCCATATTTCTGAAAAGTTCAACATTTAAATTACTTAATACATTTAATTTCCATTCTTTAAAAAATTCAATGGGTTTATTATAATCTATTGAAATTTTATATATAAAAAGGTCAAGATCCAGATTAAATTGTTTTAATATAGAAAAAATATTATAACATGATGGTGTTCGAAATTTAGTCCCATTAGTCATAAAACTGCGCAGATAATCATTCGCGACAATATTAATATCCCCTGTAATAATGTGACCATGTACCTTATCTACATAATTACTAAAACTAGGATTATTACATAAGCACGGAGGTTTATCATTTGATGTAAGAAATTTTGCAAAATTATTGTAATTGAAAATTCTACGTCCAAGTGTAACATTGTATTTGTATGATTTATGTATTGTAAAAATTTTTATGGGGAATTTGTTATTGTTATTAATTACATTGTGTATATTAATTTTATTAAGTACTATATTGGAAAAAGTGATTATAAGTTGAGTATTGTTAGTTTTTTTATAAGTATTTTTTGAAATTTTTACATTAAGTTGATTAATTCTATATAATAGAAGATCAAAATATACATCACTAAAATGTGGTGATAAATTTAATGTTAAAAATACTTTATAATAATTATTAAGATTTTTCTTTTTGATCGAAAAAATATGTTTCCTTATATCAAACCAATTGAAAGTATTAGTGAATTCATTTTCCATATTAGATAATTGCTGTATAATATCATTACTAGAAATATACTGTGTATTAGTACCATATTTACCCCTTTTTGTACGTGTAGTTTTTGTATTTACTTTATGATTTAAATTAGCATAAGTGCTAGTATAATGTTCATGTTTATTAGTATTTGTATAAACAATGTTTGTGCGATTAAATAACTTAGAATTTAGACCATAAGGATATAAAAAGTTACGGGATTTGATATAAATGGATTCATAAAGTAGTCTATCACTGAAATTTTTGTGCATACTCAGGATTTTAATAGTAATATCTTTAAAGTCATGTTGTCTAAAGTGCATATGCTCAACATTTATAGAATTATTTTTTATAATATCCTGTCTATGTTGATTGATTCTGAAGTGCAGTGGATTACATGATTGACCAATATATTCCATCTTACACATATTGCAATTAATCGAATAAATAATATTGTATGCTTTACAAAAGAATACATTAATTTTCGAGTTAGAACTATTAACAATTTGTAGTGGATCTGCATGTGGGCAAGTTAAGCAGCGGGGTGATGAACATTTTTTAAATTTGAGATTTACTGTGGGACAATAAGACAGGTAACTGTTTGACGATCCAAAGAAATCCCTGTCAATTTCCATGTACCGAGCATTAGGCCTAATATTATTATTAAAGCCTAAATTGCCAGTCGCTAAAACTTTTTTAGTACTTGCCATAATGAGAATTGTATATTATAAAATATAAGACAATTTTTAAATATAAATGAACATAAAGTTGTAAATAATATAAAATAATATATTATAAAATTAGTACTACAATTTATTTGATTGCTAGGTTAATAAGTATCAATAATCAAAACAAATTTGTCATTTGATTTCTAGACTAATTTGATTTCTAGTTTAATTTATACCTAAAATCACTAAATTAGTTATATAAAGAAAAATAATAATATAAATAATAATAATAATAATAAACCTTGATTACATAAATTTTAATAAATTACAATATTTACATAGAAAAAAGATAATCTCATCATAAGTGGTATAAAAATACCATAGTTCATACATTTAAATTATTTTAACTATATAAGCCCATACAGAATAACCTATACAAATTATTCAAAATGCAAGATGACCATATCAGTAGGACACAAACAAAAACAATGCAAACGGCCATATTAATATGTTATTTCAATAGCAACATTACAAAAAGTTATAATGCAGCAAGGTAAAATTAATTTGAACTACAAGAAATACATCAAATTTTGCGCATAAGCAGCATTAAAATAATGTATTTAATAATTATGAAAAAATATATATATAACCATAAATGAAACATTATCATAACACCAACTTAAACATTTATTTAATTAAGTATGAAATAATTAGTTGACAATAAAAGATTCCCCAACACACTGAATATGGAATCAAAAACATTGAAAGAATAAGAAATTAAATAAAAATTTGAATATATGGAATTAAATGAATTAAATGAAATGAAATTTGTGGAATTTAGACAGAATTATCAAGTCCCAATTGCCTAAATACCACAAATAAAATGAAATGAGATGTTTCATCATCATATTAGCCATATATTGCTAAAAAATATGATATTGGGACTACATCTCAAATACAATGATTCAAATCAGTGATAAAATAAAAAATAAAATACAATATAAAAAAGGAAAGAAGCCATACTTATAAATTACAGAGAGAACATTTAATAGAGACATTAAGTATAAAATCCATAAAGATGAAAAGAGATAAAAATAAGATACCTTGCAGTTCATGAACCATCATGAAAACTCCAACATGACTGGGGAATGAATTGCATAAAAAATCATAACATGTTGCCAATTTTAGACATATAAATTGCTTAGAAATATAAATTGCTTTGCAGTGATGCCAGAAATAATGTTAAAATATAATGGATTATAAAATAAACAGGAACATTAGTGCTGCCATCTATTAGTAAAAGTGAATATAATCTGAATCGAAGGAATTGTATGGAAATAAATGTTTCATAAATCAGCCAAATTACTATCTTAATTGATACCAATTAGTTAAATAATAAATTAATGAAATTAATTAATAAATAGAAAATTGAATTACATTAAAGGATGTATTAATGAATAATTCTATGTTATAAATAAGTATTAAGATGAAAAAATTAATAATAAAAAACAACTTAAAATAGTGCTGCCCTCTAGTGGTAAAAGTAAATATAAAGTAATGGATGAAAATTAGTGTTTAATAATTAAACCAAATTACTATCTTAATGATAGCCATAAGTTAAATAATAAATAAATGAAATTAATTAATAAATAGAATGTTGAATAATATCTAAGTAATGGATGTATCAATTAATAATACTATGTTATAAATAAGTAGTAATATGGAAAAATTAATAATTAATGCAACATTAAAAATGTACCATTAAATGACAACAACGATTAAATAACTGTACTAAAATTGCAACATCAATTAAAATATTTTAAATTAAAATATTAAAGATTTGAATTAAGAATCAAAGAATTTAAAATTAATATTGATTAAATATTGAAATGAATTAGTCACAAATAATGTGGCTTCAAACAAAGTTAAATTAAATAAAAATACTTAATAAAATTAAAACATATTATATTAACACTGTATAAAAGTAAACATTATCTTAGAAGTAAATATGATATTGTCCACCAAAGGTATTAATCCAAATCATTAGATCAAATACATTCTTAATAATAATGAATATAAATTCATTTAAAATAATTAAATAATGAATAACTAAATCTAACTAAGTTAATATACATATAAAAATAACACATCGCAGTCCATTATAAAATGTGTATGATCAAACAATTTTGTAAATCAAAATGCCCCCCCCCCCTTTTTTTTTTTTTTTTTTTTTTTTTTTTTTGTTTAATAATATAAATTAACCATGCGTATTTTTCCATACAACGCCGCCACACACCTCCTCAATCCAACGTCTACCCACCCAACCGTCCTATTATAATTTTTTTTTTTTTTTTTTGTAAATATTTATAAGATTATATGATTTTTTTATACATTTTTTAAACGCATGTGTTAATTTGGTTGTAAAGATCAAATAGGAACTAACTATATATTAAGGAATAAATGAATTTTTTTGGAAAACCATGTTGTAATGCTTCAAAGATAAGTTTTTTAATATTTTTGTTAATAAGTTGAGAGGAACATAAACTTTTTATTCTATAAATATGATTAAGGAGTATATTACGATATACAGAATTATGAAGACATGATTTAAAATTAGTAAATGAATTAACTTTAAATTTAAATTTTTTACGTTTATCAAATAGATCTATTATTGTTTTGTTTTCTTTTAGTGTAATTTTAAGATATAAAAAGTTAATAGTATTGTTAGAAAGGAGGTTTTCCGTTAATTCTAAATTAGTAGGATAAACAACTGGAAATATAGAAATATTAGTGTGATCAGTGGCAATTAAAATAATGTCATCAATATAACGATATAAATGTATATTACTATTAATAAATGTACATTCATAATGATACAAGTATAAGTCTGAAAGTATACTAGATGTACATCCCCCCTGTGGTATACCGACTTTCTGTAAATATAACGTGTTATCATGCATTATATAATTATTATATATAATTAAATTTGTTAAAGTTTTAAAATAAGCTGTATCGATATGAATTGGTAAATTAAGTGAATGTTGATACTTATAAAATAATGCATTTATAATATTATGTAGATCTAATAAATCTATATTATTAAATAGATCTTTGAAATCATATGTCATTATATTGTTAACACATTTAAGATTTTTCAAAATATTGACGAGTTGATAGCTACTTTTTATACAATGTGTGTTATCAGTGGATGTTGTCAGTGTATAAATTTGATTGAGAATTTTTAATAGATGTTTATTGGCTATATTATTATATGTATTGCATCCTATAGTTACAGTCCTAAATTTAATTGGATTTTTTATGAAATTTGGGTATAAGAACTAAATAAGGATAATTAAAGTTAGTAGAAGTAATATTTAATAATTTATAATAACTGTGAATTTTACGATTGTTTACAATTACATTTTCATTAGTTTTTTTTAAAAGAATTGTTAGTAGAAATACAGGATGTAAGTAGTTGGTGATAATAAGCTTTACATATGATTGTATAATTATTAGGAGATTTGTCAATATATGTTATTACATAGTTTTTTTGTAATTTAGTAATTTGCTGGAACAAATGTTTAGTGTTAATTTTAACCATATTCGATAAATTTTGTTTTAAAGACGAACTTAATTTTTCAATAACCAGTATTTTCCATTGATTAAAATATTCAATAGGTTTACTATATGAAATTGAAATTTTATAAATAAAAATGTCTATATCATATATAAACTGTTTTATAATAGAATTTACATTAAATTTAGAAGTAAGTCTATATTTAGTACCATAACCCATGAGTTTTTGCAGTTTATAATAATTCACAATATTAAGATTACCAGTGATTATATGTCCATGATCATTATTAATGAATTTTTTTAGATTGGGGTCATTGCAATTACACTGAAAAGTACTAGCATCAGATGTATTTTTTGAAAATGCATTATAGTTAAAAATCTTTCTTCCAATTGTAGTAGGATATTTAAATGTCTTTGAAAGTTGAAGATTTTTTATAGGAAAATAACAGTTTTTATCATTAATTATAGAATTAATATTAATTTTATTAAAGATTTGATTTGAAAAAGTTATAATTATTTGAGTATTAGTGTTTTGAATTTTTTGTTTTTTATTTAAATTAATGTTAAAAAGATTAGCTCTTGTCATAATTAGATCGTAGAAAATATCAGAGAAATGATTAGAGTAAGATTTACTAAGAAATACATTTAAATATTGTACTATCAGTTTCTTTTTAATAGCAAAAATATATTTTCGTATTAAAAACCAGTTGTAGTTCTTGATATAGTTTTGATGAAGAATGTTGATTTGTTTAAGAATAAATTTATTGGAAATAACAACACCCCTGTGGTATTACATACCACATTACCCTGTAGCAGTACATTTTCCTCGCTTGTTACGTGTTGTTTTATGATTTAATTTATGATTTAGAGTGAGATAAATAGGAGAATAATCTGTAGTATTATTTGTTGAAAAAACTTTAACTGGTCTGTTAAATAATTCACTATTAAGTCCATAAGGATAAATAGTGTTATAATATTTCATATATGAAGACTCCATAAATAAACGTTCTGATTTAGCTTTTATTATTTGTATAATTTCAATTGTAGTATTTTTAAATTTATGTTTATGAAAATGTTGTATTTCTGCTGTGGACTGTAAATTTTTTGCTTTGTTCTTGTTAGTGTCTGAACGATGTTGATTAATACGTTTATGTAATGGACCTGATGTTTCACCTATATATTTCAAACCACATAGGTTACAGTTTATGCTATAAATTACATTAAATGCTTTACAAAAAGTTGATAAATTAGGATCTGATACAATTTGTTTCTGAGAAGCAAATGGACAAGTCTTGCAGCGAGCATCATTACATAATCTAAAAAATAATGGAGGAGGAGGAGAGTAAAAATGGTCACTTGATGTCGATCCAGGAACAACCCATTTATTGCCCCTGTACCGGGCACTACACTGCATAGATGCAAAGTGTATCTTGCCAGGAACGAGAATTTTACTTAGAACTACCATTAAAAAATATGACAGAATAAAAATACAATTTGAAGAATAAGAAAATAAAAATGAATTAAATTAATGTATGAAACTAAGAAAGCTTGATTAATTAGAACTATTAAAAATCTTGAATAAATGAAAGTATATACAAAATGTACAAATTAAATAAGTAGTGCTAAAAAAACTCAATAAAATCATAACCATAATTATGAAAACTCGCATTGCATAACCTCCAAAACAGAAAACCAATGGACTTTTAGTAGAAAAAAAGTCGAATGAACCAAGTCATTATAACATATCCATTAAAATACAAAATCCAAGCAAAGACTCCCATATTGTTAACACAATGGACTTCTCAGAATATTGCGATCAGATCAAAACAATTTACCAAAACATGTTTAACGTTAAAACACAATAATGTTAAATATTTTTAAATATTTTTGAAAAATGTAACATAATATAAAATAACATTACATATATTATAAGTGCAAGAACAGAATATGTAATTAATACTAGTGATTAATAGGACAATATCATACAAATGCAATAGAAAAGGAAATGTTCCATGTGATGTACATAATGAATCAATTATTGGAAATTCCTATAACGAGGTATCAGATAACTACAAGTAGAAATCAAATATAAAACACACAATGATAATGCGCAATTGCAGCAGAGATCAAAGCGTATAATATTTAAAAGATTGCTAATATCAATTAGCACCATTATCGATATATTTAAAAAATATATATGCAATACCATAATGTATAAGAAAAAATATCAAAATGAATTGTTAAGATTCAAGATGAAAAGATATCATAAATAAGACATCATAAATAACTTACATTCATAATTATATGCGCAAGTGCATCATAATAATTTGAATGCTAATATATAACCATAAATGAAACATTATCATAACACCAACTTAAACATTTATTTAATTAAGTATGAAATAATTAGTTGACAATAAAAGATTCCCCAACACACTGAATATGGAATCAAAAACATTGAAAGAATAAGAAATTAAATAAAAATTTGAATATATGGAATTAAATGAATTAAATGAAATGAAATTTGTGGAATTATATATATATATATATATATATATATATATATATATATATATATATATATATATATATATATATATAACCCTTTTTAAATATACTTTTATCAATGATTATTTTTTTTCTTTTTCAAATTAAAAATTACAACAAAGAGTTCGAAATCTCGTAAACAGTTTCGTTTCTTCTGTGGATTTAAAAGGAAATTCGAAACTTTCTTCTTTTACTGATTTTATTTCAAGCTTGCAGGCATGGAATTCAATTTATTTAAGTCATAAAAGAGAAAGTTTTTTTTATAGTTTCATACAAGCAAAATATTAGGATTTTATTATTTGAAAAAAAAAAAATAAAAATAAAATATATATATATATATATATATATATATATATATATATATATATGAGAATGAAGATGTAGGTGAAAATTTTTGAAGGACTGAAAATGAATCTGGACAGTTTTTATTTTGAAAAATTCCCTTTTAAATTTTTTCTTGCACTTCAATAATCCTGGAAATCTTATATATATATATAAAAAAAAAAGTTAGGAGGGGTGGGAGAGATCAGTATTAGGTCAATATTATAAAATTTTGAGTTTAAAAGATATCGACTTTTAATCTCGTTTTCATTCTTCTTCTTCTTCTTTTTCTTTTTTTCTTTTCTTTTCTATTTTATAAGATAGAAAATTCTTATATAAATTTTGTTATTTCCAGAAACTAACATTTTGAGGGTGCGTATTTATCAAATTCGTATTTCTACAAAATATTAATATAAAATAATCATAAAATTTTCAAGTATGATTGATAACAATACATTTACATAGCTGTCAACCTTCCTTGTTTTTTAGCCAAATAAACACAATTTAAATCAAAATTTTTTATTAGGAAATGAAATCAAACAAGAAGTCCCGAGAAACCTTTCAGACTTTAAAATTATTTTATTAAATGTATTTTATGGTACCATGTAGGCTTTTTTTGGCTTGGAATAAAAAACAACAACAACAACAACAACAAAAAACCCTTATTGTTGGCAGTGATGCACTTGTTATTGACGACAATATATATATATATATATATATATATATATATATATATATATATATATATATATATATATATATAGTAAGTTAAAATTTCATAAAGTGCTAATCAAAGACACTAATTTTGTCTTTCTTTTCTTCCTTCTTTCAATACATAAAAATCATGTTAAATTTTTTTATTTTGAAGTAAGAAATTTTATATCTAAGTATATATTTCTCTCTTGTTTGTATCTAAAGCATTTATAAAAAAACATTTTTTTCAGTTTTGAAAAATACGTCAGGTTATAATGCTTGTTATTTGCAATGTTACA
This sequence comes from Maratus michaelseni, assembly GCA_963931845.1. Lineage (NCBI taxonomy): Eukaryota > Metazoa > Arthropoda > Arachnida > Araneae > Salticidae > Maratus > Maratus michaelseni. The sequence goes on along the minus strand of OZ007587.1, from coordinate 317,070,300 downwards.
AAAAATTATACAATCAGACATATTCTCAAAGACTTTTGTGAAATGCGGGGAATAAGCTAAAACCTTGTATGAAATAATTTGGTCATAACAATTAGTAGCCAATAAATGTCAGAGCTTTTGCGATGCTATTAATTTAAAGAAAGAAGTGAAATTAATATTTTAAACAAAATTTTGTCAATTATTTTTTAACCCAAATTTACTACAAAGCATTCAAGACATGTAAGACTGTTCCGCATCTTCTGTTGACTCAAATGGGATATGAAACTTGAGTCTTTTCAGCCCAAGCTTGCAGGTATCAAAATTCCATTTATTTAATTCGTGAGAAAGAAAAATAAATTTTCATTTTTGCATCTGTATACCAACGAAATATTAAAAAATATATATTTGTTTAATATATGAAATGGCAATATAAAGACGAAAAATAATAAAATATTACAGTTTTATCTTTTACTCTGAAGGGATGAGAGAAAATCTGGACAATTCATTTGGAAAATGTTTTTCCTGTGACAAATGGTCTGAGAAATTTTATATTTAAAAAGTGCCGAGGGGTGGTGATTTTAAACTCTTGAGTCTGAGAGATATCTTTTTTTTTTTTCTTCTCTTATCCAGATGTTTTCTCTCCCTTCCCTTTTTTTAAAAATTTTTTTGTAAATAAATCTGAAAAGTCCACAAATTAATTATTACACTTGATATGTGTATCACATTCTTATCGTGAATTATTAATCGAAGATATAAAGTACTATTTTTCTTTCTTTCTTCCAGTTCATGAAAATCAATATTTAAATTCTATTACATTAGTGCATTAATTATCCAGATAGTGGTTATCCGTGAAGTTGTGAATCTTAAAAAATGCATTTTTCCGTGTACATATATATGTTTTTGTCTTCCTACTGTTAAAATATGTGTGTGTATATTTTTTTAACTAAAAATTTCGCACGATTTTTGAATGAAGAATATGAAATAATTTAGAGTGAGATTTCATAACCATTCTCTTGTGTGTTGTTGAATTTTCCTTTAAAATGTACTTGAGAGTGAGATTAAAGTAGTATACTGTAAAAAATGACGAATGTTTCTGAATCTACGAAAATATAATATAATGACGAATAAATTTATAATATAAACTCATCCTTGTTAACCATGATTCTGAACAGTGTTTCTTTATCTTTTGAAACCTCAGGCATCAATGGCATTTCGAAATTTAAAGAATCATTTATAAAAACAAAATTTTTCTAGCTGCACGTAATTTTCCGAAACGTTTACGAGTAGTTTTTAAAGTGCATTAATCAGTTTTCTAAGCTCGGAATATAGTTTTTTCCGATGCTATCTATTCTCAAGTAAACATTTTCATGTTCAACAAATATTTTTAACAAACAAACATGCAAAATTAACAGCGTTAACATTAACATTAAAATTAAGATTATTTCTTTACTCTTTCATGTATAAATTAACTTATGCAGCTGAAAACGTTTACTTGAGATTGTATGACATTCGATAAATAGATATTCCAGGCTGAGGAAACTGATTAATACACTATAAAAACTATTCGGAAACGTTTCTGAAAAATACGGGCAGCTAGAGAAATTTTGTTTTTATAAATAATTCTTTAAATTTTGGAAATGTATTGCTCTCTGGGCATTCAAAAAACAATGGAACACGCTTTTCGGAATGTCGGATAACTCAGAAGATTATATTACATTTTCGTTCGTGGTTATAGTATATTTTCATAAAATAAGAAACATTGATCATTGTTTACAGTGTAAGTGAGTAAAGTGAGATTAAAGTGTGGTTTTGTTTATAATAAGAAGTAAATTCTTGATTTAAAAAAAAAAAAAAAACCAACAACTTTGAGTGGTTGCTGTAAATGCAAACAAGTTGTCAGTCAGAAATTAAACTAGTCGTTGGGGGCCACCGTAATACTTACCCATCATGGATATGCATAATGTAAAATATTAAAATAAAAATGTGTAAACTACTTATAAAATGCATTGCAATTCAAATAAAATCGTGGCTTGATGACGTCATAAACTTTAAAGGCTCAGTTACTGAATTGCTTGAAAGAGGTTTTTCCTTATAACTCCAAAAATAATAATCCTATTAACTAGCGGTTTATTGCATCTAATTAAGCGTCAAATTTCCAATTAAAATATATCTTTAAAGTGAAATTTGGATGAAATACAGGGTCATGAAAAATGTGTGGAGAATAGGATTCCAAATATCTCCGCAACTAATTATCCGATCGACTTCATGCTTTATGTAAAATTTATGTTTTTTTATTGTCTTTTATATTCATTTCTTAAACTAAACAATTTCGAAAATTTTTATATACCTTTTATAAGAACGAATATTTCGAGAGTCCGAAAAAAATAGTTCCGGTTAATCGAAATTATTGAAATGAAATAGGCTTCTTCCCATTATTACATACTAAGTACATACCAAATTGCAAGTCTCTATCTCAATTTTTTCGGGAGATAGAGCGTTTACAGACACACACACAGACACACAGACGGACGGCAAAAATTTTTTCTAAAAATATGTTTTTCGGAATCTCCAGTGTCTGAAACGTGTAAATCCGTCAAATTTTTTTTTTTTCGATTTTCAAAACGATTACAAGACTTACCCTATACTACGTATGATGGGTAAGTAAAATGGAATTCCCCAATAAAAAATATTTTTTAAACAGTATATCGTTTCTCAATAAGAAATTTAAAATAGGTATTATATTTTGGAAATATTATTTCACATCGGTAATAGGCAACGCCTTATTACAAATTAAAATGATATTTACCGTAAATATTTTTTGAATATTTAATAAAAAATATCTCTGTTTGTTTGTCTTGTTAATTTTATAAATGCACATTTTTATAAAAATAACTACACAATTATCAGAAGTTTTTCTATTGCAAGTTTTAAATTCCTTTGTGTACAGGAAACAGCCAATAAGAAATCGGGCATATTGTAAACGTTTGAATAGGAACAACAAAGAATATATAATAATTTAATTTATCGCTTTATGTAAAGTATGATAGATATTGTTCATACCTTTTTGTCTTATTTATGTGATACAAGTAAGTTGTTATTTCTATTTATGCCCACTGATAAAAAAAAAAAAAAAATGATTTTTACGGTATAATACTAGCAGCTAGGGTGCCAGTATTTTACCGTAAAATAGTGTGAAACAGTGCAGCATGGCAGCAGGTGCTGCAGATATATTTAAATATGGCAGATTCATTTGCCAGTGTAAAAAGAAATATTGGGATTTTAAAAAATGCCAAAATGTACTGAATATCTCTAGATTTGTTGTATATATTTATTATATTTTCTTTATAAAAGCAAATGTTGCTTATTTTATGGTTTTTTATTTCTGATGATGGTAACCTTGAGCTTGACCCAGCATTGTGTCGACAGCAGCATAGCTCTTCTCATAAAGAATTCTGCATCGTGTTCTACGTTCGGCGATATATCGTGGAGAAAAACGATGAACATTGTGTTTTTTGGCCTTTTTAAATCTCAAGTCAGTGTTAATGATTTTGTTAAGAGTATGCACTGAGCATTTTAAAGTTTTAGCAACAGTTTTTTTGACTTGGATAATCTTCTTTTACTATAAAAGATCTTACCTTTGCAATATTCGAATAATTCCTTTCCCCCCCCCCCCCCCTTGAGTACATATTTGGAACAATTTTTCCATTTGAATCCAGAGATTCACGTTTTGGTTTTTCCCTGTCTTAGTGACAATATTACCTGCTGTGGCTTTATATATGGAAAAAACATGCCTTTCAGAGAATTGTTTAATAATCGAATACGAATCCGAAAGTGCAGAAATATAGCCTTCCATTCATCGGTTCTTTAAAAGCTTTATTTTGCGTGTGAACAAAAATTTCAGTTGCCAGACGAGAATTTATACTTTCAAAAACATATTAGCTGTGAAAAATAATTTCTCTACGCAGACGATTTTTTTTATAAACCAAAACAAACTCCTCTAAAAAATGTACGACCAGCCTCTGTATGCGTTCCAACAAGAACAAATTTAAATCTTATTTATTTATTTTAATAGAATGTTTAGTTTTTGTAACAATGACACGACTTACAAAATAACAAATTGAACTATAGTGGTAAAATGTATCAAGAATTTCTTTGTCTTATATCAATATTAGATTTTCCTTAAATTTATCAAAATACAATGTAAACATCTTTAAAATTTAAAGGGAATGATTTGAAATAAGGAATAATTTTGTACCAAAAAATAAGTAAATAAAAAAAGCACAGGCGCTTTTTTATATTTCTTATGCTGTTGTGTTAGTTTTATACAAAATCACTCGCTTCTGACCCAGAAAAAAGTAAAGACAATATGTGATGATAATGAAAACAGTGAGTTGAATGTTCAAATTAAACATAAGGAACATAAAGTATACAATTAAAAATACTGACTTTAAAAAAATTACTTCCTTCTCTCTTATTTTCAGTTCTACATTTTCATTTATTTCTTTTTTATTCTTTTAGGAATAATTCTCATTCATGCCCTAAAAATAATAATTAAAATAAAAGTAAAATTAAAATACATAAAATGAGTTTTCCTTAGTTTACATTTATCTCTATTGTTTTCTTAATCGTGAATTTTCTTTTTTTTTTCTTACTTTTATCTGAATCCAGATATGAATAATTCTTTGAATAAATCAACCCTTTTAATATATTCAGTGAGATGTTTATGCTGCCTAAAGCTTTACATTCTAATTTTGGCGAAGATTTCTTTTTCTTGCTTATGTCAACATTAGATTTTTCAGTTCCATCACTTCAAACTAAATATTATTTTAAATTTTCTATGAAGACTTGGTTATTTAAAATATTAACGTTGCTATATAAGCATTAAATTCAAAAGACATTATTTCAGTAGTAGTAATATATAGATATATATATATAAGATTGTTATTGTTATTTGTCTTGAAAAATAAATATAAACTGTGACAATCCTAGAATCCTCACCCCCCCCCCCCCCCTCCTCGCCGAAAAAAAAAAAAACCTCTGGGAAAAGAAAACCCTCAGAATACAGAGAATTCTAGAATTTATCAAGCAAACGAATACACGAATGGAAAATGGTTCTACTTTTAGCGTTTATATTTTTACTTTGAAATTTTTTGTTTAAATTTTTAGAAAATACTACGCAGTTTTGCAGTTTCGGTGTAAGGTAATTTCTCTACTGTGGGAATGCTCTTTAAATTTCTATTTAAATTTTAATGCTTATTCGGTAATCGTTTTTAAGATTTGATAGCATAAATTTATATTTTATCACAGATGTTAAATTTACATCGTGGTCAAGGGAAAAAAGGATGAAACATGTTTTTTTCACTTACAATATTACGTTGGAAATAAAATTTATGCAATTTTCTCCGAATTACTGTTCGTTAATTACTATTTTACCAGATAATATAATATTAATATACTTGCATAATATATTATTAATATCGTCTCAAATATACAGAGTGTCCATAAATTATTGACGGTGTTTCCTTACCTCATAAATTTGTTTTAAGAACACGACGAAAAATATTATTGCATATTCGTAAAGTACAACTGAAAAAGTTTTTTTAGTAACACAAACGAAATTACATAATATACGTAAAGTGGCAACTATTAATTTAATAACTATTATAATCAAATAATAATTAATATTAAAATTGTATCAAATTTATCGAAAAGTGCCCAGTTAAACTGATGGCATTGAGCACACAGGCTAGTCACAATAATTGTATATTATACTCTTATTTCAAAGAGTAATGCAACTCGAAAAATAAAGAAATCGACAACAAATTAAGGGGGATTATCCCCTCGTCCCCCCTTTATAATTAAACAATGAACCCTCAAAACTAATCAGGGATGCTCCTTATCACAATGAACCTATATATAAAATTTGAAGCAAATCGGATAATTCTGCATGAAAAACCTATTTATCTAAATTAAGGGGGGATTAGCCCCCATTCCCCCTTCATACTTAAGCAATGAACCCCCAAAACTAATCAGGGAGGCTCCTTATCACAATGAACCTATAAACTAAATTTGAAGCAAATCGGATAGTTCTGTCAAGAGTTATCGCGTTACGTACACATACAGCCCTGGACAAAATTATAAACTCAGAAAATTTAAAGCAAATTTGAAGCAAATAGGATAATTCTACATAAAAAACCTATTTATCTAAATTAAAGGGGGATTAGCCCCCGTTCCCCCTTTATACTTAACCAATGAACCGCCAAAACTAACCAGGGAAGCTCCTTATCACAATGAACTTATATACTAAATTTGAAGCAAATCGGATAGTTCTGCATGTAAAACCTATTTATCTAAATTAAGGAGGGATTAGCCTCCATTCTCCCTTTATACTTAACCAATGAACCCCCAAAACTAATCAGGGAGGCTCCTTATCACAATGAACCTATAAACTAAATTTGATGCAAATCGGATAACTCTGCATAAAAAACCCATTTATCTAAATTAAGGGGGGGGGGGGTTAGAACCCCGTTCCCCCTTTATACTTAACCAATGAACCCCCAAAAACTAATCAGGGAAGCTCCTTATCACAATGAACCTATAAACTAAATTTGATGCAAATCTGATAATTCTACATGAAAAACCCATTTATCTAAATTAAGGAGGGATTAGAACCCTGTTCTCCCTCTATACTTAACCAATGAACCCCCAAAACTAATCAGGGAAGCGTCTTATTACAATGAAGCTATATACAAAATTTGAAGCAAACCGGATAATTCTGCATGAAAAACCAATTTAGCTAAATTAAGGGGGATTAACCCCCCTTCCCCCCTTTGTACTTAACCAATAAACCACCAAAACTAATCAGGGAAGCGCCATATCACAATGAACCTATAAACTAAATTTGAAGTAAAACGGATATATCTATCAAGAGTTATCGCGTTACGTACATACATACGTACGTACATACAGAATTGGCGGGCATATTAGCTCTCAGGCTTTGATAGCTTGTGAGCTAAAAAGGATAGATGGAAACTATCTAACTTTGTTACAATTTATTAACAACTTTTTGATAAATTTGATAAAATTATAATATTAATTATTATGTGATTATAATCTCTATTTGATTAATGACGTTTTGCGTTGCAACTTTACGTATACGTAACTTTGTTTGTATTGTTAAAACAAAATTCTGCGTTGTACTTTACAAATACGTTTTAAAATTTTTCGTCACGTTCTTAAATAAAAAGTTAAGAGGCAAAGAAAAACTCGACAATAATTTATGGGCACCCTGTACATTATATCGTAAGGTGTTTTATTTTTTAAGCGACAGAGTTGCTTATTGCTTTCAGTCATTTTTTAATATTTGTTGGACAACATCGTGCCATTTATAATAAAAAGCACCCGGTTGGTGAAAGGAACAATTAATTATTGTTGGGTTAGGATTATTGCAGATTCCTTATTAATCGCTACTACCAGGGTTGATTGTTTTCAGGTTATGCACCTGAATTCAGGTATTTTTTTTTTCATTTTAAGTACAGAAATTCTGGTTTTTCTGATAGTTAAGTTCATAAAATAATACTAATATAAATATATAAATATATAAATATATAAATATCAATTTCATATGATTGCTAACCATAATAAAATTCATATTTTTCATAATTTGACCTCACTGTAATAAATTATATGTCCCCCCCCCCCCTCTCTTCATACGGAAATGTTTTCTCGCTAAAGGTTCATGAACCCAGGCAATCACCTCTGTACTACTTTAATTTGTTATATCTGTTGTATGTATTGAACATAGATCATGGAAAAGAGACATAGTTTATGACTTGAGTTTTACTGGAAAGATTTCAAAAGATTTGCACTATTAGTCAGGTTTGTGAGAAAGGTATTGAATTTACTATATTGAAAATCTTTATATGAGTTTTGGTTATATACAGTTATGGAGATGCAAGTTATGAGACAAAACACAGCGTATGAATAACTGACAAAGTCAGGCCTATTATCGCCAAATCATAATCACTAATCCTTAAAATGAAATTTGTTTCTTTTTGTAACGCACGGGGAGGATTTTGAAGTATATTTAAAATAAAGGTAATTTAAAAATAAAAAAAATATTTATTTATTTTGAAGGGGATTCAGTAATTCCCAATTTGACAAGAATGTCAATTTTCAGATTTTTATCCTAAAATGAACCTTAACATTTCTAAATCCCAAATTTCTTGGCGATCTGATAAATAGTAAAGGTGATATGTTTAATACATGTAGATGAATTTTAATATCTCTTTCTTGTAAATGAAATGTTTAAACTCATTTTTCTCAGTTCGTATTTTTTCATATTCTCCATGTATTCAAAATGCTAAGGCTTCCATAATAATTGAGCAAATTGTCTAATTAAAAAAAAAAAAAAAAAAAAAAAAAAAAAAAAAAAAAAAAAAAAACATATCTTTAGATTCTATAAGAGATAATTAAATATCGATTTTTGATATTTTTGAAATTTTTGTTTAAAAAATAATCTTAACTTAAATATATGCTACTTTTATAGGTTCATTCGATATACATCCAATTAATTAATTTTTTCTACTGATCTAATTTTTGTGTAGAAAAAATTAATTAATTGGATGTATATCGAATGAACCTATAAAAGTAGCATATATTTAAGTTAAGATTATATATATATATATATATATATATATATATATATATGAAAAATATTACAAATTAATAATTTATTAACAATGTAAGGCATTTTATTATCTGCAATGATTTTGCTTTATTGAAACATGATCCAAAAAATTTAATATAGGCTTAAACTACTTTTTTTTTTTTTTTTTGTAAATGTGTCCTTTTAACAAATCTGAAACATAATTTTAAAAAATCTACCAATAAGGCAGTTTTTTTAATTTTCGTATTTATGTACTTTTATTTTCTCTTTTCCATATTTGAGGAGCCTTTTTTCTTTTTTTCTTTCTTTTCTTTTTTCTTTTAAATGTAATCACCATTATTATATGTTAAAGAGAACAAGTGCAACTCCTGAAACTCCTCGAATTCCATAAACCCCTGAGAAAAATAAAACTCATAAAATCCCGAGAATTCCAGAATTTATCAAGCAAACGAGCAAAAACACGAAAAAAATTCTTTCATACCGAATTTACTTCTTGCGTTTGTACTTTCACTGTGATATGTTCAATTTAAGTTTTGCCGAAACAAATGCGCAATTTTACAGCTTTCTGCTTTAGAATTGTGGCGTGAAATAAATTCTTAGGTTTAGAGTTTTATTTTTTTATTTTTAGATTTCTATTTATTTGTTTATTTTTACCAGGTAGCCACTTTCGAGATTATTATTTGTTGGTGTACGTTAAAATTTTTATGGCGAACTTTGAATTTCAATAGAAAAATATAAATACTCTTTCTTCCTTTGGTTTGAAGTCGTTTCTTTAAAGATAAAGTGTAAATTTAAATAATTTTCTCCGAATTACTCTTTGTTGATTATTATTATTATTTTTGTATTATTACATGGATCAGGGATCTGTTTAGGTAGAAATTGGGTGTTTTAAATCATTTCAAAACAGGACCCTTCACAAAAATTTTCATCTAAAACATGACTTTTCACCTTAAAACTTGACACTTCATAAAATTATTTTTCTTAAAAATAGACCTTTCACAAAACTATACTCTTTCCAAACTCAACCTTTAATCATTTCAAAGTAAAATCTGGCTGTCACTTTTACATATATAAAGAAAATATGTGTATTTTACATACATATATCTCCTTAAAAATGTATAAACAAGAAGCTGAATATATGATGATCATTTCAAATTCACAAAATTATGACTAGATTTTTCACAAATGTAATAAGCTGTTTGCAATTTCACAAAGATAGGGAGAAAAGTCTGGACAGCCCCCGGTTGATAATAAAAATTATAATAATAACTGGTTTATTAGCATATTTTTATTCTCGCGCCAGAATAGCTCAAATTAATAAGCATTACTTTTCTATTTTTAAAGATATATTTTGCCTACTTTGTGCGGGAATAAAATCTGCAGGTGAAGCAAAGTTTTCTTTTTTTTTTTTTTATTGACATCCCCGTTTTAATGTTACTTCGTCCCCTTTCCATAATCTGGGTGTCTATCCCTTCTTCCATTTATTTTATTTTTTCTATAACTGGGGATTCCTTTTCGTTCTATGAAGTAGCATACAAAATGTACTGAGGAAAAAAAAAAAAAATTAATGACGTAATTGCATCAAAAGTACGATATATTTCAAATGAAATCTCACATTTTATTCAATAATTTAATTCAATGATAATCGATTCGTTTATGTATATATATAAATCCTGATTCAATTAAAACAATTAATATACATTTAAATGTTACAGTTTCTTAGGTACTACAACAATAAACGCAGGTAAACAGTGTAAAAATAAATAAATAAAAGTTCTAGGTAATTTCTAGTTTAATCACCTCTCATACTGAAAAAAAAAAAAAAAAGTAAATACAATGTAGTTTATTTGATAGTTAGTGTAACAACTTTCGTTAACTAAAAATAACAACTTGTATTTATACAAGTACTTTTCTTAAAGCCTGACACGTGCTGAAAAATAGACTTAGGTTTATCTTTTCTTTTAAAGAACAAAAGATAAAGGTAGAAGGGAACAGTTTGAAGAAACAAAGTGGTGAAGATTAGGTGATGTGTCACAACAAAATAATCACCGACGAAGAAACACAGAACGGTCCTAATGAGATCAGAGGACGTCGCTCTAAACAATGGAAGAAATCCCATTTGCCACCAGCGTTTCATCCAATTATGTGATTAATACTATTAATAGAAAGTTTTACCTTTTATCTTTTTAACAACAACATTATAAGGTACAACATTGTTTTGACAGAACTTAATTGATTTTCGATACGAACACATATTTATTACAACATATTGTCAGCGTTCAATCGATTCTTCCATCTCATTTGTAACTTAAATGAGTATTGTCGGCTGCATGTAATTAGATCTCGGATCCTGCAATCGGGTTTCTACAACTAACATGTAAAGCGCACAGAGAGAGTTTCCACTGTTTAAATGTATATTAATGCTCAAAGGTTCTTTAAGAACGATGCTGTTGTTTCCTTTTTATTTTGCTTTTTAAAATTTTAGTGCTGTTGTTAGGGAAAGTGTAAAATGAATGTTTCTACAATTTTCGTTGTTTTAGAAGCTTCTTGCTTCTTGGACAGAAAGAAATGGAATATAAAAGGGGTACTTTTCCAGTACAGGGGCTTTAGCGTTTTCTTTAAAAGCTTGGCGCAATTCGGGCTTCAGATCTGTTGCAAAAGGATATAAACAGCTATGAAAATAAACCTGATGAAATTTTCTGCTTGTTTATAAATATATATATATATATATATAAACATTTTATGTATTATTATTGTTTTTATGTACCGTTTACTTGTTATACTTCTGTTTGCATATAAAACTAAATAAATGGCTTTTTTATTTTAAATAAATTGTATAAATATTGAAAAAATTGCCTGAAACAGAGGATAGTTTGTCAGAAAATATGCATGGAAAATTCCATCTCGCCAAGTCTAACTTCTCTATCTCGCCAAAGCCCCTATGCTGGAAAAGTACCGAAAAAGGTTTGCAAAGTTGAGTAGAAAAAGTTTATCAAATATATGAAAAAAAAAAAAAAACGCGTTATTGATAGACTTGTTTTATTTAATCATTAAAATAAATTCAACTACAGACTTTATTTTTAAAAACACATAAAACAATTAAAATTATAAAATAGACGTATCGTGCACTTTCGTACACCTCATCAGTACTTCGAACACAATTGTCAAGCCACCAGAACCAAAACAAGAAAAATAGTTAAAGTCCATTTATTTTATTTATTTTTTATTGTCCATTTTATTTTATTTATTTTTTATTGTCCATTTTATTTTATTTTATTTTTTATTTAATTTATTTATTTTTATTTATTTATTTATTTTTTATTTTTTTTTTTTTTGCGGAAGAATAGGCTAAGATTAATAAACATTTTATGTTTTGATTTTAAATGATGCTGTTGAGTCAATAAAATAGGCTGATGAGGCAAATTCTTATAGAGCTTTAATTAACAATCTATTTGTACTTTTTTACTCGTTCACATCCACGATAGGGCTGCCTATCCATTTACCATAATCGGGGTTCCTTTCTGTCCTGTGGAGTGGCATACTTAAAATATATCTTTAAAAAAAAAAAACCATCATGACGTAATTACATGAAAAGCATGATATATCTCAAATAAAAAATACATTTTATGCAATATTTTTAGTTGATAGCTCGTGAATTAATTCTATTTAAAAAAAAAAATCTCTAAACTAAGATTTTATAAATATACATTTAAATTGAGAAATTTTCCATAATCATTCTTTTTAATACTGGTATATTAATGCATTCTACATTTTAAAAAGTATCTTCTCTTCTCCCTAGACATCCAACAATTCAGTCTTGCAGTGCAAAGCAATGTATATCCAGATACATATATTTTTAACTGACACTATTTGTTGTTCAGATTTCATGCTTGAGTAACCATTTGGAAAAGAGATGTCTGGGAAGGGGGTACTCATCGCCCTTAATTTCAAGGTTGTTTGTTTGCAAATTTTTAAATGGAAGGGGGGAATATTTTTCGTATGAGATCATACGTTATTTTTAACGCAAGGAACATGCGGAAAACAGCAGCTACTTGTAAATTTTTGAAAGACACAATGGATTTCGAGCTTGTGATTTTTTGTTCTTGTCACATAAGTATATCGCTTCTCCTTTGGTATCAATTACTGTCATGTGTATATTAGTTTACCTATAATACCGTGAGATGTCAAATAAAATTCGTATGAAAAAGAGCATACGTGTCTCAAAATATACAGCATAGAGTGAAAACCCCAGTAACTGATACTTTAAGGATTTTTTCTTCTTCAAATCACAATTACAAAGTTTTAAATCTATTTTATACTTATCTTTGTTTTTGAAAGAGTAAAGATACATTAAAAAATTATTGTTGACAAAATTATAGTTTTTATTACTAAAAATTAATTTTTGTCATAAATATGGTCATTATCTCCAGTAAGTAACTGACACTATCCCTTTTTTGAAAAACCAATAGCTGAAAAATAAGTTATAGTTAAGACAAATAAGTTGCCAATAGATGATATTACTTTGCAGAATGTTACAAGAAAATGCTTATTTGAGTTAGATTTCTGCTGAAGTATCAGTTATTGATTAGGTGTCAATAACTGGGGGTTTCACCCTACACAAATCAAACTATCCAGGAACTTCCACAAAAGAAAAATTATATTTTATAAATTCAAAATATAACTACTATCTCAGATATTAAATCGGATATCCATTTCTTAAGTTGTATATTTGAGGATGAGATAATAATAATGAAAAGACATTTTTTCACCTATGTGAGATATTATGTAAATTACTCACAAAAATTAAATAAAAATTATAACTAAAAAGAAAAAAATAATAATAAATGAATAAATTCATCAATTTGCGCTCATGTAAAAATCATTCCTCCCATTCCCCTTATTTTATCATGCTGGTGTTTATAAAAGTATAAAAATTCTTTAGCTGAATGTTGTATTAGACAGCACTAAATCGTAGTTACTAAGTTATTTTCTTTGGAACTAATTATTCCCATTTTATCCACCTCTTGAACATAACCATTCCTCAGTTATATGCATGTATTATATATTACATGCATATAACTGATCATGCATATAACTAATCCTTTACTTACAAGTGTTATATTGAAAAAATTTAATTATACGTATACGTAGAAAAAATTGCTCGTTTTTTAAAAAAAAATAGTGAATTATCCACTTTAAATATTCTAATGTCATTGACAAAAGATTATTCCTGTAAATGATCTTATCTCAACCTACGAGCTCTGCGATTGTTCTAGCCCTTACTTTGGCATTAATTGTTTGTAAGTAAACCAAAAAAGGTTAGTAATATGTCATACAAAGTTGAATCGAAACAATCAGAAGAAAATGATTTAAAGGCATAGAAAAAAATTTAAATTAACTCCATTGATTTGCATAAGTCACTTTAAAAGAGATTTAAACAACAACGACAAAAAGAAAACACGGATTTTAAAGTACATGTACAATTAATATTTTACACATTCAATGAATAATCCAAGGCATTCAGGAATGGAAATTTCTAATCCATGTGCTGCTAGCGATTTACTAACAAATAAATAAATAAAGCTCAATCTTTTTGTTAGCAAAAATCCAAGGGAAAAAAAACGTCTATTCGGGACCCATGAAGTTTTTATTTTATTGTTACAGTGTTAGAGATTTTTCTTTAATATTTTATTAAATTTAATGTGATAGTACGAAAATGTCCATTTTGTCTCCATTAAATTTTATAAATAATAATAATAATCACACGAAAAGCTTTCATTTATGAGTATCTTGAAGTTATACGAAGTTTTAAGTCTTATATCGGTCTCTCCAACTCCTATAACTAATTGAGAGATCACTATATACTTCATTTGATTATTTTTATTTTCTCTTTTGTATTTTTAACTTTTTAATTTCTGAATGTAATTATATTTTTAAAAACTTTATCCGTGCTTATATTTTGGGCACAATTTTCTTAAGTTGGACATTCCAGTTTTCTTTAATCATAACTGACTTATGAATTAATCACAGTGAATTAATGAACTAATTAATTTATTGCGTGTGTTTCTAAACTGTTTTAAAAGATGGCACTACTGTCGCTGTTGAAGGAAGTTGGAAGATTCTATTTTAGGAAAATCATCCTCTCGTAAAACTTGAGAGTTCCTTAATCAAAAGAGAGTACTCTAACCAGTGAGTGACTCCCGTATCGTTCAAAATAACTGTTCTTATTTAGAAGCATAAAGTAGTTAACTAATACTTAAATAAAAAGAATCAAAGAAAAAATATTTAATTAAAAATACTTGGAAAAGAAATTATTTTACTGAAATATCCCTTCGTATGAAGTTGTAGGTGTATTTGAATATATATTTTTAATTGATTGATTGGATAGATTATTTTGTCCTATGCTTAAGAAAGGTGCCGTCTCTGATGTTGGAAGATTCTATATTAAGAAATCATCTTCATGTAAATTTTGAAGAATTGTTTATTCAAAAGAGAGTAATCAAATCAGTAACTCCTGTATCGTTGAAAATAACTGTTCTTATTCAGAAGCTTAAAATATTTTACTATAGCACTCGAATAAACAGAATGAAAGAAAAATTACATGATTAAAAATATTTAGAAAAGCAATTATTTTACTGAAATATCCCTTCGTATGAAGTTTTTTGTTAAAATTGTTATTATTTTAGACTAAAGGCCTTACTACAAAAATGATTCTGTATGTGTCCTGTAATAGCAATTAAAAAAGTAAAACGTTATCTAAATAATTTCACTTTCAAATTTGTCTCAATTTGCATAAAAACACTCTCTAAAAGTCACACACGTAACGGTGGAATCGCCCTCTTGTGAATTCTTAGGTGAATGTGAATATATCTTTTTACTTAATTGATTTTTGAATAGTTTATTTAGATGAGCATTTTGTAAACTTTCGAACTAAAATAAAATAACGATACTCATGGTATGATAATAATAATAATAATAATAATACCATTTTCGAAATAGTCTTTGTAATTAACGATTACGTCACAATTAATTCGACAGATTCATCCGTTAAATCCACGAAGAATCCGCGAAGAATCCACTTCTGAATTGGCAAAGTTTTGTAAAGAGTCCCTTTTTTTTTAGGCTAATAATTTTGTGAAGTTTCCTGTTTTAAGAAGAAAATTTTCGTGAAGGGTCTTGTTTTAAGATGAAAAATTTTGTGAAGAGTGCTTTAAAAGAGCCAAATTCTTCCTAAGCAAATCCCTGAATAATAATAATAATATCATTTTCGAAATAGTCTTTGTAATAAACGATTAATTTAAGTCAGAATTAATTGGATAGATTCATCCATCCTTCCTTGTGCATAAAATTTCCTCTATATAACTAAATTTTTTTCTAAAGTTTATTCATTTTTTTCCCCTTTTTTCTTTGATTGTTTAAAACGAACAATCTTTTCAACAATGCTGAATACCATATGTAAAAATTAAAACGGTTTTGAAGTAACAAAACTGATAAATTGAATTGAAGTGTGGCGTGTAAAAAATATCAATTTAAAGAAAATTGCAAATAACTATAATGAAATGTAACATAAATTGTTTTTAAGATTTCCTTAAAAACTTCTTAAATTCAAAATAGAAAATAAAGGGAAGTAGAAATAGCTGCAACAACACGTGTACTTACAATTGCTATTTTTCTCATAATTTCTTTAATCAAACAGTGTTTGTTTTATGAAACCTTGAAGCATTTTTTAGCTACATTTATTCTAGTATTTTTTATTCTTCATTAAGTTGATTCTTTTCTTTTCTTTTTAAATTGCATTAATTAACAATTAATTCACTAAACAATTTATTATTTACTTTTTAATTTTTGCAATATCTTTGTGACATATTATTAAAACATTTTTGGAGGGAAAATGATATTATAAAAAAAATAGACAATATTCTGTTGGAACAGTTCGCAGTTAATAATAATAATAATAATAAATTTAATTTTTTTTTCTCCTACAGGCTGCAAATATTAATATTTTGTATTATTATTATTACAGTCGAACCTCGTTAACACGAACACTCAAGGGGAAACATTTTTGTTCGTGTTATCCGAACTTAAATACATTACATGCAACTGGACGGGACAATCGGAAACAGTTCATTTAAAAAGTATTTCGCGTTAAGTGTGTTCGTGTTAACGAGGTTTGACTGTATTATTTTTTTTGTTTGTTAATAATGTTCTCACTGGTGCTGTATATACATTTAAGGATTGGATTAGATTTCCAAAAAATTAGTTTGGAAGGAAAATAAATTAAATATAATGATAAATTAAAAAATAACAAAAGACTTTTTACTTAACATCTTTATTTAAAAAAAATAAACAGTTTATAGCATTGCAAATACTTAATTTTATAAAACGCATCATAAAGAGTTTCCAAGAAAAGAAATCAAGTTAAGTAAGGAATGTATATTGAAATTTTAGCACTTGGGTCATACTGATATTTTTGAGGAAAAAAACGACAACATAAATTGGGAAAAATGTATTTCAAGATCTTAATTTTGAGTAGCATTTAAAATCACATAGATGCAGTAAAAAGGCTTTTTCATGTGTATTTATAATTATCGGATTATTACAAAACTTCGCAAGAATATTCTAGGGATGTCTAAATTCATTTGAAGCAAAAAACTGGAAAATCGAAAATTTCATCATTTTTCGTTAAATGAAGTGTATCCCTAATTGTTCGCAACAGTCAGAAATGTATGAATATCTCATCGGTTTTCTGTTATTCTTTTGGGCTGTTTGATTTATTCAATCAAATTCACGGGAAATTTTTCTTTCCTAGAAAAACATTTTCATTTATTTATTTACATGTTATTTCTCCCATGCACACACGCTATTTCTCAAGCACATTCTTTTCATGTGATAGGCAACAAATATCACCTTACAAAATATTTTAGAGGTACCCTGCTGCTTCCTATGGCATATATGATGGATCAGTATTATCTGTATTTTTTGGTTTAACATTTTATCCCTTTCCCTTGCTGTCAAAACATTCTTTAGCAGATTCCAAACTTGCACTGCGGTTTGATGTTAGCCAACGCCTACCTCTTGTTTTTCATATTTTACCTTTATGAAATGCATACCTATGCAAAATATGTATCAGTGAACAGGTCTTCTCCAATGCAAAGGAAATTCCTATGTTTCTAAAATTTGAATTAATATGGCACGTGATTTGAAAATGTAACGATACTTAATAGTGAAAAGATCCCACAAATTCTAATAAAAAATAAAAGTCTTGAAAATATTCTATATTAAAGTATTGTTTTGATATATGTCATTCCTATAATATGTACAGGAAAACGTATAATTAGTTTTAATATATGAGCATTTAACAACCGTGAATAAACCAGCAAAATAATGATACTTAGTAGTACAAAACCGCTAAATACTAATAAAATATCCCCTGAAAATAATTTACTATAAAGTATGTAGTTTCTGATATGAGAAATAGTCTGATATGTATTGGCAAACGTATAATCAGTTTTAATACATGAGCCATGACTGCATGGGATCTAATAGATAACGTTTTGTGCCACTTTTCTCCTATGGTTCCGTATAGATCAAGTACTGCGGCGAGAGTCGTAAATCATTTCTCTGGGCTTTTTTTTCCAAAGACTCTGCGGTTAGTTGTGACCTTATTGCTCTTCAAAGGTTTCGAAGCAAAGCACACAAAATCATCAAAATAGATTCTACCCAGGTGAGGTAATAAACGAACTCTTGCCGTGCGACAAAAGAATGACCACATCAAATAAGCGTAAAAAGGTCTCGCACTCCATTGCGTTGATGTATTTCAAACTTAAAAGTCACATTTTGTGACGGCGGCTCTCCCTTCGGCTTCTTTGATGTAGGAAATATTTGTCGCGCTAAAGAGAGGAGGAGGAGAGTTCTCGACATGTTTCTCACCAAATTTTGTTTTGTTGATTTTGTGCGCTTTGCTTCCAAATCTTTGAAGAGCAATAAAGTTGATTTCACCATTTACTGGAAGTATGAATATAATTTATGTCTACCACCTGTGTTTTGAATAATAATTCATAGATATAAGTTGGCCACTATCTATTTTTTAGTCGTCATATAAACGTCATTGTACTATAACTACACGCATATGTGTTTAATATTTATGATATATTAATAATAAATTAAATTTGTATCTCTTTAAATAATAGCAATATAATAAGCAGAAACTTTCAGTGATTGGCCTTTATTTTAAAAGAACAAATTTAACCATGGTACAAGACAGGTAGAAAGCTTCTAGTCACTCGATGACACCGACTGCTCCAGAAATATTAGTCTTGTCTCGGCTTGGATGAGCTACTTGCATCCATGGGCTCATCATGCAATGCAGAAAAAAAAACTGAATTTAGAAAGAAGAAAACTTAATTGAAATTCGATTAAACAAAAAACAAAAATCGTGCGTCAAGCATAGATTGTGAAACACTTTCCAACACATTCAGAACACAGCAACAGAACTTCACCGTTGAATTAGGCTAAAGATGATGGCTGAGTAAACAATTTGGAAACATCATAACACCTTTGAAAACATAATTTCAGCAATTTCCATCTATAGTGGGAAAAATATTCAAAATTTTTATGCAACTCTGTATAGGATCTATAGATTTTGTTGTATATATATACTACATAGAAGGCAAAAATTTAGTTCAGTTAGGAAACGCAAAACACAGTTGAAAATCTCCCTTCAGCAATTTCTGTCAATAAGCGGAAATGTACTTGAATTCAATTGTACAGCCTTGTAGCACCAAGTAATATGCAAAAAATTAGTTAAATTTAAAAAGTATACCACAATTGAAAACGCACTTCCGGCAGTTATTGTTCATAGACAATACTGTAACCGAATTCTTTTGAGCGCTCCTGTAAAAACGTTACCTTTAACTTGTCGTCTTGAACTATTTAAACTATAAAGAAAATCTGCCCCCCCCCCCCACACACACACACACTGTCTATAAAATACGATTCGAATCGCTTAAGAGCATAATTGGACTATTTCTATTTAATTATTTTTCATTCACATATTTATCTCAGGTAAACATTGTATTACTTCTCTGATATGAAGAACTTGTTCCATTTTAACTCCCTCATCCCTCCTCGAAGAAAAAGAAAAGAAAAGAAAGGAAATATATATATATATGAACGTTTAATAAACAGATTTCATTTGCTCAACTTACTCAAAAAAATTCTTATTTTAAAGAAAAAGTAGAAAAATGAAATATTTCTGCAATTTTAATAAGTAGATTTTCTTCGCCTGACTTACTGCAGAAATTTGTATATAAAAAGAAAAAATATTCCCATAATGAGCGAAAGAAGAGGACAGACGGAACTGAAAAAATACCGCTCATGAAATTATTCATGAGGCTCAAATGTTGGTGCCCTTACAAGAGAAGAATTGGAGGAAATTGGTAAATTCAGCAAATGAGAGGCGGCATATCATTTTTAACCATCTATTTCTGGCTCCACTTTAGACGTTTATGTTATAAATAAAATATTTTGCTCTCCAAGACGTACAGTTATTATGGAAAATGTACCTGAGCTTTTTTTGAAAAATATCACGAGATGAACAATATCATAGCCGACAGCATAAATGGTTCCTGGAATTTTTTAGAAGAAACAGAGAATAGATGAAGACGGTATACATTTCCTCATTTGAGCTTAACGTGGTGAAAGGAGTATTTTAATATTCACATTTATATTTAAATGGGGTGGAAAATCAAATATGTCTCCTTAGGGAGGGATGTACAACTTATATGGAATTTAATTTGCATATTAGGTATAATTTGATTTCGCAAGTTGCAATTGCAATATTTTAAATTAACATAATTTTCATTTAAATATGGAACTGCGAATACATACAATGGCTGACAGTTTGTTTCGTTTTAAATGTTAAAAATTTACATAAAAGCAAGCCTACACTGAAAAAAAATAAATAAATAAATAAAAAATTGCGCGGCAGCGTATTATTGTTTATTTTACTGTTTATTACTGTTAATTTTACGGTATAATACTGGCAGCTGGGGTGCCAGTATGATACTGTAAAATCAGCATTTTTTTTTTTTTTTTTTTTTTTTTTGTATTATAACTCTTAGGTAATTTAAGACTTTAAGGCAAAATGAATCCCAGAAGCTTTAAAGTTTTTCACTCTTTCCTTTCCTTTTCTCTTCCCCCCCGCCCCGTCTCTCTGTTTCTTTTTTTTCTTTCTTTTTAACATAGTTGAAAGGTGCATATGATTTCGGTTTGTCTGCCTGCCGTCTGTCCGTGCTCTAACTCTTGTAAATATATTTGGATTGCCATGTAATTTATATATGTTATTGAGGTTTATTATAGTATATTCACTACTGAAAATGAAGTGTGTAGCATTTATAGCTTGTTTACAGGGACACACAAAAGAATTCGGATGCAATATGGTCTGTGGGTGATAATTGTTTGAAGTACATTTTTATGATGTTAAACAGTTTCAAGCAATTAGAAATAGATGTATGTTATTAAGACTATTATATCATAGCATGTTTCTTCTTGGAAAATGAAGTGTGTAGCGTTAATAGTTCGTTTACAGGGACACACAAAAGAATTCCATTCCATTACCAAAAAAGAATTCCATTGCATTATGGTATATTGCCAATAATTATTTAAAGTACGTTTAAATGATGTTCCCCTTACTTAAAATATTTTAAAATTCAGATGCAATGTTGATATGCACTATAACATGTTTCATATAGCAAATGATTGATTTACTAGTAAACACAAAAGGATTGATTGCATTACTTCATATAGACAGTAATTGTTCGAAATGCGCTTTAGGGGCCGTTCAAGTATTACGTAAGCATATTTTTAGTCATTTTGTACCCCCTCCCCCCCTTGTAAGAAAATATAAGCAAATGCTAGACCCCCCCCCCTTGCTTACGTAAGATTTTATGACAGTTTATACATCAAGACTTCTTGACAGATAAAAAGTTACCAATAAATTACATTATTAATCATACAAATTTATATAAATAGGCATATAGGGATTGTGATATCAAAAAATACAAAATGGTTTTAATATATTGTTGTTTATTGCATTAAACAAACCATTGTTTAAACCACCAAATTCATTGTTTAATGCTTATGTAAGAACTGTCGTGACCCCCCCCCTCCCCCTTGTCAGAGAAAATAAGCAGACTCTGGACTCCCTCCCCCTTTACTGCTTACGTAATACTTGAACGGCCCCTTATGAAATTGATATACGTTATTGAGGAGAGCGATAAAATCTTTCATGTAGAATATAGGACATGTAATATTTACTATTTGTTTATAGAGCCGCATAAATAATAAAAAAAAAAAAAATCAGCTGAGTTATCTGTATTAATTCAGATAGATTATCGTGTAATGATCAATAATTGCAAGATGTGAGTTTTTAGCAAACTACTTTGAGTTTTATACATTTTTTGATAAATTTTCAAACTTTTCTAATTTAAATTTTTCAAAAGCATCATTTTCGATTTTTTCTTTTCTTAAATACATGTTAATCTTTCACTTATTGTCCAGAGATATGCAAAGTTTAATGATAGAGAATTGATGGAGTTTTGAGAGAGAAATTTTTGAATATGAATGGTACATACGAGGTATTGCGAATACAAAAGGAAAATTGAACGTCTATTCTATTTTGTCAATTTTCTTAAATTAATATATCTTTTCTTTCAATAAATAATTAAATAAATTTATTTCGCAGACCCATTTTATCTCCATCTTGAAAACTTTGCATATCTGTAGACAATAAATAAAGAATTAACATATATATATATATATATATATTAAAAAATCTAAGGGGGGTGTTTTAGAAAAATTTAAATTAAAAGATTTTGAAAACAGGGTGGAAAAAATATATATAACCCAAAGTAACTCGTATTGCATATCATATTAAAACCCATTTCAAATGAGACATAAAGGACTAGCATAATTTATTACAGAAATATTAACAAATGCATGACAGTAGTGCGAAATTTGATAGTTTTTGCAATTTTTAAAATTCTGCAAAAAAAGGAGAAAAAATAAAAAAAATGGATTTTTCTCATACTCCATGGCTACAAACTATAAACGCAAAATTATTGAAATCTTAAATGTCAAGGTCCATGTCAAATGTCAATGCTTCTCGTCGATTTGACTTGGAATGATGCTGCTTTTATTCAGTAACATCGGTAAAATCTTAAAGAAAACGTCGAAAAGTATCTTGAAAAGCTCATGTAAAATTGGTTTCACACTCTAATCGTGTTGTAATGTGTTTCATTATCTATGCCTTATGCACGATTTTTCGTTCTTGTTTAAACTATAAAATGGCAGCGCACTGAATATGCAAACGCACAAGTAATGTGTTCAATATTTACACCATTGTACAAAATTAAAGAGCAGTTCATTCAATGTATACATTAAAAAAAAAAAAAAAAAAAGCTATGTATCATATATTCTAATACGAGCAAATCTTGTGTGTGTGTGGTTATATATATAATGCAAATTTTATCTTAAAAATGGCTCTAACAATATTGACGAAATTTTGTATACTACCGTTTTGGGGGACCAGAAAACCATTGGGCTTAGTCACATGTTCGAGAAAATAGGATTAGTGGATCATTTTGGGTCACCATCGGTCAGGGTCAAGCTAATTGTATCTAAAAAACGGTTCAAACGATTTTGACTAAATTTTGTATACTACCATTTTCGGGCACGAGAAGACTATTGGGCTGGGTTCGAGTACTTTCAATTAGTGGGTCATTTTTGGGTCAACGCGGGTCAAGTTAATTTTATCTAAAAAACGGCTCTAACGATTTTGATTAAATTTTGAATCCTACGAGTTTCGGGCACGAGAAAATCATTGGGCTAGGTCACATGTCCGAGAAAATTCGATTAGTGGGTCATTTTTGGGTCACTGTGGGTCAAGCTAATTTTATCTAAAAAACGCGTCAGACTATTTAGACTAAATTTTGCATCCTATGGTTTTCGGGTACGAGAAAAGACTGCTGGGCTAGGTTACATGTTCGAGAAAATTCGATTAGTGGGTCATTTTGGTAATGGGTCATTATGGGTCAAGCTATTTTTATCTTAAAAACGCCTCAGAGTATTTGAACTAAATTTTGTATCCTACGGTTTTTGGGCACAAGAAAATCATTGGGCTAGGTCACATGCTCGAGAAAATCCGATTAGTGGGTCATTTTTGGGTCACTGTAGGTAAAGCTAATTTTATCTAAAAAACGGCTCAGACTATTTTGACTAAATTTTATATCCTACGGGTTTCGGGCATAAAAAGACCATTGGACTTGGTCACACATGTTCGAGGAAATTTGATAAGTGGGTCATTTTGGTCATGGGCTCAAAGCTAATTTTGACCGAGTATAGCTCGGTCTTCCCTGTTCGTAATAATGTAATAGGAAACACACAACACATAAAGATATAAATAAACTATATAAGATTGGAAATTTTTTCATTGGTCGCAGTTTCAATTTTGTGACTGTTTACAATATTTGGCGCGAAATTACACTTTCTTAAGACTGAGTTATTCCAAGGCATCTATAACAAAGAATTCTTTTTTTTTTCTTTATGCATATCAGCACAAATTTCATGTAGGATTTTTTATACCTTGGTAGGACCTTCAAAACAGCAAGTTTAAAAAAATTAGATTGTACCACTTTATTAACCTGTTCTTTTCGGTGTTTACCTATTTACTTGCTTTTTCATTATTTTATACCAATTTTGGCGGTTCTTTTCAATATTTTTAAATGCTCATGTGGAGCTGCCTGCGATCTATTATATCGTAGAATGCTCTAGAATTAAAAAAATCTTAAGATTTATAATAAAAAATTGTGGTAGTAAACTGCTTAAAAAAGTAAAGCCTGTGGGAACAGTTCTCTTCTGAAAATGACATGTAGTGACGACCCCCCCCCCCCCCCCCCAAAAAAAAAAGAAAAAAAAAGTCACGAGCCGCTACTTGTTAGAAAGCTTCTTTTTGGTGGATAAAAATTACATTTGCGCATTTTATTATATCAAAGAAATTTCATTAACTGACTTATTCTCCTAATTTAACTTTAGGTATCTTTCATTTATAACCTCGATCTTTGAAGTAGAATTAGAAATAATTTGGTTAAAAATGAAATACTTTCTCTCATTTATTCGAATTTTCTATTTTTCTAAATTTTTCCTCTGATAAATGCACAACATTTCTAGTTCATGAATATTTCATAGAAGTTCCCTTTTTTTCCCTAACTCTTTTTGGGATATACTTCTTTTCCTTTTTATGTGAATGTTTTTTGCATGACTTCTAAAGCGAAAAAAATGGTGAACGAAATCTAATTGTTAGTTTCCTTAGCTAATTGAAATGTCATTAGTTAAAAAAATCTAGTTGTTTCAAACTGTTTTAAGTTTTTAATTTTATATTTATTTATTTTTAAAAAGGTAATTGTAATTTTATTTTTTGTTCTCGAACATTCCCATCTCGTTTTATTTAAACTAAAGCAAACCTTTTCTCAGTGTGAAAAATTTGGAAAATAGAAAAAAAAAAACTCTTTGAAAATATATTGTTTTTTAAAACAGTGCTGTCGCTCTCAGACATTCAAAGAAATGTTTTTCTTAATAAAAAAAACTACGAAATAACGGGAATGTTTTATTTTTAGTAGAATTTTTCAACAAGTTTCAAAAGTTGTAAAATTTTCTTTTTGAAGAGTTTTTTGGAATGTTTTTAAACGAAAATATTTGTTTTAGAAAATAAAACACTTGGTTTTCATGTATTTACTTTTTTATTTATTTGTTTTTAATTTTATTTTATAATGTAACAAAACTAGTAATTTTAACTATAATTTAGTTATTTAGTACAATATCGTTTTTTTTCTACGCGAATCATTTCTTCTATCTTTTTTGTATCATTTTACTCATCAATTTTGTTCTCGGAAGCAAAACCAGAAATAATCTGGTTAAAAATGAAATTGTTTCTCTCATTTATTTGAATCCAATTTCCTCCAACTCTTCTCTGCTAACTGCACAACCTTTTTGGTTCATGAATATTTCATGGGAGACTCTTGTCTCTTCAACTATTTTCTGTCATATTCTTTCTCCATGTTGTGGAATTTTGTTTTTTCATAGTTTCTTAAACGAGGAATAAAACTAATGAAAATTCCATTATTTAAATGCAATTTAATTTTTATTTTATTTCCGTAATGCTCTCTAGTATTGTTAATTCTTCGTTTTCTTTTTTCTAAACATTTTCTTTGAAAATATATTGTTTTTTAAAACAGTGCTGTCGTTCTCAGACATTCAAAGAAATGTTCTTCTTAATAAAAAACAAACTACGAAATAACGGGAATGTTTTATTTTTAGTAGAAGTTTTCAACAACTTTCAAAAGTTGTAAAATTTTCTTTTTGAAGAGTTTTTTGGAATGTTTTTAAACGAAAATATTTGTTTTAGAAAATAAAACACTTGGTTTTCATGTATTTACTTTTTTATTTATTTGTTTTTAATTTTATTTTATAATGTAACAAAACTAATAATTTTAACTATAAATTAGTTATTTAGTACAATGTCGTTTTTTTTTCCCACGCGAATCATTTCTTCTGTCTTTTTTATATCATTTTACTTATCAATTTTGATCTCGGAAGCAAAACCAGAAATAATCTGGTTAAAAATAAAATTGTTTCTCTCATTTATCTGAATCCAATTTCCTCCAACTCTTCCCTGCTAACTGCACAACGTTTTTGGTTCATGAATATTTCATGGGAGACTCTTATCTCTTCAACTATTTTCTGTCATATTCTTTCTCCATGTTGTGGATTTTTTTTTTCATAATTTCTTAAACGAGGAATAAAACTAATAAAAATCCCACTACTTAAATGCAATTTTATTTTTATTTTATTTCCGTAATGCTCTCTAGTATTGTTAATTCTTCTTTTTCTTTTTTTATTTACTAAATCAAACATTTTCTTTAAAAAAAAATGTTGTTTCGACGAAAAAGAAAACCGCCTGTTAAAAGTGCATTGTTACACACAAGGTAAGGTCACGCATAGGTGACACACAAATTCAAGATCACATCACGGCAAAAGAAAAAAAAGAATTCAAACATTCTATAAATTTTACAAATATTAATTCTACATTTAGTTAACTTTAACATTCAGGCGAAAAAAAAAAAAAAAGTATGAGACTTACTGTTTTTTTTACATGAAGCTTGAAGACCAACTAGTCCTTGCTTGTTTGGAGGAGGTACAAAACTTTGGAAGGTTATAGTACCATATCACAAAATTAAAGAGATGTTGGGACTTTTTTCTATAATTATGTAAACTCTTTCAGATCCCAATAAAGGTGCCACGGTGCATATTCACTCTTACTAAAATCTAAGCCTAGAGCTCCTTTTAAAGGCGTGTCACCTGGAGGTGACAATGGGCGTTGGTGGGTTGATAATTACAGTCAACCTAAGTGTTATACACTATATTGCCAATGATGATTGGTCACTTGCGATTTTAGACGTTTTGTTAAATATCTGCAAAGATACATGAGGAATTATCCTGAAACTTCAGGATGAACAACATGAACGAGGATGAACATCAGGATGAACATCCTGAAACAACATGATAAACATCATATTTTTCCGCGAAGATTTTTTCCCGAAACCCCATAAGGGGCCGTCAACAAATTGAAGAAAAACGAATATCTTTTGGATAACCCTGTAGAAACTTATATTGCAAAAGCATTCAAACTGTAGATTATGATTAAGTGGCTTATTGTAATAATTTGGGTTCATTTTTATGAAGATAGCATGTATACTCGAAGAGAAATTTAGGTTTTTATAAAAACAGTCCCAAATTTTACCAAGTTTTTTGCTTATAATTTGCAGAGTTTTTAATATAAAAACAAGTTATTTTCAGAAAATATGACAAACAAAATTGTACACAATATCCTGCAATCAGAATTAAAAAATAATAAAAATTGTATGAAAAATGAGCAGGTTTACTAAATATTGTTTCACTGCGCGTGCGCGAATTCAATCAAAATATACTGTGCATAATATATTAGCTAAATGTATAGGCCAACTTTTATGAAAGTCTCAAAAACATAGCTTGAAAATTCTGATAGTAATCGTCGATAGAATAAGCTCGAAATTCGCTGTTCCCAAAAGGAAGCAAAAAGATGAGGGATTGTATCAAATATAGAATGAGAGACACTTCATTCTTATTATGTCAACTTTCATAACCTAGTATATTTGGATACTACCCCTCATCTTTTTGCTTCCTTTTGGGAACAGCGAAATTCGAGCTTATTCTATCGGCGATTACTATCAGAATTTTCAAGCTATGTTTTTGAGACTTCCATAAAAGTTGGTCTATACATTTAGCTAATATATTATGCACAGTATATTTTGATTGAATTCGCGCATGCGCAGTGAAACAATATTTAGTAAACCTGCTCATTTTTCATACAATTTTTATTATTTTTTAATTCTGATTGCAGGGTATTGTGTACAATTTTGTTTGTCATATTTTCTGAAAATAACTTGTTTTTATATTAAAAACTCTGCAAATTATAAGCAAAAAACTTGGTAAAATTTGGGACTTTTTTTATAAAAATCTGAATTTCTCTTCGAGTATACATGCTATCTTCATAAAAATGAACCCAAATTATTACAATAAGCCACTTAATCATAATCTACAGTTTGAATGCTTTTGCAATATCAGTTTCTACAGGGTTATCCAAAAGATATTCGTTTTTCTTCAATTTGTTGACGGCCCCTTATGGGGTTTCGGGAAAAAATCTTCGCGGAAATATATGACGTTTATCATGTTTTTACACTCCTGAAGTTTCAGGATAATTCCTCATGTATCTTTTCAGATATTTAACAAAACGTCTAAAATCGCAAGTGACCAATCATCATTGGCAATATAGTGTATAACATTGAATAAATGCAATAAACAACAAGAACGAAAAATCATGCGTCAAGCATAGATTATATAGCACTTTCCAACGCTTCCAAAATAATTTTACAAATCATACCGTTTAATAAGCTAAAAGCTAACATCTAAGTAAACAATTTAGAAAACGCACAACATATTTAAAAACATAATTTCAGGAATTTCCAACATATACAATATTCGGAAAAATATCCGAATACTTTTATTCAGCCCTGTATAGGATCTATAGATTTGTATATATACTACATAGGATGATAATTTTAGTTCAGTTAGGAAACGCGTAGCACAGTTTAAAATTCTCCGTCTGGAGTTTGTCAATAAACAGAAATGTGTTCGCGAACTTTTGTGCTGCCCTGTATAGGATCTACAGAATTTATACACACCACGTAATAGACAAAAAGCAAGTTAAAATTAAAATCGCGTTCAATAACTTAAAACGCACTTCCAGGAATTATTGTTAACAGACAGTAGAGAATTCTTTTGCGTGTCCCTGTAAATGAACGATGACTGCTATACACACAATATTCCGTAGTAAGTCTCTTGTAATGCACCTTAGTGATCTATATAAATTTCAATGCGTTTAAAATAGGGAAACATTATTTAAATAAACCGCAGACGATTTTTCTCCATAGACGTAATGTAACGGAATTATTTTGACTGTCCCTGTAAAGTAACTATAAGTGCTATGCACACCCTGTTCCATATTAAGCTTCTTCTAATGCACCTTAGTAATATATATAAATTACAATGCGTTTAAAATAGTGAAACATTATTTAAATAAACCGCAAATGATTTTTCCCCATAGACCGCAATGTAACGGAATTCTTTTGAGTGTCCCTGTAAAAAAACTATAAGTGCTACACACTTCCGTTGAAATAGGGAACATGCTATAGATAATGACAATAACATATAAAAATTGCAGAGCAATCCGAGTATATTTACGGGAGTTAGAGCACGGACAGACGGCAGACGGCCAGACGGCAGACGGCCAGACGGCCAGACGGCAGACGGCCAGACAAACCGAAGTCATAAGCACTTTTCAACTAGGTTGGAAAGTGCTAATAAAAAAAAATTATGATGAAACATTTTTTTTAGAAGAAACTTATTATGTTCACCAATGAAAAGGGTCACTTTCATAGTCTTATAATCTTTTCTTTATATTGCTGCATGTGCAGTGCATATGCAAAAGCGTGTATTCTTATTGCATTTGCTCTTGTTACCTTCTCAAAGAATTTTTTGTAAATCACTACTTTTCATAATTTAAACTGCGGTACCTTTCATATACCATTAACCGTTACCTCAATTTCTAAAGAAAAACAGTTTATGTATTATTTTGACCTTTAAAGAAAATGATTTGGTTAGAAAAGAAAAAATTTCTTTTATTTACTTGCGCTATGCTATTTATTAACTTTTCTGCTTAATTCCAAAAGAAAAACATTTTATTTATTATTTTGAACTCCAAAGAGAATGACTTGATTAAAACTGAAATACTTTCTCTCATTTATCCATTAAACTTTTACCTTAATTAATATATAATGTATATATAAACCTTTGAATTCAAAATACCAACCACACACACATATACATATATTTATGTATATATTTTTATTATTACTACTACTACTACTATTATTATTATTATTATTATTTCGACTTCCAAAGAGAATGAATTAACCAAAAATTAAATACTTTCTCTCATTTATTTGATTTTTTAAAAAATTTCTTCAGATTTTCTCTAGTAAGTGCATAGTATTACGGATTTCTGAATATTTGAAGCGGACTCTTTTATTATTTATTTTTCAACTCTTTCTGTCATACTTGTTTCCCATTATATGTAAACGTTTTTTGCATAATTTCTTAAGCCAGAAATAAAAGAAGGAAAAAATCTAATTATATGAGAGCAGTTTTGTTTTTCTTTCTCCTTTCTATTCTCAAGTTTTTCTTTTTTCCTGAATGAAACTTTCCCCATGCGCGCGTGAAAAAAAAAAAAAAAAAAAAAATCACTATTTTTGGTTAAAAAAAGGGCTGCCTGTTAAAGTGCATTGTTCTGGAAAACACTGTTGTGGCAGTCAATATTCTGAGAGTGGGTTTTGGGATAAAAACTCGAATAATGTAATTTTTTTTCGTTTTTTTTTAGATGAGTTTTTCAATTATTTTTTAAATTGTAAATTCACTTTTAAAAAATAATTAGAAATTTTTTGTTTGAATATATTTTCTTTACAAATTTATGTAACTTATTATCTTGTATTTTCTTTATTTTTGCTCTTATTATTTTTGCTTCTATTTTACTAATAAACTGTATGGAAACTAATTACGTTGTGTCGGAATACTAGTTCTTATAGTATTTATTTTTTACTCTTTTGTCACTCTACCCCATCTTTCAATGGCGCATATACGCGACTATTTGTCTCAAA
This sequence comes from Maratus michaelseni, assembly GCA_963931845.1. Taxonomy (NCBI): domain Eukaryota; kingdom Metazoa; phylum Arthropoda; class Arachnida; order Araneae; family Salticidae; genus Maratus; species Maratus michaelseni. The sequence goes on along the minus strand of OZ007587.1, from coordinate 317,039,286 downwards.
ATTGCTTATTTAAAAGAAAAAAAAGGTTCAATAAATATGCAAAAAAGAAAAAAAAAAAGTGTTAAATATCTTATAGAATTGTGTTCTTATTTTAATGCATCAGTATTACGAGAATAAACACTTATGTGTTTTAAACTCATCCATTATGTTATAGAAATCAAAATACAGTACACCAGATAGTACCCGTCAATATTTGACGGTAAATAATTTGAAAGTTCCTTTAGAAATATGCTTTTATTTTTAATTAGCTGTTTTTAAATTAATTAAGTATTGAAATTTTTATGAATTGTTATATTGTGTAAGTGAATCTTACCTTGTCAGCCTTCTCAACTAATGAAGTGAAATAATTTTAAGTTTGTAATTTACATTCTATTATACTTGAATTAATTTAGCAAGAATTTAACTAAAAATATTAATTGAATGATTTATTTTTACGTACTACAGTCTCATTTTTTCTTAAATATATCAATATTTAGTATTTTTAAATTTTTTTAAATTACGCGACCTTTAAAATTTTTCATTAATTTTATTTTTATCAGCCAGATTCTAAAACCCAGATAAACCATGGATATCAAGGTGATTTCTTTTATAATTCTTATATGGATATTTTTGCTTCTTTCTTTTTTCTCGTCTCTTCTTCTTCTTCTTCTTCTTTTTTTAAGGAGAATAATCATATACTTTTCTAAGTTATACAAATATATCTTATTGATAATGGTCATACAAAATATGAATAAATATTTTCTAATATTGTTGCATACGTATATGCAAGAATGTGTGTGTCCTTATCGTATGAAATAGCATTCTTGTTAATACTTTCCAAGGTATAGTTGAAAAGTGCTTATGATTTAGGTGTGTCTGTCTACCGTTTGTCCGTGCTCTAACTCTCGTAAATATACTCGGATTGCCATTAAATTTTATGTATTGTTAATATTTACTATAGAATTATTGCTGCTGAAAATGCAATGTGTAGCATTTATCTTTCATTTACAGGGACACACAAGCGAATTCCGTTACATTATGACCTATACGGGGGGAAATCGTTTGCGATGCATTTTAATGATGTTATGATACTTCAAACATAATGAAATTAAAAAGTATCACTTAAGTGCACTACAACATGTTTTCTACAGATCAAGGAGTGCGTAGTATTTATCTTCATTTGTAGAGACGTACAAAAGTATTTAAATGGTTACAGGACGAACTATGATAGATTTAACTGTATGAGAAAAGGAAATTTCTTAAAAATACTCTGTTAGTGTTGGAAAGTGTTTCATAATCTATGCTGGATGTATGATTTTTCGTTTTTGTTTTAAATTCCGTTGATTGCTCGTATAATTTTATCAAAGAGATTTATGCAATTTTTATACATTATTTCTGTTTGTCTTCTGTTTCTGCTTATAATTGAATTTGCGGTCTTTCATTATACCATTAAACTTTTATCTTAATTAGAAATGAAAAAAAAAAAAAAAAAAAAACGTTTTATTTATTATATTGACCTCCAAAGAGAGGGACTTGGTTAAAAATGAAATACTTTCTCTCATTTATTTAACTTCTCATCAGCTCTTCTCTGGTAAGTGCACACAGCATGAATATTTCATGAAAACTTTTTCTTTCGCCATCTCTTTTCTGTCATATTCCATCTCCATAACATGTGAGTATTTTTTGCATAATTTCTTAAGCGATAAATAAGACAAAGAAAATCTAATTATTTAAATGCAATTTTATTTTTCTTTCTCCTTTCTGTTCCCGAGTACTTCTTTTTTCATAGATCAAACATTTTCCTTGCGTGATGAAAAAAAAAAAATATTTTTTCACCATTTTGGGGAAAAGTAACGTTAAAAGTGCATTGTTCTGTAACATTATTATCGCAATCAAGTATTCTGAGAGAGTATTTTTAGATAAAAACTATGAATAATGTAAATTGGTCGCTTTTTTTAGGCTGAGTTTTTTTAAATATTAAAAAAAAAAAAAATGTGTAAAATTCCCTTTAAAATAAAATAAATTTCTCATTTGAAGATATTTACTTTAGAAATTTAAATTATCTTGATTTTTTTTAACCATATGTAAAAATGAATTATGTCTCATTAGAATACTAACTATACGAGTGCTTATATATTTTTCTTCCCTCCCCCTTTCAATGAAATATAAACTAATATTTGTCTCGAAATCCTTTTTTATTAAAAATACTTGCATATTTTACAAGAATGCTCAATAAGTAGATATAATGCTGGAGTTACTGGTCTTAAATCATATGGTACATATTTTAACTTATACATAAACTTTCTTGCATTGTTGTCTATGTTTATGCAAAAACATGTGTTTTTAATGTATTGAATAACCTTCTGTTTTAAATTGTGTTTGCTCCTATTATTTTCTGAAGAAAATTTCTATAACTCATTTTTGTCTTCAATGTTTAATTTGCAGTTCTTTTCGTGTACCATTAAACTTTTCATTTATCTGCAGAATAAAAACATACCATTTTTTACTTTGATCTCTGTAGTACAACCAGGAGATAATTTGATTAAAAATGAAATACTTCTGTCATTTGTCTGAGTTCTCTACTTTTCTTGAGCTTTTCTCTAGTAAGTGCACATCATTTCTGATTCATGAATATTTGATGTGGGCTCTTTTTTTTTTCTTTTTCAGCTCTTTTCTGTCATATTTGTTCTCCATTATTTTGCATAATTTCTTAAGCGAGAAATAAGATGATGAAAATCTAATTATTTAAATGCAGTTTCATTTTTCCCCCTTCTTTTTGTTCTCGAGTTAGTTCGTTTTTACTAAATCAAACCTTTTCATTGCGTGAAAATTATGACAGTCAAATATTCTGAGATAGTATTTTTAGGCAAAAAATGTAAATATGTTCGCTTTTTTTAGACTGTTTTTCTTAAAAAAAAAAAAAAAAAAAAAACTGTATACATAATAATAGGTAACCTGCATACATAATTAAGTAAAATAACCCTTTAAAATAAAATAAATTTCTTACTTTAATATATTTACTTTAGAAATTTAAATCATTATCTTATATTTATTTTCTTTCTTGTTTTAGCCATGTAAAAATGAGATGTGTTTCATCGTAATACTCGCTATAGTAGTTCTTATATATTTTTTCTCCCCTACCCCTTTTAATGAAATATAAACTAATACTTGTCTCGAAATCCTTTTCTTATTAAAGATATTTGCATATTTTACAAATATGCTCAATAAGTAGATATAATGTTGGGGCGCTGTCTGAAATATTCAGATACTACATTTTTTAACTTATACTTAAATTTTCTTGTATTATTGTCTCTGTGTGCAAAAACATGTGTTTTATTGTATTGAATAACCCTCTGTTCAAAATTGCACTCCAAAAAAAATTGTTGATTTTACAGTGTAATACTGGCACCCCAGCTGCCAATCTTATACCATAAAATTAACAGTAATAAACAGTAAAATACGCAGTAATACACTGCCGCGCGGTAGAATATTACTGCTTATTTTACTGTTTATTACTGTTAATTTTGCGGTATAATACTGGCAGCTGGGGTGCTAGTATTATACTGTAAAATCAACAATTTTTTTTTTGCAGTGTGTGTTTGCTCCTATTATTTTCTCAAGAAAATTCCTGTAAATCATTTTTGTTTTCAAAGATTAATTTTCAGTGCCATGTACCATTAAGCTTTTGCTTTATCTTCAAAATAGAAACACATTATTTTTTTCATTTTGATCTCTGAAATAGAACCAGAAAATAACTTGATTAAAAATGAAATACTTTCTCTCGTTTGTTTGAATTCTCTACTTTTCTTGAGCTCTTCGTTGGTAAGTGCAAAAGAGTTCTGATTCATGAATTTTTCATATAGGCTCTTTTTTTTCTTTCAGCTCTTTTCTGTCGTATTTCTTCTCTATTATATGTGAATGTATTTTGCATAATTTCGTAAGCTAGAAATAAGACAAAGAAAATCAAATTATTTAAGTGTAGTTTCGTTTTTTTCTCTTTGTTATGTTCTCGAGTATTTCTTTTTTATTAAATCAAACATTTTCGTTGCTCGAAAAAAATCTGCTTGTTAGTTCATTATTCTAATAAAACATTGCTATAGCAGTCAGGGTTGGCAAGTTTCTTCCAAAGTAGAAAAAACACGAAAAAATCATCGAAAAAAACTTGCCGGAAGGAATAGGTTTCTTCCACTTGTGGGAGGAATGGGAGAATTAGGTTTTAAAAAATAATAATAATTTACTAGATTTGTTATAACTTATATTTTTGAGATGTAGATAAATATATTTTCTTATAGATAACCTTGTGTAAATTTAATTAGACATTTAAAAATTTAATTATGTATGCCAAATTTAAAATTACACCAGTCTTTCACTATGGTCGTTAGACTTCGCTAAACTAACACGTTTCATTAAGCGAGAAATTTTAACTAAAATAAAAAGCCCATTAAAAACAGTGCTTACACTAAAGTTTGTATCATAGAAAAGTGAATCTCATAAAAGAGTATCTATACTGAAGTTTTATCTGTACTTTAGTTTGGTGATCGTGTGACAGGTCGACTACTCTCGTCACGTGAGTAGGCGATGTTTTGAATGCGATCGTAATTTTAGTCCAATAACCGTCCATGTGCGTAAAAGTTTATCAATGCTCACTTTTCTCTAACCTTCGATGGATGTATGAATCTCAGAAATTGTGAGTTGCTGTTTTCCTTCGATATTTATGCAAATTATTGTAGCTGGTCAATCGATACTGTGGATATATAAGCGGTGAATTTTCGTTCAATATGGTACTTGGCATCGGTACTTAAGATTAAGCTGCATTGCTTTACGCGCCTGTTGAACTGGTGTTAGCCTGTATCAGAGCTCACCATGATTTAACTTGAAAGTGTTTTATCGCGAATTTGCACCCTGACTCTACGCTGTTGAAGGACTGCGAATGCTATCTTTTCCCTGATAGTCTATTTTAATTATTGGATATTTTTTTATTTTTTATACCGCTTCAAGTCGAAGGCTAAGCTCTTTTTTTTTGTTAAAGTTAGGAAAAACGAGTAGACTAAATAAACTGGTTTTAGTTTAAACCTAAACTGTTGTCTTCTCTTGCTCTACCGCACGGCCTAGTACTTAATGATGGTCGTTACAATCTTATCAAGGTGAATTTATGCAGAGGGGTATTTCGATGACTAAACAAAGTCATTATTATTTTCCAAGAAATCTATAAATTCAGAAGAAGTAAGAATAGGCACATTTGGAAGAACAGGCAGACATAAGTAGACGAAAGCATTTTAATTATTCTCAGGCTCTATAGATCATTGCACAAGTACAGGAAAAGGTTCCATGGCAGCGGTACCCGAGACCGCAATACATTCCTTGATATTGATAGCTGATGGCCAGAGATAGAACTGATAGTTTCTCTTATCATGCCATAAACTCGAATGAATTTACATTTCGCCAAAGGGTTACAATAGGGCGATCATTTCTCCAAACAGAGCATAAAGACAATTAAAAAATTAGAGAACAGAGCCATTTTTGGCATAAATCACCCTAACGAATTTTTACAGCGGAAGCTAACATGTGTAGGAATGCAAAACCGCACATATGGGGCTTGGGAGAGTTTTCGCATCATTGAATCCGCGAACCTTAGAATTTGTTATGAATTTGATTTGTACGTTGGATATTTTTGGACAAGAATTGTTCGGTTGCACTTGGGAATCATTGTAATTAAAAGGGTGTGTATGAAGAAATCAGTTAGCAACAGATTTGTGTGGCCAAATAAGGAGATGGCAGATGGGCATCTTATGCTAGCTATTTGAAAGGGTAGATGTAGTGGTTTTCATTTACTTTATCAGTACATATAGAAATATTTTTAGTGTAACTGAATTAAAAGGATATTAGAATAAACGGAATGAAATTTGTTACAGTGAATTTAACAAAAGGGTGGGAAAGGAAAATGAAAAAAAGTATTTTGTAGAACAGTGAGCGTTAAAATAATGAAAAAGGAGAACAAATTTGGAAAAGGGAATTAAATGAGAGGGGAATAATTACTAAAATTGAATAATATATGATGCGACATCATAGTGCTATAGTTTCGCATCAGTTTTATTTAGCTTATATTACAGGGTGCGTAGTGCTAATGCTGATTACTTTGGACTACAATAATACCAGAAAATTTTAAGATTAATCTTTACCTTATTAATCACAGAACTTTTGCGGTTAAATAAGACAAAAATTACTATTCAAAAATACTGTAATTATTAGTCAAGTGTAAACATCGCTGTGCCCCCTGTATTACTTTAATTGCACACAGTATTAAAAGATATCATCATATTTTATATTTTCTTTACAACAGTGGCACATTGCATAACAAAATAAAAGTTTGTCCTCTGCCCATCATATTTGGTTTATTTGTCCAAACTTCTAAGAAGTTACCATAGAAGCTAATTTCTCTTTTTCGGGAACTCAGAATACTTGTGAGTCACCAGTTTTCTGAGGCAAGAGCTTTAATAAAACTAAAAATCGGAGGTCGCCACTCGCCACATGACGATTTAATGCTAAACAATAGCCATTAAAGGGGGGGGGGGGGGATTGGTGGCCACTTTACTGCTGCATTGTTTGAAAACATTGCGTTAATCAGTTTTCTACCATTTTGTTCGACAAAATATATGCACCTGCTGCAAGCCTCGTGGCAAAAACGCGACGACTCCTTCCTCCCGAAATTCTTGTCTCGTTTTCCATCACGCAAACTTAAAAACTTTAAAATTCTTAAGGTTATTTTTTAACATTGCCTCATTTATGTACTGTGTTGCCCTCGTTGTTTTATATCTTACAATGAAGTACTAATAAATAAACTATTATCTAAATTCTCTTCCCCCTTACCCGAAATTTTTTTATCCTTCTTTGCTCTCCTCCTCAGCATACACATCTTTGAAAATATTTCTGCCCTATTTATTTATTGTTTTGCCTTAGTTATTTTATTTGTTACTTTGACGTGCTAATAAAGAAATAATATGAAAAATTCTCCTCCCCGCTTCCCTTGAAATTTCCAATCTGCCCTTTTCTCTCCCCAGCACATTGTGTAAAAATTTTTAAAATTCTTTCATTATATATATACACGCATATTGCTTCTTCTTTCTATTGCCCGTTCCCCAACATATGAATTTTAAAATATTTAAATTTTTTTCTTTCTTTCTTTTTATGATTACTTGTTATTTTACAAAAACAACAAATAAAGAATAAATTATTTTTCAACGATTTGTAGTGATTGCACACTGAAAAAAAAAAAATATTTTACATTTTCTTTGATAGCTTAAAAAAGTGGCCACTATAAGATTAGAGGCCACTGGCCACTAACCAAGTTTCCTAATTTTTTAATTTAGGCTTTAACTTTGGGGGAGAATAAAACATAAACATTGCAGATGGTTACTGAGTGCAAGAGGCTTTTAAAAGGGAATGTTTGAGAACGAAATGTTGTTTCTTGGTCCAATTTTGCTAAAATCCATGGAAAATTTATTCTTTTAATGTTCATTAATAAAAATAAATCCAAAATTTTAAACATTCACGAGGTTAAACTATTTCATATAATTTTGCTTCGTTTTAAAAATTTTTATATAATTGATGTACCTTAATTTTGGACATTGTTTTAGTTTTCTGTCAGATTTTTTGTTTTTCTTCCGGTTTTATCCACTTTCTTCCAGTTTTATTTTTTCCGTTTCTTCCGGAAGAAACTCAACCCCGTCAGCAGTCAATATTCTAAGAGTGTTTTTTCAGATAAAAACTCTGAATAATGTAATTTTTTTCTAAAGATATTTGTTTTACAAATTTAAATATTTCATTATTAAAATGTATTTTTCTTTCTATTTTTTTTCTTTTTCTTTTCTTCTCTTTTTGTAAACATAGTAAATCAAACTGTCTCATAGGAATAATAGTAGAAATAGCATTTATTTTGATTTTTTCTCCCTTTTTCTTTTTTAATACGATATAAATAAACAAATATTTGCCCCGAAATCATTTTTTTTTATTACAAATATGTGCATAATTTACAAGAATGTTAAAGTAGCTATAAGTATGTTCCACGAATTAAAACATTTTATTGAAATGTCTTTAACATCAAATAATGTTATGAGAATGAACACACGTGTTTTAAACTCAGTCATTACGTCATAGACAAATCAAAATATAAAATGTTCAGACTAATACAAAATTAACGATATCGTGTTTCTATTACAATGTCCTTTTATTATATAGTGCATGTTGTGAGAAATGAATGGAGTACGATATACCTGCCAGCTCGATGCAAAAATAAATAAAAATGAAAGAAGATGATAACCTTCCAATAGGTGTTTTTCATTTGTTTTCAAAGCGTTAGTTTAAGTACATATTGCAATTTTTAAATCAGACTAATAATAAAGAGTTACATATATTTCATAAATGCCAACCTTTGCACTTTTATCTTACTGCTATTTTTTAGGAGAAAAGAATTGTCTTATTTAATAGCCGAAAATTAGGATTAACCCTTTCAAGGGCGGTGGTACGTTTATGAAACCCCTTAGTTTTAATTCCCAAATGCCCCAATGGCACCAGAATTTTGTTATAAAATTTTCCGTTTCTTATGTTATGTCAAATATAGCTTTTTCCTGTTTCTAAATAAATTTGTTCGTAAATTCCGGTGTCATTCATTCATTTCCACATTTTAGCAATGGAAGTGTTTTGACCCTGAAAGGGTTAAATAATGAAAATTTTTCTGTTCAAAATTTTCAATAGTGGTTGGAAAAAGGCATAAATGTTGAGAGCTATGTTATTGTAAGACACATATATAAATTTGATTAAAGTACCCCCCCCTCCTCCCCTCCCCAACGGGAAATATGTAAAAAGCCATATACATCCGAATGCTCGATATATTGTTGGTTATTGTATTACATAACCTTACATATATTTGTACTTTATGCATCATTTTATTACATTCTTACATTTATTTACATACATTGTTACATATTATGCATACGTTTTATTATATTGTAATGCAGAAACGTGTATTATCATCATATTGAATCACCCCCTTGCTTTAATGTGTTTGCTCCTGTTATATTATCAAGGAAATTTCTGTAAATGATTTCTTGCAAAGTTTAATGCGAGGTATCTTTCATGTATCATTAAATTTCTCCTTTAATTGCAAAATAAAAATAAAATTATTATTCTGACCTCCGAAGCAAAGCCAGAAAATGACTTTGTTAAAAATGAAATATTTTCTCTCATTTATTTGACTTTCCTGATTTTCTCCAGCTCTTCTCTGGTTAGTGCACAGCATTTTTAATTCATGAATATTTCATGAGAGCTCTTTTTTTCCCAAGCTCTTATTTGTCATATTCTTTCCCCATTATATGTGAATGTTTTTTTTGCATAATTTCGTAAGCGAGAAATAAGACGAAGAAAATCTAATTATTTAAGTGCAGTTTTATTTTTCTTTCTCCTTTCTGTTCTCGAGTATTTCTTTTTTTACTAAATCAAACATTTTCTCAGTGCGAAAAGAAAAAAAGAAATATTCACCATTTCGAAAAAATAAAAAAGAAGGTCGCTTGTTAACAGGGCATTGTTCTTAAAAGCATTGTTGTGGCACTGATATATTCAAAAAGTGTTTTTGTAGATAAAAATTCTGAATAGTGAAACTTTTTTTTTAGTATTTTTAGGCTGAGTTATTTTAATCGTTTCTAAAAGCTGTAAATTCTCCTTTAAAATCCAACCCTCCCCCCCCCCCCCTCCTCACACACACACATACCTTTTTCAGAAGTTTTTATAATAAAAAAATATTTATTTTAGAAATTCTAATTCACTGTTTTTCATTTCTTTTCTTTTTTTAAGATACTATTTACTGAAAAATAAAATTACTTCAGAATACTAGTTGTCATGCTTATTTGTTTAGTCTTAGAATTTTTTACTTTACGTATTAAAATAAGTATTCTCTCTTTTTTTTTTTTTTTTTTTTTCAAAAACTTTTTTTTTCTTTGAAATTTTTTTATTTTTATTTTAGAGAAACCTAAACTGTCCGTTTAAGTATTTACGTTGTTGTTATTGTTTTCCCCTTTTGAGGATATGTAAGGCGTGTGGATGCATGTAATACACACTTTATGTTGCCAAAATTCACTTGAAAAGTGCAAATTTTAGCCCAGGAATATTTTTAGATTTCATTTAAACTCATTAATGGCAAGAGATAGAGGAAAAGTTTTAACATAAAAGTTACTTTTCCTTATTGGTTCTACAGACTGCTGAAAAATATCAATTGTTAATAGCAATTAATTTTTTTTAACAGAATTAATAATAATTAAAAAAATAAAATTTTAAACGAACATTAATTTGTAAATATGTATTGATTATAAAAACATTTTTTGTATAGGCACATTGATTTTAACATGCTTTATTTTACTTTACATTTCTGTATGTATGTGACAGTCAAATCTCGTCATCCATTTTTCACCCACTTCCTGTTGACATAGAGCTTTGAAATTTGAAATATACGTATTCCTGAGGGCAATATATGAATTTGATATTGATTTTTTTTTTAATTATTCATTCCCTAAAGGGGAGCAACGTTGGTCCAAAACTTTCATTTTCACTATGGAAATAACGTTGCGATTGTTTATATTAATTGAAAAAATAGCTCCATTGTTGCAACATTCATCCATTTTAACCACATTGTTGCCCCGCATCCTTATGACGTCATAATTGAGCGATGCACACGTTTGTGCTTTATAATATAAGTTGACTTTATGGTGAATTTTAATGAAAGCATGTTTTTATTTTAAAAAAATTACATTTAATTTATTATATGATGTTATTGTAAGATTGTTAAACGATTAAGGCTCTTCCAAACTGACTACTTTTTGACGTATTTTTAAATTCATTTTTGTTCGGAAATGCATGCAATTGACAAGTGCGTTCTTATTCAGAAACGTTGTAATCGAAAGACGTTTTCCATTTTTTTGGTAACAACAGAAGATTTTTCAGAAAATAGCGTCAAAATTGACGTTTTGAATCGAATTTCAGACGTCGCAGCACGACAAAGAGGAAAAACGTGTAGTCACGTGATACGAATCGCTTGTAACTCGATAAGTAATTTATTAGAAAAAAAAAAATGGAAAACTCATTTCGATTACAAATCGCTTCAATAGTCAGGCCTGCCAATGTTATGCCTTTGCGTTTAAAAATGAGTCAGAAAATGTGTTAGAAAGTTTCACGTTGTTGAGCAGGTCATTTGAGAACCACCTGAAGAATAAGGATTTTAGGATTAAGAACGACAGCCTTTAAATGATTTGTATTAATTAAAATGATTATAAAATCCTTTCTTTTATGTTTCTTAATATTTGCTTATATTTGGTCTTGGAAACTCTTTTTCGAGATCGCGATATTTGCTTTACAAATTTAGAAAACGTCCTGAATTTGGGCAACGATAGTATTTGCTCAAATGATTTGTCTTGACATGTTTAACTTTTTTGATAACCATCACTATTTACTTATACAGAAAATCTTTTCCTCATGTATTTTTACTTCTTCCCAATTTTTTAGAAAACGATCTAAAAATATAAAAGATGTTTAAATCAAATAGTTTTTGTCTCCCTTTTTTTTTTCTTTTTTGACAGCAGTGCTATTGTTTTCAGTATTTTAAAATGCACCAAAAAAGACTTAGTTGAGAATGATGATATTAACTCAAAATTGTAATTTTCATTTTTAACATAGGAAAGGCTCACGAATGAGAGTTTTTTGAATTGCTCCAGCTAATGTTAAACCTATGGGAGCGCCCTTTACAAATATCTCGCATGCATTTTAATATTTTTAAATGATTTTTTTTTCTTTTTACATAGGATACCGGTATATAATGTTATGTGCGTTTGTACTTTTTCGATTTTGATTACAGTTCTTTTATATGCGGGTGCGTTCTCTTTTGGAACCGGTTCTAAAAATTATAGTATCCTTTTATAAAAAAAAAAAAAAAAAACTGCAACCAAAATCGAAAAAGTAAAAACGAACAACGTCAGATTTCGACCTCAAGTATCCTATGCCTCCACCCCCCCCCCCCCAAAAAAAAAAAAAAAAAATTGTAAAAATGTTTAAATATATGCGAGATATTTGAAAAGAACGCTCCTACAGGATTGACATTAACTTACACGTGTTTTTGTGTGACTAATTGTAAGTCTCTTAAGTGACTTTTGGATTACTCGGCATTTCCTCTCTAATAAAAACGCTAATACACTTATAAAAATTCTGCTAATTTTAAGATAAAATTGTGGTGAGCCGAAGAATTCTTAATACAATCAAGGTGAAAAACAGAATTGAGAAATATTCTATTACAGGTGCTTGAATATTTATTAGAAAAACGAACAGTTTAGCTTTGAAACTACAAAGCTGTTATCATGGATTGGTAATTTAAGTGAAAGCGCGGAAAAGAAATAATATATACTTTGATTGAATTTTTAAAATTTAAATAATAGTTCTCCAATAATAAAGATGACAAATAGAATCGTTTTAAAAGCATATTTTCCTCCATTTTTCAAAAGAATTCTTGCGTTAGAAAATATTAGGAAAAAAAAAATTATCGATTTTTAACGAATGTTGAAAAATAATGAGGTTTTATTTCAGATAAGATAAACCTGAGAACTTAAAAAGGATGGGGGAAATTTCGATAATTTCTTATTCGAAAATAATAGGCATTTAAACCTTTTAAACTTCTTTCCAAAAGAAGTATTGAACTATACTTATTCCGTTTTACTCTTTCTCTCTATATCAGCTCCAACTTTATTGGTTTAATGAGGAAAGGTTACTTTTTTCTATTTCTTTTCTCTCCTTTTTTTCAAGTGCGTTCTTTTTTTCTAATTTCTTTCTGAGTAAGAATTTGAAATATACTAAATTTTGTCATCTTTAATAGTATAGGGGAAATATTATGTAGAGAATATTCTCTTTTTTTTTTTCATTCGTTAATTTTTTTATTTAAAATAAAGATATTCATAGGTTTCTCACACCACTTTCATTCAATATACTTTCTGCATATCTGTATGTCTTCGTTAATAAAATAACAGTGAAAACAGTTATTAAACTATCGATAGTTATTTCTCTGAAACGTTACCTTTCAATTGCAGTTAAAATTGCAGATCGTTTACCCGTGGCCTCAATTTCTGCTTAGATTTTTTTTTTTTTTTTGTTCTAACTTATATTATTTTTCATTTTATTCTTCAAAAAAAAAAAAAAAAAAAAAAAAAAAACTGTCGTTCCAGAAATGCTTCCAATAAGTGACTAGTTTTGATAAAAAATAATTTTATAGTTGTCTTCATCAGATGAAGATCGCAACAAAGGGAGCTACTTTCTCTTTAACACCTTAATCGTCGCGTAATTTTCGGAAAATTCATTCAAAATTCTTCGAGTATTTTTATTACTCCATTTTATTAGTCATGAAATTCTGAGTTAATTAGAAAAAAAAAACAGTGTATTATTATTATTTATTTATTTATTTATTTTTTGTTTTACAATTTTAAACTACTCAGGATGGATAAAATTTTTAAAAATCACAATTTTACTTACCTTACATATGGCTTTTTTTGTACACAAGCTGCGTTTTTTAATTCGAATTGCTTGATTGGCATCACTTTTTTGAAGTAGAAATATTCGCCTTATTTAATCACAGATTAAATAATGCTAGAATAAGGCCAATTAGACTATTTTAAAATACTGGTGGGAATCAAACAAACTGAATTAAAAAAAAAAAAAAGTAGCCTCTACACTGCCCGTGAGAGTCTCGGGCGCGACGATTAAGGGGTTAAGCGGTAAAACAATCTCGGGAGTGACAAAATCATTGAATAAACCATAATGTCACGGCTGCAACTATTTTTATAATCTATTCCCACACAATTGTGAAATAATTTTCAGCATTGTATGCTTAAAAACTTTGGATATTATATTCTCATTCAGGTTCCAAAGAAAAGAACACAAATAAAATCTAATTAACTTCATACGTCTTTGATCATAAATGATTGCTAAATTACCGATGCTTTTTCTTCATTTTAATGCTTCAAAAATAGGTTTAAGGCTGTTCTTAAATCCAAACTGGCTACTTTCTGACACATGTCTGAATTCATTTTTACTTACCCATCATACGTAGTATAGGGTAAATGTTGTAATCGTTTTGAAAATTAAAAATAAAAATAAAAAAATGGACGGATTTACACGTTTCAGACACTGGAGATTCCAAAAAAAACATATTTTTAGAAAAAAAAAAATTGACGTCCGTCTGTCTGTCTGTGTGTCTAAACGATCTATCTCCCGAAGAAATTGAGATAAAGACTTGAAATTTAGTGTGTAGTACTTAGTTTGTAATAATGGGAAGAAGCTTATTGAATTTCAGTAACCTCGATTATCCGGAGCTATTTTTTTCGGACTCTCGAAATATTCGTTCTGATAAAAGGTATATACAAATTTTCGAAATTGTTTATTTTAAGGAGTGAATATAAAATACAATAAAAAAAAAACATAAAGAATGAAGTTGATCGGATAATGATTTGCCGAGATAGTTGTAATCCTATTTACCACACTCTTCGATTTTTCATGACCCTGTATTTCATTCAAATTTCAATTCAAAGAGATATTTTAATTGGAAATGAGACACTTAATACGACGCAGTAAACCGTTAGTTAATATGATTATAAATTTTGGAGTTATAAGGATGTTTCTTTTACCCAATTCAGTAATAGAGCATTTAAAGTTTATGACGTCATCAAGCCACGATTTTATTCGAATTACAATGCATTTTATAAGTAGTTTACACATGTTTTATTTTCATATTTTATATTTTGCCTATCCATGATGAGTAAGTATGTATTACGGTGGCCCCCAATGACTAGTTGTTCATAAACGGATTAAATGAGAAAGTGCTTTTATTCAGATGCTTTGAAATCAAATAGCGTTTTCCATTTTTCGGTAAAGGCAAAGGATCTTTCAGAAAACGATGTCAAAGTTGGCGTTTTGAACCGAGTTTCAGGACACGATAGTCCAATAAAGGTCGTTACGAGCCAGCAATCACTTATAACACAAGATGTAATTCATTAACCGAAAAATGAAAAACACCATCCAATTCCAAATCACTTCCATAGGCATTCCTGAAAGTGTCACGATTTATCTTTAAAATTGTCAAGGATTCCTTATATGTGTCAGATATTAGAAAGTTTCGAAAGAAAAAAATTTTTTGAGAGCAACCTTAAACCAGTATTTATAATTTTTTTAAATTGTATGTTTTATTTTTAAGAAAAAAAATTAAAAAAGGAGAAAGAAATATGAATTGATTCGTTATTGTGTCATAAAAATGTGTGGGTTTGTATTCAAGAACATTTATTTATTTATTTATTTACTGAATGTCTGTTTTTTTTTTTTATGAAATAAACTGTAATAAAATCTCCTATAAAAATGTCGATAACACTCCCCATTTCAGAAACGTTGCCTTACCTTTTCGAATACATAAAACTGAAAAATCATTAACCCTTAGCCCTACATTTTATTTCTTCCTGCTTGGAGAGCGTTATTTACCCCCTGACATTTTTATTGTTATTTTCGTTTTCAATACACCTACCTCCATCGTGGTACACCACAAACTAGATATATTTTGCAAAAGTGTTGAATCTCTTTTCTCTCACTTTTTTTTTTCTGATTTGTAAAGACACTTTTCTCCATTCTCCTCACGACCGATTTTTTTTATGCTTGGCCGACTCGATAAGATCACGGAGTCATGAGGAATCAATTACCTGTTGTTGAACTTGTTTGAGGTGTTGTATCTGAAGCTTTTGTACTCCAAGTCATTTCAGAGGCGACGTTCTGTCGATCGATATATTTCATTGTGTAATGTTTTTGTTCTACAATTATGCAGATATGAAACATTCTTATTTTTTTCTTTTTTTAAATATTTTTTTAGGTCGACTTGATATATGAGCACAAGTAGGGTAGGGAGAGGGTGCCAGTGTTAAAATTTGATTAACAAAATTTTCTATCCTTTGTCTTATATTTTTGAAAATATAGTAAAATTTATTTTTCAAGCTAATTGTGAGGGGGGGAAAAACCCTTTATAGAAAGAAAAGAAAGCTTTCTCCTTACCTATAATTTATATAGGTAGCGTACGCACTTTTTAGCCTAGGGTGGCGATTTTTTTTTTTTTTTTTTTTTTTAAACTGCGCCAAAACGCCGTTTATAAAATTGATCGTCAAGTTGAAAGTCCTAGCCGGGCAAGGGATAAACCCTGTTTTCAAAATGGGCGATCATTTCGAAACGTTCTTACACCTGCGTTATTTAAAATTGAGAAGATAAAGTTGAAACAGCCTAAACTAAATATTTTTGATGAACCCTCCTCGAAAGACAATTTTTAATTATTTTTTTCTTATTATTTTACGTGTTTAAAAATTACCTTAAACAAGAGGTTCAGGGAAGCTCTGCCCTTGAAAAAAGTCAGTAGAAGCTTTATTTTTGGATTTTTAAAGTTTCTTATTTGTTATCTTTCTGTATTACTATTTATGTTGATATGTTTAACCCCTTCAGGGGCAAAGTACTCTTGTACCTAAATGTTTAAATGATTGATTGACACCAGGATTAACGAACGAATTTATTTTAAAATAAGTAAAAGCTTTTCCTCATGTACCTTATAAATTCAAAATTTGATTATAACATTCTGGTGTCATTGTGTCATTCTGGAATTAAAATTAACTGGTATATATATATATAATATACCGGTGCCCTTCAAGGGGTTAAAAGTTGCTATACGTGGGAGATTCTGATAAAAGAAATTCTCAATTTAGGCTATTGCATGTACATATAACATTAAAAGAAAAAGAAACAGATAATGTCTATACTTCTTATCCCCCCCCCCCCTTCACACACACTCACAAAACCGCGCCAAAATGCTGTTTTGGAAAGTAATTGTCACCCTGAATGCCCGTTTCCAAAATGTCGATTACTTACAAAATTCTATAAAGCCCGTGCTTTTGTAAATGGAGAAGATAAACAAGAAGTAGGCTATACTATGAATTTTTGGCCACACAGCTTTACCCTCCGAAATAAAACCTTGTTTAGTGCTCCCAGACAAATTTAAGTTGACATGGGCGCCGGCAGAGAGAAATGCACTAAGGGGCAAAATTCTGGAAAAGATGTGCCTGTGGTCCATAGCCTAAGCTTGGTGATATTTTTCGAAACTGAGCCAAAACGCTGTTTCTGAAATGGATCCCCGAGCTGTATGTCTGGTGGAATTGGGTAGCACTTATTTTTGCTCCCAAAGCATGTTATTACCTTGAATGAATAATGTGCATTTAAACTTATATTTCTATGTTAAAAAGAAATATTTCTTAAATTGCAGAACACCATTTTTTATTGCTAACAGGCACATGTCAAAGGCTAATATATTATTTAGAGTAAAACTCTTTTTTATCCGCTCCGAAGTGCTATGATTTCATTTAATTTAGATAAAAAATTTAATAATAATAAAATGTATTTTTTCATGTTACATGAACTCAGTTTATCTATTAAAAAAAATATGATGCATTAAAAGAAAAAAGTTACTTTATATTTAATTTATTGAAAAGTTGAGTTTGTTGAAATTTTTAGATAGTGGGCAGTGTAACGCGAATTTCCGAATTATTGCAACAAAGATATCTAACATCTTTATTGCATTCCTGTTTTCATAAAACTTTAAATAAAAAAGAAATATATTTTGTTGACTATATTTTTAAATCAAAATTTATACATATATTTTTTTTTACATATAAGGCTTTTTTTCTTAGGAATGTGTGGTAGTCTGCTTTGCAGATATATTATCAAACTAATAATAATAATAATACCCACACTCAGATAGAATTTGGTATATATTTAGAAAAAAAAAAAAAGTTATTTTCTTGATGGTTCACGTATGTTTATATATATTTAAAGTGAAAAGTAAGTAAGCATATTACAAAATCTGACATATAACAAGAACATATCACACTGATGTTGTATTAAAATAAAAGATCTTCTCGATAATGCCAAAAAACTTTCTTTGACAAAGGACTTTCTTTCTGCATTTTATTAAGAAAGAATATGCGGGCTCTTTGTTAAGAATCTGGGTAACTAGGAAGGGTCAAGAGATTCGTATAAGCGTTTCTCTTTTCACTAAGTTTTGTTTTCTTTTATACATTACAAAAAGGATGTACTATGCTGCTTCTTATATTTTTAGCCATGGTAATTTTAGTTTAACACATTATGTCATTGTAAAATTGTTTCAAAAGGTGCTTTTTATAAACATGTGTGAATATCATCGCTCTGTTGAAAAGGGGAAAAAAAAAACAAGTATCAGCATTTACATGTTAAAAGATTCCTGAGATGATAATAAATTATGTCAGAGGAAATTTCATAAATTAGTGTGAGAAATCTGACGTTCTATTTAGTGTGAATTGTATTATATTAGAAGTGCATGTACAGTGAAATAAAAAAAAATAAAAAAAGTACGTAATAAGCGTATGAATATAAAGCTTTATTTTACAGAATCGTCAGAGCGAAAACTAAGTTAATTTTCCAAACTTCTGGAATCCAGCGACATATACATTTCACGTACATTTCATGCATTTTTACCTAACGGTAATTCTTACATTTCTTCTTTTTTATTTTATTTATGTTTATTCAGTAATCAAAATTTCATAATTTTTTTAATAATTTGTTTTTATTAAAATTTTGATTCGAGTAAATCACAGTTTTATCTTAAAAGAAAACTTGCTGAAGCATATTAATAAAAATATATGAAAAAAAAAAAATGCAATCAAAAACATGAAAATTTTACATATTTTAAAAAATTATTGCGCAACTTTATAATATAAAAAAAGGAATTTTTTTTTTGTAATGCTGATAAAAAATTCGAAAGCGGCCGCTTCACTGAAACTCAACGATCGCGAAATCTCATGTTCACCCATGGAATCATTTACTTTATTAAAATAAGGTTTTCACCAACAGAAAGTAGACGTCGTATGCCAACGATGTGCGTTTTTAAAAGTTGTCTGCTTAAATTTTAAGTAATTAAAAAATCCTCATAGATTTTGAAATTTCCACTCGATGAATTGTCATCTTAAGAATACTTAAAATTTACGGAAGCAATTTTTAAAACGCATATCGTCGGCATCTGAATTCTACTTTCTGATGGCGAAAACCGTATTTTAATAATTATATTAGGTAATGTGCAATCGCGCTAAGTTTTCCCATAGGTTAACATGAGATTTCGCGATCGGGGAGTTTCAGTTTGAAATGATGAAAATTGACTGAAGTTTGATCGTGGATTACGAAAGCCTGTGACTCATTTAGACTGTTACTTCTTTTTGCATTTATTTAACTGTGTTTTATAGAAATAAAAAAATATTCCATAAATTGTAATAAATAAATAAATCGATAAATAAATAACAGAAGTTTTAATTACGGCAAAATTAATCTTGCATAACGAGATTTGCCATGATTTTTGAAGTCCTGAGTTCCATATTTGAGTCGTTATTATTATTTTTTTTTTATACTACTTATTACGTGGCTTATCGATTATATCTGAAAAAAAAAATGTAATAAAAAAATGTAAAATCCATAAATATTGATAGACTTTTTGTTATAACTTGATAACTATGTAGATTTTTTGTTATAAAAAAATGTTTATTTGTTTTTCAGATATAGTTAGTAGATAATTTATTAACCATTGGGAAAATGGTTGTTGTTTTCGGTCGAGAATGGACCTCTTGGCTTCGTCACTTTATTTTTTTTAAGCGGTTTTAACGAAATTCTGTAACTTTAGAAATTTTTTTCTTTTCATAGGTAATAGAAATGCATAAAATCATTACAAAAATGTTAAAGTTACAAATAGGATAGATGCAAACTATCAGATATGAAAAAAAGCGGAATTCAAAAATTGACGTCGGATGAGAAATCGTCTTATAAAGCAAAAAACGTGGTCTTCAACTTTAATTTCCTCAAAATACCTTTAGCTCAGACATCGGTCTAAACAAGAGTTAAAGTTATTGTAGGAAGGACCCGATAAAATATTAAGGTGTATATTAAGGATAAGGTATAGTAATGGAAAATGCGTTTCAATAACTGGGCGATAGTTCAAACGAATTTTTGAGAGGACAGAGAATTTCTTCAACTGTAGTAATGGAAAATGCGTTTATTTGTAGATGGTTCCGTCCGATGAATGTTTTTGAATAATTAATATTTTTAATTAATTTGAATAATTTTTTTTAAGCTTTCGGAACATTTTTCTAATTGTTGTTGTAATTTGTTAAATTATATTTTTTTCCTTTATTATTATTATTATTTTTTTTTAAAAGACGTTTCTTTAAAAGTTATTGAGGCAAAACTGCTGAAAAACTCCTTCCTTCCTGCCTTCTAAAACCTGCCTTCGTAAGTATCGCCGGTCTGCACAGCTCAATGTTTCACGGTGGTAATTATGGGATTTTTCTTATAGGACCAACTTGTACGACAATCTTAAAAGTTCAAACATAATAATAATAATAATAAATAAATTTTTTTCGCCATGTCAAACCTTTGTGGTTCCCTTAAACTATAAAACCGCTGTTTCGCTACTATTTGAAAATATAATTATCTTATGATCAGTTAAAACTGTATTTTATTACCCTTATATAAGTCAACGTAAGAAAAAAATATTTATTAGCTTTGATAATAATTGTTTTTCTCAAACAATATAGTGCTTATTTCTAATTTTTTAACATAGATTTCTAGGATTAACCAGGCCTTTAAAAGGTTATGTTTTTAAAGGTTTTTGCTTTAAAATTATGTTGCATTAGTAACTTAAAAAAAAGTTCACGCTTGAAACAATGTTTAGCGGAAATTATTAAAATTTATATTTATTGTACTGTGAAAATTGAAAACACTATAATTTTAACTAAATACCTTTCCTTTGGATTTTAATGATATTATGAAGCTAAAATGATATATAAATTTATGCGCAGTTTACTTTAAGGAGATCCGGTTGAAGAGAGAAACTTGATACCTTGCCAGACGGACTTCTTATTTAAATATTTGAAAAGCAAAAGATGACAATCTAGATTCACATTAAAATTACATTGTCACTATCATATCTATGCAGGTATGCAAACTTATCTGATTTGCTGCACAGCTGTCATATTGTCATATCACAATGAATGTTCAATTGTGCTTTTTAAGGAACTGGGAGTTCCGTTTGCATTTCAAATGAGTCTACAGTTTTCATTAAGCTGCCATACCTGATTATTTCTTAAATGTGATTCGGTAACTCTGACAAGCGTAAACTTTTATAATGACAGTTGTAAATATAGTTAAGTTACAAATCGTGATTAAATTAAAGAACTAATGGTAGTTTTAGAATTTGAGTGTTGAAAGACATTTCCAGAATAAAGAAAACTTATTTTTATTGCATATAAAATGTTAAATTGACAATGTGGTGTTTTAAAAATTTTGTTTTCTTTTGTGAATTAGATTATTCGAAACAACTTGCGCACTAATTACATTTCAGAAATAACTAAGCTCGTTATGCAGTTCATAGCATTCTCTTGAAATTCGAAAAATTGGTCAAACTGATTATGTAAGCAGGACCCCGTTTAATCTGTAAAGTTAGGAGAAGTATTATTTAGGGAATATTATTTGTAGCATCATTTCAGGAACCTCCCCCCCCCCCTTCCCTTGTATCAGGAGAAAGTTTTCTATAATTCTTCAAATACAGAAACTCGCCGATTGTACAAATATCATTCCCGAGATTGGCTTAACAGAATTCCCATTTTATTTAACAGTGTTTATGTTTTCTAATATATAAAATACGAGGCCGTATAAAATACGTCATTGCCCAAGCATTTGTTAAGTCTGGGTATAAGCTTTTGTACCCCACAGTCCTAGAAGTTTACCGCCTGTTGTTGAAACCACATTTAAGCTTCGATTTTAATCTCATCATCGTCGTGGAAGTTTTGCCCTGAAAGATGTTTCTTCAGGTAAAGGAATAAGTGGTAGTCTCTTGATGCAAGGTCAGATGGCTTGCCTGTTTTGGGTTCTTCATGAACATTGGTCCTATTTCCAGAGAAAGCACACCACCATTTCGTTACATTTTGCCGATTCATAATGTTCCCATATAGACGGGAACAATTGTTTAGTGAATATCCGCTGGACGCTCACTTTTTACATGAAGAAAACGTATGACGGAACTTATTTCACATTTGGCTGGATTCTGGATTGATGCAGCCATTATAAACACGTGGTACGCGAAACAGACTCAGCATACAAATAACGAATGAATGCGAGGGAAAGGTCAAATGTTTAAGATTGCAATATGTGTTGCCAACGCGCTTATAAAAACTTTTTCTTTCTTGCTGTCTGAAGTGTATCTTTATTTTTCGAAAACACCTCGTACTATAAGATGTGTTTGTAGTATATACAGTTTGTTGTATGTTTAGTTATCTGGGCGATTTCTAATTAGAACATTACACTGTAAAGAAAAAAAAAAAGACAGAGAGAAATGTTGAATGTTCAACAGACTAACATGCTTAAAATTAACTGCGTAAAATGAACATTATTTTGTTGCTTTTGCACATTCTTATAGCATCAAGAAAACCGATGTTTCATGTTGATACCAGCTTCGAAAAACTGGTTAATACACGGTAAAGACTACTTGTAAACGTTTTTGAAAATTACGTGCAGCATAAGAAACTTATGTTTGAAAAATGCTCATTTAAATATCTGAAATTTATTGGTTTCTGAGGTTTCTGAAGATAAAAGGATACTTTTCTAAATAATAGTATCTCGGAAGAGGTTATGTTATATTTTAGTAAACCTTGTTAGATCAAAGAACATTTCACTTTTTTTACAATGTAGGGTGCAACATGATTGGTTAACACTCTACTATGATCATGTTCGGATTTCTTGGTTATGTAACAAATTTTCAAAATTAGCATGGATTTTCTTCTCTTGCAATAGACACATTTTTTCTCCGAAGAAAGAAAACATCTTTAAAATGCAATGTAAGAAATTAAAAATGGAAATTGGAGGCTCCATTTTTCTGTTCTTTTTGGGGCCTTGTTAAATTTTAAAATGGAAAACCTTGCTTGTCTTTTTGGTAATCAGGTTGTTCATGTGAGCGAGTTTCTGTTTCTTGTAAACATAATAATTTGAATTCGATATGAAACATTTGCAACCACTTTTTCTCTTCATACCATTTCTTCGTATTTAATGATGGATTCCGTTCGAATTCTTGTAGAATTTCCCTAAGAAACGGCCATTAAAGCCATTTATTGCAGTGTTGTAATTTTGACAGGTCAAAATTAATTTTAACCACAGCACAGTAGGCAAAACTGGTTTTAACTTTTAAAAACTTGTCATGATCAAAATTTGTTTGAAACACATAAGAGTGGTCGAAACTGTAACTTACATAAATTGGTCAAAATGTATATTTAAGGGAATAATTAATGTCATATTTATATTACATATATTTAACAATAATTAATATTTTAATAATAATTAACTATAGATTGAATTTTTTAAATTTTTAATTTAATTTATTTATTTATTTATTTATTTATTTATTTATTTATTTTTGCCTCATATTTTAGTATTTCAAACCAAAACATATACAGTAGAGTCTCGATAATTCGAGGCGGACGGGACCGGACCTACCTCGAACTATCGAAAACTCGAATTATCGAAATCATATAATTTAATGAATAAATAAATGGAAATAAAGCAATTCTTATTTTCAGTGTATATTTAAATAAAAAATGTACTTACATATTATTACATTACTGTGGATAGCAACAGGTTAATTATATCTTAACCCCTTAACGGGCGGTGTCCACAAAAAAAGGACACCTAATTTTAATTCCAAAACTGACAAACGGCACCAAGAATATTTAATTAAAATTTTCCTTTTATTAAGTATCGGGAAATAAGCAATTTTTTTTTTCTAATGAATTCGTTTTTAAATTCTGGTGTCAGTCCAATATTTCATCATTTTACAAACAGACTTACCTCGCGCCGGAAAGGGTTAAAATAATTGTCAATATTTTTTATTTATTTATTTATTTATTTTGTTTAACACGTTGCCCCATTTCCGTGCAGTAATATAGTGGCATCGTCGAAGCAGCATGTTGTTGGCTGGAGTTGCCTCAGACTGTTGCTCCACGTTAGCGTAGCGAGCCCCTCGCTGTAACTCATTAGCGATGTGGAATCTGTCGAGTTCTCTCCTCACTGTCATCCTGCACTAGTGGAACATTGATCATTTCTACTATGGCAGCATCTGTAAATTCTAGTTGTTCGTCTCTATTTATCCATTTCTCTACCACAGTCACGTCGGTGTTTTCGCATCCCGAAATTTTTTTAATCAGATTACACAAAGACAAATCATCTTCATCAATACCATGATTATCGCTTTCTGAACTCTGGTTCTACAACATTTTGTCCCAAGATTTGAGAAGTTTTTTTTTGTTATTTCGTCCCATGACTCGGCCAACCAATACACAACGTCCTTCACAGAAATTTTTATTCAAAGATCTTACAATGGTTTCCTCACCTTCCATGACTTGTAGAAGAGATTGTATAGCAATCAACGACGATACCTTTTTTAAGCATTGTAGTACTCCGTGATCCATGAAAATCCGTTGAATTAAACTCTTGATGTTTGGTGGTAGAAACATTGCAAGGATCTCATCACAATTTAGTACATCCTCATTTGGATGCGAACCCGCGTTATTTATTGTTCAGAGGATTTTGCAAGGCAGATATTTTTCTTTAAACATTTTTTTTAACTTCTGGCACAAAATCGTAAAAAAAAAAGTTTTTAAATATTTCTTGAGACATCCAAGCGCTTATTTTATTACTATACGTAACCGGCAGTGAAGATATCGAGACATGCTTAACCCCTTGGGGACGAGCGACACGTATACGTGACGTATAAGGTGTTCAGAATCCTCAATTATTCCCACCAGTAACTTGTTATTGCAAACTTTGCCTTATTTAATGACGGCATTTCTGAAATTCACTTAGGCGAAAATTTCTGTTTTGAAAAACCGGTGGCAAAAGATTAAAAATTCTGTAAAGGACGCTCGTCGCGAAGGGGTTAAATGATCTTAGCTTTGCAGTTTTTCAAATGAAAACAAATTTAATCTTATAATTTCCTGAAGCATTTGATGCAACAGTAAGTGTTAACTGCTCTTTACTTTTTTGTGACCTGGAGCATTTTTCTCATCACATGACAAGAGTGTTCTAGATGGTAGCATTTTGAAATTAAGGCCAGTTTCATCGCAATTATGAAGCTGGTCATTAGTACGGTTTTCTACAGGTAGCATAGGGATGCGCTATTGACATATGACCCGTCGAACAACAATAAAAACCAGATGCTTGAATTTTGTGATGCAAAGTATATTCTTTTACGTGGTCATTATTTAGGAGCTAAACTGTTTTTTTTTTTCACTAACTCGAATTTATGGGAAACTCGAACATTCGAGACTCGAATTATCGAGACTCTACTGTATATTTCATAAAGCTTATTTTAGTCTTAGCTTAATTCAAACAACATTTGTTGTTACTTGTAATCGTTTTTTTCAGTTTTAAATAAAAATTTAAAAATGTTTCTTTTGTTGAATGTGATTTAGTAGTTTCCTTCACTTTTTATATAAAATTAGATATGCAATCAAATTATTAAAAATATTGCAATACTTACGATAATTGCTTGTCTGTAGAAAAGTTTGTGCTCTTAAATTATAAAGTAATAAAAATTAAAGTATATACACATAAAAAAAAAAAAAAAAAAAAAAAAAAAATGTTTATTTTACGGTATAATACTGGCATCTCAACTGCCAGTATTATACCGTAAAATCAAGAATTATTTTTTTGCAATGTACAAATGAGTAAAATATTTGCAAAAATTTACAAATGTTGTATTAAATATTGTTAAATGTTATTTTGATTTTACTTTCTTTTCCCAGTCAAAATGAGTTCCGACCACTAATGATCAAAACATATTTTGACCTGGATGTTTAAAACCAGTTTTTTCTATGGTTAAACCCACTCCTGGTTAAAATCAATAGAACCCTGATTCATTGCCCTTTTTCTAATGAAAAGCGTCTTTAAGCATAAAGAGTTTCAAAACTATTGTTTTCAACTCAAGCAAAAAACTATCGTTCAGCCTTATTTATCGTATTTAAGGAAATGAGTGTTAATCGCCTACGATATAATGAAGCGATAAATTAAGGTGCTTGTTTGAGTAATTTGGGCTCGTAAGTAAATGAAATATTCTGCTGTTTTGGCGTCGCCAATAAATAACTTTTGATAATTAAGAAGAAAAATAATTGTGTAGGGGCGGTTTGAATACCCCGCTTGTGGTGCTTAAATAAACGTAACATGAAATTAAAAAAATTATGTTTTCGAAAATGCTCGAATTTGCGTGTAGCTTTCATTTAACGTTATATTAAAGAGAGCATGAGTTTGAAACAGTTTTAGGTAATTTGGGTGGAATATAATGATAAGGTTGATACTTAATTGCTTTTCGTCACTTTAAATTAAGAAAAGGTCCTGCAGGTAGATGTTAATTACTGTGTTAGGGTTGTCTTTACAGAAAGAAGTTGAAGGGAACTTGATATTTAAATCAAAGATAAATGGCAAGAAATGTTTCATACATTTTTTCCCCCCGCTTTGAATAATCGGTTAAAAGATAAATTCGTTAGAATAAAATTCATTTTCAGTGTTTTGCTGGATGTTAGCTAATCTTTATTTATTTTTATTTTTTCTAGTTAATACTTTTTTTTAATCATTATTTTTTCCTTGATTGTTTTTTAGATTTAATTTTGTATATCATTAAAATGCACTGCGTTCTTCATCTGGTTGGCTAATTTATTTTAAACTCATTATGTTTAGCGCTTATGTGAATCTTCTGAAAACATCTGGAAAGTAAGTTTTTGTCAAATCTTTAAAAAAATTATTTTTGTTTTAAAAAAAAAAGACTATGAAGGTTTTTGTTTAAAAAAAAAAAAGACTATGAAGGTATCAATGTATTATTTTTATTTACAATATATAGTGAAATGTATAAGGTAATTACATATTATATTATATTTAAATGTATAAATTAAGAGAAAGGCCTGCACAAGGATGTTAATTACTATATTAAAGCTGGTTTTACAGAAAGATGATGAAAAGAACTTTATATTTTAAACAAAAGTTAATGGAAATAAATGTCAAAAAATTTAATTGATTTAAATAATTTCTTTTAATTTAATTTACATTTAAATATATTATGAACATGGGATATGTATATAATTGCCTTTTACAACTGAAAATTTTGTATTTTTCTAAGAACCAAAACAAAACAATCCACCCCATATTAATGCTGGCTGCTAGCTATAAACTTGGACTTTTAAAAAAGGGAATAATAAAAAAGTCTTTGTTCAAAGTACTTTATGAAACACTGTACACCTCATTTATTTTATGTTACTGCTGTTTTTATTCACCCGTTAATTTCATTTTATAGGAATGGAATTGATATATTTTATTTTTCAGAGTGTTTCCTTATAAAGCTGTTTCTTTTCCATTATCATATCTAACAATAAAAAGTTACTCCCATTTTCTTACCATAAGCTCAAGTGATTTCAAGAATTATTAGCATTCACTCAGTCACTGCTTATTTTACGTTGGCTTATGTTTAGTCCTGCGACATGCTGAGAATCACTTGAGCTTATAGTAAACAAAATGAGAAATAACTTTTTATTGTTAGATATGTTAATAGAAGTAGAAACAGTTTTATAAGAAAACCCTCAGAAAGATAAAATATATATCAATTCTATTCCTATAAACGAAATGAGTATTCATATCAAAATATTTCACGAATTATCATTAAAAATCTATCAAAACGGAGCCTATATATAATGGAATATACTACCATAAAAGGAAAAAAATATTGCAGTCCCGAGAAAATGATTACAATTCAATTACAATAGATGGTGTATCTAAGAGTGAACCTGTGAGTCTGTCTTATCAGTTTTTAGCTCACAGACTATCAAAGCCTGAGAGCTAATGTGCCCATCCGTTCTGTATGTACGTACGTATGTACGTAACGCGATAACTCTTGATAGAAATAACCGTTTTACTTCAAACTTTGTTTCTAGGTTCATTGTGATAAGGCGCTTCCCTGATTAGTTTTGGGGGTTCATTGGTTAAGTATAAAAGGGGGGAACATGGGACTAACACCCCCTTTAATTTAGATAAATGGGTTTTTCCTGCAGAATTATGCGATTTTCTTCAAATTTCGTATATAAGTTCATTTTGATAATGCGCTTCTGTGAAAAGTTTTGGGGGTTCATTGGTTAAGTATTAAGGGGGAAAGGGGGGATAATACCACCCCCCCTTAATTTAGATAAATGGGTTTTTCATGCAGAGTTATCCGATTTTCTTCAAATTTTGTATATAGGTTCATTGTGATAATGCGCTTCTCTGAATAGTTTTGGGAGTTCATTATGGTTAAGTATAAAGAAGGAAAGGGGTTGGGCTAATCACCCCTTAATTTAGATAAATGGGTTTTTCATGCTGAATTATCCGATTTTCTTCAAATTTTGTATATATTTTCATTGTAATTAGAGGCTTCTCTGATTAGTTTAAGGGGCTCATTAGTTAACTATGAGGGGGGGGGTAACGGGGGGATGACCCCCTTAATATATTGTCGATTTCTTTATTTTTCGAAGGGCTTATTTCAAAGAATTTGAAATAAGAATATAATCTATAATTAGTGTGAATTGCCTGTGAGCTCAATGTCCTCAGTTTAACTGGGCAGTTTTCTTTTTACTATATCTAAGACTATAGCGGTATGATAATAGGCAAATCGAAACAATCGAAACGTATCAATTATCACAATAGTTTTATTTATTACAAACTGATAAATGAATTGCGTTTAGTACAAATTGTTACAAAAAATGTTACTTTCATAGTTACATACTTGTTTTCCTTAACAAGAAACGTCTTAAAACAGTCTTATAAAATGCTTAAGAGAAAATACTCAGATTTTATTTATTTTTGTCTACATTTTCCCATTACGAAAAAAAAATCTGTACAATTTCGCTGGAGGTCTGTTATACTCTTTAGTATGTAAATAACATGACTGCAGCAAATTGATAAAATAACTGATCCAATTACTTGGTACGTGGTTAAGTCTTTTGTTTCACCACACAAAGTGAATTAAGAGCTTGTAACTTTTTGTTTGATATTTTCTTCAATGAACGAGAGAAATTATTATTAGAGCCGGCCTTCACCATGGAGGCACCCGTGTGCAACTGAAAATGTTGGGCTATATATATATATATATAAGATATTTTTTTCAAAAGTTCAAAATGGTCTTTAAATCTCGTTGGGGACTCTTGCAGAGGTCGACACAAGTCTGTGTGAACATTTTTTTGGAGCCATATATAATATTTATTATTATTATAAAAAAGGGTCTCATAGTCTCGCTTGGGGTGTGGGCAGATATTGATCCCTAAAAATGCGGGCCCGGGTGCATTTCAACCGTCGCACTCTCCTTATAGCGGATGCTGCGTATTAAAATCAAAATACACTCAGAAAAAGAAACTGATTAAAACTACAAAACATATTTTTTGAGTACATTTTGTTGTTTTAGCAAAATTGGAGTAAAATTGAACCATTTTACTTCAATTAACAAAACATTTTTGCTGACGATACAAAATTTTTTTTTGGAATTGCAAAAAAAAATTTTTTTTGTTGATTCAAAAAAATTTTTATTGACCCATATTTAAACAAAAATTTTGTTTAAATATAGGTCAATAGAAATTTTGTTTGAATCAACAAAAAAAAATTTTTTTTTTGTTGAAAACCACTTTTTTTGCAATTCCAAAAAAAAAAAAAAAAAAAATTGTATCGTCAGCAAAATTGTTTTGTTAATTGAAGTAAAATGGTTTAATTTTACTCCAATTTTGCTTAAACAACCAAAATGTACTCAACAAAAATGTTTTGTAGTGCTCGGGTACGCTCCTTCTGTTTTCCTCATCTTATATTGAATTCATATATTTAAATTACATTGAAACTAATTAGGCCGTATGTTTCACGTAAAGTGATCCCAGATTCAGGAGCATACTCGAGATCTAATATACAAGAAAGAAACATTTAAATAAAAGCAAACTGAAATTGATTAAATTGAATTTATTTTAAAAGATTAACATATTTAAATACATAAGTGTAAATCATTATGCATAGTTTAACGTACTTAACAGTAAACTCGACCGTATGTTTTAATAATATATTTACCACCGAGAATGCCTCATCGCGTAATTAATATCAGTTTAAATAATTAAATATAATACAGAAATTTGCTCGGAATTAAAAGCCTGCTTACCCCTTATACATCTGGTAGACATCATCATCATCTAGGGGGTCCAAAATCCAATTCCTGATATTGGCGGTTGGCGGTTTCACACAACAAAAAAAAAACTTATAATTTTCACCTAACAATCACGGGTTACAAATACCCTGAGGACACTACTCCAAGATCATCTTTCTGAGAACTTTTTTTCTCTCTCACCAAATTCCCTTTTTTTGCCCCTGGTCATCTCCTTTTTCTTACTTAACTATTTAGTAATTCTTACGCCCTTTTTTCTCCCCTAAATCTCGTCGTCCAATCCTTTTTTCTCATCCTGATCCCCATTTAAAGACAGCATTTTACTGGATTTTCCTATAAACATATTTCGCTTTACATTACCATAATTTTGGATACATTAAATACTTCCCCCTCTCTGGCCAAGATATCAGGTGTTAAAGCCATAACTTTGACGGTTTCTTTGATCTTATAGAAAAGCTTATTTCTAGAGGCATCACTATTTCATCCAGCTGCAAGTCTCTGAACGCCTTTCGTCTCTTTTATTCTCTATACCTTTTCTGGTCAATAGAACACAAAACTTACTGGACGTACTTATTCAATTTACGTGAAGTCGTGCATTCGAATTCCTTTTCTTTACAGAAAATACCCTACCTTTTAAAACCCTAAATGACCACCGTGCGCAGCAGTTGCATATCTCCCAGCGTCTTTTCATTCCTTTATTCTTATACCTTTCTTGGTCAATAGGATACACTCAGCCAGCTGTCGCCCCAAACACCTTGAGCGGAACTCGTTTGATCTTTAGTCAAATGGAACTACCATGCTATTCCTTATATTCTTGCGAGAAATAGTAAAATTTGTAACAAAAGAAATTCCTTTTTCCCATGAACCCGGGGGCAGTACAGAACTGCTAAACTTGCTGGGTATATCTCAGCAATATGCAAAAAACCCCGAAAAGAAAAAAAAGGAAAAAAAAAAGAAAAATGAGATGAGTTACGCTGAACTGTGATGAGGCATTCCCACAATGTGATACAAAACAAAGTTAACACGATATTAATAGTATAACATGAAATTTCACACAACTTATACAAATAACATAAGATAACTATACTAATCAGGAAATAATGAGAAAATTTTTAAAAAAAAATTATAAACAACAGGCCACAAGTGCCTACAATTAGAAATCAAAACTTCTAATAATATGTAAACTCAAAGAACATTGATAATAATGAAAGCATAAAATGAATAAATTTTCCTATCCAATTGCATATGTATATAAGGTTAGAAGATTCAAATAAAGAAGAATTATTTCCTGCTTAGCTAACAAGCATAATTTTGTTAATAAAACTTCAGTCGTTTTTAGCGTGCTTTGCAACAGCATGTTATGAGAGTAGCTAGGGTTGTTATGAGTAAGCATACAATAAATAAAGCCGAGCCAATCAGTTTCAAAAGGAAAATCGAAGAGTTCAAATCAGGTATATTCAACCAGTCCCACATATTGGATGCTGTTACAGAACTCACAGTTCGAGTATAATTAGTGTTAAGTTGTAACAATTCCACCGACGGCTCATCTAGACAGTATCTAAAGGAGTGGCATTGTATTAACGCAGCAGATTTCAGGCAAATTTTTTCGGCAGCACATTTTTCTTCAGCCTGGAATTTAACTGTGTGGGTTGTTGCATCTAACTGTAGATATACAGCTTTCGTATGGAGAGAAATTTGCTGTAATTGTACTGTCACAATACCAGGTTGGCAGGAACTGTGTGCCTTAAATGTAAGACGAGCCAAAATAGGACAATTATAGCACCCTGTCGTAGCAATGCTTTCGCCATTCAATTGTGGACATATAGTGGATGTCTGCAGTGCGATTTTATAATTTCGAAAATGCAGTTGAACACGCACGGCCGAAGACATTAATTGAGTGGATCGTAATTTTTCTTCTTCAATGTTAAAAAAATGAATATGCTTTTGTAGGGGTAAAGCGTATTCCTGGGATGCTCGAAGGCGTTCAATGCTGTCAGGTGCTGTAATACATCTTAGATTATCCTCAAAATAATCACACGTGGTGAGTTGTGGTGCAAAGATAAAATCTGTGGTGTAAGATGTATTCGCCTGTATAGCTCCTATCATATTGGGTTGAGGAATATTGCGTTCACAGGCAGGTGCTAAAAAGGCTTCCTCAGGTTTTCCAACTCGTTGGATTAGTTTTTCCGTCAAATGTAGCTGCGGTTGATCATAGGCGCCGAGTATGGAAATCTTAATTCCATTTGGCGTGTACGCTGAATCAGATATCAATAATCGCGAAATTGTGTTATTTTCAACCTGTGTTACAGAGATTTTATATTGGCATGTATGGCCTGTTAATTTTGAGACTTCGAAACTGTTCAACAGGTCCGGTTCATACCACACTCTATGAAAGTTACAACTCGGACGAGTTAAAATAAAGCAGCCGTTGCCACTGTCTCCACTGACACATGCAGAAAATCCTGGAAATTGTCGGCTTTCGGGAGTTTCTGCTTCGAAGTTTATGCCTCCCTTTCCTATAGATCGTTTACTGCAATGTGTACCACGACCACAGAATTTGTTGAAAATACACGATATCTGACTAATTTGTTTAGTGGTAACGGGGAATGTGAAGTACAACCGTTCTTTTGTGAAAGAGCACACAATGGCATCTAATTTAATTTTTAGGGTGAACAAATGGTTTTCATGTTCGTCCGAAAACCATAAACAATTTTCGGCTGAAATAGATTGCAATGTTATTTCAGCAGTGGTGAAGATTTGGCAATTCTTCGTTCCATCATTGAGGATCTCACATGACTTTAGGTCAGACTGTATAATTGTATTTACACTGCAGTCGGCTGAAATTGTCGTGAAAATGCAAGTGCACATGAGCAGAACAAGTGGTAAGGTATAAATGTTGGCCCGTTGAATTGCATTTCGTTCGAGGGCTGCATAACAATTATGTGTGATTTCTCGAAATGTAGATCCTATAAAAGCCCCCAAAAGCAGAGAGCAACGAGCTATAATTTTCAATAGTCGACCTAATCCATACATTATCGTTAGGAATGCATATATAATGAATTTGAAACTTTTAAAAATAAGTTTTACACACCATAACATAATGACGATGAGAATGAAGATCAACACATACATAACGTATTGAACGAGAGGTGGATAGCACGTAAAATGTTTTATAACATCATAACACAGAAGGCAATGTCGTAATTGGCAGACTGTTTTGCCCATCACATGTACAAGTCCTCTGACCACTTTGCCGCTGGGATGGATGTATGTAACCTGTAAGTCGGTTTTGTAGGCGAGTAGTTCAAATGGTATATGTATAATGTTATCTAAAGGAACATTCACGACGTGTTCAAAGTCTTCGCTACGTAAAATCACTTTTCCTGCATCAGGAAGATGAAGTAAAGGGTCCTCAAATGTAAAGGACAAGTTTCTTTGCGAAAATGTAGCTTTTTCTCCTTCTAATAGATGACGGCGAAATTTATTTGAATTGGGAATGTGACGTTTATCAAAGTAGCAAGTTTCTAAAATGATGATGTCAGGATTAGAGATAATATCGTCTGGCAAAACAGCTAAAAGATCTATTTTTTCAAAAGTCATGTCGCAGAAGCAATCGCTGTTATTGGTGCAGGGGCGCAACTTGCAGAAATCAGAGGTACCCTGACAATTCTTTTCGTCACATTCGCAGAATTTTCTATCTTTCGTGAAACAATTATAGGCAGTGGATGTAGCATCAATAACATCCCGTGAGCTGCGGAGAATATATGAAGTGGGTATTGTTAGTTGATAGTCTTTCTTAATTATGAAGGTTTCATTGATGATTAAACAATGACTACAGTCATGAAAATGGCATGCATTGGGCGGTATGTCTAATTTATTCCAAATGTTTTTAGGGATTTTTCCACACACAAACTCGTTAGAAAAGTGGCATTGTAGTCCAGACTTATGTCGCTGACGCGACGGAGTGGCTACTTCCAATATTATGCAGATAAGCAGAGCTGTAAATTGAAATAAACAGGCTCTTAATTTAATAATATTTCCGAGCAAAAGACAAACAGTTATGCAGAACAATAACAATTTTAATTGCAAATTATATTTTTAAAATAATATCTTATCTATTTTTTTTTTTTTTTTTTTTATTATTATTATTATTATTATTATTATATATATATTTTTTTTTTTTATTTAATTAGTAAGAAAAGGTAAAAGTAACATTAAGGAAAATTCCTTTCATTCAAGCAATGATTCTGTGTTGTGGGAAAAGAAATTGGAATGTATAAATATGTGAACCTGTAAAGTTTAATTCATTATAAGGAAAGTAAGAAAAAAAAAACCCGCTTTGATCTGGAGATAACGTTAAAGGAAATGAAATATGTGCAGAAATTAATTCATAACTAAAATAATATATACTTTAAGTAATGTAGTTATTAATAGTACAATACATAATCCGTCAATAAATCTAACGTTCTAACGAATTTTTACCCCTGCAATTGGCCATTTTGCAAGGATAAATAACAACAAACGATTTGAAATATTCTAAGATTATGATTAGTTATTTAACGGAATTGTTTGAAATTGAATAACATGCAGTTGTATGTATGTAACTTGATATATGTTACAACTGCAATAATGAAAACCATTAAATAGGTATGGTCAATGTTTATAAATATAAACAAAAAAAAAATTTTTTTTTTTAAAACAAGTAAGGTTTAACTGTATAGATTTTTATTTATTTATTTTTTTATTATTATTATTATTAATTAATTAGTTAATTAATTTATTTATTTATTACTATTATTAATATTATTATTATAAACAAATTTACTATAAGTCGCTCTTGAGTCGGTTCAAATTTATGAGAATCGATGTACTTAATTAGTATAATATAATAAGATTGAGAGTGAAGGTAGACAATCCTAGAATAAAGTAGGAAAAAAAATTACTCTATGTACACTTAATAAGTTATCAAAATTCTTTCTATATGTGATAAGACTGTTACATAACGTATAGTTTGCCTAAATAAGAAATACTTCTCTCGATAGGGTTTACTCACAATAAAACTCCGCCTTGTCTCATTACTAAATTCCAAAATTAGTAGTTAATTAGCTAATTAATACATTAGAATCTTAAAATTGAACTTGTAACATACTATAGTAAAATTCATACACACAATGTCGGTATGGAATAATATAATGTATAAGATAAGTATCATATGTTTCCTAATATTCAAATGCAATTCTCAAAACTATAATGAATTACTTAATTAAATCACTTGAATAAAATACAATAAGTCTAAAATAATACTAAAATATGTACATATGTCTATACGAGATAACATAGTGAATTTATTTTGACGTACAGTAACTAAATTCAAGACATGAATAAAAAAAATTAGTCAATTAGCTAATTTCCTCAGTAATATAAAACGTACATTTGGATTGTAAATTAATATAAATAAGTAAGTACATTGACCGTTTATACATGATAAGTACTATGCGCTAAATGAGTATTATACCTTAACTGTAAATAAAGTATAATTCCAAAATTGATAGCAAAGTGATTAATGCAGTAAATAATGAAATTTAGATTCAAACTCTAAAATGATACACTAGAATATGTACAAATGTAAGAAATATAATGCCTTAAGGAGTATCGTGGCATAGTTCATAAATAAAATAATTTTGCTAAATTATAGATAAATAACGAAAAAGTATTAAATAAAGATCCAGAATCATATGATGAATTACATGATAAATATAACTCCTCGATTATAGTTAGCTAAAAAAAATTACATTAAAATAAAACCAAATTTCAAATCACATAGTAGTGATAAACGCTCGAATATGTACATTTTAATGTTTGTCCCCTACGTTCGAATAAAATACTATCTTAACATTTCTTAACTCAGAAAAGTAAAAGGAAAATTGTAGGCCTCATTCTCTCTCTCTCTCTTTTTCTCTTTCTTAACACGTATAGTAACAAATGCTTAACAATAAGGATGGAAAGTTAGTCACTATTTCGTGATGTCTAAGGCCCATTGAAGAAAACGCTGAGGGTCATAGCGGGGCTGTATTTGTCTCAAGTCATAAGGATATGTTTGGGAAGTGTGCGTGGCATCCCTTACTGGATCGTATATAATAGTTTCATTGCTATCATCGCCTGAAGCGAGAGTGGTATCTGGTACCTGGGAAATGCTATTCATACTGTCATCATTGTTGTCTTCTGTAAGTGTTTCACCTGAGGGTGAATATGATACGATTTCTTCACCTGCGTTGTGTTGGGGTTCAGCATTAATTGTGCTTGGGGCAGGCCATAAGATTTCTATGTCTGGGGTGTCGTCAAAGATAGCATGTGTCTTTTTATTTTGTGGGGGTATTTCACAATGCTGTTTTTGCACTAAAGAATGGAATAAGTCCAGTTCTGGTTTTCTCGCAGTGAAAGGAATAAGTCTTTGTGCATGGACCTTTGTACTTCGAGCCGAAGGATTCGATGGGTCTATGATTGTAAAATCGACTTTATTGTGAGCCTTTTTTACTTCATAGGGACCAACGTTTAAACGCCGTTTAGTCGTTAATTTATTCCTGTCCGTGCTTCTATTATTTAAAAATACTAAATCACCAGGAGAAAATTTACGGTACCTAGAAAATTGATGTTGGTAATTTTCCTGTTTAGTGGTTGCCCTCAAGATATTTTCTTTAACTTTTCGATTTACGTAATTTAATTGAGATGCTTTTTTAGCTACGAAATCTGCATGTGATACATGTTCAACTGGGCGTCTTTCATTAAGTATATCTGTCGGTAAAATCGGTTCGAATCCCAATTGTATAAACGCCGGTTTTTCGTTAGTTGCGGAATGTACCGTATTGTTATATATTAAGGCGTAGTAGTCGATAAAATCGTCCCATTGTGATGTCTCTTCAGCAAAAATTGCGAGTGATTTTTTTATATTTTTGTTTATTGCCTCCGCCGATCCATTTCCAGATGGATGTTGAGGTGATGTAGTTAATTTAGTTACGCTAAATTTCTCACATAAGTACTTAAATACTTCGGATGTAAAGCACGAGGCGTTATCAGTGAGATATCTCGTGGGAATTCCATAAGTACAAATGTATTCTAAGACGCAGTCAGCGGTGTAACGTGTTGTAGTGTTCGGTACAGCATAAAGTTTAATAAATTTAGAAAAATGATCTATGAATGTTAGGATATATTGGTTTCCTTTATCAGTTTTGTGGAAAGGCCCAATGTAATCACCGCTAATGAATTCGTTAACTCTTGATGGGAGATAGTGTCGTTCTAATGGAACAGGAAATAACTTATTTGGTGACCTAAATGCGGCACACTGTTTACAAGAATTAACAAAGTGTTTTGTATCGGAATACATATGTTGCCAAAAGTATTTTTCACGTATAGCATGATAAGTTTTTAGAACTCCGAAATGCGCCAAATGGTTTGCAGTTAGAATATGTGGTTTAAATTTATCTGGAACAACTATTTGTTCTACTTTTGTGGATTTCCGAATTCGTGGTATTGAAGCTTTATGTAACAGTAAGCCATCACGTATGAAATAATCGGTAAAATTTTGAGAATCACCTTTAGATGGATTTCTCAACGTTGAAATAATTAATGAAAGTTTTTTATCTTCGCCCTGGGCTAATTTAATATCTTCAATCGTGGGAAGGTCGATTTGAATGGCATTTACGTTGAATAGTTCCGATTCATAAGTTTTTGTATTATTTTCCATGTCTACATAAAAAAGAATGTACGCTTGCTTATTAAGAACGTCTTCTATCGTTACTTTTTCGACTTTTTCATCATCCAATATATACCAATCGCCGTATTTATCCTTATTATAACAATAGTAATGTCCGTTTTCCGTTATTTCACTGTCGTGAACAATAACTGCATTGAGAGAATACCATAGTGGCTTATCACTCTTCTTACTAGTCATGTAAGGTCGAATATTTAATTTCTCAGGATAAGGTACAAATGTTGTTATTTTATTTGTTTGCGAATTCGAAAATTTGAATCTATTGAAATGAATCGTTAATATTTTGGGATTTTTTGAAATAGACGTAACTTTATTTGCTTTACCAGTTAGTTTACAATTAACACAGCGATAATTATCTGATAAATATTCTACGTTCGTAAAACGTTGTAACGAATTTTCAAGTGAATCAATTTCTTGTGTAATAGCTAAAGAAATATTCTTAAATAATTCAAAAGTAATGCTTTTCTTATTACAATATAAACATTTTATCTCACTCTGAAAATTACCTCCAAATAAAGATGTAATTGGATTATTAATGCTGGTAATGTTCAAAGTTTCATTCGTATGATTTTTAGCAACATTTTCTAACATACAGATAACCTGAAGAAGAAATTCCTGTGCATCCGATTGTTTATTCATTCGAAACTGTGTACAGATTTTGGTTAAATTCTCGTATAATTCTAGTGGTTGAATAACCTTCCCTATGTTTTTAACAACTGAAGTTAGATGTCTCTTTAATGAACATATCATACAAAATTTTATATTTTCACAATTTATAATGTCATGTGATAAATAATCTGTCAATGGAGACAAATACATAAGACATTGCAGTACAACATTCATAAAACACGAATTTCCTAGGTTCTCTAAGCCTGTGCCATTTTCAATAAACTGATCTGTGTTGGTTTGAGTTTCGCCGCCGCAATTCATTGTATTTACGTGTTTAACATTATCGGTGCTTGTACTTGCTAAAGTTTTTATGTTTTCTTTCGGTTTTGTTTCGTGTGTATTGGCATTAGCGTACTTAGGTAGGGTAACAGATTTTGTTTCTATTACTGAATTATCAAAATAATCACGCGAGAGTATATCAGCGACAATATTTTCTGATGAAGATATATGTTCGAAGGTGTAATTATAATCAGCGAGGAACGTGAACCATCTGGCGACGCGATTCCCCGGACATTCTAATTTAGACATTTCGGTTAAACTTTTGTTATCGCAACGTATAAGAAAATGTCTTCCGTACAGGTAATGTTTAAAAGTAGAAACACAACAAACAATAGACATAAGTTCTTTTTCTAAGATAGTATATCTCTTTTGTGTTGGGTTAAGTTTCTTTGAAAAGTAGGCAATTGGGCGGATTATTCCGTTTTTGTCCGTTTGCCCTAGCATTCCTCCCAAAACATTGTCAGACGCGTCCGCTGATAAAACGAATTGTTTCTCATAATCAGGGTGAATTAGTATAGGCGGTCGTGAAAGACATTCTTTGAGTATATCAAATGAGGTTTGTGCTTCTTTCGTCCAGCGGAAACGTGCGTTTTTTTTTGTGAGGTCAGTGAGTGGGGCGGATAACTGCGAAAAATTTTTAATGAATTTTCTGTAATAAGAAACAAGACCAACAAAACGTCGTATTTTTTTAACCGTATTCGGTGGCGGAAAATCTCGTATTTTGATTATATTTTCTTCTATCGGTCTTATGCCTTCTGCGTTTAATTTATGTCCCAGGAAGTTAATTTCGGGTAACATAAAAGAACATTTTTCCGGGTTGATTGTAATTCCAAATAGCCGGAATCTTTCAAAGAGTAATCTCAATTTGTGGAGCATTTCGTCTACTCCGTTCGATCCCATGGCAAAATCATCAATGTAATTAGAAATTTCAAGATCTGATAATGGGGCCAGTATTTGATCCGCTAAATCTGCGAATACCTCTGCTGAAGCATTTAAGCCCTGAGGGGTAGTTACATAACGAAAATTCCCTTTAGGGCTGCTAAATGTTGTATAGTCACGATCTTTAACTTTTAACGGTATTTGCCAGAACGAACTACTTAAATCAAGGGTTGTAAACATTATTTTTCTTTTTAACCTGTCTAACAAATGTTGTATTATTGGTAGTCTATGCCTGGGGTATTTTACGTGCGCGTTTAATTTGCGATAATCCACTACAAGTCGCCATTTTTGTTTTAGAGGGTCACCCGTTGGATTTTTCTTTTTTATTAAAATAAGTGGAGAACTAATATGTGAGTTGGAACGTTCGATAATATTTGCAGCTTCTAATTCCGATAACTGGCGATTCACTTCGTTTTGCAGCGCTTCTGGTATACGGTAGGGCTTAATTGATGGTAATTTATCATCGTCAACATGTAGGTTGGGCTGTATTGCTTCAGTTCTACCTATAGTATACAAGCGCTTACTAAATATATCAGCAAATTCCATAAGTAAATCTAGTAATTTATTTTTCGTTACTTCGTCTAAATGTTCTAAATTAAAATCAGAGGGTTTTAATTCATTTTTCCTGAGTTGCCGAATTACTTCTATATTTCTTGTATCGAAATTACTGCTAATTGTCCCGATTTTCGTATTTTTATTAATGGGAATGGGAGAATCGGAAAGATTAGATATATTTACTGTTATCTGTCTTTCAGTAGTAACCGGGCATACATTATTAACAAATTTAATGTTTTGATTTTTTAAGTTTGAAAAAATTTTAATTGAATCTCCCTTCTTTATAGTTTTGTTTAATGATAATTCAATATTTCTAGATTCACCAGCTTTTAAAATAACATTCTTCGGAAGATATGCATAAGTTGTCTGATTAACTTCTCCGTTTGTTAGTGCGTCGTGTATGTTAATAACAGCACTTTCTGATTTAATTGTGTCTGTGTTAAAACAGATGGTAAATTTTTTTGATTTTAAAAAATCGTAACCAATTATTGCATCGTAATAATCGGATAAGGGATTGTTAACGATATAAATCTTATGCTGATAATGTTTATTACCAATGTTGATGGGTAATGAAACGCAGTTTGTGATCTCTAAGTTTCCTCCTGTCACCGATGTAATTTGAGCGTCGATTTTTAATTTTTTAACTCTGTCGTCATTTTTTATTTGTTGAAAAATTCTATTATCTAAAAGAGTGGCCGATGCACCCGTGTCGATCAAAGACTTGACTAAAATTCCCGCTAATTTTAAATTAACTACCGGCAAAGTATTTTTTCGTTCATTCTTTAAAGAATTATACTGTATCATTTGCGTATTTACCTTTTCAATAAAAGCTTTCTTCTGCCCTTTAAAAAGATTCTTGTGGGTCAGGGAACCTACTCGCCCAGGGCTATTGAGAGGGAGGGTTCCCTTTAATAGTTTCCCGAGGTTTTACTATCACGATATTCACGGTGTTGATTTGGACGCCGTCCTCTATTGTTATTGTGTGAGGAATAAGAGGCTCGGTCATTCCTTCTATACCCATTATTTCTGCCTCTAAAATTGTCCCTGTTAGCCGGATTGTAAAAACAGTCGGAAGTAAAGTGTGACTTGTGACATATTCTGCAGGTGGGGACATTTCTTTGAGTGAAATTTCTATTTTGTGTATAGCGTGGATATGCTGAACCGCGTTGAAAAGAAGGACGAGCGGAATAATTGGTATATGCTCGAGGCGGGTCTTGCCTTGTTTGTAATTTTAAGCTTTCAACTTCTTTACTCAAAGCATTTATCATTTCCTGAGTGTTCAAGGCGTGGGCTTCAAGAATGTTTTTAATCTCACTGTTATTCGTAGTCGTAGACATATTATTTACAATTTGTTCGACGGGTGAATCAACAGCATTTATTTCATTAGATTGCAACAATTGTGCAAAATCCACTGCGTTTTGGAACGTTTTAGGGTCTTTTAATATTACCGATTGTTTGAATGTTCCGTGCAAACCGTCGATAAATTTTGCTAATTTCGTTTGTTCAAAAATTGTTTTAATAGCATCATTTGTTAAATCCGGAGAATTGAAAAAATTTTCCGTTGCAAGACTGACTTTGGCTGCATAAGTCTTAACTTGCTCATTCGGAAGCATCTTACAGTTCGAAAACTGTTTTTGTCTAGCACTTAGACTATATTGAGTGTCAAAATATGACAAGAATTTCTTTTTAAATTCGTCATAATCTTTCTCGCTATTCAAATCAGGTGAATGGATTATATTAGTTAGTGCGTCTCCACGAATTCGCGACCTCATTATTAGTAATTTCTCGGGTTTTGTACATTTAGCCAATTCAGTAATATTTTCTAAATTTTCTACGAAAAATTTCGGCGTTATCGATGAAAGGTTATCGAATTGTGGAATTACGTTTTGAAATCCTGCAATTTTTCGAATAAGGGCCTCCGAGTCTTCTTTATTTTTGTCGGTTAGACACATTTTTATAATTACTTAAAATTCCAGAAAATACGATAGTAGTATATCTTAAAATTCGTTGCAATTAGAATATAGCATTAATAACGCAGGAAAATTTTACTTGATCTGCAATAATCGTAAAATAATAATCTAATAATAGTAATAATATCAAGTAATATCAGTATTAATATCTCAGAATATAAATAAAAGACTAAGAGTAGAGATAAAACGTGGAGAAAATAAAATAATTATCATGGTATTGTAATCAGGAAAATATCATAATTAAAAAAAATATATCTCATTAGTAGTCATCGAACTAGTAAATGATTAATCAAATACACAAATATGGAACCAGATACTGATTATTTAAACAAAATTTCCATCTTTCGTATAAGTAAAAGTTTATAAATTAATTCATCGTGAAATCATCTTTAAAATTCATATAATGTAATAAGAAAGTTGTAATAAGACAGTAATTTCTAAAATTAATTAAAATTAATATTGATTATTTTCTCACTTACGTATCATAATAGATTATACTTTCTGATTCATATTATAAGAAAATTATAAAACAAAACAAACTCTATGACGCTTAGAAAAGTACAAGGTCAAATAAATTGATAATAAAATAAAGACGTATTTAAATGTACATTATTCACAAAGTTATATTTTATAAAAAATTTATTTTATATAATTTATTTTTAATTTAATTTATTTGTTATTATTATCACAAAATTTTCACGTTTTCTTGAAGATAAATAAGAATGTTTACAAATGTCATTAGATAATAAATGTTTTTCTAACTTCCAACGTTCAAAGGTATAAATTGAAGAAAAAGGAATATTATAATGCAATATATTTAAATATAAAAAGAAGATATTGTAAAATATAATTATTTTTCAAGAAAATTTTCACGTTTTCATTGTAAGAAATATTTTCCGAATTCCAAAATTCAGAAAAGGAAAAGAAAATTTATAATGACATATTTAAATGCAAAAAAAAGTTAATTTAAAAGGCAGTTATTTCTCAGTAAGATTTTCAAATTTTCTTAGTAATAAAATATAAATGTTTTTAAATATTATTAAAATATAAATATTTTTTTAAATTCTTAAAATTCAGTAAAGAAAGAAATTTATATTGATATATTTTAAATATAAAATAAAATATTTCAAAATATAGTTATTTCACAATAAATTTTTCAGATTTTCTTAATAAGTAATAATAAATGTTTCAAATATCATTAAGTAATAAATAATTTTCCCAAATTTTCAAAGTGCAGAAATAAAGAAATTTATCAAAAGGAAAATATTTTACAATACAGTTATGTCTCAATAAATTTTTACGCTTCCTTAATAGTAAATAATAAATGTTTCAAATGTTATTATGCAATAAATAATTTCTCCAAATTTTCAAAGTGTAGAAAAGAAAGAAAATTTATAAAAGGAAAAGTATTTCACAATATAGTTATATCTCAATAACTTTTTTTTTTTTTTTTTTTCTTAATGGTAAATAATAAATGTTTCAAATGTTATTAGGTAATGAATAATTTCCCAACTTTTCAAAGTGTAGAAAAGAAAGAAAATTTATAAAAGGAAAAGTATTTCATAATATAGTTATATCTCAATAACTTTTCTTTCTTTTCTTAATAGTAAATAATAATTTTCGGAAGAAAAAAAAGAAATTTGTAATATGTTTAAATATAGAAGAAAATATTTCAAAATATAGTTATTTCCGAATAAAAATTTGGTAAGAATTAATAATAAATGATCTTAAATGTTATTAAGTATGAAATAATTCTTAACAATCAGTTCTTTTCCTGTAAACATCTTATGTTCTTTTCATGACATATATGTATTTTGCGTATTTTAAAGAATACTTCAGGAATAAAATATACGTCAATTCTTTATAAGTAACATACATCATTATAATGTATTTGAACCATTGCTTGAAATTGTATGCATGAACTCTTAGAGTATGTATATCACTATTATTACTCCCTTATTAAATTACT
Source organism: Maratus michaelseni (assembly GCA_963931845.1). Classification (NCBI taxonomy): domain Eukaryota; kingdom Metazoa; phylum Arthropoda; class Arachnida; order Araneae; family Salticidae; genus Maratus; species Maratus michaelseni. The sequence continues at coordinate 316,994,788 of OZ007587.1, read as the reverse complement.
TATAAAGCGTGTAGAATCATTGCTTGAATGAAGTAAAATAACGTACAGCATCAAGTACAGATGGCATTCTTCAATTTTTTTTTTTTTTTTTTTTTTTTTTTTTTTTTTTTTTAAATTCTCTTAAAATTACAAATCCTTAATTTATTTATTTTATTTTATCTATTTATTTTCATTATTCATTGAACCCTTTTATTTTTACAATTTCCATTAGTTTGTGAAAAGGGAGTTACGTATTTAAATTTTATTTTACTTTATTTAATTTGCTAAGTTTAAAGAAAATTTCAGTTTGCAAATTATTAAATAAATAGTGCTTAAAGCACACTGTCACGGGAACCATTGCTCGGGTACGCTCCTTCTGTTTTCCTCATCTTATATTGAATTCATATATTTAAATTACATTGAAACTAATTAGGCCGTATGTTTCACGTAAAGTGATCCCAGATTCAGGAGCATACTCGAGATCTAATATACAAGAAAGAAACATTTAAATAAAAGCAAACTGAAATTGATTAAATTGAATTTATTTTAAAAGATTAACATATTTAAATACATAAGTGTAAATCATTATGCATAGTTTAACGTACTTAACAGTAAACTCGACCGTATGTTTTAATAATATATTTACCACCGAGAATGCCTCATCGCGTAATTAATATCAGTTTAAATAATTAAATATAATACAGAAATTTGCTCGGAATTAAAAGCCTGCTTACCCCTTATACATCTGGTAGACATCATCATCATCTAGGGGGTCCAAAATCCAATTCCTGATATTGGCGGTTGGCGGTTTCACACAACAAAAAAAAAACTTATAATTTTCACCTAACAATCACGGGTTACAAATACCCTGAGGACACTACTCCAAGATCATCTTTCTGAGAACTTTTTTTCTCTCTCACCAAATTCCCTTTTTTTGCCCCTGGTCATCTCCTTTTTCTTACTTAACTATTTAGTAATTCTTACGCCCTTTTTTCTCCCCTAAATCTCGTCGTCCAATCCTTTTTTCTCATCCTGATCCCCATTTAAAGACAGCATTTTACTGGATTTTCCTATAAACATATTTCGCTTTACATTACCATAATTTTGGATACATTAAATACTTCCCCCTCTCTGGCCAAGATATCAGGTGTTAAAGCCATAACTTTGACGGTTTCTTTGATCTTATAGAAAAGCTTATTTCTAGAGGCATCACTATTTCATCCAGCTGCAAGTCTCTGAACGCCTTTCGTCTCTTTTATTCTCTATACCTTTTCTGGTCAATAGAACACAAAACTTACTGGACGTACTTATTCAATTTACGTGAAGTCGTGCATTCGAATTCCTTTTCTTTACAGAAAATACCCTACCTTTTAAAACCCTAAATGACCACCGTGCGCAGCAGTTGCATATCTCCCAGCGTCTTTTCATTCCTTTATTCTTATACCTTTCTTGGTCAATAGGATACACTCAGCCAGCTGTCGCCCCAAACACCTTGAGCGGAACTCGTTTGATCTTTAGTCAAATGGAACTACCATGCTATTCCTTATATTCTTGCGAGAAATAGTAAAATTTGTAACAAAAGAAATTCCTTTTTCCCATGAACCCGGGGGCAGTACAGAACTGCTAAACTTGCTGGGTATATCTCAGCAGTAGTTTTAATCAATTCCTTTTTCTGAGTGTATTTCACACATTATTATTAAAAATAGCTAAGTCTAAAACGTCGTGGTATTATAAAAAAAGAATAATAATAATAAAAAAAACATAAATAAAAATACATCAAATTATCATAATACTTTTATTTATTATAAATGAATCAAACACGTTTAATACAAATCGTAAAGAATATGTTTCCTCAATGCATTAGTGTCGTCTTTTATTTTACCTAATAAAACCTATACGGTACAGTCATAGAATATTAAATAAAAACAACGTTTTTATTTTATTTTATTTTGTCGTTATTTTTTTATTAATAAAAAGCCCCTACGATTTCGCTCGAGGTCTGTTGCTCTTTAAGTAAATAACATGCCTGAAGTTAATTGATAAAACAACTGATTCCAGTTACTTGGTACGTGTTAAGTCTTTTGTTCCGCCGCACAAAGTGAATTAAGAGCTTCAAACTTTTTGTTTGACCTCCTCTTCGCAGACTATTAATGTAATTTCCTTTGACGAACATTGAGTAATCGTATTAATTATGATTTGCCAAAAACACCTTTTCAGTCAAGTTTCGCCTTCGTTTAAAATTGTTATCACTCTCAAAGCTTTGAATGCGTGAATGATAATGTTCAGTAGATGCTGCCAAATTTTTCTGAATATAATTAAAAAAGAATTTCTGTATTTTTTGTGATGAGATATTGCTACAGAGAAATTCAGATGAATGTTTCTGTGTTTAATTATTTTGATTTATTTCATTTTCCTAACTAACTTTTAGGCGATATATATCATATATTATAATATGAGAAAATCTTGTCTGTCTGTCTGTCTGTCTGTCTGTGTGTGTGTGTGTGTGTGTGTGTGTGTGTGTGTATGCAAATTTCATCTTAAACACTGCTCTAAGGATTTTAACGAAATTTTTTAACTTACCGTTTTCGGTCACGAGACCATTGGACTAAGTCACATGTTCGAGAAAATTCAATTAATGGGTCACTATGGGTCGAGGTCAAGCTATTTATATTTAAAAACGGTTCAAACGATTTTGACTAAATTTTGTATTCTACCGTGTTCGGGCACGAGAAGGCCATTGCGTCACATGTTTGAGAAAATTCGATTAGTGGGTCATTTTTAGGTCACTGCGGGTCAAGCTAATTTTATCTAACAAACGGCTCTAACGATTTCGATTAAATTTTGTATCTCACCTTTTTGGATTACGAGAAAACCATTGGTCTAGGTCACATGTTGGAGAAAATTCGATTAGTGGTTCATTTTAGATCACTACGGGTCAGGATCAAGCTAATTTTATATAAAAAACGTCAGCAACGATTTTGACGAAATTTTATATCCTACCGTTTTCGAGCACGAGAAGATCATTGGTCTTGGTCCCATGTTCCAAAAAATTAGATTATTGGATCACTTTGGGGTCACTACGGCTCAAGCTAATTTTATGTAAAAAAACGGCTGAAATGAATTTAACGAAAATTTGGATCCTACTGTTTTCGAGCACGAGAAGACCATTGGTCTGGGTCACATGTTCGAGATCATTCGATTAGTGGGTCATTTTGGGGTCACTATGGGTCAATGCATTTCAATGTGAATGAAGTTTGATTAAGACAATTATTACGTTATTGAACAGTTGGCAGTAAGCGAAGTCACAAATTTGGCAACATTTCCCCAAATACCGCCAAATTTGACGAAATAATGAGAGATCTGAGATCTCACCTACCAACAGCCCATTAGAGGACTGGATGAGAATTGGAAACATGACTGACCAGTACCATTAATTGTAATTTTTAAGTAACTTGTGTCGATAATGTACAGTAAATATAATTCTATATCATTATTTTTATTAGAAAAATTGTAATTTGCTTATAAAGTGACGTTTTAAAGACAAATATATAAGACATTTACATCTAAATTAAAAAATACCTTAATTTTTATAATGCTGTGGATTACGTCGCGATCTTTCTTTTTTCTCCCCGCGTCATGTTATAAAGTGGACTACTATCTTAATGACGCACAATAATCCTGTTTGCGTTCGCAGTGCAAAAAAAAATAAATATATTGCAAGTCCTTTTTTGGTACGTGAAATATCCTTTCGATAATTTTGTGATACATACTAAACTCTGCCTCAGTGGAATCGATCGAGATCGTGAAAATTTTCCGTCGTAGACAGTATTCCGTCTTAGAGACACTTTCTATTGGATTTTCTAGGATTTGAAAATCTTTCCAGGTTAGACAGAGTTCCGTCTTACACACAGTCCGCCTTAGACAGAGTTGACTGTAATTGGATCTTCATTAGTCGAAATAATCAAATAGTATCTGGTTATCTAGTTTCGATTCAGTCATGTTTGAAAAAAAAAAATGGCAAATATTACTTTGTATATTCTTCAAATTAAGTCATTTATTTTCAGATGGCAATACCGCTCACTTCAAAATATGAAATTGAACTTTTCATACTTTAAACAATACTATCTATAAATATCAATATGTGTAATACTTGTAGTATTTATATATTTAAGTACAAACGTACAAATTTAAAATTCGAAAAATACTCAACTAAAAGACACTAAAAAATTTACTTGACAATTTAAGGATAAAAAATATACTTTTTTGAACATATTTAATTAACAATTTACTTTAACAAAATAATTTCTTTCATATTAATTGCAGCAGATGCTACACGATGAACAATGATGAATAGTAATGAATGATTAAACTATGATGAACAATCATGAACACGATGAACAGTAAATTAACTGAATGGCATGCCAGGTACTTATTAGGCAAAAATTACTTATTTATATTTTTCATTTGGGTAAAGTGTTTGCATTATAATTCTTTGATGCTTTTTAATTAAAAAAACCCTCAAATACTAAAAATAAAAAGCAATTCGCATTTTTCTTTTCGTGTTAACCACTCGTGCCAACAACCACTGTGCTTTTACAAACGAAACAGCGACGTCGAATATTTGTAGAAAGTGTTTTCTTAAATTTCAACTATTTTTTGAAAAACAATAAATTGTACTCAAGTAAAAATCTTAGAATCTATTGCCTCTCAAAAAATGAGTAAAATTGAAAGAGACAGTTTTTGAAAACGTAGAACGCAAGTATCAGACAACGTTTGCTTACCGTAAAATGAAAAAAGAACTAAAAAATGTTAGATTATCTAGAAAAATGTCGGTGGTTATTCTACTTCATTGAACATTTTGTTTCTTTTATGCTAAATAACGTGGATAATAGAGTAAAGCTCATTTTTCATTTATTTTCTACCTTTATGGTGACGGGAAAATGTAAGCAACGCTTATTTAAAAAAAACTATTTTCTAAGCTTGATAAAAAACTAAAAACTAAAATTTTGCATTGAAAAATAAGTATGAAAATGTCTTGAGAAAACACGAGACAGATGTTCTTCCTCCTTTTTGCAATTACCAAAACTAATATCCTGTCTACATGATACAAAAAAGTTGCTCCAGTGATTGAAAAAAGTAAAAATAAATAAAGTAAGCTATACATACAAGTAAAAAAATAGCAGAAAAAATAGAAATTGCAATTCTGTTTTCACGTTTCACAATAAAATAGTGCCCCCCTCACTCTACATATTCACTCTACATACTCACTCTATATTTCCCCCCCTTTTTTTTAAAGCTTAGGTATCTATAATAGTAAAAACTTGCCACATATGTGCCATTCTTTAATTTAGCGACTTTTTTTTTTTTTTCCATTCCTTTTTTTTTTTTTTTTTTAATTTTTTTTTTTACTTTATCTTAAACCTTCTTTTCATTATTTTCCCCCTTCTAAATTTTTTCCCTTTACTGTACCAAAGGAATTTTTTTTCCCTTTTGTGGTAAATGGGTTGGGAGTTCTCGGATTTGTTCTTTTTTTTTTTTTTTTTTTTTTTTTTTTTTTTTTTTTTTCCAAGGAGAAAGATGGAAAGGGGGGCTTTTTTCCAACGGTAAAGAGCATTTAATGAGTTTTTTCTCTCTTTTTAGTTACACTGCATTTTGTATTCCTTATTTTTTATGCATATTTCATAAATATATGATACGAGTCTTGTTAAATTATCATTTTACGCCAGGAAATGATGATTTTGACTAGGGTAAATATCTGTCAGCGATTTAGATGAAATGAACCATCTATAAGCATCATTTTCTCCCCTCCCTTTCATTTAACGAGTTTTCGTGAAGAGCGGAGAGAAGGATTCGTTGTGAAGATGGTGTTAAGCACTTGATAAATAGCTCTCTTCTTAAATAAGAACATATGGATTAATATGCATCACTTATATTTAAATATATTGACTAAGTAGTCAAATGTACTAATCTCCCACGTTTCGCTTTACTATATTTTATTTCAGTATTTGTTTCGTGTTTATCGGTGATCTCTGGCTCCACTTAGCCAAAAATAAGCGTGTGCTGGCCACAAAATTAAAACTAAGTTCGTAGGTTCAATACTCCCGCACCCCTGACTAATTTTCACGGTTTTCTTTCTTTGAGAATGGAAATTCAAGTTACTTTCACATTAAAAGAGTCTCTTTACCGTGCACCTCCTATAGCAATAGCAGCGAAACTGACCTATACCTAATTAAATTCAATCCATCATTCCTCAGTAATCATTTAGAATATGTTAATCATGAACAGAGGCAAAACTGGCCTATGCTTATTAAAATTCCATTCATCCATCCTTCATATTCTTTTTGGATAGAAATTAGGATTTTATAGAATTTATGATATTCACAAATAAGGCTAAAACTGTCCGTTTTCTATTTCGGTCTATCCACCTTGTTTGATATTTTAGGCTGATTATCAATGAAAAGCTAAACTAATCATATTTCATTTTGATATACAATCCTTTTTACCTTTGTCTTAAACAGGGCCGGCGCAATGTCGCGCGGGACCTTGGCAAATCACTTAGCGGGACCCAACGTCTCTGGCTGCAAACTGGACTAATAAAAATTACTTTTAAATTGTATATATTATTGAAAAATTTATATTTTAGATTATAAAATGCATGAAAACTACCATGCAACTTCTTTTATATGTAATATGCATAATTATTTTTAATTTTTAAAGATTTATTTTTCACGGTTTATTTTCAGGATCCTCAAATCTATACATTCTCCGACAATTATACCAACTTTGGCTGTAAGAAATTAGGTTAAAATGCTCGCTTTTTTTCACAAACAAAAAAGAAAAAAAATTATTTGAAACGAATTTAGAATAAAAAAAATATTATTTTACACAGAAGCAACATTATTTCGATTTGTATAGAGAGGCTCGGGGGGCCCCTAACGAGACCACAACTGGCGCGGGGCCCTGGGCACGCCCCATTCGTTTTCCCAATGTTTGCGCCGGCCCTGGTCTTAAAGATGGAGCTATAAGTGGGATTAGATATAAGGTATAAAATGAGAAAAGGGGAAAATATAAAATTTTCTCATTAGCTTAATATACCGGATAATTTAAAATAGAGGGCGATAATCTCTTAAACCGCTGATGATAGACACATACTGCCACTTACAAAAAACATACAAATATAGTATAGCTTTTAGATATGGTATTTGTTTTACAGGGGGCTGTATACACATTAAAATAAGATTTTTTTTATGGATCCCCTTTTTCTATAATTTATGTTTAGAACAATGTTGCGGGAAAACGTGGTGTTTAAAGCTGGAAAATATTGAAAATTGATAAATTCAAAATATTATGACTCGGTAAGTTTTAATCGTAAAAAAGTGTTTTTTTTTTATTTGTTTTTTTTTCTTTGTAATTTTCTTAGATCCAGGGTAACATTTTCTTAAATACAGTAAGTAGATTCTGGCTAAGGCGGAATCAATCGGGATTGAGAAAAAATTCATAATCGCCATTACCTGTATTTTGAATCATCTGGTGTATTTGAACTTCCTTCCATGAAAATCATTTGGATCATTCTCACTTAAAGGGTACTTTTTACGGTCCCAAAGGGATTATATTAGTAAATGAAGCAAATTTCCTAACATTTTCATTAATATGGATATTTAAGTTTTAAAAAATCTATTAAATACATTTCTGACAAATAATTTTAATATTTAATATTTTAATGAATTTAAGTCGAAAGTCTGATCCGTGGACGTCCCTTACATCTTTAAGAGTCCTCACCTCTCACGCGAAAACCCACTCTTGCTAATGTTAATCATATGGGGGCATTATTTTTCTAATACCTCGTTGTAATTCAATATTGTTAAACGTTTTTGCATTGGATAGCAGAGATCAATCTCTATTTCCGTCGTTGATTACTTTTTCGATTTTCTTTGCGGATTATTTTTTACGCAGATTCTTTCACTTTCGAAACCATCAACGGCGGAAATAGAGATTGATATATTTTATCCAATGCAAAAAAATCGTTTAAAAATATTGAAATACAAACGAGATATTAGCAAAATAATACACCATACGATTAACATTAGCGAGCGTGTGTTTTCGCGTGAGGGAAGAGGACCCTTAAAACACAACGTTCAATTCAGTGAACGTTTAAACATTTTACATTTTTTTTTTTTTACAAATTTGTTTTTCAGTTATAATTAATTAAAAGTCTTTAGTTGTTCTAACTTAATCTTTTTTTATATGGTTTTATTTTTACTAAGGAATTAACTTATAAACTTTGTCCCTAGCCTAAAATAGTCTCCATCCGTAGACACTGAAAATAAATTTTAAAAAGTACTATAGGTGACAGTACATGCCAAATCATCATTAGGTAGTTTGAGAGAAAGAATGCCTTTTTTGTTTTTTAGAATATAACTCCTGTTTTGTTATGAACTTTTTGAATCTTTTCCAATTTATTAGTTCCATTTGGAGTTTGACAAAGTTCTCAGTGTATACTCGGTGGCCATCATAAATAAGGAAAGGAAAAAGCTAATTTATAATTATAATAAAAATTTTAGACAGCTTTGACATTCCGTTTAATATAAAAAAATACACCATTTCAGTAACTTCAAAACCAAAGTAGTTAAAAATTCAAAACTTAATTTTTGTCTCCTCCTTGGCATATCCATTTTTACTGGTATTGTCTAATTTATCGGTCATTTATCAAACATTGTGTGCAGTAGAAGAAGGTTTCAAATACAAAGAGAAGTTGGAAAAGTAATAAAATCCTGATGCGCATTGTTTTTCAGAAAATTACATTCTATAAATTCAAAAGTTTAAAACAATTTTTTTAGCCAATTTTGCCTTTTCTGTGAGAATGACCCTCAACATTTTAATTATAAAAAAATAAATATGTACCAACTACCCCCGAAAATTACTCAATTATGTCTTATTTTTTTTAAAATGTAAATCCATGTAAATGCATGCATCCGTGCTCATGTCAGAATTTAAAAAAATAAAAAACTTGTCAAAAATAAAATAGAAAACTTTATTACTCGAATAAGGTTATTTATTAAGCATAAACAAAAAACATCCATGCAATTTTTAAGTTTTTTTTTACAGGCTTGTATAATACATAATATAAAACTTTTGTTAATAATAACTGATATATACATATATATATTGCTATCTTGTACTTCTTCATGAGAATGACCCATTTCACACTGTATCAAAAAGTCTTTGAAAAATCTAAATGTTTCGTTATTTTTGCGTAAAATAATGCGTGCCTTTTGTAATAAGTCACGATATAAGACTGCATTTTGCGATGGCTGTCCGATGTTTCTCGTAGAAGTTGACGTGAAGTAATTATATAATCTCGTGAATTTCTAGCGCTTCTTTCGGAGTCATGATTTTACATGGAGGTCAGCGCACTTCAGTGGCATCCTTCACTTTTGACCTAATTTCGGGGTACATTTCTCATAAAAGTACAGTATTAGTTTTGATTTGCAAATTGTTATTGAAGATCTCTTGCATGTGCAAAATATTAATATTCCTTTTTTTAATTTTCTAATATTTGAAATACGTTGTAAGTTTTAAACAAGATTTAAATAACTTCTCCTTTTTAAAAAAATGGATTTGTAAACTTCCTATCTGATGGTTACCTAATAAGATTACTTTCGTCCAATACCCGGAAAAGGATTATGTAGATTAGCCTAATTTACAGTTTTAATCTGTTTTGATTTAAGAAGTGGCTGTTTGTCTGTACTATCTGAATTATTTTCTTTGCTTTTTCTTTAAGTTAATTGAAAGTAGATAGTTCTGAGTGGAAACATTCAGCTTGAATTTTTTCTTTCTTTTTTCTTTTTCTTTCTTTTTTTTTTTTTTAACTTTCGTGTGGTTGTATGGTTGTATTTGATCTCAGGCATGTTTCAGACATGTCATTTTTTAAACTATCATGAATTACATTATGTCCTTCCATCTATTTTCTTCTAATGCTTTATTCTTAACATTGTTACATACATGAGCAATTTTATTTATATTTTTTGTTATTCTAGTTGTTTTTAACGTTTTTCGAGATTGCATTATATTGGCCCACATTGTATCATCTACGTAATAAAAGGGTTTTCTCTACATCTCAAAAAACCTGGATAAGACAAAAAACTCTTTTATTACATAAAAAGTACACAGGGGTCAAAATTAACCAAACCTCCAAAAATGTTTAAAACCATACTAAAAAAAAAATCCCTGACGGCTTACAGACACAGGTAGATTTCAAAGACGCAGACCGTGGGTCGCCTGTTTATTGGGAATTGTAGAAGAAGGATCTTTTTTGCTATGATGCGGCAGTTGGGACCGCTCACTACGAAATCTATCTCTGCCTGTAGGTGGAAGTGGCAAGCATTTTTTTTTTTTCTTACGGTTTGGTCCTATAAATTAACTTGACAATATAAAAGTTGTAGATAATATTAAGAAGATTTATAATAAATTTAATCGGATTTAATATCTTGTGAATTGACGAAGCTATGAATATTTTTCTTACTAAACCCTCATACTCCCTCCCCTCCCCACCATTTTTAATGATATCAAAAATCTGTTATACATAAATTTTTTACCCTTTCCTAGACGTAATAATAGCTTTAAACAGATTCGATATGTATCACATAATTAAGAAGTTAGAGGTTTTTCTGTTTTCACAACCCCCCCCCCCCCCCGGTCCGATTTTGTCCATTAACGAACTTGACCGAGATTTTATGCCCCTTGATTTTATGTATCAGTTTGAAAGAGGTTTGTGCAGAATTATGGAAGTTATCATGTCCATAAAAAAGTGATATAGATAGATAAAGTTTTGAACTGGGGGTGGTTTTGGCTTTGGTTCCAGGATTCATGATCAGCGTAGATCTAAGTTTTCAGAAATTCCAACATGGGGGAGAAAGTAATAGGTAGTATTTCTTACGGAATCTATTTAAAAAACACAAATAAAGTGCGTATGTGTGTAAAATTGTTAGGGAGGTCTCAGAAGAAAATACATTGATAAACATTTCCTAATTCATGGTAGTTTAAAAATTGACACGTTAGTTTAAAGATGACTGGGGTCAAATATGCTCCATGGTATTGTATGAGGGTTAAATAACACTATTTAAAAAGTTAATAAAAATCTAGAAATTATTGCAAACATCATAATTTTGATTAGTGCTTTAGGGAGGGTTGTAGTATTGAGAAGGGGGGGGGGGGCGCCAAATCAGTGTATTTTTTTTATCTAATCAAAAACACATTCTGCCCATTTCTATAGCCCCACGTCAGGGGATCCAATCCCTCTCCCCCCTTCTCTTCCCCTTTCCGAAATGAAATCCTGGCAACGTTACTGAGGTATCTAATGCAGAAAAGGAAAAAAAAGAGGCTTGTGTGTGTGTGGGGGGGGGGGGGGGGGTGTTACGGAGTTTTAAAACTTGTTTGCTTCATAATTCTAAATATTGCGCAAACACCGTAAATAATTAACATTTAAATAGCTGTTTATTGTGTGCATTGAGCCGGTTGTTTCTATGTATTATTATTTGTACTATTCGTCGAGAAGGGTCACTATTTCGTATCCTTGAAAAAAACTGTATGTTAGATTTATTATGATCATTCGCAAGAGGCATTATTTTCATTTGTTAAAAATGTACTACTACTACTAATAATAATAATAAAATGTAAAGTAAGTTGTACGTATTATAAATTTTTAAATGTAAGTATATATGCATACATTGTAAAATGTAAGTATATATGCATACATTGTAAAATGTATGTATTGTTTAAGATATTTATAAGTATGCAAGGCAGTTTATACCTTTCTTTTATTTTTTTGCCTTGCGTTGTATTTAAGGTATTTTTCAATATATTTAGAAGAGTAGTACAGTGGTACAAATTGCTTTATTCACCTAAAGTAAACTAGATATTCCTTCGAAAAAAAAAAAAAAAAAAGGATACATGAATAAAACAAACTAGTCTTTATAGTGACTCTTCTATTATAAGAAATAACTTTATTTTTGATTGGTGGTGTAGTCTTATGAGTGTACTTCAGTTGATGGCTTACTTCCAGTGCTCCTCTACTTTGATATCTTTTTGCACAATAGTGCCGCGGGCACTTCTGCCATACTTATCCTCTGACAGTAAATCTTGTGAAGTACAGTAGAGATTTTTCAGCAGTAGACCTTTTCATTGTCTATATATTTTTAACAATGTATTTTTTTTTTCACTATATGTTTCAGTTTTAAAATTTTAACAATTGTCGCAAGTTGGTAAGAAATTAAAATACCCTCATAGAACACTACCCACCTACATTTTTAATAAAATGTTGATCATGAACATTGCATATTTATAATAATTTTAGTTTAATAACAAAGTAAATAAAAAAAACCAATAAGAGTAGATAGTAAGGAAAATTAATAAAGAACCTAACACCTATTTTTAATTATAGAACTTTAAATTACACAGAATTAACGAATTAACTAAAATACTCATTGAAAACTAAAATATTCTTATATCTTCAATATATATATTTTTTAATCTCGTAGTACTAATAATTAGAGTGTAAAAAAAAAAAAAAAAAAAAAAAATGATTTTTTGATTAAATCTATTAAAATTTACGGATTTTCATTATTTGTTTCCTGCCTTAAGGTATTGAATGGCTACCAAGAAGCCTTTAAGTAGATTATCTTAAGAAATATAATCTATATGTTTACGTTTTAAAATAAAATTTTAATAAAATATAAATTAAATTTTAATAAAATATAAATTAATTTTATAAAATATAAATATTTTTTTTAATAAAATTAAAATTAGTAATTATAAAAATAACGAAACTGCAAATAAGTAATTTCATTAATTAGCTGTTCAAATAACAAACCAAACAAATATCATTCTTGTATTTGTATTTTGTGAAATTGCTACAATTGCATAAATTTAAACTTATTCACATATATACGTACGTAACAAAAAAAAAAAAAAAAAGAGAGAGAGAAGAAAAGAATGATAGAAAAAAAAAACTTTTAATTCATACATACGCGTACGTATGTATGATACGGATTCATTTGCACAGAGTAAATATAATCGTAAGAATAGCCAAATATATATCTATCCACTTTTACTTCACAAAACATTAAATATCAGCATTATTACCACTCAGTGAGAATTATTGGTATTCAGTGCTTCGAATAACAAAAAAGAAATTGCTGTTTTTTTTTGATTTACTGATTTTTTTACATGCTGTGTATACATTCATAAGAGGGAAGGGGGAAACCAATCTCTACTGAAGAATTTCTTGCTGTGTTTAAAATTTTGAAACTATTTAGCTGTTGAGCAAGTGTTATTTTTTCATTCTCCTTTAGCTGCAATTTGTTGTTATGCATTTATTTGTGAAAGTAGAATGAGAAACTAAGAGAATCACTACTGTATAATTCTTTTACCTACAGAAATTTAATATGCTTATTATGGTTATTTTATGTAAAAGAGTGAATAATTTTATTACTTAATAGAAGTTATAATAATACAATTACTAATTATAATAGGTTTTTATAATGTTAATTTTAAATGAAACTTCCAAGTAATTTTCTACATACATCAAGTTTATTGTAAACAACTTTGTTTTGAACCTTAAAGGAATTAAAATTGTAAAAAATAATTATTGGCTTCTTTATTTATTCAATAGGTAAAATATCTTAGGAAAATTGTAAATCATGTTTAGCTTAACTTTTTATACTTTTCCACCTCATTTTAAAAATTTTGAAAATTTATGACTTAAATCAGTGATTATATTTTTTTAAATCATATTATTAAAATAACCTATTTTAATCATACGATTAAAATAACCGATTTTAATCATACGATTAAAGTAACCGATTTTAATCATATGATTAAAATTGTTGACATCCTAATAATAACTATAGTTTAATCCTCTTTAATAAAAAGCTAAGCGTTGCTGACGACTGGGATTTTCGATAATCGTTGCCACAGATTAATCTCGGAAAATGAAACATTTGAAGTTGTTGAAAAAATGAATAGCTCGAAAAGTATTTGTCAGAAAATTGTTAGACAAACTTTGTTAGAAAGGTAAAAATTTTTATTTTTCTTGATATAAATTTTAAATCTAATGATTATGCCGTTTTTCAAATATTGAATTTCAAAGATTACCAAATTTTACAATGGAGTACCATAGCAAAGTCTTCACGCGTAAAAAGATAATGATAACGGCCATGTGTCCTGACGTATACTGGCTATAGCACGAGTCACAAATTATAGTAGCCTTACTATTCTGTTGAAATATAAAAGTTAATTATGATGCTACGAGTGCATGATTTTTATTTAATTTTAATATAATCATCTTAGAAACAAGGTTTTGGACTTTTTTTTTTGAATGCGACTAATAAATTGGCCAATTCTGTATATTATTTTGAGTTTAAAAGAGGAAAGGTGAGAGACTGCGTTATATTATTTAGGTTTCCTCAGGAACTTTTGGTCAGAATCGAAAGTTTAATATATCAAAACGTCAGAAATTAAATCGATATTAAATCGGCAATAACTATAACGACGGTCTTTTAGTTCGTTTGGATAGATTTTCTTCTAAAAATATAAAATCAATCAACATTGATTTTAGGTATTTTTAAGGTTATTATCACGAGCCCGGGCAACGCCGGGCATGTCAGCTAGTACTAATAATAAATACACAAATATATAGTAATTAATAATAAATATGTAAATATTAGAGAACTGTCACACATTTATATACGTCATTTCGTTTCATTGTGGCCTGATTGATTTCTACATAAAATTCATAGTTGAGCAATGTAGGAAAATAATATAATTAAACATAATTTAAAATAGTAAAGAAGTTCTTATTAGCATTCTGGTATCTATCTTAGTAAGGTAAGCTAAATATATATATAAAATAAATTCTGATATCGAGCGCTAGTTCTCATTAAAACTTTCAATCGAAATATTTCTCTCTTAATACACTAAGGAGCAATGAATTACTTTACATAAAATATTTTAAAGGTGTTAAAACTGTTTGATTATGTCTTTGTATTTATATTATGGGTGCGATAATTTATTCTTAACAAATAAATTACTTTGGATTATTAGTGGGGCAATTTGTTTTGAAACAATAAATCATTTTACGGCATGCATAAGACGTAAAATTATTTAAATTATTTAACATTATCTCTTTAAATTTTATTTGGCAATTACACAATATTCCAATATTGCGATATGCAATTGCCTATTTATGAAATTAATATAGTAACTAATAATATCAGAATTATTGCTGAGCATGTGAATTTGCACGCAATGTAATCGAAATTAAATTATAAATATTTAAACCATTTACATGTTATGAATTTATTATTATTAACGCATTATTTATTAATGCATTCGTTATTGTATATCGAAAGAAATTTGTAATAGCTACGAATGTGCATATGTTTGTTCGGAGACGTAGTTTAGTGTTCTGCATGATCCGAAATTTTTAGACCCAGACACGATCCCACCAAATGCTGTCTTGCGTTGACCTGACCCGACATAAAATATCGTGTGTGCGGTCCATGTAAGAATCAATGAAATCAGGCCCGACCCGACCCGGCCCAGTCAGACCACATTTATACAAAAAATGTCGATATTTCTTAACATTATCCTACAATTACATTTCTATTAAAAGAATATTTCATACCTATTAATGCAAAAATGTTAAAGTACAGCATTTCCTCGATCCAGTCGGGCTTAGAAAGAATGAAGTCCAGACTATGTTTTAAGTATATTGATAAGTTATACAATGCATTAAAAATCCATGGTAAAAATTAAAATTTAGATAACTTGGATGAAAAATCTCAATGAATGAGTTCATCAAAGTTTATTGAAAAAGCATCAAATGATCGATTCCAGTAAACTATTAAAGAATTAAACGTATATACAATTCCTTTATATTAAGTAAGAAAAGTATGAATTAGTATAAATCCAAAGATGGGCTGTTTCAATAATCAATCCATATTAAATATTAGAAATTATAAAGGAACAACATAAAAATGATGCAATAATTTTGCAATATGGATTTTTAAACTTCTAGATTCAATTTCATCTTACAAATTTTAAAAAGTCTATTCATAAAAATAAATTTTTTAAAATGGTTTTAGTATATATTCCAACTTGATAAAGAGACAGAGGAGCGTGTTATTTTATTTATTTCTTCAATAAAGCATATTTTTATTTGATATATTAAAAATAACAACAAAGAAAAAGTAATGTATAGTTGAATAGCCATATTGCATTCCATCTTTATTTGCAGTGCTATAATGCATTTAGAATAGAATACCGAAAAAAATGTACAAAATTACTAAAGAATTATGTGCTGATTCATCAAATAAACAATGGTTAAACAAAATTACGTTTATTGTGAACACCAGTGTGACATAAGTTGAGCACTTGTAGTATGCGTATGGGAAATGTTTGTAGAGTTTATTTTTTTCATGTATCTCTAACCCTTTGAAGAGCGGTAGTATATTATTTATACAACTTAATTGTAATTTCCAAGCTGACAAATGCACCCAGAATTTTTGAATAAAATTTTATAATATACATAAAAAAAAAGAATATATTTATTTTCAAGTCAATTTTTTCCTAAATTCTGGTGACATCATCATTTCAACATTTTAGCAACAAAATTACTTTGCCCTTAAAAGGGTTAACTATTAATGGTGTAATGTTTTAGATAACCTTTGAAATCCGATGAATGCTCTGTAATTCTGAAAGAATTCTTTGTGATGACATTTATTTAGTTTCAATATAAAGTCAATGGTTGTAGCACTAACCAATATTTATCAACTATAGTAAAACCTGTGAAAACGAAACTTGTCGATAATGAATCTTGCCTTATGCGAAAATTTCCATGGACCTTGTAAAAAGAATGCTTTAAATTAACAGAAGATGCTGTTTCTGCTAAAACGAAAATCTGTCTAAAATTTAGTTTTTCTACAGTCCATGCGATTCCATTTTAGCAGGTTTTACTACATTATATTACAGGTATCTTCGTAAGAGGTAGATGGTAAATGTCAGATTATAAGAAAACCGGTGATATTTTGCAATATGTACAGTAAAACCTGATAAAACGGAATTTCAAAAGATCTTTCGCTTTCATTGCTAACTGATTTTTTTCATCTGGCTCTTATGAAAATGTCTATAATATAAAATGGTAAACTTGCTAAGACGGAATCTCAAGGGAGGGGTGAAAAATACAGTTTTAGACATATTTCTGTCTTAGAAGATACACCTTCTTTTATTGTATTAAAACTCGTTTAACCAAGAACATGAAAATTTTCGTTATAGACAGGTTTCGTTTTGATGTCTTACGGTATTTAAAATTTTATGTTTCAGTTCAGTAAAGTATTAATAGCATTATAAATAATTTTAATATTTATTCTAAGCGTGATAAAAGTGTCAGAAGGGTTGTTATTTTATTGATTTCTTCAATGAAGCATATTTTATGTGATATATCGATCTACTTCCCATTTTCACTATGTTTATGTACTTTTCACTGAGGAAAAAAAGAATTTCTTTTTAGGATCGATTCAGTTTTAGCTTCCCTAGCTTTCGCGTAACTCATTCTGCAAGAAGGAATAAATTTATCCTCCTTTTTATGAACTACGAACTCTGTAAATGCTATTCAATTTTCAAAACATGCTTTTTGCATCTGCAGCTTTTTGTTATGGCATATTTTTAATCTGAAAGAAAAAGTAAGTACATGCCCATATTTCCTGTTCGTCTGAAAATTTAAATAGGCAAATGCTTTTAAGGAGCAAAAAAGCGTATTTATCTTGGTTTGAATAGAGATAAATTACTTTTTAAAATTATTTGTAGGATACCGCAGTTTGTTAACGGTAAATATAAATAATTTAAAAAAAAAGGCATCTTCGCTCCAAATAATTAATTTTAATAACGGATATTGCCAGTTGAAAATTAATTTGGCGCTATGCACAATTTCCATTTTAAATTCTTTATTTTTTAATCTTTTAGTTAGAAGATATCTTGAAATATTATAGTTATATGTATATCAGGCTTAATCCGCGCAGTATATTTCAAATTTCTTTTTCTCGTTTAAAGTCAATTAAAATTTACGAAAATCGGTTCACAACGTACTTAAATTATATAAAGGAATTTTTTTTTTATGAAAGTGTTATTTCCAGTGGCGTGGCATCAAGGACAGCTGTATCACTTTATTACCAGTAATTATATATTATATTTCGCCTTATTTAATCGCATGATGTTCAAAGATTAAATAAGACCAAATTTAGCATATAATAATGCTTTGTAGTAAAGTGATGCAGCATCTCCTGACGCTACGCTACTGGTATTTTTCAATATATTTTAATCTTTTGTTTAAAGTGACAAATCAAATACTGTACAAGTATTAAAAATTTCAGATTTCTTTCAAATTAAAAAGCTCAGGACCTATGCCGAGCAGTGGCGTAAGAAATTACTGATGATTTATCTTAGATAAACAATTTTGTGCATAAAAAAGTACTATAAATGTTGAATACATTTCTAACATGTAAATATGCGGATCTGAGGTATCAACTTCAAGCTCTGAAAATCGCATTTTCATTTTGGATAAATTACTTATCGAATTATAAGCGATTTTTGCCACGTGATAACACGTTTTTCTCCTCTCCCGCACTGCTGCGTCGGTTGAAAAAGCCAACGTTGACAGTATTTTCTGAAAGAGCTTCTGCTTTTACCAAAAATTGAAAAACACCATTCGATTACATAGTTCCTGAATAAGAACACCTGACAATTTTATGCGTTTCCGCACAAAAACGAATTCAGAAATGTGAAATTTGAATTCTAATTTTCGAAATGTTCAGCGAATTATCATAATAGGAAAAAAATATATACAGGGTGTCCCAGGATTATTGGGACAAACTTTAAGGGGAGGTAGGGGACATCACAAGGATTCAGATTTGCATATCAACCCATGGTCGGAAACGGCTTCGTTCGCCGTTAGGTGGTGTTGTTCACAAGAGCATTGGAGGAAACCAGGGTTCTCAGATTAGGAAATTTTCTGGCGAGAATCCCCATGGCGTGAGACCACATGCTGCGCAACATAGCTTTTTAGTGAATGTTTGGGCTGGTGTGGTCGGCGACCTCTTAGTCGGGGCTTACTTGTTTCCAGCACCTCTAACATTTGCAGATTATCGCATTTTTTTGCAAGAGGTGCTACCAAGCTTCCTTGACACTATGCTACAACATATCAGACGCCATATGTGGTTTCAACATGATGGAGCACCTCCCCATTATGGCAGATGTGTTTGTGAACATTTGAATCAGGTGTTTGGTCACCGATGGATTGGCTGTGGTGTACCGGTTCCTTGGCCACCACGCTCTACTGATTTAATCAGCATATATTTCTTTCATTGGGGTGCACTGAAAAGTGCTGTGTATGCAACGCCTGTGGATTCCGATATGGATCTGGATGCAAGACTCGTCTGTGCTGCTGCGGATATCCAACAAAATCCAGGTGTATTTGAGCAAGTCCACCAATCCATGGTTAAATCGTGTAATGCATGCATTGCTAGCAATGGTGGAAACTTTGAACATCTTTTGTGACTTTTTCACATATCATATAAAACAGCGCATGTAATATCTTTGTGAACTCAAAAAATTATCTCAGATGATCTCAGTCTTGTGTCTCTTCGTTTCTTATACCTGTCATAATACTTTCCTATGACGTTTCCGACCATGGGTTGCTATGCAAATCTGAATCCTTGTGATGTCCCCTACCTCCCTTTAAAGTTTGTCCCAATAATCCTGGGACACCCTGTATATACAAAATGTTTGCTTCAAATTAGGATTTTATGGTATAAATATAATTTAGAGAATGTCAAATTCTGAATCAAATTCACAACATTTTTTTTTTTTTTTTAAATTTGAAATTTCCTTTCTAGAGTTGTAATAACGATATTTTGTAAGACTCTTTATTCTTTCTTTCTTCTATCTTTTACAAGACGAAAGTATTGGATTGGTGAAAATTTTCGACAGATTTATACGTTTTAGAAGGTATTGAACACGATTTGACTGTTTTTAGAAACTGTTTTTAGACTGTTTTTAGTCTGTGACAAAAATTTTGTGGGTGCTCTATCTCGTGAACTAATGCTCGGAATTTAATAAAACTTTATATTCAGTTAGTGCCTGATATAAATTGGTGCTGATTACTTTTTGGTATAAATCACCCAACAGGTGGCGTTGCTATGCTGAATTTTTAGCGATTTCCGCAATAGCTCTATCTCAAGAACTAATGCACTGATTTTCATCAAACTTCAGATTCTGTTAGACTTCGACATAAATAGATGCTGATTACGTTTTGGTGTAAATATCCTAACAGGTGGCGCTACTACACTCTAAGAAATCTCACTGCTAAATTACGGTCAGTGACTGGCAAAAAGTGTGCCAGTCACTGACCGTAAAATTAATGTTATGACCGTAAAGCTATCATGACCATAAAAATACAAGTTTACCCGTAAACTTATGCCCGTAAAATTTAAAGTCACTGACCGTAAATTAACTTTATGCCCGTAAAACTTAGCTTCATTTTTTAAAGGCCAGTGACCGTAAATTAATGTTATGCTCGTAAAAGATAGCTTCATTTTTTAATGTCCAGTGACCGTAAATTAACTTTATGCCCGTAAAAATTAGCTTAATTTTTTAAAGGCCAGTGACCGTAAATTAATGTTATGCTCGTAAAAGATAGCTTCATTTTTTAATGTCCAGTGACCGTAAATTAACATTATGCTCGTAAAAGTTGCCTTCATTTTTTATGTCCACTGACCATAAATTAATATGGTCCTTATAAATTTAATATTACTGCCCGTAAAATTAACAAGTCATTGGACCTATAGCCGGGCTTCACCAGGGCAGTTCAGGGACCCCAGTGGGTAGTTTGGGGACTCTGCTGCCCCTGACGGGATATAACCCGGGCTTTGTTCAGCCTACTTGTTCAAGCAGTTATTCTTTGCTGCATATCGTATAAATATATGACTGGTATGAATGGATTACCAATAATGTTAGATTTGTTATTTATTGTTGGAAAACCGATTACAAAGTACATAGTTTTTTAAACATAACTAAAAAACTACTGGATGAAGTAAGCTGTAATTTTGAATCTGTATATTTAAAGCTTCTAAAAATCCATTTCTGTAAAATATATATGTGACAATTCATGCTTCTTTCAAAATTTCCAAAAGCAGATATTTTCAAAAAATATTTGAACTGTAACTTATAAAATGCTTGATAAAAAAAATTATATTTCTAGAAGCTTCAATTATGCAAATTAAAAATGTCAGTAATTTTTGTGGTTTAAAAATTCTATCCATATTACAATTTTCCCATGATAAATAACAAATTCAACATGAGAGGTTCCAAACTTGAAACATTTATAAATAACTAGATGAAAATGACTTGAAATTTGGTATCCTGGGGTAAAATTTCATGTAGAATTTAAATATGATGGGTTAGTACTGAGGATTTTTGAGTTTGAAACAATTTTCAATTGTAGGTAACCCTCTAAGAAAAGATTAAGTATAGCATTAAAAATCAGATATTGTTACTAATCCACTCACAAAAATTTCTTTTTTTTTTTGCATTCCTACATAGTTTGTTTTATATGACAAAAATTGTTTCGATTTAAAAATTTGAATCTAAAAAAAAGTGTTTTGTTGCAGCCATATAAACTTTATACATATTTACGCAGAAAATATATCTTGATAATTAGCAAGAAACAATTGAGAGTTCTTTTAGCGAAATTGTGTGCATGCATGAAATTAAATGTAGAACATATTTAGTTTTAGAGTAACTCAGATCAAGGTCACTGTGGCTGAGTGGTCTAATTATGCTGGGTTTCAAGTGCGAAATTGTCAGTTCGATTACCACTTCATTCATTTTAATAATGTCATATGTAACTTCAGGAGGAGAAGTTATATAATTTGTACATATATTTTTTAATTTGAGTACTTTATAACTAAGTAAAATTTAACAGTGGCAATATTTTTTTTAATTACTAATTTTATATTAAAAATATTTAAATTAAAAGATTTTTCATGTAGTAATAGATTAAATAAATTGATGTAAACTTTTATTTATATTTTGTATCACTATTATGTACTATAATATATAGTATATAAATATATCAAGAAGATATAAACAGAAAAAAGAAAGGAAAAAATTTAATACAAGAACTATAATAGAAATCACCTTGATATCCATGGTTTAATATATAAAAAATGTATGAAAATGTAAAATAAAATTCAAGTAATTTAAAAATTATATATTATAAATCGTTTGCTGCAAACAGCAAAGTTTAAGTTCTTTTGTCAGCCTGTTAAAAATAAAATTAATAAAAAAAATTTAAAGGTCGTGTAATTTAAAAAAAAAAATGACAAAATACTAAATATTGTTATTTAAAAAGAGAGAGAGATTGTAGCAAGTAAAAATAAATGCCCTCTTCATTCAATTACTTTTTAATCTCCTGTTTTAAAATTCTTTCACTTCATTAATTGAATATCTTTAACTGGCAGCGCTATCTATCACCTTATATTGCACTATATAACAATTCTTCAAATTTTCAACACTTAACCAATTTAAAAGCAACAAAATAAAATTCCAAAAATTTTTATAATGAAACTTACAAGTAGTTCACCGTCAAATCTTAATGGGTACTATCTAGTTTAAAATAATTACTTTTAGAAAAGCAGTAACATTTCTATAAGTATGAACAGTAAAGAAAACAACTAATTTAAAAAAATACAAAAAACATTTATTGCAACAAGTATTTACAAGTAATAAATAAATAAAATCTTCTGAAGTGAATCCAATTGGATGAAAAATCTTTTACATTATTAATCCGTGTAAGGACTTTAGGGTGGATGTTAACTCTTTTTCCAAATATCTTTTCCATCTTGGAGCCTTTGGAATGTGGGTTTATCCCAAACAATGCTCTATAAAGAAAATACAATGAGACTGAATAAACAGGCTTGAATATCTTAAAACAGAATTAAAGACAAACAAATTAAATGCATACTATTACACAAACAGAGCTCTTAAATTAAGTGACTGCTTTGAGTATAAGAGGTACATGACTTTCAGATTTGTTTATGGAAAAAGTAATTTTAACTCAGTATGTTACACTTAAAAGATTACAACATACTGTCAATCCCCATATATATATTTAAAAAAAAAAAAAAAAAAAAAATCGAAATTTTATATATCTGATTCATTTTAAGAAAAGCTGGAAATGTGAGAATGAGCTTTGGCAGTAGCCGGATATTGTGATTATCCAGCAGTACATTCGGCCTAAGATTCTAAGGCCATATTATACATTTATTACTCTAACTCATTGTTAAAATTTCCATCATAAAGTGAATATTGCAAAATACAATGTATTAATTTATTAAATTTTTAATTATTTTTATTTATGGCAAATTGTGTTTCTAAACTTATATATATATATGTATAAAAAAAGCGAACAACTATAAGCATAGGCCTCAAGTTGTATGAACTCATCAGATTCGAACCTCACCAATTGCTATAAGTGAACAAACACTCTTTTCCTCAAGTATATGAAAAAAGTTTAGTTTTTTGCTTTAATATTTTATGAAACTTTTAATGTGTCTTTTTGTAGCAGATATCTTTTTTTTCTTCTTTTGTTAGAAATAAACAACAGTACGAGATTCTTTCCCTTTTGGTTCAATATTTAAATTAAAATGCTAAGCAGTTTAACTTTAGTAGCGAAAAAGCCATTTAAAATACAAAAATTCATATTCCAAAAAAGACATTTTAAGCCAATTTTTGTTGTATTTTTATTACAAATGATTTGGGAATAATGTAGAGTATATCATTTTAATAAATGGTGCTATACATTCAAATTTTTGCATTGTCTTACCTTTTTAATTAACTCTTGTGAGTTCATTAATAAGATGAAACTGTTTAATTTCTTTAAAAGAAAATCTAAAAAGCAACATCAAATTGGTAAGCATTTTCTATTATGCACAGATACACGCGTATTAGTGTAAAAAAAATATATTTAAGACTCTATAATCTACCAATAATTTTCAAAACTCTACACGTATGACTAAAACTACTCATACACTTTGTACAGGGTTCGTACGGATGAGGAAATTTTCCAGGAGTTTCACCAGTATTTTCTTTATAGAAAAAGAAATCTAGATTAAACTCGCGAAACTTTGTCTTCTTTTAAGGAGATATTTCCTGTAACAAAATACTGATATCAAAGAATTTTCTGGTTGCAAAATTCCAGGAGCCATACGAACCCTGTTTGTACCTTCATATATGAGCAACAGTCACAAATGCAGAATGACTCAAAGAAAAGAAAATCTTTTCAGTAACAAGCAAGAATAAGCAGGGGTCGATCCAGGAAAATTTGGGGCCTATTTAAGGCCCCTTTACAAAAATCAATTTGATAAAATGGACCTCTTCACAAAAATCAATTTGATAAAATGGACCTCTTCACAAAAATCAATTTGATAAAATGGGCCTCTTCACAAAAATCAATTTGATAAAATGGGCCTCCTCACAAAAATCAATTTGATACAGTGAACCGGTTCACAAAAATCAATTTGATAAAATGGACCCCTTCACAAAATTCTATTCCATAAAAACTGACTAATTATTATGTATTTGTTATTTTGTGATGTTTTAAAATGTGTAATTTGTAAACAAACAAGTTCACCAGAGAGGAAAACTTCAGCAAAAGGATTTACCCCCCCCCCCCCCCCAAAAAAAAAAAAAAAAAAAAAAAAAAAAAAAAAAAAAAAAAAAACCTGCATTGACTGTTCTCACAACACAAAATTTGCTTTTATAAGATAAAGTGGTGCTTAGAATGAAGTTTAAAAAAAATTGGGAAGGTAAAGATAGTAATAAAAAAAAAGAAAAAAAGAGAAAGATTGCTATATATATGAGTGTGTGTATATATATTTTTTCTTCCACGAAAATAATGTTCTATTTACTAATTTTGTTACGCAATTCAGCTATTTAGTAGCAACCAGCAAGAAAAAAAATATGGGTACTTTTCGGTTAGCCGGGCACCAGTGATATATGTACATACATAAATATATAAACACATATCTATCTGCATATACATACATATATGCATGTAAATATATGTATATATCACTGCCGCCCGGCTAACCGAAAAGTACCAAAATATGTATAAGCTAAGCAATCATGATAGCGGGGAATACCAGAAAAACAATATTTCTTATTTTGATTCTGCCAGACAAAAATACATATGAAAGAAAATCTGAATTTGTGAGAATATTTTGCACTATAAAAATCAAAACACACTTCAAATATTTGTTTATATATATATATATATTTAAATCACAGTCTATGTGAAATAAAATTATCAGGTTAAAACTGTTACGAATAACATTGCTATTCGAATATATTTAATAGTTTGCTGTGTTAAACAGATCATTCTGAAATGTTATTAAAAGATAACAATAATGTTTGTTATGTGTTTTGGTCTTAATCTTTAAAAAAAATATATCAACATTTCACGATGGCGAACTGGAAGGTTAACTGGATGAATTACGCCCTCCAGATTCAACCAGGATAGCTCAGTTGGTAGAGCATTGCGGCTTCAGCCAAGAGATCCCAGGTTCGAATCCTGGCCTGGACATTTTTCATCCAGTTGGAAAATTACAACTTGTATTACTGCTTTACCAATTTCAAATAATTGTGTTAAAAATAATCTAGTGAAATATTGATATTTAACTAAAAATCACTGTTATACATTTAAATTTTATTTCACATCGAAATCCTAAGTGAATTTTTTTAATTTTCAAACTGATTATATATCATCCCTAAATCTGACTAAATGTGGATCAAATCGATACTCGATCATTAGCTGAAAGTTTAGCATACAGTATTAAAATTTTGGTGCTATTGTATAAAATAAAAGTATATTTTTAAAATTAAAATATGAATAATGTTCATCCTGCGGTAAAAAACCTAACCATAACACAAATGTGCCATAACTGTAACTTAATTATAACCTAACTAGATCCTTTTTTTTTTTTTCAAATAACTCTTTAAAAAAGTTATCAGGATTTTAAAGTTTTTGTTGTAAAGATTTTTGTAGTAATAAATTATTTGTAAAAGTTATACCTAGAGGCTCAAATAAAAATAAAATGAAGATTGATTTGACAAATGTTTATGTACTATTAATGTTGTTTTTAATTATATGTTTCTTAAATGTAGAAACTGTTGAATTAAGTTATATATATATATATATATATATATATATATATATATATATTACTTTGAAAGGCAACATTACTACATTAATTTGAGGGGGGGGGGGAGTTTTTACTTCATGTCTCCATCACACAAATTTATTTACAAAATTGATTATGTTGTACTTATTTTTCGATTGCTATTATCAATGAAAATTATTTTAATTAATCAAATTAATATTAATAAAATATCCAATTAATATTCTGATTTAAGTCTCAATTATAATGTACACAAAATTATATTATTTTAGTATATTTATTAAATCCAGCCCTTTTTTCTAGTTTTTGTTGGCAAATTGCCCAATAAACATTTATTAAATCTCATCCCTGACATATACATAAAAATAAACCAAGTGATAAAGAAAACTACCAGAACTCTACAATATATAATAGAAGAAATAAATGAATGCATACACAAATTCCAAGTAGTATGTATATATATATATATAATACCTCTGAATAAATTCCTGTGTTCTTTAGGATATTTTAAATGAGAACCACACGAGAACTGCCTATAACGGGATACTGGCTTCAAACGGCTCCTTCTCAACAAATACAGGGTATACAGGAGCCAGCTCAAAAGGATTTCCTAGAAGAAAGGAAATCAAAGTATAATTGCAGTCGTGAACTACAAACAAAAATCAAACAATTATATTTGCATAAGAACAATCACATTACAACTTAACAGTTAATATATGTAAACTGTACAGTTTTCCCCAATTTTCTTCAAGCCCTATCTTATACGTTGGATAAAATTATTAAATCATTAATAAATGGTAGGATGTAAAAATTAAAGAATTAACATTTAAATCTTTCATCAACAAGCATGAAACTTTCTGACACACATTTACTGACTCATTTTTAAACATGATGGTACAAAATTGGCTGGGCTGACTATGGAAGTGATTTAGAATCTAAAAACGTTTTCCATTTTTTGATAAATTATTTATTGAGTTGGGGTCATGTGCTAACCTGTTCTCTCCTGCCTGGCTGGCTTTACTCTTTTTGTCTGAAAATTCAGTTCAAAATGTCAATTTTGACAGTATTTTCTGAAAGATCTTTTGTATTCACCAAAAAATGGAAAAAGTCTTTCAATCACATAATTTTTTAATAACAACACCTGCTAATTTCATGTATTTCCAAGCAAAAATGAATTACAACTTTTGGTCCAAAGTAGACTTTTTTGATTTGAGAACATTTTTATTTATTTACATATTAATCACATACAAATCTTTTTAGAAAATGCAATAAACCGTTTTGACAAAAAATTTTGTACAGTACAAAGTCTCAAATACAGCATTTTTCAAAATCCGCACGTTTCCTTAATCAGCATTTTTTTACGAAACTTATAGCGAAATGCCTCCCTTAAAAGAAAAAAATGCTAAAAACTTAAAAAAAATTCAGAGGAGAAATTTTACTATTTCACATTAAAAGTTTGAAATCCAATTCTTTTTATGAATGTAAAAAAATTACCGCAAAACATGAAAAATATCTAAAAATCAATCTCATCAAAAAATTCGCAAATTAAAAAAAAAAAAGTTGTACGAATTTTGAATAAACTTTTCTGAAAATAAACATTTTATCGATTAAAATATTCAAATTGGATTCCTTTTACTAATGTGTAAAAATCACCACAAAGCAAAAAGCTAGAAATTCTAAAATTGCAGAGAGCAAAATTTATTATAGTGGGCATTGTAAACAGCAATAAATTGTCGCACGACGGAAGAAAAAAATAAAAATGTTACAAAATTTACTATATTAGGCTAAAAGAATGAAACCGAATTTTTTATATGAATGTCAAAATATGGCCGTGGGAAGCAAAAAAAAAAAAAAAAAAAAAAAAAAAAAACTAAAAGTTGCATGTAAACAAATTCATAAAAAATGCAAAAATCACTGTTAATTGTTATTCATTGCAACATAACTACAAATATTAATAAGTAAAGAAGAACTTACCAATACATGCAATGAATGATGCCTCTTCATGTAACTAGTGCCTCTTCATATATATCCACCAGGCTTGTTTTCCTGCAAGAATGAAGAGATTCAAATATGAATGAACAAACACAATAACTTTAAACATAAAATTAGTTGATTTGTTGATGAACCAAGAGTTTGAACATGTGCGCTGCACTTCATAATGTTCGATAAACAACAAATTGTGTCAGAAATAAAAATCACGTTTGTTTTACAAGGTCTAATCCCCCCCCCCCCCCCCCCCCCCCAGATGAAAAAGAAGCTCTTGCATACGCATGTAAAGCATTTTACTTATGAACAAGTAAATAGGAGTATTTTTGAAGGCGAATGAATATTAAATCTTTAAAATGAGTTTTCTCAATTTAGCAAATTTTGAGTTTACACGCGCTGTTACTTTAGAACTACACAGGCTAAAATTGAAAAACTTTTATCATTAGTGCATTTCTTCATAAAAAGAAAAAAATAATAATACTATGCCTGTTTTAACAAAATTTCAAATATTTTATAACATTCAAAACTTTAAAAAAAAGTATGGTATATTTTTTAAAACACTGACAAAACTGAATGTATGAACAAAATGTTTGCATTCTAAAATGTAATAAGTAGAAACAGCGAAAAACAGCACCCTTATTGCCTCTCAGTCAAAAAGGTGCCTGTCATGCAACCAATATCCTTCCAACCCTTTTTTGTTTTTAAAAGTAAACGGAAGTGAAGAGAAGAGGAGAAGGAATGGTGGTTCGTTCGGAGTAAGTAGGATGTGGAAATGCATCCGAGTATATTTTGGTTTTTAAGAAGTAATGTGGTTTAGGTGGAATTTTTATGAATATTAGTGAAAATGTATATAGTGTATATTATTGTAAATACCAGCTCTCAGTTTTAATAAACTCTGTATTTAAAATTTAAAAAGAAGAATCAGTGCGTCATTCGGCTGTCATGATATTACAGCCCGCTCTCATAACGAGAACAAGAGTTATTTCTACGATTTAAAATAATAAAGTATGTGATTTGAATCGCAGTGTTTGGATTACAAAATAGAGGTGAGCTATTCTTTTTTTATCATTTGATTGTGTAGTAAGATACTGTTAACTTTATTCGAAAATGTTTAAAAACGTAACTAAGGCAGATTTACTTATTGTTCTGGAAGAAATCGGTGAAGAAGCTGATGCGAGTAAGAGAGTACCTGAATTAAAAGATTTGTTATTGAAATCTAAAGAATACTTAAAAGATAAAGATTTCGTAACTGAATTTTTATCGACTACAGTGTCAGAAAGAAAAAATGGCGAGGAAGTAAATAGATTGCGTTTACAACAACAAATGAGAAGCGAGAATTTAACCCATAACGAAGGGGAAAATAATACGTCATTATCATTAGATAAATTAATTAAAGCAGTTCAAGTTTTGGTAATCCAAGTGCCCAAGAAAAATGAAACATGGAATCTCTTTTTTGATTCTTTAGAAAGAGCGTTTAAGCACAAAAATGTTCCTAAGGAATATAAATCGGAAATTTTGCTAAAATTAGTAGGTGAAAAAGCAGGAAATGTTCTTGTTTATATTGATGATGAAGAATTAGCTGATTATGATAAAATTAAATCTTTAATTTTGAAAGAATATGAACCGTCCCCCTTTACTTGTTTACAAAATTTTAGAAACGCTAAAAGATTACCTGGTGAAACCCATCAACAGTTCGGTTCCCGATTAAGATCCTGTTGGTTAAATTATTGTAGAATTCGAAACGTTAAAGATTTCGATTCACTTATTAATTTAATAATATCAGATAAAATTTTTGAAACTTTAGATAATGAGCTAGCTACTCACATTGCAGTCAAGCAAGGAGAAAGTTGGCTTTTGCCCGATCAGTTATCGAAAGACTGTGACATTTATTTTACTGCAAAAGGCAGGTCTTTCGAGGAAACAAAATTTGAGAAACGACCTATTTATCGTGAAGTGAATAATGATAATAATACTAAATATGTTCCCCCACAACTAAGGAAAAATCAAGCTACGTATGAGAACAGACACTTCTCAAAATCACGTGATTGTTATATTTGTAATTCCCCATTACACCTAGCAAAATTGTGCCCAAACAGAAGAAATAAGTATGATAAATCTTATACTCAAAATGATGATCAGGGTCAGAGAAAACCGAAAATGCAACAAGATACAAATAAATTGAATCCAAATAAAAATAGTAATGCAGTAGTCACTAATGTTAGTTCCAGGCATTTACACATGAATGATCAATTAAACGAAGTTACTCTTTTTCCTTTAAAAAAAATCACTATTTATGTAGAAGGTAAAGAAATAGAAGCTATTAATGATTCCGGTACCCAAATTAGTATTTTAAATACGTCATTAATTCCCGATCTGAAAATCGAAGCTAAAGGTAGTATTTTGTTACAATCCGCTTTCAAAGAAAAAGTACAAGCAAATTTGGCTACTATACCCATCCATTATAAATTACCTAACAGCGGAATTTATGTTACCTTAAATACGCTTTTTGCTTTCACTGAAAACTTAAATGTGCCTTGTTTATTAACTCCAGACGTGTATAATGCTTTGATTGAACTTCAAAATGAAGAGTTGTGTAATAATAGTCAACTGCAGGAGTTCGAAGGTCACGAAGCTAAAAATAGCTCAGAACCCCCGCTCGCGAAAGAGGAATTAAATGTTTGTTTTATTTCTTCAGAGAATAAACAAAATGATCGAAATGATGAATTTTCAGAGTTTAATAAGTTTTGTAAAGAACAAAAAGATTGCGCAACTTTAAAGAATGCATTTAAGGACGCTAAATTAGGAAAAAATAATTTTTTGATACGGGATAATTTATTGTATCATAAAGAAACTATTTGCGGTGATAAAATATATCAGCTCGTGTTACCGGAAAGTTACAGAAGTAAAGTATTAGATTTAGCTCATGATTCAATTTTTGGAAACCACTTAGGGATGCGAAAAACTAAAGAAAGAATTAAATTATCTTTTTATTGGCCGAATATTTCAAGAGATGTAGAAAATTATTGTAGAACATGTAAGAACTGTCAGTTAAAAAGCCCTGAGAAACAAACAGATAAAATTCCGATTACACCTGTTGTCCGCGCACCATATCCATTTCATACTGTAAATATTGATTGTATAGGTGAAATTATTCCGCCGTCAGGAAGGAAGCATAAATATTGTCTTACCTTAATTGATCAAAATTCTAAATGGCCAGAAGTAGTACCATTACGGAGTCTCTCTGCGAAAACGGCGTGTGATGCTTTATTAGATATTTTTATGCGCACCGGAATTCCTGAAGTTATCTGTTCAGACCAGGCCACTAATTTTAAATCTGAATTGACTAAAGAATTTGAGAACCGGTTAGGGGCATGTCCTCGCTTTTCAACTCCATCATACCCCGCTTCAAATGGATTAAGTGAAAAATTTAATCGTGTGTTTAAACAAATGCTACATCATGTAATTCGTACGGATCCTGTTAATTGGGATAAACATATTCCTTTTCTACTTTTTGCCTACCGTGAAGTGCCAAATTGCACAACTGGAGTATCACCGTTTAAGCTCATGTATGGTCGGGAAGCTAGAGGTCCCTTGGCAGTACTAAAGTCATCATGGTCAGGTGAAATCCCCTTACCATTGAATCTTAGTAATTCAGCAGTAGACTATTTACAAGAATTAAAAATAAATTTGGAAAGAGCCGCTGACATTGCTTCTTTAACTGCTGCAGAAAAACAAGAAAATTACACTCGCTATTTCAATCGTCGAAGTAGAATGAAAGAATTTGAAAAAGGTGATTTAGTATATTTACTTATCCCTGATTCTACCAATAAATTATATGCTAGATGGACAGGACCCGGAGAAATACTTGAAAGAATAAAACCACATTCGTATAAAGTGAAATTACCTGATGGGGGTGTCAGACATGTTCATGCGAATAAAATAAGGAAATTTAACGTAAGAGTACAGACTGTTGGGGTCATTTTTGAAGACGATGTAGAATTTGGTGAAATTCACCCAACACCAATTAAAGCTAATACTTCGAATGAAAATAATATAGAAGTAGACCTTAGTCATCTGGAGGTTGATAAACAATTAGAGTTAAGTAAACTTCTACAAAAACATTCACCATTATTCTCAGGCAAAATTCAAGTTGCCAACGTTGGAGCACACAAAATTCGTTTATTACCAGGTGCGGAAAGAAAGAAACCATATATTTATAAAATTCCGGAATCGCTAAAAAATGAAGTGGACAAACAAATAGAAGAGTTAGAGCATCTAGGACTTATAGAAAAAAGTGAAGCTGAAATAGCTTATCCGGTCGTATGTGTCGCAAAGAAAGACGGTAGCATGCGCTTATGTATAGATTTTCGTCAACTGAACACAGTGACAAAACCTTTTGATTACCCTATGGAAAATGCAACTGAATTAATTAATCAAATAGGAAGTGCTAACATAATTACATGTTTAGATGTATTAAAAGGGTATTGGGAAATTCCTCTAGAAGAACAGAGTCGAGATCTTACTTCTTTTAAAACCCATCGTGCTCAATACCGATGGAAAGTCATGCCTTTTGGATTGCGCAATGCGGCTGCCACATTCCAGAAATCGATCAACAATGCTCTGGATGAACATCGTGAGTACAGTCGAGCATATCTGGATGATATTGCTATTTTTTCAAATGACTGGGAAAATCATCTGAAACATCTTGACGCTGTTTTATCTAAATTAACTGATCTGAAATTCACAGTTAATGTTAAAAAATGTGTTTTTGCAAAGGCACAGATCAAGTATCTAGGTCATGTCATAGGAGGAGGTAGACATGAGCCCGATCCGGAGAAGTTACGTGCCATTGAGACAATAGAATCGCCTAAAACCAAAACAGCCCTCAGAAGTGCATTGGGTTTATTTAATTATTATCGTGACTACATAAGAAATTATGCTGAAATCGCCAAGCCTTTAACCGACTTGACAAAAAAGAAAATCCCAGAAATCATTCCGTGGTCTGAGGTTGAAGAAGAGGCTTTAAAAACTTTAAAACAATTATTGTGTGAAGCTCCTAAGCTGTATACACCAGATCCTAAAAAGCCTTACACTATTCAGTGTGATGCCAGTTCTTATGGAGTTGGTGCTTGTCTATCGCAAAAAGATGAGAAAGAAAAGTTGTGTCCTATTAGTTTTGCTAGCCAAAAGCTCACTAAGGTGCAACAAAACTGGTCGACTATCGAGCGTGAAGCTTATGCGGTAGTGTGGGCATTAAAGAAATTTGAAGTTTATGTGTTTGGTGCTGAAATTGAACTAATAACTGATCACAATCCCTTAATATATCTTCAGAAATCTGCACCTCAGTCTGCAAAATTACAAAGATGGGCCTTATCTCTACAAAGATATAACATAAATATTTCTCATTGCCCAGGTGCAAAATTAAAAAATGCAGATAGTCTGTCACGACTAGTTACTGTATAAGGATTATTTAAGTGATACTTTATTTTGTGTTTAATTTTGGTATGCAGTATTATATCAAGTCGTCTTTCCATCTGTTTTGAATTGTTAGTGTTTTTTATATATTCATTATAATTATTATAACAAGGCTTCTATACATCTGTTTTGAATTGTTAGTGTTTTTTTATATGTTTATTATATATTCATTATAACTATTATGACAAGGCTTCTATACATCTGTTTTGAATTGTGTTTTTATATATATTTTATGCTGTATGGTTGCTATTTGTCAGATTTTGCTTCGCTTTGCGTAGCACAATCTTATCGGGGGGGTGTCATGCAACCAATATCCTTCCAACCCTTTTTTGTTTTTAAAAGTAAACGGAAGTGAAGAGAAGAGGAGAAGGAATGGTGGTTCGTTCGGAGTAAGTAGGATGTGGAAATGCATCCGAGTATATTTTGGTTTTTAAGAAGTAATGTGGTTTAGGTGGAATTTTTATGAATATTAGTGTATGAACAAAATGTTTGCATTCTAAAATGTAATAAGTAGAAACAGCGAAAAACAGCACCCTTATTGCCTCTCAGTCAAAAAGGTGCCTTTGAGGTATTATTTGTTTATGTATTAAATATGTAAATGGGCCTTTCTTTGAAAAAAAATTTTACTATATAGCTTTCTAAGCAGACTACTTAAAACTAAGAGATAAAAGAAAAATATTATTCAAAATCGATATTTACAACTAATAAAAAATCGTGTCTCATGTTAAGGCTTAAAAAATTATACAGCTATTGAATCGTCGCATCAAACGAATGCTATGACTTTTAAAATTTAAAAATGTTTTTAAAATAAAACTAGTCGTTGGGGGCCACAGTATTACTTACCCATCATGGATATGTATAATATAAAATATGAAAATAAAAATGTGTAAACTAGTTATAAAATGCATTGCAATTTGAATAAAATCATGGCTTGATGACGTCCTAAACTTTAAAGGCTCTATTACTGAATTGCGTAAAAGAAATATCCTTATAACTCCAAAAATGATAATCATATTAACGAACGGTTTACTGCGTCGGATTAAGCGTCTCATTTCCAATTAAATTATATTTTTGAATTGAAATGAAATACAGGGTCATGAAAAATGGAAGAGTGTGAGAAATAGGATTACAAATATCTCGGCAACTCATTATCCGATCGACTTCATTCTTTATGCAAAATTTATGTTTTTTTATTGTCTTTTATATTCACGCCTTAAAATAACCAATTTCGAAATTTTTTATATACCTTTTATCAGAATGAATATTTCGAGAGTCCGAAAAAAATAGTTCCGGTTAATCGAGGTTACTGAAATTCAATAAGCTTCTTCCCATTATCACATACTAAGTACATACCAAATTTCAAGTCTCTATCTCAATTTGTTCGGGAGATAGAGCGTTTACAGACACACACACAGACAGACGAACGGCAATTTTTTTTTTTTTCTAAAAATATGTTTTTCGGAATCTCTAGTGTCTGAAACGTGTAAATCAGTCAATTTTTTTTTTTCGATTTTCAAAACGATTACAAGACTTACCCTATACTACGTATGATGAGTAAGTAAAATGTGTTTTTAAGAATCTCAAAAATACTGTTTCCATACTTGAAACCCTTTTCTCAACCAAAAGGGGTTCTGAGGTTGTCTAAATGTTTTATGCACATAAGGAAAAGTAAAAAAATGTTTTGTAACTAAGACATGTTTAATTATGAACACATTTTTTAAAATTTATTTTCATTAGGGATGCACCGAATATTCGGTATTCGACCTATTTCGGTTTGAAAAGTATCATTTAAGAAAATAAACCATTAATGATAACCTTCATAGGAATTAATGATGTACAAATAAATGAAAGTTCATGATTATTGTCTGTCTAGTAAATAATATGTTTCTTGCTTTTTTACAAACATCATGTTTCTAAAAAAAATGGAAAAAAAAAACTTTCTCAGGTGATAATAGACATCAAGACAGACAATTTTTGTTCAGGAAACCAGAGTCAGAACACACTTATTTTCAATCAAAAATAAAATGCATCTCACTGCAGGTCAAATTTGAATTTACGTTTGTTACTTTAATAATATTGAAGATATTTTAACTATATTTTTAAGATAGTTACTTTGATTTCTGTGAATCACGATAAGTGCTGGAAATTTCCACTATTCATATCTAAACAACAATGAGCTAGACATTCCTTTATTCAGAGTGCAGCTGACAGTACTACTTATACTCTGTCACTGGCCAAAATTCAGCCACATACATACATATATCTACACCAGTGACAGAAATTGGGACATGAAAGGTAGACGTCAAATGACACCTACTGTAAATATCTTAGGCGTCAAATGAAAATTTCTAGTTGCAATTTCTAAAATTCACATAACTGTATCATTATATGCTACTTTATAGAAAAGCATGAATATTTTGTTTTTATTTAAATTATTGAATCTGCAATATTATAATAATTGAAGCAACTGTAAAACTGATAACACATTTATAATTACTACTACATTTAGAAATTAATAGAAAAATGCACTTAACCATGTTAAAAAAAAAAAAAAAAAAAAAAAAAATTAAACCTAAAAAAATTTTACCCAGTGTTGATAATTAGACTTAAAAACTATACATATAATATAATTAGAAAAATATTGTTAAAATGAAATCTAAAGGACCACATTTTGTGTGTGTTAACCGTAAAAATAATATACTAGTACATCTTATCTGTTGGGACTGCATTATTAATTCATGTTCAGCAAAAATTCATATTAAGCGATTTAATGCTAACAATGCTTGACTGCATATAGATTGCAAAGGTGAAACTCAAACAATACCCACTAATTTTAAGTAATTAATTAAAGGTAGATACTAAAATCAGGATGTCTAACTGTCCTTCAGCTATATTATTTCTCAGGGATTTATAGCTTTACCTGGATAAAAATCTGCTAAATTGGGTCTAAGTTTTACCACCAATAAATCATTAACAGTATCAGTGGATAAATGGTTACGTGTATTATTTTTTAGTAAATTAAACT
This sequence comes from Maratus michaelseni, assembly GCA_963931845.1. Classification (NCBI taxonomy): domain Eukaryota; kingdom Metazoa; phylum Arthropoda; class Arachnida; order Araneae; family Salticidae; genus Maratus; species Maratus michaelseni. The sequence goes on along the minus strand of OZ007587.1, from coordinate 316,958,035 downwards.
GACTAAATAAATCCCTTTTCACATTCAGCAGTGCTAAATGGCAAGTTCAATATAAAGTTTAGAAGTTTGTATAAATTAATATATTCATTTGGATTTGTACACTTTGCTAAAAATCGCTGCTAAACTGTCTCACATTATAGTTTATGTTTGGTTCGAGACCAGATTTTCAAAAGAGGGTGATTGACTAAGTTAAACAAAAAATAAATGTTATAAAAAGCTAGGCGTCAAATTTGATGCCCAGGAATAATTTTGTTGTCATCAAATGCTATAATGTAGTCTCATTTGACAACTAACGACTGCTAATTTTGAACACTGATCTACACATATACATGTATGCAGGGGTGGGGAATTTTTAGAAAATCTTACCAGCCAGAATAGAATTGAAAATTGTTATAACAAAATGTAGTACATGACTTCAAAAATAGTCAATTACACTGCTACAATGCATTTTCATATTTTTTTCGATAAAATTAAGAAATATATAGGGTAGATATGCCAGTAATGGACACCCTTAGGGAATTTCTTTAAAAATTATTTTTAAATTAATAGTTATAATTATTATATTCCACATTTTTTAATATTATATTAATCTACCAACAATATTTAACCATGCTCATAGTCACATTTCCCAATGTGAATCAAAATTTAATTGTAAATAACAGAAATAAATCAAAACACCCTAAATTCCAGTAATGGACACCCTACAAAAAGTAACTGATATTATGATTGTATTTAAAATTAGAATTTAAAGAAAGCATATTAATGAAATAAAAAAAAGCTGAATTTGTATTGGTTATTTTTTTATAAACCAAAAATGTTGAAGGTGGCCCATTACTGGAAGGCGGACCATTACTGGCACATCTACCCTACAACAGAGAAAAGTTTAGTATAGGATTGAACATAGTAAATACCATGCTTATATCACAGTAAATTTGAAAGTTACAAAATATAGTGAACTAAAAAAAAAAATAAAGTTTTTGTCATATCTTCTATAGTCTGCTATTTTTCAAAGATTTCCTAAACATTCGCCCTGTCAATAAATCCACTCGCCAGTAGCGAGTAAAAACATGTATTTCCCCACCCCTGCATGTATGAATATATATACCTGTGTATATATATATATTTATACATGTACATATATCACTGGCACCCGGCTAACCGAAAAGTACCAAAAAAAAAAGGGGGGGGAGGGGAGTTGGAAGCTATGCACTTAAAAAAGGTTAATAAAAGAAATGTGTCAAAAGAAACAATGACGAAAAAAAAAAAAAAAAAAAGGTGGGGTTGGGGGGGGGGGGGGGCTGTATTATTTAGAACCAGAATTTAATGAAAGCATACTAATGAAACAAGTTATCTTCAAATAAATTTAAATATTAGGATATTGATAATTAAAAAAATATTTGTAATAATAATTCACTGTTTAAATTAATTATTGTGATTATCACAAGTTCAATATTTTAATTATTTTAGATAAATGGTTTAAAATACTAAATGACAGGGAATTACAGTTATCAAATTATTGAAACAGTGGGTTGGGGGGGGGGAGGGAGGGCTAGCGGGGTAAAAAAAAAAAAAAGTTTTCGAATATTAGTTCATACATTCATTTATTTCACCACTATTTTTAACAGTTTAACTAGCCGAAACTTCTGGATATATTACTGGATAGTGAAATTTTGAAACATTATTTTCTGCTTCCTGATTGATTTGATTAAAAATGTAAACAATAATCCAGATTATAAAACATGCAAGTGAAAGTTATCAAAAAATAATAAGAGCTAAATTTTAATTGGTTATCTTTTTTTTATAAACAAACATTCACATTAAAACGTCTGCATTACTGTTACATCTATCTACCCTATAATTCAATCAGGACCCGCTTAACTTACTGAAGCCAAATTTTCTAAGGAAAGCATGTGCAACAACAAATGTCCTTGTCGTGCCTATTTGGTAATAATCAGGGCCGGAATGCAGTTATTTACACTGTTATACTGACATATAAACAAGATACAAATGATTAAACTAAAATACATTATCAGAATACTATACAAAGTATACAATAAAACACTTACCCAAATTACCGATACTTGAAAAACATTCTGCACGTGAACGCCATTTGCATTCTTCCCTTCCACCCTTCCTCCTTCGCCGCGACGTAGTAGCGATGACGTATGATATCTAACAGCCAATGGCAGGTAGAGCTCCTATAATAGGAGCCCCTTATAGGAGCCTTAATGGCAGGTGCTCATGGTATTAGATATTTTCTTCGGAAGGAAAAAATTACGGTCTCTGCCCTTTTTTCCAGAAAAATGACACTGATGTTTAAATATACGGTCAACTCTCCGAATTTTACAGCACTTTGTTACAAATAACGGGCACTGGGCTTTTTTCTCAAAAAAGGGAGATGGCCGTAAAAATTAACGGCCAAATCTCCGAATTTTACGGAAATTTCTAACAGTGTATGCTATTTTTTTCATGATTTTGACGATAACTATATCTTAAGAACTAATGCACGGATTTTCATGAAACTTCAGATTCAGATAGACGTTGACATAAGTTGTTGTTGATTACATTTTGGTGTAAATCTCCTAAGAGGTGGCGCTGCTATGCAGCATTTTTCATGATTTTAGTCATATCTCAAGAACTAATGCACGGAATTTAATAAAACTTTAGATTCAGTTAGACCTTGATATAAATAAATTGGTGTTGATTCGTTTTTAGTATATGCGAAACCTGTGCGAGATAGAAGAAAGTTTTGGGATTGGCACATCCGACTAGTTTATTTTTATTTTATTTTCTATTATTTAATGTTTAAAATATTTCATTGTTGCTGTGTCACAGCCTATTTATCGAGCGTGTTTTGGTACATAATTTTCTCCATCGTTGTTGCAACTCGTATACAGTTGAAACCGCGAAAGATAATTGACATTTTATCACTGCACGGAAAAATTCCTTAAAATTAATTTACAATTAATTTCTAAAAATATTAAAATGTTGTACTGTTTTCGGAAACACACTTGCGTACATACCTTCTAGAACTCTAGAAGATCAGGACATGAGTCAAAAGTCGATTACAAAATTTCTACATGAACTAAGTTAAGTAAAATAAAAAAAAGTGTAAAAACAGATTAAAATTTGTAGAAATTTCTTAATATTAGTGCATGTAAAGCCGAAATATCAGTACATGCAAATCTATGTTGATCAATTGTTTTAATAATAATTTGTTTTAAATTTTCTGAAAAGACTTTAAGTTTCGATAAATAAATTGTATTATTTAAAGAACGCTTAAATTACAAAATAAAAAATCTGTCTGTCAGTGCTCTGCCCTCCCCCAACCTAAGGGATTACACTTAAAATCAAATACGTAAGCTGAAATTCCCGAGATTGTCATCCGTATCTGTCAGTGTTCTAACTGTCGTAAATATACTCGGACTGCCATGAAATGTTTATATGTTATTGAGGTTTATTACAGAATGGTCGGTGTTGAAAATGAAGTATGTAGCATTTATAGTTCGTTTACGGGGACACACCAAAGAATTCCGTTACATTGTGGTCTATGGGGTAAAAAATCGTTTGCAGTGCGTTTCATTGATGTTACGATATTTAAAACATAATGTGATAGATATGCATCACTGCACGCTTTACTAGGAAATATAGAATAAATAGCAATTATAGTTCGTGTTTACAGGGACGCACCAAAGAATTCCTTTACATCATGATTTATGGGGAATAATCGTTTGCGATGCATTTTAGTGACGTTATGATACTTCAAACGTAACGAAAACATTGAACTGCGCTGTAACATGTTTTTTTTTTTTGTAGATTATTTGTATATAAAAGTGCTAAGCAATAAAATTTTGTTAAAATTTCTATTAGTAGATTAGTAGATTAGTAGATTAGTAATTTTAATCTAAAATTACTGATTAAAATTAAATAGCTCAAATAAATGTCTTAATATTAGCAAATTGCAACAGGCAAGATAGGAATCACTGGTATAGTATGCAAAAAAAATTAAGTAAGCAACATTAAGGTAAAAGGTCAGCAACGATCATAATTTACAGGCTTTTTGGTATTCACAGAGAGAAGGGTCAATTGATCGAAAATCTTCTGAGAAACAATATGACGAGGAATAGAAATTATGTGTTTTGGAGCATATGGTGTGTATTTTTGGGTATTTTCAAATATGAAAAATAGTCGTGTGCAGATATATATATATATATATATATATATATATATATATATATATATATTACAAAATTTAAATTTTTTCCGCAATTATTCTATAAAATTTGTCCATTCAATAATATTCGGTATATAACCCAGCTTATTAAAATAATTCTCATTCTTAAAATAGCCTTTTACTATCCATATGTAAAGCCAATTATTCCTAATCCACTTAATAATATTTATTCGAATGTAGTTATTCTAAAAATGGCGATAGCTTTTTTAATTTATTCTTTAAATAGAACATCTTTATTTTAATCCATTATTAAAATTCATTAGTATTATTCCCGTGTGGTCAAATTGCTATAACTTCTTTATTTAAATGCTAAAATATCGTATCTCTTAAAATATTCCGCTCAAAAAACCTTATTTCATAAAGTTATCCTATTATTAAATATCAAATGTCTATTAAAATATTTCCGAAAAACTTTAATTCTTTCTTTTTTTTTTTCCCTTTTATAAAGATTCATTTTCTTTTCTTCTTATTATTTTTATTACGTATTAAATTCGAAGTTTAGCTACAGCCTCAAAAACAGATAAGCTCGTTTGTTGATATGACAGGCATCTGGTACGAGATTATGGAATATTCTGGAAGGGCGTAGAAAATTTTTGCATTTTACAACAAAATAAATCCACCGGAAATATTGATAAAGTTCCAAAAGAGACCTTTTGATTCGATAGAAGTGGGTCACGTGACGTATTCTGTATTATTACGCAAGCTAGTTTAAAAACACGATCATCCTGATTCGGAGAGGATTTTTTCGACGCTGGGGTTTTGCTAAAAGAATCGGGACGGATTCTAGAAAATAATGGAACGTTGTATTTTTTTTCGTTTAGCGTTGGCTAATGAGCATTTTCCCTGAAGAGATGTCTTAAAACTGGAAATAAAAGGTTCTTCGACAAAAATATGGACTGACATTTCTTGTTGTTGATGATACCACCCGGCCGCCTGATGCGAACTAAAAGGGAAACCAATAACATAGCTAACCATATTTATCACGAGCACGACTGCCTTCTTCCCGGATTTGAACTTGGAATCACGACATATATATATATATATATATATATATATATATATATATATATATATATATATATATATATATATATTCTTTCATTTAATAAGCCTGTTGATAGTGGACGCTGCTAGTTTTTCCCTTTATAAAACGATACTTTTAAAATATTTTGAAAAGGAATAAAAAAATTTTATATTTAGCGACAGTTTTTGTCGCCTAGTATAATAAAAATATTTCGTTGTTTTCAAAGCCTTCCGCAAATACCGGGTGTCCTAAAAAGGACTGACTGATTTTAAAATTCAATAACTTACAAACGGTGACAGATATTTAAAAAATTCTTGCAGGAGAGTGATGTACGATGTCAGGAGTTTTTTTACTGCGATTCCCGGTTTTAGTTTGAATTTTCATCAATAGATGGCGCTGAGAGCAATAGGCACTCAGTCGAGACCAAAACTGAAATCAGGAGGTTACATGTATGGAGTGGGTCCCTTTCACCAATACAATTTTTGTTAGGGCACGATTCTGAGCTCAGTCGTTATATTTTCGATGAAATGTGTTGTTGCCATGGAAATAAGGAATTCCTCAACATAACGACAGCGTTCAGAATTGGGCATGAATTTAATAAGCAGTATGTGAGAGAGCAGACGATTTTATATTTATGAAGTTTTATTTTCCTGGATTTAATTACTTTTTATCGTCTGATTTAAATACTATTTTGTGCATCGCATCTTAAAACTAGAAGAAGAGATTCAGTATTTTTTTTCCTTTTGTTGTTGTTAAAAATTTCATAAATTTTGTTAAATTCTAAGAAGATTTTAGATCTTTTAAGGAAGTTTTTCAGTATATTTTTATGCATGTTGAATCCAGTTTAAAAGAATCTTGGAAATGGTTTATACTTTGGAAGAAAGAATATTTATAATACTAGAGTACCGCTTGGCGCTTGGATCAAAGCATAATAGCTACAAGAAGTTTCCAAGAGAAATTTAACGTAAGGAATGCTCCGCATCTAAATACAATTAAACAATTGTATGAGAAATTTGTAAAAACCGGTAGTGTAGCCGACGATTTGGTAGACAAAGTTGGACGACATAAATCGGCCATGACTGAATCTAACGCAGATGTTATTAAAAATGTTATTAATCAAGATTCGAGAATATCGGTCCGTAAAATTGCAGCTTCATGCTCAGTGAGTAAAACCGCAACGCACAAAATTCTGCGAAAATGCTTGGAAATGTATCTTTACAAAATACAAACGCAGGAACCACTTCCTATCGTTATGAAAGAAAAAATACTAACTTTTGCAAATGAAATGCTACAGTTGATAGATGAAGGGGGTATTGACGCAAACCAAATTTGGTTTTCTGACGAAGCGTATTTCCATCTGGATGGTTTCGTCAATAAACAGAATTGGAGGATATGGGGAACTGAGAACCCTCATGTGTGCGTGCCACGATCAGTCTACTCACAAAAATACTGTGTGGGCAGCCTTATCTAGCAGTGGAATTATTGGGCCTTTTTTTTGGAGGAAACTGTAAATTCAAGCCGATACATCGAAATATTGCACCAATTTGTGGCCATGTTGAATACCTTAGGTAATTTACAAACAGATTGGTTCATGCAAGACGGTGCGAGACCTCATCGGACAGCTGATGTTTTCACTTTCCTCAATGAATATTTTGATAACCGTGTCATTGCATTGCATTATCAAAATGCAACCGATACAGGTATGGATTGGCCACCGTGTTCGCCGGACCTCAATCATGCGATTTCTTCCTATGGGGCTACCTAAAGGATGCAGTGCACAGACATAATCCCACCACTATTACTGAACTGCAACAAATCATTACTCATGAATGCGAAGCTATTTCAGAAAGAACTTTGCAGAACGTATGTGGTAATTTTGTTCTCCGTTTAAGACATATGATTGTGTCGAATGGTGGGCATTTTGAGAATATCGTAATGTGATTGAACGCGTCTAATTTCTGGTTTTTACCCTTTTCTCCTTGGATTGAGGCATTCATTCTTTTAAATATGAGTTATAAAGAGTTGATATGTTTATAGAATTTTACAAATTTGTATTTATCCCATGTAATTTTTTTTATCTGTTTGGTTAATTTTTTTAGCTATATAAGTTTAATGATCAGTTATTTTTAGAAACATTTTTAACTGTTCGAAAATATTTGAAAATATTTATTTTGTTATTTTGCTTATTATTTCTTTATTAACTGTGTTATCATTATCAATTTCTCTATAAAAAAATAGTGACACCGTCATTTATCCAATCGATATAGTCATTCTGATTTATTATTCATAAAACTTTCCTTTTACAGTATAATACACTTTCTGTATGCATATATTTATTTTGTAGTAATAATTTGTTATCTTCGGAAGAGCTTTGTATTTCTGGTAAATAAATGGTGAGAGAAACATTTGACAACGTATTATTTATATTTTGAATATCCATTTCATTTGCGACTTTTTGTGTAAGTTCTTGAAATTAAGGCAATAAATAAATAAATTCTTACAAGTGATGCTTTAAGAAGAAGTAATCAAAATCTTCTAAACAGGATTGTTACTCTCATAACAAGTGAGTAAGTGTGATCGAAGATCGCATAAAGGGTTTCGTTTAATATTCCTTTCAAAACACTTTATCCTTTCTTTAACATATCCAAATAAATTTAATTTCCAAAATAATAATAATAATAATAATAATAATAATAATGTTTTCTATAAAGTAAAAATTTGCCGGTCTATTTTTCTCGTTTTTTCGAATATCTGAACTGGCCCCCGACAGCGGGCTAAGCCCGCTATTATATTCTGTTATAATAATATCTGTCATCTGGACCAAATCTGATATAAAAAAAAAAAATCAATTTCAAAATGAAACATGTGGTATAGAGACCTTCAAAATTTTAAAATATGCCAATATTCCATAATCGAGTTTTTATCATGATTCAATATGTTCCTCAAACTTATATATTTACTATTCTCTATTACTCATATTGATACTCTCTTTGTATTATTCTGAAACATTTGAAAATCCGTTATGACGTCAGATTAATTTTCATTTTAATTCTCTAATGACGTCATATTAAGCTGCTTTCTGTATTTACACATACTTACACTCCTTGTATTATTGAGAAATGTTTGAAAATTTCCGTTTAATTACCAATATCACGTCATATTAATCTTTTTTTTTTTTTCAACTGGTGGAACTTCTTATTTCATTTTCATTTTTCACGTGGAAATATTTTAATAGAAAATTAATTATTGTAGAAAGAATTTTTTTGTGGATTTTTAATTGTTGGCAACTGCTATAACGAAAAATGTTTAAATTTAATAGGTAAAGGCTGATAGGTTTTTTGTTTTTTATTTCAATATAAAATAATACGATTTTTTTTTTTTAAATTTTATGATTTTGAACTTCATAGCAGGTATTCAGCTATAAGTACACAAAGCTTCAGCTCTGTAAGTTAAATAGTTTCTGATAACCGTAGCTGTGATGGACAAACAACGAAGCGGGAGTAATAAGGTTTCGTGAGATGAACGAAACCCTAAGAATGCAAAAGAAAATTGCCGCAACTCAAAATAATTCGTTCTAATTTTACTTCGCCATGCGTTAAAAACGCCACAATAAGTTCACCATTTCATGAGATGAAAGAATATATCTAATTAAACATTTTAGAAAACGCATAACACATTTTAAAACAAGATTTCAGTAATTACTACCCATAGCCAAAAAAGTACTCCACTTTTTTTGAAAGGCCCTGTATATGACCTATAAAACTGTACATATTCTACATAGTATTCTAAAGTTTAGTTTAATAAGTAAATACATAATGAAGTTGAAAATTCACCTTCAGAGGTTTCTAGTAATAGACGGAAACATATTAGAGTTCTTTTGTACAGTCCTGTATATTACCTACAAATTTTTTACATGCCAAATATAAAACTAAATTTTAATTCAGGCAAAAAACACGGTAAAAATTACTGAAATAGCAATTCCAGAAATTATCATCCATCGGCGGCCATATATTTAGTTCTTTGCATGGCCCTGTAAATGATATCATTAAAATGCATAACATAGCTCGAATAAAAAACTCTTTTCTGGAATTCACGCTCATAGTTGGTAATGCTTACGAATTCTTTTGTGTAGCCCTGTATATGATCTATAGCATTATACACATCACGTAGTATGCAAAAATGTTTTTTAAACTGCTTACCATAACTGAAAGCGCACTTCCAGCAATTATCGCCTATAGACAGTATTCCTGATACAGTACTTCAAACGAAATCTTTCGCGTGTCCCTGTAAATGAACGAAAAATGTACATCATATTATACAACAAGTATCTTTCAGTAAACCACGGTAATGTATATCAGTTTCATTATATTAGAAATACTGTAACATAATTAAAATACGCATCAAACCGTTTTTCCCCGCAGGCCATTATGTAGCAGAATTAATTGCGTAGCCTTGTAAATGAATGATAAATGCTTTACACTCCATATTGTACAGAAAACATGTCCACTTCATAAATGTAAATCAATTTCATTATGTTTGTAACGGTGTAACATCATTAATATACACCGTAAACGATTTTTTCCCATGTACCATCATGCAATGAAACTATTTTGAGTGGCCTTGTAAACGAATTAAAAGTTCTACACATGCAATATTCGATTGCAAGCATCTTTTAGTGCATTTTAATGCTATATATTATTTTCAATAAGTTTGAAATAGTGTAACATCATTAAAATACAGTACAGAGGATTTATCCCACTGACCACAATAAAACGGGCATGCTTTTAAGTGCCCCTGTAACCGAACTATAATTGTTACAAAATTCGTTTTCAATACAGAGCACTCCATGGTAAACCTCAATATACTATATCAGATACATACATGGCAATTTGAATATATTTACACAAGTTAGAGCATGGAAAGAACGTCCGATAAACCAAGTGCATAAACACTTTTCAATTGTGCTGGAAAGTCTTAGAAAGAAAAAAAAATTGATGAATAAAGAAGACACTCATTTTTAAAAGACCTTATCCTTCTTAGAATGTAACAAGTTTAAAAAATATTGATATTTTGAACATTGTCGTTAAACATTTCTATTTGGTAGAAGTCGTTTTCGTGGAAACAATACTTTTTCCTATTGTTGCTCTGACTCTCCCTGCCTACAATATTGAAGTTATACCGTCTCAGTTCAGAATCGGGCTCTAACAAAAGTTGTATTGGTGAAAGAGACCCACTCCATACATGTAACCTCCTGATTTCAGTTTTGGTCTCGACTGAGTGCCTATTGCTCTCAGCGCCATCTATTGATGAAAATTCAAACTAAAACCGGGAATCGCAGTAAAAAAACTCCTGACATCGTACATCACTCTCCTGCAAGAATTTTTTAAATATCTGTCACCGTTTGTAACTTATTGAATTTTAAAATCAGTCAGTCCTTTTTAGGACACCCGGTATAACCGTGACCCCGACGAACCGAGAGTAAAAGTTAAAGAAGAGTAAATGCGGTGCTTCTACTATATTATAAGTATGTCATCGATTAACCTTAACTAGGTCATGAATGACGTCGCTGTTGTTATTCACGTTTTGTTTGTTATTCCTATTAATCAATGCGTACATAGCTTCTGATTGATTTTACGTCAGACTAAGTGAAGGCGGCTTAGTAATTATTTAAAGAAAAAATATATATAAATGAAATTTCGAATGCATTTTGAAAAGAAGTATTTTGTCCACTTTGTTCATACTTGTGTTTTTGGTGTGATTGCATTGTATCGGAATTGATTGGAGCTAATCAAATTATGAATTAGATGCATGGTGTAATTTCGGTATAAATGCTTTATCTAAAATTATTTGGTATCGGTCATGATTACAGTGTATTTTCTATGTAATTAAAATTAACTTTGCGATTTTGATTATTTCATTATAAAAAATATTCTTTTAATTTTAGTAAAATTGTGTTTTTTCTCTTCTACTAATTGTATTGTATTTATTTTTGTATTTAATTTTGTAACCAGTATACTCATGACGTCTCAAAGGATGACGATTATAAATAGGTTTAGTGAAATAAATAACTAAAAACTGAGCAATATTACAACCAGGCTCTTGGGCTGAAAGGGATTTTGAACCACGGTTATTAAAAAACAAATTTTGAAATGAACTACTACGTTGTTTTATTATAAGTACAGAGACAGATAAATGTATAGTGGGTAAGCTACTTAAATAACAATTTAAGTAATAGAATTTTAATGCACCATAAAGCTGTTTCGAACAATGCTGAATAGAAAATTAATGACATTTTAAAAATTGGGCTTTCAATGAAGTTTTACACAACTTCCCAAGAAACGAGAAGTTAATTCAAGGTCTTACAGATTTTGATTAATATCTATAACATAATTTATTTACAAAATATTTAAATTGAACAACACATCATATTTCATTAATTGACCCTAAAAAAGATGGTCTTTTATGTGCCTGTTTATCTTAAAACAGAAATTTTGTAAAAGCGAATTACAACTACTTGTTTTGGACTGCAAAAGGAAAGTTTTCTAGAAAGGTTTTGGAAATAAATTCCCATTATTGGTTAATTAGCTCCTTATTCATATCTGGGATGTTCTCACGACAACAGGGCTTGCTCACGACCTGGATGCTGAAAACCACAATCGCCTGCAAGAAGCACTTACTCGGCAATTTTATTTTTAAAGATGGTTCAATTTTGAAGTATAAAAGTGATAAATGTTAAATGTGGTAAATGGCTGGAACGTATCAGGGGCAAATTAGCTTTAAGCATTAGATTTACAGTTAGAAAAAAAAGGAGCAGGTGGGGTTTTTAATTTTTAAATTTAATTTTTAATATATATATATATATTAAATCCTGGCATATTGGATATTACATATAGCATTGTATAGTATTTTGTATAGGTATATATAGCATTATATATACCTTATACAAAAATCCCCTAATCTCTTATTTAAAGACTAGCTGGCCCTTAATTACATCGGGAACTCGAATTCATACGAAACTTGTACAACAAACTGCCCTAATCCTTCGTTAACACCAGGCAGCGCTGCAACGCATATTTTTAAGCGACATAAAAAAAGAGTACAAAATACGTATTTTACAACACAAATTTCAAGTAATTTATGCAATCTGCGTCATTTTGATCTTTTAAACTGCCCTACTATATCAGAATAATTTCATTATTCAAATTCCGAATTCAGAACTGTATAAAACCGTAATAAATTTCGATCATTAAAAAACCATCCTAACAAAATTGCAACTATTAATTTCATTGCTATGACTGATCTATTTTTTTCCCCTACAGAGTTACTATGTTAAAATTCAAAATTTTATCTGCATTAATTTAACCAATACATGTTGTACCAGAGTATTGCATAATATTCCTTATATTTTAATTATATTTGATATGAAATATTCATTTTATTTACAATGCAAGCAAAATTGATAAATTGCAAAGCAAAGTACAATTTCAACAGCAAGTTAATTTATTTATATTAATTTCCGATAGCTGGCGCCAAAATAATAATTATATAACTTTAAAAAAAATTAACTCAATTTAGATCCTGATTTTTTTTATAACATGCCAAAGAACCTGTAATAAATTTTGGTCAATAAAAATCGTCTTTTATTTCTAAGTAAACTGCAACTAATAATTGCATTAATATGACTGTTTTTTTTTTTTTTCAAATTCTCCTATTAAATTACAAATTTATTTTCACTTATAAGTTTCTAGTATGTTAAAATACAAAATTTTATTTGCATGGACATAGTTAATATATGTAGTACACATCATTATATGTTCTAATTACATTTTATAAGAAATATTCATTTTATTTGCAATGTCATCAGAATTCATAACATGCATAACAAAGTGCAATTTCAAAAGAAAACTTCTTTGTTTATATTAATTACCGATAGATGGCGCCAAAATAATATTTAGAAACGAAGTGTAATCGATGTATGGAAGCTCTAAAATCCGCTCTCTTGCTTGACCCTTTCTGAGATAAAGGACTGTCAACCTGATTTCACCTGAAGTTGTCTCAGAATATATACTTATTTGAATGTAACTCACGTCTTAAATATAATTTTTTTAACGATCTTTCTAAAAATGTAAATTTTTTGCAGTTTTATTCGATAAAACAATTTTGATTAAAAATGGCCGCAAGGCATATGAAAAGCGCAGCGTTGATGACATTCACGTGGTTTGGACTTTTATAATGATTGGCCTACGTCGCCATGTCGATTCCGGCAATGATCGTTACGACAAAAATGCAGTGGTAGATTGGTTGAAGGAAGTGTTTGTATTTTGGAAAATTTGCTTTGCGAATGCAAATAATCACCTATTTAATATTTTTAACGTTCACAACGAATGTGATTTATTTTTTGACACCAGGCTACATCTCCATACTAATACTACCTTCGCTTTGCGGACGATTACCTCCATGGTTTAATATTTTTAACGTTCACGACGAATGAATCTCTTGTTTGTTTACTTTCATGGAGTGAGATATTGAACTGTCTTCCTAATTTCAATTGAAGTTATCATCTCTGAATATATTGCATGTAAATCATCCTTCAAACATTAATTTATTTTGAACGATCTTTCTAAAAATGTAACTTATATGCAGTTTTTTTTTTCGAAAAATAATTTTGAATAAAAATGGCCGCTTGGCATATGAAAAAGTGAAACGGTCATCCCGTAACTGTTGATGAGAGTCAAATGCTTTGCGCTTTTATTATATAGATGGCATAGAGACAAGTCAGACAAGCGATTATGTTAAAATAAAACAATAAGAAAGTTTGTCATCTGCTAAAAATATAATAAAAATAACAACAAAAAAAATCTTTAAAGAAAAAAAAAATCTGCAGGCTGGATTTAAAAAATATTGCGAAACATACATCCCTTCTCGCATTTTCTGTTACTAGGCCAACTGTGTAATCTTCATTTGCAAGTTGAACAAATTGAATACGATCGGGAGACTGCCACAAAGTATGAGCGGCTAAATTGCGATTGTTGTGAAACAGGAACTTTTTTAGGTGGAATTCATGTAAGAATTAATTTTAAAATAATCTGCTAAAAATTAAATAAATAAAATAAAGTTGGAGTAAATAATATTTAAAATAAATGAAGGTAATACGATTAACTTATTTTCAATTTATCATTTTAGTTACTTTTTTTTAAATAACGTGAGAATTAAAAATAAATACTTCCCTTGAAACCGCAAGTACCTACTCAGAAAACGTTTATTTTTTCTAAAGCTGTTTAATTTTTTTTCCCCGTTGCATTTTACCTTCGGCATACAAAAACTATATCGCAATCTTGTCTTCGGAAGTGAAAGTTTTCGATACCAATTGACGGTTTTGATTAATCACCTTCAGTGTCTGACTTTTCGATAAGTGAGCTATCATTGTATTGGGCCACGAGCATCACGAAAGAACGTGAGATAGAGAGCTGCGCTCGGAGTGCTGATTTGTAGGAGAATAAAGCCGTTACGAAAATAACAAACTTTTCTTGCGAAGAAATATGGCTGCTAAAATAGGTCAAGGCTGTTGACCACTTTTCTCCCCGAAGAATTGGAGAAACATGTGAAAAGGGTAGTGTTGTGTTAGTTATGAGATTTTGTTTTTTCAAATGAAGGAGCAAACATATGTATTCACAGCTGGTTGAAAAATTATCCTTGGAGATGAGTTTGCTTTGTATGTGAGAAGGAGAACGAGGGTTTGATTTTGTTATTTTATCTTGCATGGAATGAATAATGATAATAATAATAATCAAAACTCCGAAAATCGTGAGGTGTTTTTTGGTTGGACTGATTTGATTAACATTTTACTTAAGATTTTAAAATCGCGTATGAACAATATTAAATAATATAATAATTCACCACAATATGATAATCGATCTAAAGTAAAAAAAAAAATTAGCACAACAATCCACCATATTTTTATTTGTACTTATTTTAATAACTGAGAAATTAAAATTAATAAGTTTAATAATTTAAGAAATAAAGAAATTTAACGCTTAATTTATTGTATTCATTAATATGAAATTTATATTAAAGTACAACAGGCGTTCCATAAAAACTCAGAGTAAAATCCTAAAAAATCAAGACATATATTTACTGCAAAATATACATCATTCTTTTTCAAAATACCTTCTCTCATATGATATGCAACGGTCCCATCGTTCAATCCACTTTTCAAAACAAGTAGAGAAGCCTTTTTATAGAAACTGCTTTAAAAAACCCTACACTACTGGAATAACTTCAGAATCTGTATTCAATTTTCTGCCTCGGACTTGGTAAGGGGTTCAAAATGATGCACCCAAGTTTCATCACCTGTTATTACAGTCTAGGAAATTCGGATCATTTTGAAGCATCTGTTTCACTCACAACATTGGTGAATACTTGTTTGCATTTGTTCTTTAGTAAGGTGATGAGGGACCCATCTGGAACAAACATTGCGAAGCTGTAAATTGTTGCGTACAATGCCAAATATCGACGTTTTCGAAATGTCAGTTGATGCCGCTATCTCCTCACATGCCATTCGCCAATTTTCTTGCAAGATTGCCCACACAGTGTTAACATTTCAATCATTCACAACACTTTCTGGTCGGCAAGGCTTAGGAACCAGTTCTACAGACAAACATCCTTTTTTGAAATCACCATGCCATCTAAAAATCGTAGACTCACCAAAACATTTGTCTTTGTTAGCTTTTTTCATTAACTTAACTGTTTCTGGAGCTGTTTTGCCCAAACGATAACAACATTTTATGGCACAACACATTTCGTTTTTTAATTCTGTATCACTCACCTCCATTTCTGTAGGGCAAATAAAAACAGTTCTTTAAACAAGCACGAAACCAGGAAAATAAAATCGGCTGCTTCGTTTAGAATATTTATAAACGTACAGTTAACAGTGTGAAAAAATCCCCTGCAGTTTTATTTTTTAGTTTCGCGGTGTTGCCACTACGTAAAAAAATAACTCTCAGTTTTTATGCCCTTTGTATAATAATCAATTAAAATTAAAATTATCATACAATCCAGTATAATTTCATTTATATTAAATTTGATGTTTGGTCCTTTGAAGGGTAGCGGGATATTTTTCATACCATTTAATTTTTATCAAGTTTTATACCAGAATTTTTTAACAAAATTGTACTCCTATGAGTAATTTTTGTGAAGAAAAAAAAAAAGTTGTAAAATTACACTTCCTTATTTTCAAATATATTTTTTTTTCAAAACTTCAGGTGTCAATTCAACATTATCGAAGCACAATTACTTGCCTTTAAAACGGTTAGCAAATTAAAATAAATAAAATTTAATGAATAAATAAATAATATTTAATAAATGACAAAACAAATTTAACTCTAAATTTATTATTTTCATCAATATTAAATTAAACTTAAAGTATAACAATCAGTTTTAAGTAGAATAATCTAACAGCCCATTAAAATTTTATTGATACCAAATGTATTGAGGAGTAAATGTCCTCGTATGCAATATCATCATTATTATTTTAACCATGCCATTTTCTTTATATAGGATCGTTATTTTAATTATACGAAGCTTTCAACCTAGTATTGTCTCTTTCCAGAATTGCTAATAAAATAATAAATATAAATAAATAAATATTATGCTACCATGATTTGATTATTTGGTTAATTTAATGTATTAAAATCTATTTGTTCTTTAGCATAGTTGTAGAGTAGTAGTACCTTGCATATTTTAATGTTTTAACTGTTTCCATTCAAATTGGAATTCATTTTCAAGATTGCACATTATTAAATCTAATATATATATATATATATATATATATATATATAATGGAATATTGGATAACAAGAGATTTAAATTAGAATTGGATACGAAAAAACAAGTATAAATATACTCATCAGCCTGGATGTATCCACACGTGTTTTAAAAATAATACAGTATTTCATAAATATACTGGCATTTATGCTAAGATCAGTATATTCATCCAGGTATACTGTATTATTACCAGAAAACAATTGGAAATAATAAAATTGGAAATAGAAAATTTGTAAAGAATAGATAAAATATCTTACTTATATAATATATATATCCTTTACAGCGTGTATTTTTTTTTCAATTATGTTAGAGCGTAAGTGAAAAGTAAGTCACTATCTTAGAATGAATTAAGTATTCGGCAATTATTTTATTATTATTTTTATTATTATTATTATTTATTATTGTTTACAAAAATTAAAATATCTCAGTCTTTTCAAGTGACATAATTGCCCATACTTCTTCACATTTTAAAGTCAAACCTTCAAAAATGTAAGTAAATAAAAACTTTCGCAATGAGATTAATTTGATTTCATATTTATTGTTTATTCTCTTATTCCTGCGCCAGGTGGCCAGGTTTTTCTATTGTTAAAGAAAATAAGGAAAGAAAAATTGATGTTCAAACATAAAATTTTTGTAAATGACTATTGGGTGAACGTACACTTATTTTTATTATCAGTATTTTATTAAGCTTAATATAAGCAGCGTTTAAAAATGTCATGTATATATACAGTAAATTGAAAAAAAAAAATACTTTTTTTTAATTCATGCTACGTCAATTTATTTTATTTGTGTTTTTTTTTCCACTTTTTTTTCTGTTTTTAACATTTTCCAATCTAGTTGGAATGTGTTTATGACTTCGGTTTGTCTGGCCGTCTGGCCGTGCTCTAACTCATGTAAATATACTCGGATCGCCCAGAAATTTTTGTATGTTATTGTTGTTTTCTGTATAATGTTCTCTATATCAACTGAAGTGTGCAGAACTTATAGTTTTTTTACAGGGACAGTCAAAAGTATTCCGTTATATTACAGTCAATGGGAAGTAATCATTTCAAGTGCATTTTGAGGATGCTACGCCATTTGAAACATGATGAAATTGGTGTATAATTATGAAGCGCATTAAAGCAACTTTTTGTAGAATATGGGGTGCAAAGCATTAATTATTCATTTACAGGGTCAAACAAAAGAATTTTGTTACGCATTGTTCTATGGGGGAAAAATCGTTTGCAGTGTAATTTAGTGATATTTCATTATTTCAAACATAATGAAAATTATATGCATTACTGAGGTTCACACTATAAACTGCTCCCTTGAAAGTGTGGTGTGCATTGCGTTTATTTACAGGGACACTCAAAAGATATCGGTTGCAGTACATGTGCGATATTTACAGTCTATGTGTGGTAAATGCGTTTTCACCTTTGGTTTGCGTTTTTAATTTAACTAATTTTTTTCATAGTACGTGTGTGTTTATAAACTCGGTTGTTCATATACAGGGCTACACAAGGGAATCCGTAAGTATTACAGACTATGGGAGTGAATTGCTTAAGGGTAGTTTTTAATTGTGATACGCATTTTCTTGCTGAACTATAATATATTTAGTATACTAATATAAGTTTGTGGAATATAAATAAATTCATAAACAGGGCTACGCAAAGAAAAAGATACATTGTCGTTTATGGTTGGTAATTGCTGCGAGTCAGTTTTAAGTTGCGTTTTAGCTTATTATGTGGTGTGTACAAAAGTCTTCAGATAATATACAGGACTGTACAAAGGATTTCGAGTGCATTTCCATCGATCGGAGAAAATTGCTAAATATGAACATTCTAACTGAACTAATTTTTATCATGCTATATATCCACATCTGTTGATCATATACAGGGCTGCACAAAACAAAATAATTCAATTACTTTTTTGACACTGGAAGGTAATTTCGAAAACTGTATTTTATATTGCAGTATGTGTTTTCTAAACTGTTTACTTTCCTATCTTCTTTCACGTTATTTAACGGTGAAGTTTCGTTACAGTTTTCTGGTTGTGTTGGAAAGTTTTTCATAATCTATGCTTGACGCATGATTTTTCGTTCTTGTTTAAATTTATTTTAAGATGTAGTAATTCAAATGTACCATAAACTTACTAGATACAATCAAGTACAATCATGTAAGGGAAAGTAAAAGAAAAAGTTTAACCTATTTAAAAAAAAAAAATTGAGTTTCAGACGTTCACGCGAGTCAAAAATGTCCTTTATACACTTGTCCATTTAGTAATAAAAATTTCACTTTGTTGGCTGTGGCCTTCTAAAAGCTTTTTTATATGCCACGCAGTCTGTTTCCTCGAATCAAAATGGTATGTAGCAGCTGTTTCTCTGTTTTCTTTTATCTACGAAAACGAGATTCGAAGAAGAAGCGTGTGTAGTTTTGTTTCTCTTGATATCTTATAAGATTTATTCCTCTGCCTATGAAAAATGACCATTAATTTTTATCATCTGTGTTTTACCACCTGTAACTGGAACCAGAGGTCTGTTGGGGAAAAACGAACTGAAAACCACCTGGGAAAAAAATCGAGAAAATCTTTAAGTCAAAAAGTCTTGTAATTAATAATACTTCCACGTTGCCATTTAGCCATCGCATTTATAGACAAGGCTATAAATTCAAGATTGAAGTTGTTTAGATAATATTCGCAGTCATATCTGCAGCTAAAAAAATTTGAAACTGACATGTTATTAACTATTTTACGAGCTGATTAACATACATTTAATTACGTCTATAAATTTAGATATGAAATATTTCACTTTTGGTTTAAATAATACTATGAGCTATACAGTTCTCATTTACACTTTTTCATTCACACATTCTTAAAATTATGTAAAAGTTTGGGGAAAAACGAACTGAAAACCACCTGGTAAAGAAATCCAGAAAATATTTCGGTCAAAAAGTCTTGTAATTAATAATACTTCCACTTTATCATTTAGCCATCGTATTTAGACATATAAATTCACGATTGAAGTTGTTTATATTTTTGTTTAGATAATATCTGCAGGTAAAAAATTCGAAACCGACATGTTATTAACTATTGTATGAGCTGATTAATGTATATTTAATTACGTACTCTTGTCTATAAATTTAGAAATGTAATAGATTATTTTTAGTTTAAATAATACTATGAGTTATACAGTTCTGATTTATCCTTTATTCATTCACACATCTTTGAAATCATGAAAAAGTTTAAAGAAATTTTTTAATATCACATTATTAATGTGTTGCACAGATAGGTCTTGAAATCCTTTAGGTGTAACTTTTTAAAAGAATTTTTGTTAAAGTATAGCTAATCTACATTCAGTCACATCCTTAAAATTACTAAACGGAAAATAGTCTCTGTTTGAATAAGACTATCTTTTGCTGTTCTAATAATCTTAATGGTTATGGGGAATAAGTTAAAGAAAAAACATACATTGCAACAATTCGCAATCGCAATCAAATGTTATAGGAATATTTTTTATCCCTACATTACAATTTCAGCCTTTTTTGTGCTTCTAATTTCAGAAGGCAGCTTGTATATTTAGATGTCGTGTAATTTCAACGTTAATATTTTCTCGCTGTTTCACTTATTTCCCTTTACGTTCCATTTATTACTTTTTCTGAGGAAAATAATTAATAGGCAAAATGTAACTTACAAGCTTGTCTTAAAGGAAATTAATTTTTTTTTATCTCAAGAGAAAGCAAAAGAAAAAAGCACAATATGTGTTTTATCTGAAAACTTTGAAAAATCGAAGGAATTTACATTTTTAGAAGGAATTTTTACTTTAATAAATTTGACGCACAATAATTAAAAGTAATTAAAATAAAAGAAAACTTGAAGCATAATAGAAAAATCAGCAACATAAAATCTTACTGCTACTAAACTATTAATATTATTAAAAGTTAAAAGTTAATGTTTTGACTGGTCGATAATAATCCTTAATGATGAAGAAGAAATGAAAACATTACATATAACGGAGATTTTCCTTTCTACACAAAACTAAAAATGATTTATTTTAAAATTGATGTAACTGGAAAAACAAATTAATTAAGCAAATCACATAATTTAGGCTCTGGATACGACATTTATAGAGAACGGGAAAGTGTTGAGAATTTATTCTAAGTTGAAGTTTAGCTTCTTGCATTGACTTCTATTAAAATTGCCGACGGTGAACATCATTAAACTACGCCAGCTGTCAAAATGATAAACGAGGCTTGCAATATACCGCAACCATCGACCCATTTCAGGGACGGTATTAGACTCAAGAACAACACAAACAATGATGCTACAAACAAAAGATAAATCGATTCCGACCCATCAGATGCTTAATTAGAGAGACTCGGCTTTCACCGTTCATCCAAAGGTCATTCATCTTGATGGTAAACTGAATAAATTCTTTCTATAACAATTACCAAATCACTTAACGGAAGTTTTTCTGTAGGAAGGTTGTCGCGAATGTCATTAACACCACCGTCATCTTCCTTTACTTGCATAAAGGATGATGATCCGTTACATAACCTACCACTTCCGACCGTATATGATGCAGTAATTTTTACTAGAAAAGGGAAATATGGATTCGATGGGGATTTTCTTGTTTTCTTAAACCGTTTTTGTTAATGAATGTCGCAGCTGTTTAGCTGAAAAATAGGATTACATTCAAAAATATGAAGAAGGAAAACATAACATTAGAGAACGAATTCAATCTCCCTAAAATATGCAATAAAAATATACAGAAAATTTAATTGAGTGAAGCTGTCTCAAATGATATGCATATAAAATAATTTAACCTTAGTAAATTATGGTAAAAATATTAAAGAGGCATTGTAAAAGGAAAAAAAAAAAAAAAGTTTAAGATACGAAAATAAGGTACTGTGACGGTCTAGAGATAACTAATGACAGATTTTTTTTTTTTTTTTTTTTTTTTAAGTGCAATACCAGAAACTACAGAAAAACAAAAAAGTAACATCATGCAATCCCTAACTATATTCTGAAATGAAATGAAGAGGAAAATTAATTAGAGACAAAAGTATATATATATATATATATATTGAAAATGATATTTGTTGCTTTTGAATTTAAAGTTTGGATAGTAAAAGTTGATCTTTGAACCGTAACCGAAACACAATATTTTAGTTTAACTGAACCAGAATTAACAAAAAGTTTTAATTTTGAGACCTCTACTTACATTGCCATTTAATTAATTTTCACGTGTACCAGACTTTATAACTCATGTTCGCATTTAATTATTTTCCACTTATTGTAGAATCTATTATTTGTATTTACAATTAATTAATTTCCGTTTTTTCCAAAATCTATAAATTGCATTTGCATTTAATTAATTTTTACATTAAAAATTATTATAAGAAATAACTCCCCTTTTTTATATTATTATTTGCCGATTTTATTTGTTAAATTTTACACAGTAATAGTTATTAATTTAGCATTGCCAATAAATGAAATTAAAAAGCTGAATAAAACATAATAAACATTACATACATTTTTGTTCTTTCTTTTTTTTGGAGGGGGGGGGGGGGGGTGATTCATTCATTCGGATCTAAACCAAAAACCGTTAATTTTAGAGGAACGAAACCCTGAACCGGAATGAAATATTTTACTTTACCTGAACCAGAACAAAAAATATTATCGTTCGAAGCCATGAATGAAAATTGCTGATGTTCGGTTTTCCCCCAAATAGTAATATTAGAAAGGAAAAGACAGTTTTACAGGTAAACGGCTGAATGTAAAGGACCGAAAATTGTTGATGTTCGGTTTTCTCCCAAATAGTAACGTTAGGAAGGAAAAGACACTTTTACAGGTAAATGGCTGAATGTAAAAGACTGAAAATCGTCGATGTTCGGTTTTCCTCCAAATAGTAACGTTAGGAAGGAAAAGACACTTTTGCAGGTAAACAACGGCTGAATGTAAAGCACTGAAAAGTATTGATATTAGGGGGGAAAAAAAAGAATATTTATTTACGTATTTATTTAATGAAAGTGTCATTTAATCATATTTAGAATCACAGTCTTTACCATGTAATGCAAAATATTTGTAAACCTCTATGTTTTATACCTTAATTTAAAATTAAAATAACTAGCAAAGAAAGTAATTTTTAATACATTATATTTAAAAAAAAAAAAAATGCTAAACATATATCCGGAAGAAAATTAATTTTGTGCGCATTTATAAAGTGATATTAAATGCATTTTTTTACGAGAAAAATATATTTTTTTAATTGATTCCAATGTTAAAATATTTTTTCAGAAAACGAGTTTATCAATTAAATTCTACTTTTGTGTTCTTTGACAATTTTAGAAGTCTTTCTAACATTTTGGCAAAGTACCCAATAATGTTTAGGCTGCGTTCGAAACATCATTTCTTGGGTAAGTGCCAAAATACATGAGAACTTCTTACAGCGAAAAACTTAAATAACAATAAAAACGCTTCCGAAACTCTGATATCACTGAACCAATATCAGAAGTCTGTTTTAAACAACTTTTTATTTATTTTATTTTATTTATTTATTTAAGTTTTCAGTGATTTATTCTTGCGGAAATAAAATTACTGAGTTAGAAATTGGGATAAATAATCTGAAATACAAATGAAAAAAAAAATATTTATAATTTTTATTATTATTATTACTATTCATTTGTTTGTATATATTAAAGAGGAAAAAAAAGTTAAAAGTTATGTAGCTTGTTCAGAGTGTCCATAAATTACTGCCAGTGTTTCCTTAGCTCAAAACTTTTGATTTAAGAATATGACGAAAAATATTATTGCATATTCGTAAAGTACAACTCTTTTATTATTATTATTATTATTTTAATACATATGTAATAATATTTTTCGTCCTGTTCTTAAATCAAAAGTTATGAGGTAAGGAAACCCCGGCACCCGGCAGTAATTTATGGACACCCTGTATATATTTTTTCTGTTCGCGTAAAATTTTTATGAATTAACTGAAATATCGATACTTTAACATAAAATATTTCATATTATACGATGGAGTATTTTGTTAGTATTAGTAAATAAATTAAAAATGATATCTAATCTTTTCATATATTCATATATATATATATATATATATATATATATATCATCCTTCTTAATCTAATTGATTTTAGCACTTTACGATTTAATTTCAAGTTTTTATCTTTTAATTTTGGGTAAGGTTTCTTTCCTTTTTAATATTGCATTTATTTTTTGAACTTTAAAATTTTTTCACAGGTTTTATTCTTTGTTTATGAGTGGTAGTCCCAAAATCATATTCTTTAGCAATGTTATGGCTAATATGATGATGAAACCACTCATTTTATTTGTGGTATTTAGGCATTTGGGACTTGATAATTCTGTCTAAATTCCACAAATTTCATTCATTCAATTTTTAACTTAATTTTTTCTTCTTTTAAATAAGTATTTGATATCTATATTCAGAGTGTTGGGGAACACTTTCGTTGTCAATAAATTATTACTTACTAAATCATAATTTCATAGTTTCTGTTGGTGTTTCGGTAATGTTTCATTAATGGTTATATATATATATATATATATATATATATATATATACTTTTTCATCGTCATAATTTTAGAGTTCCGTAAAAGTTTAATTATGGGTGTTTTCAAGTGTGCTGTAAGATAAAAAAGGTTGAGAAATACTGGTGTATTATCGTTAATTTATTTTTGCGTCAGTGACGTAATACAATCATTATTGCACCTAGAGAGTTACAAAGTTTAATTTTATAGCCTAAATAATCTTGCAATTTATTGAAAAAGAAAAAAAAACTATCTTGGATTTATAATTTATTTTTTAAAATAAAACGTGTTTGAGTGCTCTCTGTCAGATTTCTGTATTTATTTGGGCTTTAATTTATTTTAAAACTGCCCTCATAGCCATTTGGATACAGGATATTAATTATTTGACCTGAAATACGTCAATATTGTGACAGTGCACTTAACTTTCAACTGAAATATATATTTAAATGGTACATTAAAAGGTTACAGTCGGTGAGCAATTTTTATTTGAACTGCATTTTATGAAATTAAAGTGCTTTATCCCATTCTAAAAATATTAATTTTAACGTTCCAGTGAACTGTATAAAGATCTCATGTTTGTTTGAAGATAACAGATTTAACATAGGCAATTTAGATAAATATATATTTTGCACGAATTATTCTTTTTCGAATCATTTTTGATAAAAAAAAATTATGTTGCTTGACAAAAATTTTATGAGATGGATTGCGAAAAAGAAAGAAATTTAAGCGGTGTAATTTAATGTATGTAATTTGTGCTCTTTATGTTTGAAGACTTTCTGGATGCTTCCTATGTGCTTATTATTAATGCTTAGCAAGTAATTTTCTTTTTTAAATATTCTCAATAGCTATGAAAGTCTTTTGATATTCATTCACCTCTCTAAGTGCACAAATTGGAAAGCCAAGAAACTATTATATAACCAACTACCTTGTGTTAATAAAGGGAAAACGAAATTCATCTCGACTCTATTATAGACATGCTTGTTTATCTTTACGAACAGAACTGAAAGTACTTAGAATATTGAATTTTTGTTAAGGTTATTTTAAATTTCTCAGACCCGTACGGACAGTAGTAGATTAAAAAAATTAAATAAAATGAAGAAATTTATTATATCTTTTGACTTTCATCCTAACCTCAGAGCAAAGATAGTATTATTAGAAGGTCTATGATCCTAACTATAAGTTCTTGAATTATTTTGTTTCTGTATGAACAGATAAATAAAATCTTCAAACTTCAGTTCTTTGACATTCGCTGAGCTATTTCTTTATAACCTTCTTTTCAATGCCCCCTGTCTTGCTTATTTAATGTTCCAAACACTTTTATGCCATTTATCAAAATTTGATGTTCTGTCATCTAGAGGGTTTACGATAATGCTTTTGTTGTGACAGAATGATCGATGAGTTTCATGTGTTAATAGCTGTTGAATAATATATTCTAATGGTTAGAAACTAACAAAAGTTCCTCTAAAAATAAAAATAAAATAAAATAAAATTAGTAAATAAATGTTATACAAATTTAACTAAATTATATTTATAGAAATAACAGCGTTACATTAATAATTTTTGTGATTTAAAATTTTTGATAATGCTGTAAATAGAGAAGGTAGAAACTTGATTTATTTCGTAAAATTGAATATTAAATATCTCTCTCAAATGATTCGTTTTCTTAAGACATGAAAACACGATTTTCAATTCATTTTGTTCTGCAAATATTATAATTTTGAACTCAACCTGATTAAAATCTTTGGATATTTTAATTCAATTTTAAACATAATTGACATTCAGTTCAATTTTCTTATAACTGATACACGACTTAATATGAGTGAGATATAATTTCATTTCATTTGATGGCTAGACGGATTCTTTTTAAGGTTTCAGTATATCGAAATTGCTTTAAATTTTCAAGCATTGCCAAGTTTTGTGAAAATACATTTTTAAGGTTTCCGTATATCGAAATTGGTTTAAAATTTTAAACTTTACCAAGTTTTGCGAAAATCCATTTTTAAGGAAATAATCCCATAATAATAATTTGTATGTATTATTATACGATTTGTTTATTTGTTGTTAACAACACTATTTTTGTTGAATGTCCTTAAAGTAAGTTTTATTATTGATTACCTTTAAAAGTATTTAATTTAGTTTTCAAAAAAATATTTCACTGTTTTTATGTCTATTGGGAATTTTACTTTAAGTGATCTCAAAAAATATTTAATGAAAAGCATTAATTATTAACTATTATTTCTAGATGGTTTCTTTTTAAGATTTCAATATATCAAAATTAGTTTAAATTTTCAAGCATTGCCAAGTTTTGTGATAATACATTTTTAATGAAATAATCCCATAATAATATTTTTTATGTATTACCATACGATTTGTTTATTTGTTGTTAAAAGCACTATTTTTGTTGAATGTCCTTAAATTAATCATCTTAATATTAATTATCTTTAAAGCTAATTAATTTAATTTTCAAAAATATAGTTCATTGTTTTTATGCGTATTGTGAATTTAACTTGTGATTTAAAAAGCATTTAATGAAAAGCATTAATCATTAACTATTATTTCTGAATGGCTTCTTTTTAAGGTTTCAGTATATCGGAATTGGTTTAAATTTTCAAGTATTGCCAAGTTTTGTGAAAATACATTTTTAAGGAAATAATCCTCATAATATATTTTATGCATTTATTATACCATTTGTTTACTTGTTGTTAAAAGCCCTATATTTGTTGAATCTCCTTAAAATAATTATTTTAACATTATCTTTAAAACTAATTAATTTCATTTAATATATATATATATATATATATTTCGTTGTTTGTATGTGTATTGTGAATTTCACTTTAATTGATTGTGAAAAAAATTAAAAAAAGTATTAATTATTCGAAATTTAAATTTAATTATTACCGTTAATGTTAATTAAATTAATTATTCGAAAAATATTTATCATGTAAAATATTTATTTATAAAAATCAATGACATTTATTTCAATGAGACATAAATTTATAAACAGCGTAAATATATACATTTAAATAAATAAAAAATATATGTAACATTATATAAGTTGAAAACATTTTTCATATTTTTCATAAAGTTTTTTATGAATAACTTTAAAAAAAAATCTGATTCTGAAATTTCATTCTTAAGGAGTTAACTTGCTTTTATTTAAGAAATCCAAATCCTAAAAAGCTATACGCAAATGTTATTAAAATCAGCATTACTGAAAATGTACATTAAAAACACAGTTATACAATAATTCAAAATTGATATTCTGTATATTTATTTATTTTTTAAACTTATGTTTCAGTTTAAAAGTAATATTGTTTTTAAAACATTTTTATTTGAAATTTTCTCTTTAACCACGGCACTATCTAGAAGAAAAACTTCGTGAATAAACATTTATGTGTTTTTCCGTTACTTTTCTTTAATCGCTTCAGATGTTTGTGTAATCAAATAGATGAACGTTGCTCCCACATTAAGTGGATGTCGAAAGCATGCTTTGTACAAACTAAACTAGGTTGGTACTTACGAACAATCCTTTATTTTACTGATCCTAATGGATCTTTCCTATCTAATCAAGTCCATAGTTTTTGTTAATCTGCAGTTTAAATTGTCATTTGCTTTATATATATTTCCTTGATATAATAAAAATTCACTGCATTTGCTCAGAAAATATGTACTGGAGTAAAAAATAAACCAGTTTAACTTTATTTAAGTTAATAAATCGATAGCACTTTCTAACCAAAGTAACCGAAACATACATTAAAAATACATTTATAAAGTAATGCAAAATTGATACTCTGTTTACTGTCTTTATTTTAAATTTATGTTTTAGTTATAAAGGAATGTTGTTTCTATCCTCGTTTTATTTGAAATTCATTCCATATTTAAATGCTAAACTATCATAAAATCAATAATTAGTTGAATAAAACTCTACGTGTTTTCCCTTTGGTTTAATCACTTTAGATGTTTCTGTAATCAAATAGATGAATGTTGTTCTTACATAAGGCGGTTGTACCACAGGGATGTAGTGGAAGGTATATGGTGAAATACTTAGTGGTCAATATATACCCTCTGGGTTTTTAAGAAGCTGCGTATACTCCTGTTTCTCGAGTAAAGCTGTAGCCTATATAAACAATTGTGCCAGGAACTATTGACAAACTTGTTTCTATCTTTGTGTGTATAAGTGCGCTCTTGCTGTACCTGATAAAGGGAACTGCAAATTAATTGCTCCAGAATTTATTGCCAGTCTTGTTTCTATCTATGTGTGTATAAGTGTGCTCTTGCTCTACTTGCATGAAGGGAGCTAATTAATAAATGTCCCATTAGGAACTATTGACAAACATGTTTCTATCTTTGTGTGTATAAGTGTGATTTTGCTCCAACTGATGAAGAGGACTGCAAACTAATTGCTCCAGAAATTATTGGCAGTCTTGCTTCCCTCTACGTTTGTGTAAGTGTGCTCTTGCTCCACTTGATGAAAGAAGCTGAAAAATAAATATACCAGGAACTATTGACACACTTGTTTCTATCTTTGTTGTTATAAGCATCCTCTTGCTCCAACAGATGAAGGGAACTGCAAATTAATTGCTCCAGAAGTTATTGGCAGTTTTGCTTCCATCTATGTTTGTGTAAGTGTGCTCTTTCTGCACCTGATGAAGGTATTTGCAAATTAATTGCACCAGAAATTATTGGCAGTGTTGTTTCTTTCTACGTATGTGTAAGTGTGCTCCTGTTCCATTTGCTGAAAGTAGCTAATAAATAAATGTGCCACGAACTATTGACAGACTTGTTCCTATCCTTGCTGATATACATGTGCTCTTGCTCCAACTGATGAAAGGAACTGTAAATTAATTGTTCTATAAATGATCTCTATTTTTCACCACCAGTTTATTCACAGTATCATCACAAATTATGTGTTTAACAGACAATAAAAGTTTCTGCACCGGTAATAATTAACCTTTATTTATTTATTTACTTATTTATTTTTTTTGCTTAAATGTGCTACAACCGCTTGTTTTACTTTGTAATATTTCTCACCTGTGCGGACCACCAACTTAGTTCTTTCTGTTGCCCACAGCTTATGGACTACATTTTAGTCATGTTTTCTAATGATTGCTCAATATAGGGTGGAAACATTTTTTTAAAGGTTAAAAAAAGTGCCTCGTAACTTTAGCTAAATGAATTAATCAAACCACTAGAAATCACAACTTGATCTTCACTCTTTCTCTCAGTAAACATTTTTACCATTTATCTCCCGTTGCGAATTAAATCACCGAAAACTTTCTAGACTTCATCTCAGCATGGTGAGAATGTCATGGCTTATCAGTTTTGTTACCAGAGCATCTTCTTGGTCTCCAATCTATTTCAAACGACCCATGATGTTATCTGGGGTTAATAAAAGGGGATAGATATATATGAATCCCTTAATTTTCCCTCTTATAGGCGTACCTGCATTAAAAAATTGCGATCAAAAGGGCGTATGCAGCTTAAACAACTTTTTTTTCTTCCTTTTTTGTTTTTTATGCATCTTTTTCTCTTTGAGCTGAAAATAAGGTTAAGGGATAGCTTATTTATACTGTTGTCTGGAAAATAAAATATAATTTAGAGAGGGGAGAGGGCGCTTAGTTATATACGTCAGCACATACAGCGCCTACGCTAATGTTGGTGTATTGTGCAATTTTAGGTTGAGTCATAGTGTGTTAGTCTTTTCCCGATTTTATTACTTGGTTGTGCTTTTTTTTTTTTTTAACGAGATATGATTTGTTTTTCAGCAGTCTGCTTGAGTCTCGTAGTAGGGAAGGGTTACAAAGCCTTCTGACGGATAATTTTCTCAGGAAACAATAAACAATTTAAAGAACATCTGTTGAGTAGAAATTTAGACATCTAAGAAAATTTCATGATTGGCTGTATGTCTTGCGATGAAGATTTCAAAAGACAACGGACCATTTGGTAGGATTTTGGTTTATTTTGTGCACAAAATAAGTTGTGTGTTTTTTTTAATTAACATAGACTCATTTGTTAAAAACAAAATAAAATAAAACTCTCCTTTTCTTTCATACGTTTTAGCTAGTGCTTGACTTTTAAAAATGCGAAAGACATGTTCAAAATCTGTATAAATCAGACAGTACGAATGGGATAAAATCCAATTTCAGAGAATTTCAGAGGTGCAAAATATTTTTTTAAAGCGAATGGCAGTAATGGTCAATTAGTTCGTTTAACTGCTTCGTTTAACTGTTCTGCGTGCGTACCATCATGTATTTTTGCAAGTTCGTACGTTTTCCTTTTTAAATTTTGAAATCTCCACATTGATGTATTAGCGTCTTAACGAGGTAAAATAAATAGATGAATCTTAATTGGTGTAAAACGTTAATGATATGAAAATATAAAGGTTCAGAGGAAGATTCTGTAACACACGACCAGAGTTCGCGCTAGGAAAAGAAACCCAAGGTGGAACTTGCAAATTCTAACCAATATTTTAAGTAGGATGTTCGAAAAATTGAATTATTTTAAACGGAATTCTTTTAAAATATTGCTCGTTTCGTACAATTCTATTCTCTAACTCGAGCTCGACAGTAGGGGGACAGTAAAAGATGAATTAAAGCTGATTTCGATGGTGTAAATGATTTTATTTGTGTATGAATATAAATGCACCATAAATATGTTTGTGGTGCCATTTTGGCTAGATTGATTTATTAAGTACCGGCTACTTTTAACTATGTTGCTATGGGAGAACTAATTGCCATTGAGGAAGACCTTTTTTAATTGAAAGTTATCCGAATTCTCGTTTTAATCCAAGCCAAAAAAATATTTTCACCACCTTCCACCACATAGATTTTTATTTTTTTTTTCATTAAAAATGTTTTATTTTTTGTATAAGAATCTCGTGTTTGTCGTGTAGGCTGTATTTGTAAATCACAACAACATCTTGTGCACTGAATTTATTTTATGTTATAGTAGTTTTTTCCCCCCTCCAAACACGAAAAGACCACTGAAATTTTCGAAGTAATTTTCGTTACTTTTATTATCAATGACAGTTTTTATGGAAAGCCCCGTTTGTCACACGTCAAACAGATTTTTTCACTTTATTTGGCCTTCTGCTGTTGAATTGAGACTTACTGATGTTTGAATAGTTAGTTTTTTATGACTCGTGGCGCCAGATAGAAAAAAAAATCCATCTTAAATAAACTCCTTTCTTCACCAAACTTTTCAAAGATCTCCTTTGTTTTTACTATCCTCATTTCAGATATTTAGAAATGGTGTTTATGTCCTTGACTTATTACCTTCACCTTCTGCTTCAAGTGGTTGCATTTACACCGAATGCATACACTCTTGTCTTGTGAATTTGGTGTTTAAAGGGATAAAGATTTCACTTGCAGTTTATTTTTATTTTTAATCTTGAATGATGAAATATCTGATTAAATGGAATGCACTTGTCTAGTTACGTTTCTCTGACGTCAAATAGATAATATTTTTTTTTCTTTTTTTTTTTTCTTTCTTTTTTTTTTTTAGTTTTTTTGTGTTTTTATTTTAGCAATGTCTGTTTTGTGGGTTTTTTTTAACAAGACCTGTTAATTGGTTATCCTATTTAAAATAATCCAAATAAATAAATAAAGGCTTCTTGATTTATTGGCTAATTGAAATAGCTGCTTTATAAAATTAAATCTTACAATCTTAGAACAAGAGTAGAATTTTACGGGAAATTTTGGTATATATTTAAAAACTACTGTGTCTAGGAATAAAATTGTACCTTTTTTTTCGAAAATTCTCAGATATTTAGATTATAGCGCGTTATTTACTTTTGTACACTTCATTTCAAATTTGTCAATAGTGTTTCTCAAAAATTAGCAATTTTACGTTTTACCGAGCACAACAATAGAATTTAAATTTGAAAACAAAATTTTGTTACAGCATTAATAAAGCACGACTTTCATGCTACTGATGGATGTTAAATTTTATATGACAAGAGTAAAACAGCATTTTAAACTAATATAGTAAATATATCTCCAAGATTTTTCAATAAACAAAGAGAGTGGGTAAAATGATGTTGACAGGAAAATGCCACACATTTTCTTTAGACTACTGTCTGGATTTTTCTGAAAAAATAATGTGAAATAGATTACATACGTACTGCAAATTAAAATTTTAACTAAGCACACATACTTATGCTAGAGTATCTCTATATATATTTGTCTTACGTGGCGCGGAAATAGGGCTGAATTTCTACCTTATCGTTGGCAACAACCGCAGTTTTCAGAGCTCAGACCAATGAACAGACAAGATTGTGTTAGTTCCACCTCCAATATGGCGGCCAGTAGCAGTGAAACTCAAGTTAGAAATTATTAAAAATAAAATAATATGAACGTAATCCAAGGCGTCTGAGATGATTCCTAATTTTAATTATGAGTAATATTGTTAATTTCAAATGAATTCTCAACTCTTATTTAGAATTTATTTACGAATTTCACTCGCACAAAAAATCGGAGATAATAAAATATAAACTTTCTAGAATACCCCTGCTGCCATCTGTCGCTGTTTTATTGAGGTAAAAATAATTTCTTTTTCCGAAATCTATAATCAATTAGAATAATAAAATGTCGAACGAAATTTAAACAATCATTGATGATAAACTATCTTCCTACCATGTAGTTTTTTTTTAATGAATTTAAGCCGTGCTGTACAATATTATAGGTGCAATAAGTTTTAAACTAATTATGTTTCCAAGATCCTTTTTTCATAGTATTTAAATGATTTATATGCCCTTTAGCAGCATCAACTAAATGCATTTTTAGTTGTGTTTTCAACGGAGTTTTCAATTACTTTTTTACATTAAAAAAATTGTCAATTTCATATGTTCAAATGATTTATTGTAGCACTTATTCCGGCTAGAAATACTAGAAAAATAAAAAGGGGCGAGCGAGCGAAGCGAACTGTGATCGCGTAGCGGTCTCAATGTGAATTGCTTTGCAATTCACGGGGGGTTGACGAGCGTTAGCGAGTAGGGGGCTGAGCCCCCTAGTACATGTATATTATTACACATGCTTTTGTATAATAATTTAAAAGTTCAAAATACCGCCAATTAAAGTTACCCTCTTTATAGAACCTAAGTCTGAAGCCCTAAATATATCTGCTGAACGAATGTTAATTCTACTATCAAGTCTTTTAAATAATCTTAGAGTAAAGAATTTCTCGTTGTTTCTAGTTATTTTATTTCTCAGTTATATATTTCAACTATACGTACTGCCAAATTGCAGTTTTATTAATGAAAGCGTAACCAAATATTTTGCGTGTACTATGTGCCCTCTTTGGGCTATAAGTGCACGTAACGTAGCATTATTGAACCGAGCTACTATAAGTAGCTACTATAAGTTACTATCTACCTCATAAACTACTCAAGTTTCATCTTGAAAATCTGCGTCTAGGCAAGATATATCACGTTCGATTCTTTTCTTTGATAAAGAACATTTTCTTTGTTTCGGTCAATACCAAGATCCTTTACTTAAAGTATCCCTTGCCTTCTTCTCTCCGAAAAATTGATTCGAAAGAGAGCTTCCGTCTAGGGAAGCAGTCATTTTTCTTGGTCCCCAAGGATCTTTTGTGGGGGTGCTTAGCAAGACGTTTTTACGGTATTGTTTTTCGGTGGGAAGCCGTTAAAGAGAAAAGATGGTCGTTAAGGGCATCTCGTTAAAGACTGATAAATTATTTTTACTGCAACGGATGAATTATTACAGAGGAACATGGCGTGACGAAAATCAGAATTTTTGTACGTGTTTCGTATTGGATGGATGGAAAAAAATAAAAATAAAATTTTCATCGTACCTTTTTGCTGTATGAATTTCAAAATTTATTGCGGACATTATCATCGGAATTCTTAGCAATATTTTAGTTTCATTCTGGATGGAATTTCCTGGTTATATGATAATAATTCGTAGCTTGAGAAAGTTTTAAATTAAAAATATTTGTGTCTATAAATTAAAAGAAGATTATTGGAATCAGCAAAAGAAATTCTGCACAATTCTGATTAAAATTGTAAAGTAATGAATAAATGATAATAATAGATTAATACTAGTTATTATTGAAACAATAAAAATAAAACATAATCGTAACATCGTATAAAATATGACACGCACACTTATAAACCCAAATGATTAAAGAAGGGATATAACGTCTTTAATTTAGTTTTATATTTTGTAGCTTTTTAAAGTTTAGAATACATACGATTTTAGTAGTTGTATTGTTTCAAGTAGTTTGCCCATTTCTACGATTAGTATTCTTTTGATAAAAAGTATCAAAGCTCATAAGCCGTAAATTCTGTCATTGACGGTTTTCTGAGATAAATTCTATAAAAATTTCAGCTTTTTTATAACTTTATAATAAGAATTCAGGTCATGTCCTTGACAAAGTATAATCACTTTTATGGAATCATAGTCAGTTATAGGTATTTTGTTTTAGTAATATGTTTAGGTCTTTGAAAATTCTTTTAAGTTGAGGTTTTTCAGTAAAATGGACTAATAAATGATCATATTTTTCTTTCATGACTTTCATTATTTTTGATTTTTGAAAACAAAGCTTGGATCGGAGAATAAATATATTTGCCAAGAGTTACGACATTGTAATCGTGGTAGGAATAATCTGCGAAAGTAAGAATCTGAGCTCTGATAATATGAAACGAAAAATTTTTTGGTTCGGCTAATCTTTCTTTACATTTCTATCACTTGTGATTGGTGAATTTGAAGCTTTTTGATGCACATCTTTAAGTTTTAAATTAGCTTCATCTCTTTCAGACAAATGGACTAGACTTCATATATTAAATACGTCATGCTTATATATTTATGTAATTTACCTCTCGACTGATACATTGTCCCTTACAGAAATGGTATTTGTTCTTAAATGACGTTTGAAGAAAGGGAAACGCACTGTGCTTTGTTTTGTTATGCAGATGGGTAAAATGAAATTTAGTATGGTTAATAATAAGTATGCACCGAATATTCGGTTTGGCCAAATATCACAATATTCGGTCTGCCGAATGTACGGTTTGGCCAACTATCAAAATATTCGGTCAAACGGAATATTTAAGAAAACCTTTTTAAAAATATTTTTTTTAAACCTTACACAACTTCTATTTTTGACTGTCAATAAAAGAATATATTCAGAATGTTTAAGAAATAAACTCATTTAAATAAAAGAGATTGATTTTACATTATCTGTTTGCTGTTTAAAAAGTATAGCTTAAAAAAATTAACTATTAATGACAACACTTCATAAAAATTAATGATATATAAATGCAAGTTCCTGAATATTGTCTGGTAATAATCTGTTTCTTGGTTTTTCACAAACAGGGTGTTTCTAAACAAAAAAGAACAAACCCTCAGGGGTGATAATAGAATTCAAGAGAAACAGTTTTTGTATAGGAAAGCAGAACCGTAGTTTACTTATTTAGTCAAAAATACAGTATATCTCACTCCGAGCGGGAACTTGGATTTTCGTTCTTATCAATAATGACGATATTGTAACGATAGTTTCAAAAGACTTTACTTCTCTATATGTGAAATAAGATGACATCATGAGACAATGATGTCATCACATTTCATACAAAGCAAAGTTAATATGATCAAAATTTCGCTGAAATATCTTCATTGTTGTTAAAGTTGTGAACGAAAATTTGGATTCAGCTTATAGTAAGACGGTATTTTTGATTGAATGCATGAAATAAGTGGATTGCAGTGTTAGTTTGCTGTACAAAAACTGCTTGTTTTAACTGCATTAATCTCTCCTGAAACTTTGTCTCAAAATTTTGTATGTCTACAACCTCAACCCACTCCAGATACCTTTGGTGCATTAGAAAACTTCCTAGCTAAATCAAAAGGAGTAAGAAAGTTATTCTTATTGAGTTTAATGTTCCTTCTAATTACTTCAAAATTTCTTTTTGATTAAAAAAAAAATGTTTTAGAATATAATAAAATTGTATTCATTTATGTTAATTCACAGAAAAAAACATCAAGGTTAAAATTTTATTAATTAAAGTTTTAAGACTACCCTCTTCTTAAATAATAACTGAAAGCATAGATTTTTTTTTTTTTTTTTTTTGTAAAGTTTGCTTGTGAAACAATCTTCAAACTTGAAGTATTTTCTTACATATGATGTAAACTTGTTTTATTTTATTTTATTTTATAATTTTTTTAACACCTTTAAACCCTGAAATCTAGCAGTATTTGGCCGAATATGCGGAATTCGGCCAAAATCACTATTCAATGCATCGCTGGTGAACAAAATTATTTATTCATTTTTTTTTCTGAAGATGAAACAACACCGATGCGGTGCAGGTGTCCATATAAAAAGTCATGGGATGTCATGATTCTAAAATTTGCAACAGCAATGCGTCTTGGAAGATCTTGAGGAATAGGATGAGTCAATTATTCACTCATACATATAAAGTCTAAAGAGTAATGTGTAAGAAAAGAAGTTTTCCTAATGTTTCCGTATTTGTTTTATATCGACACTTAATTTTGAAATCAGATGAAACGAAGATGAAAAATCAGACTTCATCTGAAAATATCAACCTTTTAAGTATTTTAGGAAGGATTGAAAAGGTCCTGACGCTGACAAAATCAGGCTACTCTGAGATAGACTCCCTTGCCTAGCCTTTGTTTTAGAGGAGATAAGTGGCAGAAACCCTTTTCGGATTGAATTTAGCTCATGTCATGGGAATTGTATGACACTAGATATAAAAGGATCTTTTGATATGACCACTCTCACGTCATAAACGGACAGTTCGTATCTTTGTATATCCGTCATATTCAGCTGCATCACTATGGGGTGGTAGATGAAAGATTAGATCAATACTCGTAGTGGCTTTTCGTAATATATGTTGGTCTAAAATCTAAGCAGAAATACGTTGGCTGTTCCTTGTAAACGGTGTGTTTTAAATCTTTTAGAGGAATATTAATTCCAAAAACAAAAGAGTTCCTTAATTTTGTTTTTTTGTAAAAGAAATCTCTTAGATAATAAATCATCAGATTAACTTGAAGAATTTTGACAACCCCCATAAGACCTTCCATGATTCTAAGTCAAATAAATACTCTATTTACTTATACTTATTAGATACTTATTACATAATACTTATATAATTATGAAATTCTCTAAAGGAAATGTAATAAAATAACAAATAATAATTTGTTAGCACTGAAAAGGAATGATAATAGAAGTGACGAGTGATTTAACTGTTCGATTTAAAAGCTTTACTTAAAAATAAATGTATCAAAAGAAAATGTCGCTTCTAAATAACTATTGCACTTTTAAATGAACTCTTCAAAGACATTAAAAAACTTCTTACTTAACCATAAACAATATCAATGTCACTACTAGTCTAAAGTCAAATAAACAAGATGGCAAGGATTCAAACTCTCAAAATCACTGTCACTAAGCTAGCACAAACAACGTCACTTCGATTCTGACTATCGAGACTTCATGGGTCACCAACAGACTATTTAAAATACTAAAATTCTTACGGAATCTTGAAAACAACTCACTTTGTCCCACTGGTCAAAGCATGCTTTAAAACCCAACTATCTCATCTGGAAACTCGCAACTTACAGTCACCAATCAACCACGTGTGAATCGTATCATCATGACAGCCAATTGCTAAAAAAAGTCGCAATTTCTACCTTCTCATTCACAACATCAGAAATTTAAAGCTTTGAAAGGATAGAACTGTTCAATCACGCACTTGGTGTTACCAAAACTAGCCGTTCGCATTCAAGGAAACATTAATTCTTTCAGTGCAGAATTTTTTTAGGGGGGGTTTATGCCCTGTGCGGAATATTTTGACCAAAAAAGCGATTTATTTATCTGATTACCGGGCAGAATTTTCCGGTACGAATTGATTTTCTCAAAGGGACACGACTTTCCGAACGACACAATGCAAAACTAAAAACATATCTTATGGTTATACGAAAAGCACGCTAACTGGTTTTGGTTATAGCCAAATTACTGCACTACGCAGCCGCAATACGTCATCATTGCTAAGCCCATGACGCACTACAGTGAGCAAAATACCCGCCGTGAACGCCTACGCGATTTTTGTCGACGCTTAATGTAATCTACAGAACCCAACTCCTAGATGTCGATATTAGTCGACTCCCGCACTAAAAGGGTTAACTGAGGGCTTTTATAGTGGGAGTAACGAATGCCCCCATCACAGAATTATTGAAATTAGTTTATAGAGTAACAAATACATAGTTAAAATTTAGCTTCTGAATCTCAAGATAAATATTATTATTAAAAAGTCAGGTATTCTATACTTATACAAAGGCAAACGCAATGCATTTCAGCTCCAAATTCCCTTTTTAGATATTTTTATTGATGGTATTTCTCACCTTAGTTAAAAATATTCACAGTTGCCATAGTCTGTTATAAGGTGAGTATTTTCAGCCCAAAGTAATTACAGGGAAATTTGTAAGCTTAAACTGCCGAAAAAGCAACTATTTTCATGTTAATCGGGTTAATGGTAATAATACTTTCCTTACTTTTCTAAATCAAATTTTGCATACACTCAGCATTCAATCTACTAAATAAAGAGAAATTGGTAATTTTATACCCACATTACAAATGTAATTCCGTTATTTCTGACAGTTATCTACATCATTAAATTACTTATAAAATATATCATATTACTAAAAATAATTAAATTATTTTATTAGTATACTAAATCTAATTTATCTAGTTATTAAGATACGAGAACTTTTTTAATGAAAATATGCATAGATTATTAATTACAGTTATAGATATGCCAATTTATCACAGTTATTTGAAAAACTCCATGAGACATTCTTGTCGCATTTATTTATGTTTCATCTGAGACATATTAAGGCGGTCTTCTCGGGCGGTGCATTCTACAGTAAGTGGCTGTTATTGGAGATGATAAATCGTAATTACAGCTGAAATGCACAAAATGATCGCCGAGGGTGGAATGGTCAGAAAAGATGATATTTAATGCATGTCAAAGCTTTTATATGTCATAGTTCATCGAAAGTGGATTCTTAGTTGCTAGAAAGGAATAGCATATTTATTTAAATGAAGTCGTTTTATTTTCAAATGAAAATGTAACCTTTTCGCAATAATATAGATTTTTAAGTATATTTTGGCATTGTTTTCTTCAAGATATGTCTTTTTACTCGTCTTGTTAAAAAACCATTTCTTAATAATTACTTCTTCATTTTGCTTTAAAATTAACTAACTTTCACAGAATAACTTATTTTTCTTAGTGCAAGTTACATGGGTTACAACGATAGTGTAAATTCATTAGTGATATGATTATACATACTACCATCTAACTTATTTAAGCGTGTTCTGATATACTAATATCAGAAAAACAAACTTATCATATAAATAATAACTCATGCATAAGTAAGCACAAATGTACTTGCTAATAATGATGCATTAAAAAAAAAAAAACTAATGAAAATTAACCTTATATCATCTAAATAATTATATGTAACAATGTCAAAGTAAAAAGTTACGTGCTATAGTAATGATGAATGTGAAAAATTAATAAAGCTTTTAACTTATGATGTAAATCAAACTTTGCATCTAAATATCAGTTGGCGAAAATAAAAATTTACTAAACAAGCTAGATTAATTTTATTTCATTTTAAATTAGCCATGTTTTGTTTTTTCCTCCACTTGTATTTTTTAATTTGTTTTAGTTTTATCAACTTTATGCTTTTGAGATGCCTAATGCTATATAGTATATACTTTGTTTTTTCGTAGTTTTTGTATAGGTAAACTGACGAACATGCAAATATATCCTGTACTCAGAAATAGGTTTACTTATCAACTTTTCTTTCTATTTCCATTAGTCGCGTCGATATATCCTTCCCATTACCATGTAATGTCTTTTTTTCTCCTGGATTACTTACCGTCGTATACGAAAGCAGCTTATCTGAATTGTCAGGGGGTGTTAAGAAAGGGCTTATGTTTCTTTTTTCTCTCTAACTTATTTATTCGTGATATAATATCTTCCGCTGAGATTCGGCCTTTTATGTATTATTTTGCTTAGACGTCTCGCTTAATTATTTTCCTCTGGAATTTCCTTGTGGTGTAAATACGCTTATCTGTGACAGTTTTTTAGTGTTGTTTTGCGTAATTGAAAAATATTTCGCAATTTGTTTATTTTTCGCGCAGAGTTAATCAATAATTAATTACCGGTGTTCTGTCGATTTTAGTTGTATGCTTATTCAGGTATGTGAAATTTATTTAAAATGTCTTTGACAAATATGTGTATTTTTTCTTCTATGTTTAATGAAAATAAATTATGTATTAAAAATTCAAAGAGTTCTACAATTTTGTCCAGATTTTTATCGGTTCATTAAAGTGCTTTGAATATTTAGATGTTAATATTTTGTAGCTATCTCGCGTAAGCATTTTGAAAATCTTTTAATAATAGATGAAGTAATTATTTACATGCTGCTTTTATACAGATGATTGCTTCTTTTCTTTTTAATAATTATATTGGACTCTTCCCGAAGAAAGAGACTTTATGTCTAAAATAAACTTTTCGAGAAATACACTTTTAAAGTTTGAAAACCCTAAATCAGCTTTGTGCGGAATGTGATAGTAACTCATTGTGTATCATGGCACCGGGTGATATACAAACAGTATACAAATTCTATAGATGAGTATTTTCATATCCTGCACACAATCCCACAAAGTGCACCTACAAAGCGATCACGCAAACGTCTGCCAGTGCCCCGGCAGTGATACAGATACAAGCAGGCAAGGCCACTTTGCACCGGATCGGCAAACAGAGACCAATTTATGCAGAAACTCATAGATGCAGAAACCTAAAGAGATCTAAAGTAAACAAATAAATAAATAAAATAAAAACTACGAAAAACAAAATTCTGAAAGTGAAGAAAGTTTCGAAAAGACAAGTGAAAACATAGCCGAAAGCATCTATATTTAAAAGAAATCAAGAAAGAAAATCCCTGCATCAAGCATAGACTATAAAACCTTTCCCAACACATTCCGAAGACTGTGACAAAACTTCACGAAAGATAAACAAGATCAAACCAGGCGGGTAGGCCTACCTTTCGGGTTTAAGCTCAACTAGCCCCTCCCATAAAAGATAAACAATTTGGAAAACACATAACACACTTGAAAAGCCAATTTCAGCAAATACCATCTGTAGTTGGGAAAATATTAAAATTCTTTAGTGCAACCTGTTGATCTATAGATTTGTATGTAATAGTATGCAAACATTTAGTTTATTTAGGAAACTCATAACATAGTTAAAATTTCCCTTCAGCAATTTCCGTCAATAAACGGAAATGTACTCGAATTCTTTTGCGAAGTACTGTATACGATCTATAGAATTTATACAACCACTTAATATGCAAAAAATTAATTAAATTTAAAAACCCATACCAAAATTGAAACCGCACTTCCATCAATTATTGCTCTGAGACTGTAACTATAACCGAATTATATTTTGTGTCCTAGTAAATGAACGATAAAAGCTACGCACACCCTATTCTGTAATAAGCATCTTGTAATGCACCTAAGTGATGTATATTAATTTCAATATGTTTGAAACAGTGTAACATCCTTAAAATACACTGCAAATGATTTTCCCCTATAGTCCATAATCATAATGTAACGGAATATCTTTTGGAGTGCCTCTGTAAACGAGCTATAAATACTACACACTTCCTTTTCAATACTGAACATGCCATGGTAACCCTCAATTACATGACAATCTGAGTATATTTACGGGAGATAGAGTGCGGATAGACGGACAGACAAACCGAATTCATAAATTTTTCAAACAGGATGTAAAGTGTTAAAAAAAAGAAAAAGAAAAGAACGAAAAATCATGCATCAAGCAAAGATTATGTAACACTTTCCAACGTTTCCAAAATAATTTTACAAATCATTACCGTTTAATAAGCTGAAAGATAACATAGAAGTAAACAATGGAAAAACGCAAAACATATTTAAAAACGCAATTTCACGAATTTCCAACATATATTTCCAACCTATACAATATTCGGAAAAATATCCGAATACTTTTATTCAGCCCTGTATATGATCTATAGATTTGTAAATATACTACATAGGATGCCAAATTTTAGTTTAGTTAGGAAACGCGTAGCCCAGTTTAAAATTCTCCTTCTGGAGTTTATATCAATAAACGGAAATGTGTTCGCGAACTTTTGTGCTGCCCTGTATAGGATCTACAGAATGTATACACACCAAGTAATAGACAAAAAGTGAGTTAAATTTAAAATCGCGTTCAGCAACTTAAAACGTACTTCAAGGAATTATTGTTAACAGACAGTAGAGAATTCTTTTGTGTGTCCCTGTAAATGAACGATGACTGCTGTACACACAATATTCTGTAGTAAGCCTCTTGTAATACACCTTAGTTTAATATATAAATTTCAATGCGTTTAAAATAGCGAAACATTATTTAATACCGCAAACGATTTTTCTTCATAGACGTAATGTAACGAAATTCTTTTAACTGTCCCTGTAAAGTAAGTATAAGTGCTATGCACACCATATTCCATATTTAGCTTCTTGTAATGCACCTTAGTGATATATATCAATTACAATGTGTTTGAAATTGTGTAACATCATTAAAATAAACCGCAAATGATTTTCCCCATAGACCGTAATGTAACGGAACTCTTTTGAGTGTCCCTGTAAAAAAACTATAAATGCTACACACTTCAGTTGAAATAGGGAACATGTTATAGATAACGACAATAACATATTAAAATTGCAGAGCAATCCGAGCATATTTACGGGAGTTAGAGCACGGACAGACGGCAGACAAACCGAAGTCATAAACACTTTTCAACTAAGGTTGGAAAGTGTTAAAAATGAGATGTTTTACTCTTGTACCGTTTTTTGTACGTATTTTGTTCGTTTTTAATTTTACAACTTTTTTTTTTCAGATAATAATAAAATTACTATATTTAATAACTAATAATGTATTTTGTAGAAAAGGTAAAGACGTGCGGTAAATTGCATTTAAAAAAGGAATTTTCAATCTTACAAGGAGAGGACCAAGCTTGGTAATCACAGATGTTGATTATTTTTATATATATTGTAGGGTAGAAGCCCCTTAATCTCAGGTTCAACGGATTTTATACAACGCTTCTTAGTTCTCCAGAAATAGGGGGTCTAATATTTTAACACAAGTTAAATACTTACTTTGTAATGAAATTTCTGCGTTGATCATAGCTCAGTTGTTATAGCGTCTGCTCCGCGGGCTCGGGTTCGAGATCGGGACGAGCTACGTTTTTTTTTTCTCATTTTTTGTTTTATAAATATACTTGTGATTATTATTTAATAATCCTAATTAAAAATTAGAATATTGTGCATTAATTATAATGTTATCCTATTTATTTTTTATTTGTAACTAAATCGTTGTATAAAAAGTCATTAAACAGTTAATTTTTTTAATCACTTTTAAAATGTATTTCATATATGCTTTATGGATGCAATGATATTGAACAAATTAAAGCTGTTGAAAAAAATATATTCGAAAGCAAACAATATTATGAATTAATTAATTAATTTATTTATAATTCTTCTTATATTATTTATAATACTTGACTAATGCAGTACACAGTACCTTTTTATAGTATGTAGTTGTTAGTTCCAAAATAGTATTTTTTTTCACATGTTTAACCTTTAATATAAAAGTATATACATAATTTACTT
Source organism: Maratus michaelseni (assembly GCA_963931845.1). Lineage (NCBI taxonomy): Eukaryota > Metazoa > Arthropoda > Arachnida > Araneae > Salticidae > Maratus > Maratus michaelseni. Next base: position 316,913,690 of record OZ007587.1, on the reverse strand, counting down.
TTAACTAACATTAACGCCCGTCTGTGAGACTGCTAAAACTTAATTGGCTTAACTGCTTTGTTAAATGATATCTCTAAAACCAATTTTTCTGCTATTAGATTTAAAAAAGGAAGAATGGAAGAATAAAAAATTTTCTTCATTTTATGGAAAGTTATCAAGAGTTTTGTTTTATTTCCATTTTCTATAGCAATTTCTAGAAATTAGAAGTTTCGCATTTCAGATTAGAAATTAAACACATTATTTAGCAATATTTAAATTAAAAAAATAACAATTGATAAAAACGTATACACTAAACATATCTCATGTTAAAACAATTATGCATAGAATTAAACAGAAGTTAGCAATTCATGAAAAATAATGATAATTCAAAGAAAAATAAAGAGCATTTAAAGGATAAAATTAAAAATTAAGGATTAAAGGGAATATACAGTATATTGTAGCTTAATATTCATTTCAAATGAAAGAAAGAAAGAAACGGAGAAAAGAAAAGAAATCTTAGTATATTTATGTGGCTAAAAGACTTTAAAGAATGTTTTTTTTTTTTTTTTTTTAAATTTAAGTGTTTTAAGATAAAAACCGTATAATTTTGTTAAGTGAGTTTTGTTTAGTTAGTCTGTAAAAGTTGGATTATAAAATTCCAAGCTGCAACTCCAATATTTAATTTAAATTATTTTTTGATAAAACAATTTTTTCTACTAAATTTGTTTGACATTTTGATGCTGAATAAAGGAATTGAAAGTTTATCCAAGTTTTATAAGGCTTTATAAAGAGAAGCTTTAGTTTTATTAAACAAGATCTTTTTATTTCTACAAAATTCTTATTTTTTTATGACAAATCTCTAATTTTTTGTCAAAGATTTCTCTTTTTATATTTTATTCTTGTTTTTGTTTGTGTAATATTTATTTATGTAGTATTTTCCCCCCTTTCTATTGATTTACTGAAATTCATTAAAATTCAATGTGACTTTGATTTTTTTTTTCAAAGTCAAATATTACGATAAAGAAATGCATATTTAATTTCCCATTGAGATTTATTTATATTATGCACTTCTCATTCAAGTTTCTTTATATATGTTATCATAATAAATGTATGCGTTCACAATAAATCATAATAAATACATGCCTTCTTATAAAAATCATTAGAATGAATTAAACACTCTGATAAGTGCAGATTTAAAGTGTAAATATTTACAGTAGAGGATGTCATACTGCAACAGCTGATGCTTTATTAAATTTCTATGCATGCACTACTCATCCCTTGGTTGAATTTAGAACTGCCTTATGTTAATAGGATTCCTATGGCTATTGAAGCGTCGAAACTCTTCCAGTCAAGAAATGGTCGTCTATTGAAACCCTTAAGGAGCTACTTCACTCAGACGAAAATACCCGCTCGCTGATGTTAATCCTATGGAGGAAATATTTTAAGATATCTCGTTCGCATTTCAATATTTTTAAATGATTTTTTTTTTTTTTTTTTTTTTTTTTTTGCATTAGATAGCTGAGGTCAATCTCTATGCACGCTCCTTTTTACTTTTTCGATTTTTGTTGCAGTTTTTGTTTATTGAGGGTACTTTCACTTTCGAAACCGGTTCCGAAAGTGGGATTTTTTTAGGCAGTTTATATTTATCGGTGGCTTTGTTGTCTGTGAAATTTTATTCCACGGTAGATGTGCCAATTGGAGGAGGCTAGGCGGAAATGAGGGGGGATGCAGATGCCTTCCTTTAAAAAAATGATATTTCATAGTGTATCAATCATCATAAATAAATAATAAGGAAAAAACATTGAAATTGCAAAAATCTTAAAATAACTTCTCAAATTTGTTTAAAATGGGAACCTTACCATTTATAAACATTTTAAGCGTAGAAATTAGTAATTATAAAACATATTTGCTAAATCAACCTTGCTATTGCAACATTCTTAAAATTAGATTTACTTATCACTTTGGCTAATTTTAAAAATATTTGTGAGAATAAAACTATAATTGGTCAAAAGAACTCCCCCCACCCCCCACCCCAAATAAAGTTTTGAAATGGCGCTCTGATACGGGGATCTTTGATTTCAAAAGATGTAGCGTTATTTCTATTATCAGAATCTTGTTTGTTCTTTCTTTCCCTCTTTTAACTTTATTTTATTTTTGCATTTTCCTAATCTTTATGGGTTTTTTTATTTTTTTTTTATTTCGCATGTCAAATTTTTTTTCACCTGCTACTGACGTCTAAGACATTTACACTTAAAAAAAAAATAAATAAAACAGCTTATTAGTTTTATATTTCACGTATTTCTTATTGTGGTCGTTTCGAAATATGAGCCTGAATTCAATTAGTTGAAAACGTTTTTATTAAACAGACCTTTTCAAACTAATCAATAATTCAAACTAATCGAAAATCAATAATTTTTCAGTCTGTAAATAAACATAAATTTCAATTTATTTCGAAATCCACAAGTGTTCGTTTTCCAATCGCGTATGCATCCTAACATAAATATTTTTAATGAAAAGAGAGAAAAGATAAATGAGGTAATAACAATAGCAACAGAAAAAAAAGTTGAATGCCATATTTTTTTAATTAATACTTAATTGAAATATACATAATATACATGTATTTCAAGAAAAATAAGAGACAAAAATATTTTTTAAAGAAATTCGTGAATATTTCTAACGAAAAAAACAGAAAAGATAAATGAATAAGTAACACCAACAGAAAAAAGTTAATGTTTTTTTTTCTGTTTTTTTAAATAATGGGGTGATAATGATCTTATTACAAAAAGCACAAACATATTACCACTCCTTGGCGAAACGATGATTAAAGGTACTCCTACTACACATTTTTCCCATTATCACACCATTACAAAAATTTAATGAACATAAAAATTTTCCTATTAGTCTTATACTATAGTTTTTTGTTTTTTCTCCGGGTTAATTTTCATCAAGCGCGTAATATATTTGATTCCTAATAATGTAAATGCAGTCTCGAATTAATATTCTGATCCAATTTAGTCTTGTCACCTTATCGTTGGCCGTTTTCGTGCAGTAAAACTCTCGTATGCGATTTCTACGACTTACAGCTCACTAACGAGATATCTGAAATTCTGATAATTTACTGTGTGCCGTCATTCATTTCATTTTTCGGTTCCATACATTTCGATCACGTGATTTTAGTCACGTTCGGCCTCCCATAGGGAATCATAGTTATTGAAAAGATGATCATGATTGTGCTTCGTTAAGCGTTACGTAATGAGCTTGATAAAAATAGGAACGTGACAATTTAATGAATGTTTGTCTTTTTTTTTCTTTTTTCCTTAAAATATCGTGGGCGTGATGAACTCGGATAGTTTTGTTGACTTGGGAAGGTTTAGAAAATAGTTAAAGAGTTGATTTTTAAAACATTTGAGTGTATTAAAACCTCTTATTTGACTTATTGTAAGCTATTGAGGTTCCATGTATTGGTACTACTTTTTTTTTTATATATATAGAGGCCTTGGCGTAATTCGAGATTAAGAATTTTTGAGAAATGTTATAAATAGCCTCGAAAGCAAATTTTACATTGCTTGTTTGATTCCGATTATTTCAGTGTTTAAGCACATACTTCGATTATATGTTACATTACGATTCAATTATATATTTCATTAAATTTGTGTTTTATTTATATTATGTTATTTATTTATTTATAAAGTGTTAACTTTGTTATAGAATGCTAGCTGAGAATAAACTATTTACATTTTTTAAGTGCAAATGGGTTAATCTTTCGTAATCGAGGTGAATGCGATAGATATATATTTTCCTTTTATATCATGCATGAAAATTATTTTAGAAACCATAAAAAATCCGTTAATTAAGATGCAGTTTTCAAACAGATAGCATTTGAAAGTACTTTTTTTTATTTCTATGCGACGGTGTAAAAAATAATATTATGCGATGTTTAGAAGTAATTAAATTTGCGAAAAAAAATGGAAATGGTTTGCTTCGAACGTTACTACCGTCGATATGACTTCGGCGTTACACATTTTTTTGATTTAGCATATAGGTAAGGTATTGATTTTCAATACATCACAGTTCGCATAATAACATACTAAAATTACGGAAAACATCTGGATATTTTTATATAAATTGAAGCTCGGAAGCCGAACTATTAGATATACTACGTCAAAAATTGCTAATGAACAACATACATTCTAACTTGTTGTTATATACATTCATCCAAAATTAATTATAAATTTAATTTGAGAAAATTTAATTTTATAAATAATATCTCATATATATATTATATATTTGTTTCTCTTTCAGGTCTTCGTGCACTTTAGAGGATAGCACTTACAGTAGTACAAGTGAAGGCGAAGAACTGGACAGTGATCGCGAAACGGTCGACGATCGAGACGAAAATGATCCCAACAAATTGTTGGGTACCTGGCTGGGTCAGCTGCAGCTTCTCGAACAGGTCAGTTTCTCTACACAAATTTCTACAACATTTTACCCAAATTTGGTAATGCTATTATTTATGCTTAAAAAACTAAATCTGTGGCACTACACTGCAAAAAAAAAATAAATAAATAAATAAATAAATAAAAATGATTTTACAGTATAATACTGGCACCCCAGCTTCCAGTATTATACCGTAAAATTAACAGTAATAAACAGTAAAATAAGCAGTAATACGCTGCCGCATATTACTGCTTATTTTACTGTTTATTAATGTTAATTTTACGGTATAATACTGGCAGTTGGGATGCCAGTATTGTACTGTAAAATCAACACTTTTTATTGTTGTCGTTTTTTGCAGTGTACAATCCATTTAGGATCTTGTCCTACAGTGCACAGTCCTGTTTTCTTGACCACAGAGACTCTGGGGTCTCTGACATGACCACTCTGACCCTGTGACCACTCTGACCCTGGGGTCTGAGCATATGACCCTGCCAGATGGTCAGCCTAACGCGGGAACCTCAGTGTTTAGTATACTCATTTTATCAACTCCGAAGGGATGAAAAGTTGAATGAAATTTCCGCAGTCCGAAATTGAACTGTGAACTTGTAGCGTGGTAGCTCGACGCGCTGACCACTACGCTACTGGGTTTCATTATTTATGATAAGATTCTAAAAATTGTGATAAGTCACGATGAATACAATTTTCATTTTGTCAGGGCTATCTTAAGACATTCGGGCCTTACTGATTTTTGGCACACATAAATTTATTATATTTGTTTGTTGATTTTTTTTCCCTTATGTATTTAGATGTAAAAAGTATTTTACATTGTGGTTTTAAATTAGATTTTGTTGATGCTCCTATTCTAAACCGATTTTAATGATAGGTAATAAAATTATCACTAAATACATCAATTTTAATTATATGATTAAAAATATATATATTGTTTAACATAATGCTCAGAATAACTCCACACAATTAAAAGAAAGGTTACCGCAGTTCTTTATGACTGTTCTTATGAAACAAATATTTTCTTTTATTTAAAATTTAAAAAATGCATGTTTGATAACTCAAATTTTGCGGGGCCCCGGAAGAGAGCCCTGAGCTGGGTCCCTGCTGGTTCACCGGTGCTGTTTTCCGTTATTTTATATGGTTATATAGTTTCTGCTGTTTATCTTTTTCTTAAAAATTTCAGTACAATTATTACATAATTTTGAAGTGCGTTGCAAATGAACTTATTTTATCGGTGCAGTGAAAAATGTATTAACTGAAAAAAAAAATCTTAATTTCATCAATTATTACACTTACTTAGAATTACATAGAATTTTACAAATAAATAAAAATAAAACAGCTTTTGCTGAAGCGAATATGCCAAGAAATTTGTATTTTTAATATTTTTTTTTCCTCTGATATTGCAAAAAATATTTTTCAATTCCTTTTTATTTAACGGTTAATCCCATCAAAAGAAAAAGTTTCACTCCCAAAACCCTTAAGCGTTCTTTTGTTTCCCTGTATTTCCTTAAACCATCTTCAATAGTTGCAGTATATTTGTTTATCCCGCTTTCCACGCTGATCTTAACCATAACTTGCCGTAGTGCCAAGCCGAAAATAGAAATTAACGCAGAGCCATGACATAACTCCTCGTTGTAACTATAAATAGGACTCTTGAGCGTGCGTACATCCGGGGCTTTTTATGCGTTTTCTTCTCTCCTAATTATTTCATTCAAAAAATTTTGTTTACCCTTTCATTCATTTGTTTTGTCTGGCTTAGTTTATGGAGTTCCTGTTGACGTAACTGACGCCAGCTCTCTAGCAGTTACTTGCTTTTAGAGATGATGCCTCGTTGCTGAAATAAACTTCGCGTTTTTATGCTATAATACAAACCCTCATGCAGAATTCCAATAAAATGGCGCCGGAAATCTCATTTTGACATCTTCGTGACGCGAAGACATTAAGTAACAACCACATAGAAACAAGAAACATTTCATTAAATAATTTTTCTGCTCAAATTAAGTTTGTTTGGCTTAAAAAACAAACAAACAAACAAACAAACAAACAAAAAAAAAACAGACGATTGGCAGCTATGAAACTCTTGAAAACATTGACTTTAATTTAGGTAATGATTGAGATTTGCCGAAAGAATACGCTAAGTTATGGAATTTAAAATTAACATCAAGATAAGTCATTACGTTAACTTAAATATTTCCTTTAAGTGGGAAAAATCTATATTTTTAATATGGTAGCTATGTTATTATCACTGGATTTTAACGTTATTTTATTTAATTGAAAAATGTTCTTTATCATCTATCTGTGTGTCTTTTTATGCCCTCTTCCCCATCCAGAAAGAGGTCAGAGAAGTCTAGATGTATCCCCGAAATCGATGTGTTTTACCTAATCATAGTTAGCTCATTCCATAGCTAGACTTAGGATGATCCCTGCTCACCCCCCTCTCTCCATCGAAGTAAACGTCTGGGTACTGTACTGCCCCTCACAAAAAAAAAAAAAAAAATGCTCGAATCAGTTGAAATTCAACGTGGATATATTTTAAATGTGCACTGTATGTTTTCAATATTTATAAATATAAATATAACTGAGATAATTACAATGTTACTTTAAAATGCGGAATATATTCGGATTGTTATTTAATTTTTTATATATATATATTTTCGTTTTTGTATCTGACTATAAATTTCAACGTGTTATTTAGATTAAGTTTGTAAATATTTCGTTGAAAATTAAAGTATTGTAAGTATATATTGTCGCCTATAATTAATTTCTCAAAAAAAAAAAAAAAAAAAAAAAAAAAAAAAAGTAATATAATATTCATTTGTTTGAAAATTGTACTGAACTTGGAAACAGAAGCAAAAGTTTTAATATATTCTATTTTAATAAAATATTAATATGTAATTTGAGTAGATTCTAAATAAAATTAAATTAAAGAATTGTACATTTTTTTATACATATAATATTAGAAAGTGTAGCATAATCTGTGCGTGTCGCTTGTTTTTCCTTTCTTGTTTTTTCACGATTCGTGTTATTTTTTAAATTGTTTCTTCGTAGAACCATTGAATTACTTTTTCAATTGTGTAATAAGAGGAGCAGCCGTACGGAATGATTGAAATGGTCGTGTTTCCTCTGCTTTTTAATTTGTGGCTGAATGGCGAATAAGCCGATAATGAGAATGGCCCACCTGAGCTCCTGCACTTTTCATTCCACTTTAATCTAATGCCTGTGGAATATTAACTATTCCCCCGGGTATTCCTTTGAGTACGATGTTAATTTAGAAGCCAAATAAATGATATCTTTCCTTTGTAATTTGCCAAAACCTATAAGATGTAATACCTTGTTCTAAAAAGATTTTAATATCTGAGGAATTGGTCTGCTAAATTGCTGTTACTTAATGTTGTATTGAAATTATCTTTCGTATCTCCTTATGCAAATTTAATAAGGTGCCAAGCGTGCCAAGCATCTGCATTGCGATCAAAAAGCAGGTGCGAAAAGTCGTCGCCAGGTGAATTCCAGTTTTAGTAACCCGTTGCCAGTGTATCCTCCAGAAATTTCTATAAGCACCTGCTTGTACATAAGAATGTAAACAAAGTAATTTAATATTTCTTTCTTTTTTTTTTTTTTTTTTTTTTTTTTTTTTACTTTTCTTTCTGCATATTGGTATAGGTTTAAGTATAAAATGTGTTTCATAAAATTTTGAGTTATTTCTAACGTATTGCCGTAATCTTGAAACGTTCTTTTGTTTTGTTTTTTAAAATTGGTGTAAAATGAAAATATTCTTTTAATTAAAGTATACGTTTTGTCGAGTTTCCAAGTAATAAATATTATGACAAGACGATTGACTCATATATATTAAAGTTCTTTCCTTCTTCTGGAGAAGCGTGGGGATGCACATCTTTTTTCGTATTATCTAGAAAAGGACACTTTCTTGGATAGCATTCTTTGAAAAGTTTATCTTTGTCTGTAAAGAAAGTAGACCCTTAACTTGGTTATTTCTATTTTCAGCTAAACATAAGCACTGACTCTCAATCATAATATTTTCCTTTAATTTTAATTATTTTAAATCATATGTGAAAAATAAATTTTTCACCCCTCCCACCCCTCAAAATCATCAAAGATAAAGAAAATGTACGTAGAATTTGAAAATCTGAGTAGGGACATATGTCCTTTTCCATCCCTTTACTGGCACCCCTGGTTTAAATTTATACAGGCTTCCCACGGGTTCTCTAATTTGAGATAACCACTATTTAATAGCCACTATTTAATATCACTATTTATTAACCACTATTTAATATACGAACAATTCGTCTGCTAAATTGTTGTTACCTAATGTTGTCCCTGTATCTGAAAATATCTTTGGTATCACCTTGGTCAAATTTAATAAGATGTCAAGCGTCCCAAGCATTTGCATTGCGAGCAGAAAGAAATCGCAGAACTTTTGTCATCAAATCAGGCGAATATTATGTTAGGGGAACCGTCGGTAGCGTAATAAATTTTCTTATTTTTATAAATAGTTAAATCAGTCTTCAAATTTAATATACATTTTCATCTTTTGATATGTTAAAGAAGTTTGTTCAGCTTACCTGAAATTTTCCTTTTTGCGCCAAGTGATATCCACAGTAATCCAAAGTGTTGTAGCGATATTTATCTTATCCACTGATTCACTTATATTGGAGTAATAAGAAATAGTATTAGTAGAAAATAACAATTGTGTGAAATAAGCAGAAGATTCATTTTCCTTTGAATATAATATTATAATTCTTGGCTAGATGTACATGTTTAAAATCGCGTTTTGGAGGCTGCGTATAAGTGCTCCAATTTTACATTATATTAAAATATATTTACATCATATATACTATACAAGAGCGTCTTAACTGCTCGGATACATTTTGGAAACCTGAAGGGAGATTGTTATTTGAGTTCTGTGCACACGCGCGGGATAACAGCTGTAGATTGAAGGAGGGAGATCTGCAGTATTTCTCCAGTTAGTTAGTTTCGACAGTCTCTGGTTTTATTCACTGTTTTGCATCTGCGGTTGTCACTTAAAGTACTTATAGTTAATTGGGGTCTGGTTTTTAACATGTTTTTCAATCGTTCGCTGCACGTGGAGATTAATTAACTGCATAAAAAAAGGTTTCTCCGTCATATTACTATTTCGATTTACTAATATTATTAATCTGTATCGGAAAGTTTTAGCATAAAAACTTTAATCTTAAAATAATATCCCTCACAAAAATTCTCATCTTAAAACCCTTCACAAATTTTTTCATCCCAAAACAGCAACCTTCACATATTCTTTTTTTTTTTTTTTGACTTAAAAATAGATCTTTTACAAAACTTTTCCACCTCCAAACTGAACTTTTCACGAATATAATCTCACAAAATTATGACTAAAATTTTTCAAAATATAAAAAAACTGTTCACAATTTCACAAAAACAGGATCCTGTGAGAAAAATCTGGCGGAGTAAGGATTTGGAACTAGTGATACTCAAATTCAAGGATCGGTATCTTTCCGGTTGCTCTGTTTATTGGAAACATATTTATTTTAATGAGCGGGAAAGATGAATATCCATATCTATATAGCGAGAATTGAAGTATAAAAATTGAGAGAATAAAGCAGAGGGAAGAATCTTTATTATCTCAATTTTTATTCTTCAAATAGTTGCTTTCCAGCTTTCAAAATGCGTAAATTTATAGGCTTATTCTAATGAGTGAGAAAAGAGATATCACAACGATCATTACTACTCTGTTTCTCTATGCGTCTTTTATTCTTAGGATTTGCTGTGCCCAGTTTTCTATACGCGTAAATTTTAATGTTTGAGTTGCCCAAAAATGTATTGTGAGGAGAAAAATGACCGTAGCACATCATCAAACTGCGTCAGAAATCTTTAGCCTTCCTCGGGTCGCATTTGAAGCGAAAAAATTGTTTCTGGTACATTTTAGGAGGGGGAAGAGGAGCATTTATCGCGGGTCGCACACACAGTGTATATCGATGTATTAAAACTGTCAAATAAAAATCTTTAAAAATATATAATACCCAATGCGAAAAAAAATGCCAAGATGTCAAAGAAAGTGATGTTTGTCTGCTTTTCTTTCAGAAATAATTTTAAAATTATTGAGTTCATCATCCAGAACTTTATGACTAATCACATTATATTGTGTTTATCCAACTTATATATGCAAAATATATCCAATTCTTCTTGTAATAGAAGGTAAAATTTCTTAATAAGTAGCCGAATGTCGACTGTTCTAAACATGTACAAATTTGTTACCAGTAAAAAATAATCGTAATTTTTGCCTTATTTAATCGCAGATAAATAAGGCTAATTTTACTGTTCTATTTCACTGGTGGAAATTTGCACCTGCTGCACGTGTTCAGAATACGGGCCTGGTTCTAAATATTTAAGCATTCATCAGTCAGTTTCAGTTCTCAAATGCTGCTCCCTTATCTAGTTAATTAACCTTTTGATTACGTGCCAGTACTGGTGACTATTTTTATATTCAATCGTACAACAACTTACAAAAAAATTTCTTTGTGATAGATTTATCTTGAAAACATTCTAGTATAAGTGTATGGCAGAGATTATTTTTGTAAAGTGGTACGAATGCAATAAAAAATAAGTCGCTGGAACGTATACGGTGTCCGACCCTCGTAATCAAAAAATTCAAAGAACGAAGTATTAATAAAAATCATTATTTTGCACCTGAACATTTTTGGATTTGTGACATGAAGCATTCTTTTTGGACGATTTTGGAATTTACTAATCTAACATTTAAAAAGCTTCATTAAAATATAATTTTTTTAAAAGAAATTTTCGATTCTCTACCGGGGCTCATTTATTAGGACACTGGGCCATCTGTTACACAGCCCTGCCGTTAGTTTTCCATTAAAAAGAAAACAAATAATAATAAAGAAAATGCCACTACAGTCGTGACGTTTTGTCGATGAATGTCTGTCATGATCGAAATATTGTGAAGTTGAATAACCTTTGATAAGCGCGACTGACCTTGATATGAAAGTAATATCTTTAAGGACGTTAATTGCCTTGACATCTAATATGTAAACAATGTTTTACATTCCTTAATATTTACTCTGTTTTATCAGCATCCTGAAGCAAAACAATCCTTGTTAAAAGCCCCAAATATCTTGTCAAAAATAATGTTGCTATTGTAAACAATATTTATGTAGTTTATTTCGAGCATTTCATATCGTAATCTCTTTTAAGAAATAACATACATTTGACATTACACATATTAGGCACTTACAGTTGATAATGCGCTTGTAAATATTAAAAGAAAGTTCAAGTACAACACGGCTTGTGTTTAACGATAAAATAATAGAATAGTGTTTGTTATGTAAAATATGTATTTTGTTTTTTTCGGTGAAGTTCAAGTGAAAATAATTGTATAAAACTGTCCGACCAGGAAAAAAATAAGGGAAGCTTTTAGTTTTCAAAAATATCATTTAGAAATTAGGAAAACAAATTTACTAAATAGATGAAAAAATAAACGATCTTATGCTTAATAGTGTGTAGGGGGGGGGGGGGGGAGGATTGTAGAAACTAAATGAATAGCACTAAAATGCTTCTGAAAACATGCATTTTGAGTGTATAATCATATCCTCAAAATTAACTTAAATTAAATTGATAAATTTAAAGATATTTTATACAGAATTCAAAATTTTTTATTATTTTGAAATAACAGCATTGTTTGAAACATTACGAAAGAAAGAATGACTCATAAAAGTCCCAATCAGTCAATAAAAAAAATGGTTTACATTAACTTTACAGTTTCTTTGATTATTTTATTTTATTTTTCTTATTTCTTTTTAAATTGATATTTTTAACAAGTATGTATTATTATGAAAAAAAAAAAAAAAAAAAAAAAACTTCTATATTATAATGCTGATTTTTTTTTTTAAACTAAAAATTTGTGCACCGTGTACTAAACCATAATCCCCCCCCCCTCCCTCTTATTTTTTTTTTCTCCCAGTTTCCTATAATGTCACATATTTTTCTTTTTATTATTATTTTTTTATGTTATGCCAGATTAATTTTATTACTATTAAAATCATTATTATGTCCATAAAAAATTAAATAAAATAATAGGTAACGTCGGTCCCCAACCCTTTAAACAATTTGGCACGACCTCCCGTATTTTTTAAACATCATCCATCAAATTTTGACACGCATCTTTTAATAACTGGGAATTAATGTATCGTAATCATCGGTTGCTACTCAAAACTGTATCATCAGATTCGTGTTTCTCCTGATGTGTTTTTTTCTTTTCTCTGCGGAAGCTCAAAATCATATTTTGTAGGGTGTGCTAATTAGGGACCTCTCAAATGGTGTATGCATTTGAGAAAGCAGGTGATACATTGTCAGCGCAGGTGAACAAATAACGTATTCTACAAAGAGGATGTAAAAGAGTGGAGCCGACGTATTTAGACACCTGACGAAACTGGTGACGAGCTCAGAGGCACCGACCGATTTTGATTGTTTTGTGGAGCGTGTTATCAATTAAGAAGTCGGAAGCATGAAAGGAAAATGCATGCATGATATTTGTCTCTGCTTTTCTTTTGTCATTGTATTTGCGATTTCTGTGAATATATGAAGTTTTTCGCTTAATGTTTTAGTGTCAGAGAATGAATGATTATTTCTTTGAATATGCTTTTTATATAAACCATTTATGTGAAAGAAGATGTCCTTATGTTAAAGAAATAATCATGCAGTGATCGCACTATTTTAACGGATTATCTTGATTAAATATTGGTTACAAAATACCACATTTAAAATATTATTTGCAATTGAAGAGACGAACATCTTTCCGTTAAGCTTTTAATGTTTTTTTAAAATATATGTATATGCGTGTGTGTCATGTCATGGGTTAATCGAGCGAAATTGAATTGCGAATATCAGGTTGAGATGATGCAGAGCAGATAAATTATTTGCCGTGATGATGTTTGATGACAAAACCGGTATGACATTGGCATCCACGATCTGAAGCTTATATTGATGTTTCATACCACTCCAGGTATGATATTAGAATAAGCAGTGCACATAAATAAAATATTGCCCTGAAGATGTTTGCTGATAGGGCCACTATGACATTGGCAACCAAGATCTGAAGCTTATATTGATGTTTCATACCACTCCAGGTATGATATTAGAATAAGCAGTGCACATAAATAAAATATTGCCCTGAAGATGTTTGCTGATAGGGCCACTATGACATTGGCAACCAATATATTAGAATTTTATCGATGTTATCATATCACTTCAGGTATGATATTAGAATAGGTAGTAGAATCGTTGCATAAGAATGGAATTAGTACAGTCGTTCCCGTTGACATTCGTCAAAAGCAGAAGTGCCTTTTGAAGAACAACATCCGACTATCAGATTCTGCACAAATATTGTACATATATTGGCTTTACATTGGAAATATACCCAATGAAATGCCAATATTGACTAACAAAACCCCAATACTGGTACAATATTCCAATGCAATGAATGCAATATTGGGCTAATATATAGCGAATATTCACTTGCTGCTAAAAATGCTTTTTAAAACATTTTATCTGAATAAACAACAGATAAGCAGTGGGAACAATGCAACAACAAGCTTGTTACCACTAGATGCCTTTATGTTAAATGTATTGTTTGCTTTTGAGGCCTCTTTACACATTCCTGTAGAATTATTTCTGAGAATACCGTCACTAACCCCCTTAAAAATGCCTGAAATATCATTATTCACCCGTGCCGCACCCGTTTTCTCTCTCGCAAGCTTCGTTTTCTCACCTTTTTTCTTTTTTTTTTTTAAACTAATGATATCGTCATTAACCTTTGAAAAGGGGAAAGTTATTCTCTCACCTTTATTTGCCCCCGTCGTAAGCTAGCGCGAAACGCTTCATCATCTTTCAAGTTATTGTAGAAAATCATGCTACATTGCAGTAAGTCAGATGATTCAACAAGGAAAAGCTCTTTCGAAGTGTGATTTTCGTTCCTGTTATCCCGAGGGCTGCAAACTCAATCTGAAGCAGAATGAAACGTCGGCGAAAGATACGTCATCGTGACGTGATTGTTGAAAATTATTGTAAGGTGAATTAGATTAGAAAAATGGGGAATTTGTTGAAATAAAGACCTATATTTAAGAACAAACGATAGGCTTTCGTCGACGAAAATGGCATTGGGCAAATAATTTTTTTTTAATTCTTGATGTAGAATGAAACTGCAGAAATGTATGCAAATGCATGTTAGTGCATGTGAATTGCAGCCGATGGTGGACATATTGGTAACTTAATTTTCTTATTAAAATAAATTGTTATCGAAAATTTTTCAGAGCTTCTAATAAATTTACTTTTACTTGGAAGACGTTATTTCATATTAAATCGAGGGCGCTCTTCACTTTTGCATTTGACAAAACTTCCAAGTTTTGTTACTATGAACGCCACGGTCACACTTATATTGTAGTGCATAGTCGTTTTACTATATACCTGTTCTAAAATTCTAGCTTTTATCATTTCAATAGCTATTTGAGTACTCGTATACTTAGACTTCCCTTTGCACCAGTATATCTTTCCTAAAAATACTGAGTTATACATTGAAAGAAAAAAAAATACATTTTTAGATTTAATAAATTTTGAAAACTTAATACATAGTTCAGTGTAAATTAATAAATTTCGCATCGATAATAATAAGAAAAAAGTTTCTAATTTGTGCTCATATTTTTTTTAAATACTACTATTAAGAGTTTTAAAAACAAATATTATTAAAATCAGTACCACTTTTAATATTGAAAAAGAAATTACTATTTTAAAAAATAAATCATATAAATTTTAAAGAAAATAACTGAATTTCATGCAGTTAAAAATTGGCAAATATTGTATCCGTATTGTACTGAAATATAATACAAAGCTAATTCTAATCTTCTTAAAATAATAATAATAAAATCGTATTATTTTAATGTAAATTAATGAATTTTATATAGTTAAAAAAAGTTTCTGTTTTATACTAAGATGGTCGGTTTTATATTGAAATAACACAGAGATAATTTAATTATTAAAAAATCTCTTAGGTTTATTTTAATGTAAAGAATTATGTTTTGTTAAAAAATAATAAGGAAAGAAAAGAAAAGAAAAGAAAAACAGTTTCTGCTTTATACATCGGTTTGAGGACAATTTTTATCTGCTACTTTATATATGGGAGATTACTAAAACCTTTAAAACGCAGTTTCATTTAAGACCCGGCTTAACGATCGCTTTCTGTGTTTACGACTGTTACAAAGGAAAAAGCCGTTTTACAGGCGACGCACATTTCTGCTAGAAAAGCTTTTAGTGCTGTGCTGTTGTTGCTTCAGTTCGAGTCGCTGCGATAGTGAAGTTTTGAGTCGATATGACGATAGTAGAGACTGGGCAAATTTTCACTTTTATTAAACGTATGAATCAAAATCATTTTTGGAAAAGGAATAAAAAAATATTTATTTAAAATACCTTTAACACTGAGCCATTCTTATTTATTAAATGTGAAAAAAGCTAAAGTAAAGTAAATGTGAGCTGCTTTTTTCCCCTTAAATTTTGAAACCGTGGTGAAATGTCATTTTTTACAAAATGATATAGAATTGGAAGAGTTTATTTTATTAAAATATTATTTGAACACTTGTACATGAATATAGCAAGGCTGTCACTAACCCCCCCCCCCCCACCCCTTAAAAAAATACTAGTAATCCTGAATTTGGTGATGGGTTTTTACAACAATTGCAAAATAAATAACCTTCGCAATAGGTTTCGGTGCTTACGTATTTTCCGTGCTCAAAAGATAACACTTTTTTTGACAACCATATCGTTTATTATTTATAGTTTATTTTTTAGTATAGTTTATAGTTTATTTATTTATTAAAGTTTACTTATTTTATTTTTATATTATTTACCATTTATAACAACGTTATCTTATTTAATAATGTTAAATTACTGTTTTGAACATGATTGTCAACGATAAACAAGATTATAATTAACAACCATTTTTGATGATTTGTCTTCAGGTTACGGATAATACGTAAGTACCTAGGCTTCGATAAAATTTGCAAGATAAATATTGTTAGAGTACCGTCAGTAGCATAATTAATTTTCTATCTTTGTTAATTGTTAAATCAGTCTTCTATATTTTAATATACATTTTCATCTCTTGATAATGGTAAAAAAGTTTGGTTCAGCTTACCTGAGATTTTCCTTTGGCGCAGAGAATAATCCACAGTAATCCAAATATTTATTCCTTTGAATATTCATCGTGTCACTGTATTTGAATAAGAAATATTAGTGGGAGTAATGAATTTTCGTGAAGTAAGTATCCATTTTTCCTTTAAATATAATATTATTGAAAATTCTTGGCTTTATATAACACATTTAAATCGCGATTGGAGGCTGCTTAAAAGTGCTCCAATTTTACATTATATTTGGGATATTTACAAGGGCGTCTTAACTGTTCGGTAACATTTTAGATTCTGAGGGATTGTTATTGAGTTCAACGCGCGGGGCATCACGTTGTAGGTTGAAGGAGAGAGTCTGGAAAATTTCTCAGATGATTAGTTTCGACAGTCTCTGGTTTTATTCACTATGGTTTGCAGCTGCGGTTATCACTAAAAAGTACTTATAGTTGATTGGGGTCTGGTTTTTAACATGTTCTAAGTGTTCTTTCGATCGTTCACAACACGTGGAGATTATTAACGGCATAAAAAGGTTTCTCCGTCTTTCCCCCGTAATCCCCTGTGTGGGGAATGGTTGAAGGTTTAGTTTCTTACGGTGTTTTTCGTACACAGGTTTGGGAGTGAGTTTGGTGAGAGTATCGGCTGTCATTTCTTCAGTGGGGCAGTATTGTAAATCAATTTTTCCTTCTTCTTTCATCCGTTTGATGTTGTGGAAACGTATGTCGATGTGTTTGGATCGCTTAGTATCATTTTCAGTCATTTTTATACAGGACATATCCTCAAATATCGTGATTGGTAGTTTTTGTGGAATGTTGAGGTCGCTAAGCAAGTTTGTTATCCAACTTAGTTCTTGTGCTGCTTTGCTAGCTGAAACGTATTCAGCTTCGGCTGACGAAAGTGCAATGCAATTTTGCCTTTTTGTGATCCAGTAAATCGGCGATTTTCCTAGCATGAATAGATTTCCTGACGTTGATTTACGTGTCTTCAAGTCACCAGTCCAGTCTGCATCGGCGTATGCTGTTAGGATGGGCTTGCTGTTTGCGTTAAGAGTTAAATTCAAATTTTTTGTAGTTTTAAGGTATGAAATGATTATTTTCACTGCTGACCAGTCCTTTTGTCTTGCTGTTTCGTTTCTACGACATAATATGTTGACTGCTGCAGATATGTCAGGACGCGTGATTGTTGATATGTAAAGTAATGTGTCTGTGGCTTGTCGATATTTCGTGTTATTAGGTAAAAGATTATCATCGTCCTCAAGTCTGTTGAATCCAGCAATCATGGGTGTGTAATGAGGTTTCATGTCGTTTAAGTTCAGTTTTTTCACTAGTTCGTGTATTTTATTGTTTTGATTTAGGTAATATGTATCGTTGATTTTATTAATGTTTATGCCTAGGTAATTATTCACTTCTCCTAAGTTTTTCAGTTCATATTCTTTCTCAAGTTGGTTTATTGTTTCTTCGATATCACTGTCCTTTCCTGCTATCAGGATATCATCTACGTAAATGATGATATATATCGGATTTTCTTGATTTGATTTAAAGTACAGACATGGATCATTTTTGCTCTGTATGAAATTATTGTTTGTGAGTGTTTCCGATATTTTGGTGTACCAGGCCTTTGCGGCTTGCTTAAGACCGTAGATGGCCTTTTGAAGTTTACAAACTTTTCTCTCATCGCCGGGTTTAATATACCCGTTTGGTTGACTCATATAAACAGTTTCGGTTAATTCACCATGCAGGAATGCTGTGGTGATGTCAACATGCTTCACGTTCAAATTTTTGTGCAATGCGGAGATGAGAAATGCACGTATTGTAGCGTGCGAAACTACAGGTGCGAAAGTTTGATCATAGTCAATCCCGAATCTTTGACTATATCCTTGTGCTACTAAACGCGCTTTATAGCTTTGAACATTTCCTAAATTGTCCTTTTTTAGTTTAAAAGTCCATTTGGAACCGATGTTGGGGGAACCGTCGGTAGCGTAATATATTTTCTTATTTTTATAAATAGTTAAATCAGTCTTCAAATTTAATATACATTTTCATCTTTTGATATGTTAAAGAAGTTTGTTCAGCTTACCTGAAATTTTCCTTATGCGCTGAATATACCCACAGTAGTAATCCAAAGTGTTGTAGCGATATTTATCTGATCCATTGATTCACTTATATTGGAAGAATAATAAGTATTAGTAGAAAATAACAATTGTGTGAAATAAAGAGAAGATTCATTTTCCTTTGAATATAATATAATTCTTGGCTAGATGTACATGTTTAAAATCGCATTTTGGAGGCTGCGTATAAGTGCTCCAATTTTACATTATATTAAATATATTTACATCATATATATACAAGAGCGTCTTAACTGCTCGGAAACATTTTGGAAACTGCAGGGAGATTGTTATTTGAGTTCTGTGCACACGCGCGGGATAAACAGCTGTACTTTGAAGGAGGGACATCTGCAGTATTTCTCCAATTAGTTAGTTTCGACAGTCTCTGGTTTTATTTACTGTTTTGCATCTGCGGTTGTCACTTAAAGTACTTATAGTTAATTGGGGTCTGGTTTTTAACATGTTTTTCAATCGTTCGCTGCACGTGGAGATTAATTAACTGCATATAAAAGGTTTCTCCGTCACTCCCCCGTAATCTCCTGTGTGGGGAATGGTTGAAGATTCAGTTTCTTACGGTGTTTCTCGTACACAGGTTTGGGAGTGGGCTTCGTGAGAGTGTCGGCTGTCATTTCTTCAGTGGGGCAGTATTGTAAATCGATTTTTCCTTCTTCTTTCATAAGTTTGATGTTGTGGAAACGTATGTCGATATGCTTGGATCGCTTAGTATCTTTATCGTTTTCAGTCATTTTTATACAGGACATATTATCCTCAAAAATCGTGATGGGTAGTTTTTGTGGAATGTTGAGATCGCTTAGCAAGTTTGTTATCCAACTTAATTCTTGTGCTGCGTTGCTAGCTGAAACGTATTCAGCTTCGGCTGACGAAAGTGCAATACAATTTTGCCTTTTTGTAATCCAGTAAATCGGTGATTTTCCTAGCATGAATAGATTTCCTGACGTTGATTTACGTGTTTTCAAGTCACCTGCCCAGTCTGCATCGGCGTATGCTGTTAGGATGGGCTTGCTGTTTGCGCTAAGAGTTAAATTCAAATTTTCTGTAGTTTTAAGGTATGAAATGATTCTTTTTACTGCTGTCCAGTCCTTTTGGCGTGGTGTTTCATTTCTACGACATAATATGTTGACTGCTGCAGATATGTCAGGACGCGTGATTGTTGATATGTAAAGTAATGTGCCTGTGGCTTGTCGATATTTCGTGTTATTAGGTAAAAGATTATCATCGTCTTCAAGTCTGTTGAATCCTGCAATCATTGGTGTGTAATGAGGTTTCATGTCGTTCAAATTCAGTTTTTTCACTAGTTCGTGTATTTTATTGTTTTGATTTAGGTAATATGTATCGTTGATTTTATTAATGTTTATGCCTAGGTAATTATTCACTTCTCCTAAGTTTTTTAGTTCATATTCTTTCTTAATTGGTTTATTGTTTCTTCGATATCACTGTCTTTTCCTGCTATCAGGATATCATCTACATAAATGATGATGTATATCGGATTTTCTTGATTTGATTTAAAGTACAGACATGGATCATTTTTGCTCTGTATGAAATTATTGTTTTTGAGTGTTTCCGATATTTTGGTGTACCAGGCCTTTGCGGCTTGCTTAAGACCGCAGATGGCTTTTTGAAGTTTACAAACTTTTCTTTCATCGCCGGGTTTAATATACCCGTCTGGTTGACTCATATAAACAGTTTCAGTTAATTCACCATGCAAAAATGCTGTGGTTATGTCAACATGTTTCACGTTCAAATTTTTGTGCAATGCAGAGATGAGAAATGCACGTATTGTAGCTTGCGAAACTACAGGTGCAAAGGTTTGATCATAGTCAATCCCGAATCTTTGACTATATCCTTGTGCTACTAGACGCGCTTTATAGCTTTGAATATTTCCTAAATTGTCCTTTTTTAGTTTAAAAGGTCCATTTTGAACCGATAATTTTTGTTCCGGGTGGTGGATCTGTTAAAGTCCAAGTGTTATTTTTTCTTAGGCATTGTATTTCATTTTGTGTAGCTTTTATCCAATTTTGTTTATCATTAGTATTTTTCATTTTTTCGATATCTTCCCAATTTTCGGGAATGTTTTCAGATGAACTATTTATGAGACAAACATATCTGTCAGGAGGAACGCCTCTATTTGTCCTATTAGACCTTCTTGGTTCAATTGGTTGCTGTTTGGGCACGGATGGTGTCTCTTCGCTGTCAAGTTTTATTTCTAAGTGATTTTCATGTCTATCCGGTAATTGTGTATTGTCATCTGATGTTTTTGTGGTGATTTGTATCTCCTCAATGTTATCTGAGTGTACATTTTCATTCTCAAGAAATTTTACCGTTCTCGCTATTATAATTTGTTTTCCTTGTGTGTGAATTCTATAACCAGTCGATCGTGTATCATAACCTACAAACGTTCCGGTTTGAGCCCTGTTATCGAGTTTTCCTCTATTTACTTTATCGACGTAAAATAGCGCTTTACAACCGAATGTTCTTAAGTGTTTTAAATTCGGTTTAACTCCTTTCCATAATTCGTAAGGTGTTCTGTTGTTGTTTGCTTTAGTTGGGAGTCGGTTTTGTAAATATGTTGCAGTGTTTATGGCTTCACCCCAAAAATGTTTGCTTAATTTTGCTTGTGATAGCATACTTCTAGTCATATCTAATAAACTTTTATTTTTTCTCTCCGCAACTCCATTCTGGCTCGGATTATGCGGGACAGTCAATTGGTGTAAAATTCCGTTCTGTTTTAAGTATTTATCTATCTCTTGATTTACATATTCACGACCGTTATCCGATCTAATTTCCTTCGGTTTTTTACCGAACTGATTGTATATCATCGTTATATACTCTTTTATCTTTTCAGCAACTTCGCTCTTTTTAGATAATAAATATATTGTAGTATATCGGGAATAATCATCAATAAGAGTCATAAAATATATTTTTCCGCCTAAGGTCGGTGTATCTAGAGGTCCACACACGTCACTATGGATCAAATCCGCAATATTAGTAGCTCGATTTGTTGCTGATTTAGGATACGGCATGTTAGTTAATTTAGTTTCGATACAAGTTACGCATGTTTTATTTTGATGTTTACATTTTCCTATCTTTATTCCGTCCGCAAGTTGATTTGTTATCATTGATTTAATCGCGTCATAATCTCTGTGACCTAGTCTGCGATGCCAGAGATCTATGCATTGTTTGCTGTCGCAGTTATACGTTATGTTTACATAATTTTGTGGTTCTTCCACATCGTCCATTTCCTCAATAATGTATAAGTTTTTCTCATTTTTCGCCCTAATAAATATTTCTTCATCAAAGATCAAATCGCATTTATTATCGTCGAAGATTAGTTTACACCCGTTTTTAGCGGCTTTACTAACCGAAATTAGGTTCGACTCTAAGTCTGAGACATAAAGCACTTCGCGTAATTTCGTTAGTTTTTCTTTTCCTTCGGGGGTTAATGTTTTTATAAAAACTTCTCCTGAACCTAACGCTGTCAGTTTATTACCATTCGCGATCGTTACTGAAGTTTTATTATAATCAATAAATTTACTAAATAGGCTTTTATCGTTACAAATGTGCGAGGTAGATCCTGAATCGAGAGTCCAGTTATTTTTGCCTACTTTTTGAGTGATTAATGCTTTATTTTGCGTTTGATCATTTGCGTATTTTCTTTCGTTTGGAACTTTGTTTTCCCTATGAGTTTCGTTTTTTTCATAACATAATGAAGATGAGAAATTCTTTTTATTTTTGAATTGATTGTTACGAGGATTTCCGGATAGTACCGTGTTTCTGCTCTTGTAGTGCCAGCATTCGTAAGTCGAATGATTTTTCATTTTGCAGTTGTTGCAATATTTTTGTTCTCTTCTATTTTCAGTGTGTGTATATCTCCTATTTGTTTTAAATGCTCTCTCACTGTTGTTATATCCGCTATGTGATTGTTCTGACATTTCATGTCTACGATTATATTCATCCGTTAATTTGTTTTTGATAAAATCAGGGGTGAGCTCATTTTCCGGTCTCGCCTCCAACGCAGTTATCAAAGTATTGTAACTGGGGGGAAGAGAACACAGAAATAGCGCGGAAATATGTGAATCGCTAATATTTTCTCCAATGGCATTAAGTTTATCTATAATTTGCAAGATATTAGTGATATGTGAGATCATGTTTGCACCCTCAGCTAATTTAGTACTGTATAGTTTCCGTAACAGGTAAAGCTTACTAGATAAATTGCTTCTCTCATGTATATTTTTCAGAGCTTCCTATGTTAATTTTGCAGTTTCTAAGTTTTTTACATTTACGATTTGAGAATCATCAATGCTTAAGTTAATTAAAGCTCTAGTCTTGCGGTCTCTTTTGTGCCATGCGGGGTCGGGTGGAGCTGGTGGATCTTGTACTATAATATCGTCGAGTTCCTCTTTAATCAGGAACATCTGCATCTTGAACTTCCATGTACTATAATTCGTAGAATTGAGTTTTTCAATAAATTGAGTATTTTCTTTTATCGCATTCATTTTTTTCTTTTTTTTCTTTAGCGTTCTTTTATTTATTATTATATTTTAGAAATTTGTTAAATTATCCTTTTTGATACTGGGATAATATTCTTTTTTCAGAATCAGTCTTTCATAATCTTTGTTGGGGGAACCGTCGGTAGCGTAATATATTTTCTTATTTTTATAAATAGTTAAATCAGTCTTCAAATTTAATATACATTTTCATCTTTTGATATGTTAAAGAAGTTTGTTCAGCTTACCTGAAATTTTCCTTATGCGCTGAATATACCCACAGTAGTAATCCAAAGTGTTGTAGCGATATTTATCTGATCCATTGATTCACTTATATTGGAAGAATAATAAGTATTAGTAGAAAATAACAATTGTGTGAAATAAACAGAAGATTCATTTTCCTTTGAATACAATATAATTCTTGGCTAGATGTACATGTTTAAAATCGCATTTTGGAGGCTGCGTATAAGTGCTCCAATTTTACATTATATTAAATATATTTACATCATATATATACAAGAGCGTCTTAACTGCTCGGAAACATTTTGGAAACTGCAGGGAGATTGTTATTTGAGTTCTGTGCACACGCGCGGGATAAACAGCTGTACTTTATCTGCAGTATTTCTCCAATTAGTTAGTTTCGACAGTCTCTGGTTTTATTCACTGTTTTGCATCTGCGGTTGTCACTTAAAGTACTTATAGTTAATTGGGGTCTGGTTTTTAACATGTTTTTCAATCGTTCGCTGCACGTGGAGATTAATTAACTGCATATAAAAGGTTTCTCCGTCAATCGATAATTTTTGTTCCGGGTGGTGGATCTGTTAAAGTCCAAGTGTTATTTTTTTCTTAGGCATTGGATTTCATTTTGTGTTGCTTTTATCCAGTTTTGTTTATCATTAATATTTTCCATTTTTTCGATATCTTCCCAATTTTCGGGAATGTTTTCAGATGAACTATTTATGAGACAAACATATCTGTCAGGAGGAACGCCTCTATTTGTCCTATTAGACCTTCTTGGTTCAATTGGTTGCTGTTTGGGCTCGGATGGTGTCTCCTCACTGTCAAGTTTTATTTCTAAGTGATTTTCATGTCTATCCGGTAATTGTGTATTGTCATCTGATGTTTTTGTGGTGTTTTGTATCTCCTCAATGTTATTTGAGTGTACATTTTCCTTTTCAAGAAATTTCACCGTTCTCGCTATTATAATTTGTTTTCCTTGTGTGTGAATCCTATAACCAGTCGATCGTGTGTCATAACCTACGAACGTTCCGGTTTGAGCCCTGTTGTCAAGTTTTCCTATATTTACTTTATCGATGTAAAACAGCGCTTTACAACCGAATGTTCTTAAGTGTTTTAAATTCGGTTTAACTCCTTTCCATAATTCGTAAGGTGTTCTATTGTTATTTGCTTTGGTTGGGAGTCGGTTTTGTAAGTATGTTGCGGTGTTTATGGCTTCACCCCAAAAATGTTTGCTTAATTTTGCTTGTGATAGCATACTTCTAGTCATATCTAATAAACTTTTATTTTTTCTCTCCGCAACTCCATTCTGGCTCGGATTATGCGGGACAGTCAATTGGTGTAAAATTCCGTTCTGTTTTAAGTATTAATCTATATCTTGATTTACATATTCACGACCGTTATCCGATCTAATTTCCTTAGGTTTTTTACCGAACTGATTGTATATCATCGTATACTCTTTTATCTTTTTAGCAACTTCGCTCTTTTTAGATAATAAATATATCGTAGTATATCGGGAATAATCATCAATAAGAGTCATAAAATAAATTTTTCCGCCTAAAGTCGGTGTATCTAAAGGACCACATACGTCACTGTGGATCAAATCCACAATATTAGTAGCTCGGTTTGTTGCTGATTTAGGATACGGCATGTTAGTTAATTTAGTTTCTATACAAGTTACGCATGTTTTATTTTGATGTTTACAATTTCCTATCTTTATTCCTTCCGCAAGTTGATTTGTTATTATTCATTTAATCGCGTCATAATCTCTGTGACCGAGTCTGCGATGCCAGAGATCTATGCATTGTTTGCTGTCACAGTTATACGTTATGTTTGCATAATTTTGTGGTTCTTCCACATCATCTATTTCCTCAATAATGTATAAATTTTTCACATTTTTCGCCCTAATATATATTTCTTCATCAAAGATCAAATCGCATTTATTGTCGTCGAAGATTAGTTTACACCCGTTTTTAGCGGCTTTACTAACCGAAATTAGGTTCGACTCTAAGTCTGGGACAAAGCACTTCGCGTAATTTCGTTAGTTTTTCTTTTCCTTCGGGGGTTAATGTTTTTATAAACTTCTCCTGAACCTTAACGCTGTCAGTTTATTACCATTCGCGATCGTTACTGAAGTTTTATTATAATCAATAAATTTACTAAATAGGCTTTTATCGTTACAAATGTGCGAAGTAGATCCTGAATCGAGAATCCAGTTATTTTTGCCTACTTTTTGGGTGATTAATGCTTTATTTTGCGTCTGATCATTTGCGTATTTTCTTTCGTTTGCAATTTTATTTTTCCTATGAGTTTCGGTCTTTTCATAGCATAATGAAGATGAGAAATTCTTTTTATTTTTGAATTGATTGTTGCGAGGATTTCCGGATTGTACCGTGTTTTGGCTCTTGTAGTGCCAGCATTCGTAAGTGGAATGATTTTTCATTTTACAGTTGTTGCAATATTTTTGTTCTCTTCTATTTTCAGTGTGTGTATATCTCCTATTTGTTTTAAATGCTCTCTCATTGTTGTTGTATCCGCTATGTGATTGTTCTGACATTTCATGTCTACGATTATATTCGTATGTTAATTTGTTTTTGATAAAATCAGGGGTGAGCTCATTTTTCGGTCTCGCCTCCAACACAGTTATCAAAGTATTGTAACTGGGGCGAAGAGAACACAGAAATAGCGTGGAAATATGTGAATCGCTAATATTTTCTCCAATGGCATTAAGTTTATCTATAATTTGCAAGATATTAGTGATATGCGTGATCATGTTTCCACCCTCCGCTAATTTAGTACTGTATAATTTTCGTAACAGGTAACGCTTACTAGATAAATTGCTTCTCTCATGTATATTTTTCAGAGCTTCCCACGTTAATTTGGCGGTATCTAAGTTTTTTACATTTACGATTTGAGAATCATCGATGCTTAAGTTTATTAAAGCCCTAAGTCTTGCGGTCTTTTTTGTGCCATGGGTGGTCGGGTGGAGCCGGTGGATCTTGTACTATAATATCATCGAGTTCCTCTTTAATCAGGAACATCTGCATCTTGAACTTCCATGTACTATAATTTGTAGAATTGAGTTTTTCAATAAATTGAGTATTTTCTTTAATCGCATTCAATATTTCTTTTTTAGTGTTCTTTTATTTATTATTATATTTTTAGAAATTTGGTTAAATTATCGTTTTTAATACTGGGATATTCTTTACTCAGTCTTTCATAATCTTTCTTAGAGTACCGTCGGTAGCATAATTAATTTTCTATCTTTGTTAATTGTTAAATCAGTCTTCTATATTTTAATATACATATTCATCTCTTGATAATGGTAAAAAAGTTTGGTTCAGCTTACCTGAGATTTTCCTTTTGCGCAGAGAATAATCCACAGTAATCCAAATATTTATTCCTTTGAATATTCATCGTGTCACTGTATTTGAATAAGAAATAATAGAGGGAGTAATGCATTTGCGTGAAGTAAGTAAGTATCCATTTTTCGTTTGAATATAATATTATTATTGAAAATTCTTGGCTTTATGTACACATTTAAATCGCGATTGGAGGCTGCTTAAAAGTGCTCCAATTTTACATTATATTTGGGATATTTACAAGGGCGTCTTAACTGTTCGGTAACATTTTAGATTCTAAGGGATTGTTATTGAGTTCAACGCGCGGGGCATCACGTTGTAGGTTGAAGGAGAGAGTCTGGAAAATTTTTCAGCTGATTAGTTTTGACAGTCTCTGGTTTTATTCACTATGGTTTGCAGCTGCGGTTATCACTTGAAGTACTTATAGTTAATTGGGGTCTGGTTTTTAACATGTTCTAAGTGTTCTTTCGATCGTTCACAACACGGGAGATTATTAACGGCAAAAAAAAAAAAAAAAAACCGTGGTGAAATGTCATTTTTTACAAAATGATATAGAATTGGAAGAGTTTATTTTATTAAAATATTATTTGAACACTTGTACATGAATATAGCAAGGCTGTCACTAACCCCCCCCCCTTAAAAAAATACTAGTAATCCTGAATTTGGTGATGGGTTTTTACAACAATTGCAAAATAAATAACCTTTGCAATAGGTTCCGGTGCTTACGTATTTTCCGTACTCAAAAGATAAACCTTTTTTTGACAACCATATAGTTTATTATTTATAGTTTATTTTTTAGTATAGTTTATAGTTTATTTATTTATTAAAGTTTACTTATTTTATTTTATTTTATTTTTATATTATTTAACATTTATAACAACGTTATCTTTTTTAATAATGTTAAATTACTGTTTTGAACATGATTGTCAACGATAAACAAGATTATAATTAACAACCATTTTTGATGATTTGTCTTCAGGTTACGGATAATACGTAAGTACCTAGGTTTCGATAAAATTTGCAAGATAAATATAAAAGACTTTTTTTAGAAAAAGTGATATTTAAAAGGCAGACCGAATGGTAGCCCTGTTATAGGCAGATTTTGATTAAAAAGAAAAGAAAGAAAAAAATATGTACTATACATTCTTTTAATATGTAACATCAATGTGAAACACTCAACGGCATATACAGGGTGTTTCAAAAATAATCGTGAGGTAAAAAAAAAAAAATCATAACTATTCAGCTTTTAATTCATTTTGATCGAATAATGTATAGGTAGAAAGAGGGAAATCTCGAGTTTCATTCAGTTGCCGATAGGTAGCGCAAACGCTTTTCCTTCGCCCGCCATTTCAGTATTTGTCTGGCCTCCAAGATCGCCGGACCTCTCAGTGTGCGATTTCTTCTTGTGGGGTATGACAGCAATCTGTCATATATATAAATGCTTTCTTACATTTTATTTATTTAAATCAAACCCCTCTTAATTTAAAAACCTTTTCTAACTGTCAAATAGATTATCCTTAATATATGTTGTTTTTTTATATTTGCTTACTCAGAAAAATAACGGTTGTTCTTGCTTTACTCTCAGTAGCATCTTCCAATCAAAATAATGTGTGATGATATCAATTGCTAAATTTAGCTCTACATGTCCAAATATGGTATCGTTTCTGGCTCTGAGGCAAATAATTATTTTAATTTACTGGAAATTCCACACCCAGCCAAAAATATCTTGTCTTTTCAAATTCTAACGCCAAAATAATGTATTGAGTAATGTGTTTTGGCACCAATTTTGTTCGCCAAGTAATGTAAATCTCTGGCAATAATGTTATGTGACTTCTCACTCTCTGCTTGAATACTCACTGTGTGAGTTGCTTCTTCTGCTGGCTCCTTACAAAGAGACTCCTCTCCTATACTATACTGTTTGATCATGGTAAAATTAATAAAAAGCATTGAATGTTTATTTATGGAGTTTTTTTATTGAAATTACTGAACCTGGAAAACATTTCTATAATTTAAAAGTATTTCTTCGCCCTTAACAATTTACGTCATCACATGGGGATTTATAAAAGACTGCGTTTATGCGCCTCCCCTTCTAGATGCATTAGCCGAACTGAATATACGCATAACAGCAGCAGTGGATGCAGACATGCTCGCAGAAGTTTGTGACGAATTTGACTACCATATAGACATATGCCGTGCATCCAAAGGTGGACACATTGAGCATCTTCAATTTGGTTTGTAGGAAAAACTTTATGATTAGCCATGTAATATACAATTAATCTTACATGTCTGTGTTCAATATTTTTCACAATATGCGCATTTCAAATCGGGTGATTCTTTTTGCAAAACCCTGTATTACAGATACATTGACGTATGCCGCGTTATAATAATTTCATTGAAATAACTTTCCTAGTGCTTTTCTATCTGGTAGACAATGGAATATGGATGTATTTCGCTTACATCAATAACGTGTTGTTTGTTGTCATTCTCTTACTCAAATATGATATGGGAAAATGTTGTCGCGATACCTGAAAGCGACTTTGCCACTAATCAATATGTTCCCCTAACATCTGCGTTGTTTATTAGGTTAAAAGAAAATTCGTCAGAAAAGACATCTCAATGCAAAAAAGGTAAATTGAATTAGCTTTCCAATATTTTTACTCGAAAATTTGATTAACTTTTTAAAATATTTCGCTATTTAGTAATTTAAAACAGAATATTTCCTTGCAGTACTTAAAAAAAGAAAAAAGAAAGAAAAATGCACTTTTTGCAGATTTTTATTTACGCGCCAAAATAGCTTAAATTAATAAATACTTTTTTTAAAAGATATAATTTGCCTCTTATACATAATTAAACTTTGTATGAATAAAATTTTCAGATGAAGCTTATTTTTTTATGTTTTCAATTGATTAAAAGGAAGAAAGAAAGAAAAACTATTTAAAATTTTTATAAGCGACCTTAAAGTTAAATTGATGATTAATATTTTTATTTTAAATAAAATTGTAAGTATGTATGTGTTTAATGTTAATGTCTGTGTGGGGAGGGGGGGGGGGGAGAAAAAATGAATTAGTAAGCTGTTTATTATAAAGCAATGTGTTCGCAAGCTAAATTCCATATTTAAACGAACTAGGTGAGATATGAAAAAAAAAGCAAAATTATATATATCTAATGAATTTACTGAGGTATATTAATTTGTAATGTTGCTAATTGATCAAAGGAATTGTAAAGCTGCCGAACTAATGTATACATGATGTTCAGTAGGAAAAAAAAAAATTTTATTATATCAAAAAATTGCCGCAGAGAAAATACGAAAATTCAATTTGGAATTATGTCTTCTTTCAACTCATATAAAATAATAATAATAAGCTTAGGGAACGTCTCCATATTGAAATAGTAACAAACTTTAAAATATTCAATACTAAGATCCAAATTTAACTTTATTTGTTCAAGAAGTTTAGGAATTATAAAATTTATAAGTATTTTTTTTATAGGCATCCATTAATTTTCGGGATATTAAATGCTAGATCCTCTAGCATTTAAGTGTGGAAATAAATAAAATTCATATACCACGATTTGAGACTAAACTCAACATCAATGATAGTCAAATTCAGAAAACTGAATCACCCTTTTTTACCACTGCTTCACTTCAGCTCCGTTCGGTGTGAATGACATTCAAAATTTGCGCAACTACAAAAATTAAATAAAATATGTGTGAGGATGTCTCAGTTAAACTTTGGATGATACTTTAGGCTCTGAGTGCAAAAATGGGGGGTAAATTTATTTACCGTCGTTTATGCTAAAATGAATGGCACTCCATGAGCACTTAAGTACCGCTGTTGAAGCAAATTTAATTAGCACTTTCTAAGCCAAACAGAGAATAGATTATTTCTGAACAGGAGATTTACTTATTTGTTTATTTAGAATTTCTAGAAATTGCGCTATTTAAAATATCAGTAGAAATTTTAAGATTCGTTAATTCTGAGCAACAATTAATTAATGTTTTTCTTCAGTATATAAATGTTTCGTATACTAAGTTATAATCAAATTAATTTGTCTGTAGAAATAAATAATTTGTTTTTAATAAAATATTACCAAAATTTAATTTTAAAGGGGAATTATTTTTATACCAATGATGCCGGTGTAAAACTTAACCCACCCCCCCTCCCTTTTTTTTTTTTAGCCTAATCAATTATACGTTTTTATCAGTTTCCAACGCTGCCTTACTCAATGCTCAATTGATAAAAACTCGCTTTTACAGGCTTATGTTTGCTTTGATGAGGAAGCATTAATACTTCTTACAAAATCTTTAAATGGGTTTGTCTCAAAATGGTATTTTCTGAACTGGTAGGTAGTGTGAGACAGTTAGTAGCTATCGACTTGAAATGTTGATTGAAACTACATGAAATATGTACTTATCTGGTGAACCATTAAATTTGTCTTTAAAATTTCAATTTTTTTTCTTTTTTTCTTTTCTTTTCTTTTTCTTTTTCTTTCTTTTTTTTTTTTTTTACAAACATGGTTTTTAAGAAAACTTTTTGCATTTTTTTTCCCACAAGTTCACTTTCAAATTTAAAATAATAATAATATTTTATTTTTGTAAAAATGAATGCTTTCGACGATTTGTACATAATTCGTTTTAAACTGTTAAAACCTTGTATGTTTGTTTCAAAATCACTCTTACCAAGCAGTGCCCGCTAGTAAGAAGAGTGTTGTTGTATAGACGACAACTCACTTTCATTTTCTCAGCTTCCTTATAGTCGTAGTAATTTTATTTTTGTAGAATTTGTTGTTTAAAGGTTTGAATAATCTAATAGTATTGGGTTTTTCGGAAAGTTCCTCCCGTTTGGGAAAACCAATTCGTACCGGAAAATCCTGCCCGTCAATTATTAGACATTAGATATTAGAATTATAATTAAATGATGGAATTTTCCGGTACGAACCAGCTTACCCAAACGGAAAGATCTTTCCGAACAACATAATAATTTACATTTGAAAATAAATTATCAATCCCCCCCCCCTAAAAAAAACTATAAAAATTATCATAATTTAACGGGCTTTACACTGCTATCTTCCCTTAACTTTATTCAAATCGATGCTTGAAATAATCGTATGAGTTATTTATGTTCTGAATCGGAATGTAAACAAAATTTTTATCTAATGAAGACACAGATGAATGTTATTGTGCGATTGTGGTTCATCATGGGACTAAATACCCTTAGTTAATTTCCAAAAAAGTAAATAAATAAATTCTATTTTTCCCCCTTTTTAACATTTTCCAACATAGTTGAAAAGTGTTTATAAATTCGGTTTGTCTGGCTGTTCGCGCTCTAATTCTCGTAAATATATACTTTGAATCGCTATGTATTTGATATATGCTAATGGGGTTTCCCATGGCATGTTCGGTATTGAAAATGAAGTGTGTAACATTTATACTTCGTTTATAGGGCACTCAAAATAATTCCGTTACATTATGGTCTATGGGAAAAAATCGTTTGCGGTTTATTTTAATTACGTTTACACTATTACAGACATAATGCAATTGATATACATCACTGAGGTACTCTACAAGATGCTTTACTATAGAATATTGTGTGCGTAACATTTATCGTTCATTTACAGGGACACACAAAATAATTCGGTTATAGTATTGTCCATGAGCAATAATTTCTGGAAGTTCGTTTTCAACTATTGTATATTTTGTAAATTTTAACAAATTTAGCTTATTACTTGGGTGTATAAATTCTACAGATCATATGCAGGGCTGCACAAAAGATACGAAGCGGAAATTGTTTTGAAGGGGTAATTTTTGACTGTACTATGTGTTTCCTAAATGAACAAAATTTTTGCATTCTGTGTATTATATATCTATATGTACAAATCTATAGGTCATATACAGGGCTGCGCATAATTCGGATATTTTTCTAACTATAGATTGGTAATTACTGAAATTGCGTTTTCCAAATTGTTTACTCAGACCTCATCTTTCGCCGTATTAAACGGTGAAGTTTTGTGATATATAATTCTAAATGTATTGGAAAGTGTTTTATAATCTATGTTTGACGGATGATTTTTTTTTTAATTTGGAGAGAGGTTTTGAGAATGTTTCCGTAAATGATATGAAAAATGTCTGTAAATAGCCGAATTGTAAGAATTTACCAAATATACATTAAATCGTGCTGTAGTTTAATAACGTATTTAAGGGGACGAATATTCCTTTGTATTAAAACATTTTCCACCGCCATCCGTTAAAAACGCTTGTCGTAATGACCTTCGAATGTTCGGGAGATGTTTAAAGCGATATTTATTTCATTAGTTAATGGACGTTGAAACGCTTTAGTAGGACATCAAGAAGGAAACGACACGAGTATGCTAGAAAAGAAAGAGCTGGGCAAAAGAGAAAAAAATCCCGCGTGAATTATTGAATATAAAATTCTGTGGAGATTAGATATGAGACACAATGTGTGTTAATCACGCATGTTTATATAATCGTTATTACTAAACGACAGCCTATTTCTTTTGGTCGCCGGAAAGACCTTTCTGATAAAAGTACACCGTTCATGGAAAACCATTGTTGTAGCTATTTCTGTGCCGTGGATTAAGATATTGGAAGATTCCTCATTAGCCATTATTACTTTTATTATGACCTGGTGATTGAAAGGAAACAGCAACTCTGGCATTTTGTAAAATAAAATTAAACTAATGAAAATAGGAATAGTAACTTATACAAATAGGAATAGCAACTTATACAAATAGTGCTGCTGATCTTCTCAATCGATTTCGTCTTTATGGATAACTGATTATCTTTACTGTATACCCAAATCCATTTCATTTTGAGATGCTGTGTACATAGCAGGCATGAAAGAGTTCCTCCTGAAGGAGGAATTCCACCTTTTTGAAAGTAATTTTGGACACTAACTGGATTGATGCAAAAATGGAAATAAATTATTGGAAGCATATGGGGGGGGGGGTAATTTTAATCCCCAGACATCTTGTATACATACACTCTTGGGGCTTCTGAATTGATGTACAGGAGGAGCTATCAAATCAAATTTTAGCTTATGTTATAAACATCTGAAAATCATGTTAATGAAGTTATTTAAAGTGTCGATCCAGAATGAAGTTTTTTTAAGTCTTTAAAAGGTAAAGAAAGTTTGCATACAGTTCTTTTTGAAATAGTGTATTTTGTCTCATTTATACACTTTGGGGTAGTTTCAGTGATGTATCCCTGAACCAAAGATCACTTTGATGTGCATATATTTAGCATGGAGAATTTTTTTCCTTAGAAAAGAGGGAGGGGAGGAATCTTAAGCAGTCAAAAACATACCCAGAATAACATTTGCTTTGAAAAATTAATTGTTGTATTTCACATAAATTCATCAGATATATTTGGATTTACAAACTACTGGTACAAATTACTGGTTTTAGCAAACTGCCTACCATTCTTTTTTCTTTCTTTCTTTCTTTCTTTTTTAATTCAATGAACCTATACATTTTTTGTTAATTGAATATATCATTTTTAATATTTTCTAAATTATTAAAATAAAATAAAAATCATATACACAATTATATTTCAGTTTATTGTGTAAATACTTTTTCAAATGTGCATAAATTACAACAATTTACTGTTGTTATAGAAAATTTTTCCACCTTTTTTCCCTATTTCTCGCTTTCATGCCTGACATAACTGCCAAACCTTTCTAATTTTGAGTATTATCATTTACTTCAGCTAATTTAATCGCGATTTTCTGTTACTGAATAAAGAAAATATTTCTATTCGG
Source organism: Maratus michaelseni (assembly GCA_963931845.1). Classification (NCBI taxonomy): domain Eukaryota; kingdom Metazoa; phylum Arthropoda; class Arachnida; order Araneae; family Salticidae; genus Maratus; species Maratus michaelseni. Next base: position 316,879,088 of record OZ007587.1, on the reverse strand, counting down.
AAATAGTGGTATTCAAAAATTGGAAGGTTTGTCAGCTTGTAATGAATGGTATAGGGATTTAATTTTTTTTGTCAAAGCTTTTTATATGTTATACATATGTATCATAATACATTTACTTTTTATAGAAATTTTTGTCTTCATTTTTACGATTATTTTTATATAGGAGCTATCGCTCTGTACTTCTCCCAAAAAATGCATTATCTAAAATCTGGCGTTAAAAGTTTGCGAAGTTTCAGTTATTTCAAAAAGATTTTATCTAGTTTAAAACACACATGAGCTTCGGAAAACACTTCGGAAATGGGCTTAGAAAATAGAAGGGAAGAGTCATATCCGTTATATGTCATGTTCGTGATGTGGGGACAATCCATCAAAGTGTCGTAGCTTATTTTACGTAGCAGTGCATTCAGGCGCAGGGGCTAGATAAAGACATCAACTGGAAGAAGAAGAAAAAAAATCCGTATAAGAGCGAGATTTAGGTTAGAAGTGATTCGCTGAAAAGCCATCATTTTATTGAGGCAGAATAGAATTTTCTCTAAAGAAACTTTTCTTGGAGAGATTTAAAACAAATATTTTAGTTTTTATGATGTACAGAGATACTTTGATGAGGAAAGAAATTCTTCAATTTTCTGGTAAATCAACCCCTCAAGTCTTTTAGCTACTTATCCACTCTTGTTTTATGGGCTCGTTTATTTTCTTTAAGCTCATTTAAAAAGGGCATTTGATGATTAAGGTGGTTCTGGAATTCCCTGCTCAACAACGCGAAACTTTCTGACACATTTTTAAAAATAAAGGCATAAAATTGGCAGGCTTGACTATTGAAGCGATTTGGAATCGAAGCGCGTTTTCTATTTTCTGATAAATATATTACTTATCGAGTCATAAGCGATCCGTGTCACGTAACGACACGTTTTTCCTTTTTCTCGTGCTGCAGCGTCGGGAATTCGGTTCAAAACGCCTTATTTGACAGTATTTTCTGAAAGATCTTCTGCCATTACCGAAAAATAGAAAACGTCTTTCGATTACATAGTTTCTGAATGAGAAAACCTGCTAATTCCATGCGTTTCCGAACAAAAATGAATTTAAAAATATATCATAAAGTAGTCAGTTTGCATTTGAGAATATATATATATATATATATATATATATATATATATATATATATATATATATTAATTGAGATATTTTGAAAAAAAAAGCGATTATGATATTTATTGTTTATTAAATACTTATTAACAAATAGATACTATTGTAATGATAAAATAGAATACTATTTTTTAAAAACGAGAAATAATTTGCAAAGTGTTAAACACAGAAATTGGGATTTCTTTAGTCATTTTTTGCTGCTTAAAAATAAATAAATAAATAAATAAATAAATAAAAAATACCATTTGTCCCGCGTGTTATTCGAATTTGTTTACCCGTAACTTTGCATTGATGTTCTAATTTTCAGGTTTTTTTTCCTTAACTTTATTTTTTTAAATATTTTTTTCATTTCTCCCCGTGAAAATATTTATCAGTATATCGTTGTTATATTATACATATATAAAGAGACATTTCTGAATCTTTTTATGTAATTTATAATTGTACGATGGAGAACTAAAAAATCCCTGCATAATTTGACTCTTTAGTCAGTTTCTTATTTTGTGTAAAAATCGTTTTCCCTCTTTCTTTCCTTGTATTACATTTCCTGTAAGTGTATTGCACGTTAAATACCACTTTAAACAATTAATTCAGACATTTTGAGGGGGGGAAAACGAATAAAAAAATATTTTTTTTTTTATCAAATACTTATTAACAAATAGATATAATATTATTATTTTTTTTAAATGAGAAAAAAAAATGGATTTTTTAAATTATTTTTTGTTGTTTTGTAAAAAGAGAGAGAAACTTTTCCATTTCATCCGCATGTTATTCGAATATGTTTACCCACAAATTTGCAATAATGTTCTAATTTTATAGATTTTTTTTTTTACTTTCTTTGTTACAAACTATTTTTTCATTTCTTCCCTTAAAAATAGTTTTCAGCATATCGTTATTCTTCAAAAGATGGACCCCCAATATTCATCAAAGATGATGAAGTTCAAAACTATGATTCAAACATAACATATAGGGACATGTTTACCAATTCAGATATGTATATACATGCACACGCATACATAAAGAAATATGAAATATTTTCATATAATTTATAATTGTACGATGGAGAACTACAAAATTCCTGCATAATTTGACACTTTAATCAGCTCTGTATGTTTTGTAAAATCGTTTTACCTTCTTTCGTTTCTTGTATTACGTTTGCAATAAGTGTATTGCATCTTAATTACCAATTAAAAGTAGGTCAGTGTGATCGTAGATCGCACAAAGGGTATCGTTTAATATTCCTTTCAAATCACCTTTAATTAATAAATCCAAATCATTAATTTATAATTATTAAATCCTTATCATTTATCAATACACTTTATTAATAAGAACATATATGACAGCACCATTAAATTTAATGATAAAATGATAACAAGGGGAAGCTATTTTTTTAATAAAGTTAAAAATATTCTAGAACTGATTTTCAGACAATTGTAACAGCCTATGTTAGTATATCTGAAAAGTATATTTAATTACATAATTTAAAAATGGCAAAAAAATACGAACGTTTTTTTTTTTTTAATTAAATCCATCGGATAATGAAATGTAGTCAGAGGGAACAAATCGAAAATTTCAAATTCCGTCGTCGAGAATAGAACCCGGAACCTTTGGGTTAGAAGGAAAACGCGCTACTACTGAACCACCTAACCTACGCGAAAAAGACTGGAATTTAGGGTCTGTTTTAAAATCTAAATCATAGAAATGGTCGGATGTCATTAAATTAATTTAATAATATAAGACTTTTCAAAATTTTATGATTTGTCGTGTGACAGGAGGTATTCAGCTATAAGTATGCAAAATTCCAAGTCTCTAACTTATACAGTTTTCGAGTAAGAACTTTGTGATAGACAGACAGAAGAATAGTGTTTCGCCAGTTGAACAAAACCCTAAAAAGAAAAAGTAAAGAAAATTAAAAATTCCGAGAATACTGAAGACTAACTTACAAAAGTAAGACGGCTTTCTCGAGAGAGTGTCTACAGTTTATATCATGAACAAAACATTATAAGAAAAGATCCGATTATAACCTAATGATCTTGCGCTAAAGGTGTTAACAGTTGATTTTCAAGGAAGATTTTATCAGTACTCGCATGGAACATGTAATTAAATAACTATAGGGTTTATCGTGCAGTGTAAGGCTTGTTTTTTAAAAATATAATCTGTCTTGGCTGAATTTTATTTACGAATATAATTTGTTATGTATCAGACACAATCTGTAAATACGTAATGATGCTTTTACTTTATCTTCAGTTTCGTTATCTTCTGAAAAATAAAAATAAGATGAAACATTAATTTAAAAATAGATAAAAATAACCTTTTTATAGGTATAAAAATCAAATAAAACTTTTACTTTGATATATGGTATTTAATTGTACAATCAGTGTTAAAATGAAATCCACCCCTACTAACTTTGCCGCAAATCATTGCATAAGAATGTAACTGGCGCCAATTGATAAGTAATAACGTCTACTAATGAATGCTATACTTAAATTTTGTTTAGGGGGTCGTCTACATATAGAAATTGTAACAAACGTTAACATTTTCACTACTAATCCCTAATTTAGATATCATCTTTGGATTTTTCGGTAAATTTTACCTTTGGGTACCCAATGGGAAGTCATTCGGACAATTAGTTTAGGAATTGTGCAGGTTTAAAGTTTAGAACTTCTAATGTTAAATTCAATTTTAATCGTTGCAAAACAGACTGCAATGCGGATAGTTTTTTAAGCATGACTTAAAAACTACTTGGCGTAATCAGTTGTAATTGTGAATTCTTATATTTGAAGCAACTAAAAATCAATTTCTGTTAAAAAATTCCTAGGATACAATTGACATTTTTTCGAAAATTAATTTCAAAATATACATATTTTCTGAATTAATATTCCAAAAAAATATGAATTGTAGCCTAATTACCTATGATTTTTTTTTTTTTTTTTTTTTTTTTTTTTTTTACAGAAATTGATATCTAGAAGCTTGCGAATCTAAAATTACAGCTCATTCCGTCAAGTAGTTTTTGAGTTATACTTAAAAAATAACGCTCATTGCAGTCTATTTTGCAACGATTAAAAATGAATTTAACATAGGAATTCTAAAGTTTAACCCTTAATTGCATAGTGATGTAAATTTCCATCACTTTTTATTTAACTTTTAATAAATAAATATACTTCTTCGCCACCACTATATTTATATAGAAATATTAATCCAGTAAATTTCCCGTGAACTATGTTGCTGAACAAAGTTAAAAATCTATCTTAAAATTTCTGGTGTCTAATATTTAATATATGTATAAAAAAACACAATTGTAAAAGAAAAACTCATGCAAAGAAGGTTTAAACCTTTTAGACCTGCATAATTTCTAAATTGGTTGCTCGAATGACTTCCCGTTTCGTTTTCAAAGGTAAAATTTATCGAAAAATCCAAATATGATGTCAAAATTACGGGTTAGTATTAAAAATGTTAAAGTTATTTACAATTTCTATAACCTTCTAAGCAAATTTCAGTATAACATTCATTTGGAGACATTATTAATCGATAGGTCCCAGCCCCACTTACACATTTAAACGATGATTTGTGGAAAAGTTGGTAGGGATGTACCTTTTCTTTTCTTTCTCTCTTTTTTCCGACACATAAAAAAGTTTCACACCTCCAATCCAAGCTGTAACAGGTTTCATGTACATTAACAAAACGTTGTTGATTTATTTTATATCAAAAAGGAATTGTTGCATTGTAAAGCAGTGAAAAAAAAATTGCCACAATAATAGATTAAAAAAAAAACTTTTTTATAATAGAAGGGAAATAAAAGGCCTCCCGACACATAAAATGGATTGTTTCTGCGAGCCCTTCGCTTCATCAGTAACTTGTGTACTTAACTCATCCATCTTAAAGGGTAGGTTGGGATGTTCGGTGAATCTTTTGGATCTTGTCATTTTATCGAAAACCGCACGTCAAGTGAAGTCAAACTTACGCAATCTGGCACTAAAATAAAGCGTCGGCTTCACTTTTGTCTTTAAATTTAGCCTTTTAGACTGGTTGTTACAGTTCATGTATAGATATGTAGTAGAGAAAATTATATTTGGGCATAAAATATTATTTTTGTAAGTTATATCAATTTTTATAAAACTATATTATAAAGCTAAAACATGTCCGTGAGTAACGCTGGCATCATTCTCATGGTGGCAACACCTGAACCATAAATTTCGATTTTACTGTATTTTTTTAAAAACTTCTAAATACCGTCCGATTTAAATTTTTACACCATCGAATAGTGAAAAGAATGTTATTTCAAATGCAATTTGTGTGAAAACTGTATTTTAATGTACTGTTTTTTTTTTTTTTTATGGTTTTTAAAATAATTTTCAAGCATGATTTTTAAAAAAAAATAGGTCAGCATTTGTTTCAAGCTAATATTCCATAACGAAATTAAAACTTCATCAATCAATAAGTAAAATAATAAACATAAAACACAAATTTAACAGACATGTAATCGAACTACCTGCTTAACCACGGAAATTGTCTGAATCAATCTCCTGTAAGTAATGAAATCTCCTGACATGAGGTTAATTCGAAAGTATCACTTTTAATAAATTTCAAAATTCTAATTAAATGCATTATTGGTAGTTTTCCTTAGTGGGCTGAGCAGTCTAAATAAATATATTAATTGTAAAAACTCTTTTGAAGTTTTCAATAAAAATAAATTGTTTTCACCTATGTTCTGTAACCAGGGAAGCCCGGGCTAGATCCGCTAGTGTTTTTAAATACTAAATAAAGAAAATCAGGATTTGTTAATCTGATTAAATTTTCTATTTTTCAGTTTTGTAATTGCAATTTAAATTGAATTTCTTAATATTTTTTCTAAACATAAAAGCCATTACTTATGCTTGAAACTAAATGTAAAAGTAACTACGATTTTCATAAGAAAAGTTTGAAATTTAAAACCTTTATTTGGAATTTAAAACCTTTTTGGTTGTTTTTTCTTATTAACGCACACACACGCTTAAAATAAAGCTTAATAATTAAATTAATGGATTATAGAAATAATATAATTCTGTAGTAGGGTTATAAAACTGTCGGTTTTTTTATTGCAGTATAAAAATGCTGCAAATATTTCGACTGAATTACGTTATTGCCAGAAAATCTTGACAATATTTAAATGCTATTGGTTTTTGTGCTATTTATTTTCATAAAGTTGCATAGTGTACATCAGGCATGTCAAATTCGGTTACCGCCGCGGGCCAAATTAAGCATTATACACAAAGCCACGGGCCACATAAAAAAAAAAAAAAAAAAGTAAATTGTACTGTTACCATTGCACAGGATAAAATTTCTACGCACAAAACACAGCCGTGTTAAAGAAATATTCACGCCAAGTTTCAAAGTTTTTTTGATATACAGTTTTTTTTTTTACCTTATCTTTCGGAAGAAACTCTCAAAAAAATTTTTCATCAATGAAGTTAAATACTACATTTTCTGGTTCAAAGTATGTTTATTTGACTTGAAAAAAATAAATTGAAATTTTGTGTTAAGCACAAAAGTGATAATTTGTGCCACTTTCTAAGCAACTTATTTAAAGCTATTTAATTTTATATTTTGATTTAAAAAAAATGTTAACTGTTCTTAATTAGCGCTGAATTTTATTAAATTTATAATACATTTCTTAGTATTTAATAAATACAGCATATTGTTTTGCAAAGTGGTGCAAAATCTAAGAAAGTAGTAAAATAAAGTATTAGTTTCAACATAAACAAAAAAAAAAATTATAAGTAAAATACTCTAAAAATTTTACGAATCTTTAAATTTTCAGACTTAAGTTACCGCGCTTTGTTTTGCTATGTTACGATCGGTAATCTTTGTATCCATAATTTTTTTGTATTAAATTGTAAAATTGAGTTATATCTGTCTATATACATCACTGTTGCCAGATGAACATGAATTTTTTAATTCAGAATGCTACCACATTCTGAAGACAAATTTAATGAAATAATAAATGACAAATATTACTATTCAAAAATAGTGGTAGCAATCTGAATAATAAAAAAAATTCCCGCCAAACTGTTTACACTGATATACATATCTTTCTGTTGTTTGCCATCTCTAAGAACACGACTGTTGCAAGTGTGTTTGTGCAAAGTGTATTTTCAGCATTAGTGTTCTAACAACTAAATTAAACACAGGTAAATAGCCAAAGGCTTCGCGGGCCACAGATAAGTTGTCGGCGGGCCACGTGTTTGACATACCTGGTGTACATGTATTGGAATAGTAGTCTAACTTCATCCGAATTGTAGTTCTACCTATGACGTTTGGATGTGACACAGATAAGATTCTTTGCATAATAATTATGTTTTAAGGCGATTCTGAAAAAAATATATTTCACCGCTCAACATCACGAAACTTTCTGACACATTTTTAAACATAAAAGCCTGATTATGGCATGATTACGAAAGTGATTTGTAATCGAGCAGTTTCTCATTTTTCGATTAATGAATTATATCTCGAGTTATAAGCGATTATTGTCTCACGGCATCAATTTTTTGCTCTCCCGCGGCGTCGCGTCCTGAAATTCTATTCAGGACTCCAACTTTGTCAGTATTTTCTGAAAAATCTTCTACCTCTTACCGAAAAAGGAAAAATACAGTTCGATTGAAAAGTCTCTGAATAAGAGCATCTGCCAATTTCATACCTTTGTGAACAAAAATTAATTTAAAAATGTGTCACAAAGTAGCCATTAGGATTTGAGAACAGCCTTAAAGGAAAAAAAAATTGGATACATTTTTTTCTTAAATTAATTATTTTGTTTTTCATTTCTAAGCATATTTTCAGCATTTTATAACTCTGGTTCAGTTTTATTGTAAAATAAGTTCTTTCTCAAAATTTTTGATATTTAAATAATATCAGCTGCAGTCCTTACCGAAAAATGCGTTAGTCACATCACTCCATCAACATTTTGGCAAAGTCATTCTTGGTTTTTGCTTCCATTATGAAGCATTTCACCTTCCATTATGTCAGGAAATCTTTTTTTTTTAAGTCAGAAAGAAGCTAAAATGTGGTTTTACGTTTTCGAAGTAATAAAATAGCGAACTATAAAATAAAGGATCTTCCATTTGGCAAGGAAAAAGAACGTAAATTTCCAAAAAATTTTTGCAGAGCTGCTCAGTTTTCAAGTATTTTTAAAAAGGAAAAGAAAAAAGAGAGAAAGTGAGAAAAAAGCAGCATGTGCTCTTTTTTTATTTCGTGCACTTTAAAATGAAAGTGCACGTGTGATGGTGATTAACATTGAAACATTCCTAAGCAAAAGCACAGTTACATTAAAAAAAAAAAAAAGTTTAACTTCAAATAGACTTCTGTAGATATTATGCTCACTGACTTTGTAAGTTTTTTATTACTGTTTCTAACTATTAAAAAATCATAATTAATTGTCATTAATTATCAAAATTGTATTAAGCATGGTAATGAATAACGAAAATATTATCTTATCCGAAATATATTATATCGCGTTATATTAAAAAGATTTTGGTTGCTAAATACTGCTGTGTTCTTGAGAAACTTAATTTACCATGCAAAGGAATAGCAGAGAATGCATTACATTTGCCATCCATGCATAATTACAAAGATATGTAAGTGTTAAAAAATATATTGGATAGAAACAAAATGAGATACAAGGAAACTTTTAAAAAGAAATAGTAATGAAACCTGAAAAGAGGCTGAACTCTTATAAAGTCTTTTCACATTTTTTAATTGACAAAATAAAGAGGTGCAGAAAGACTAATTAAAGCTGTTTCGAGCATCAAAAAGCCTGATCCACGTCTTTTTATAAAACATTGGCACTTTGTTTTTTACCTTTTTTATACATAATTTATTCACAAACTCCTTATAGACACCATTCTATCTGCATCACTAACTGTTTGTGTACGCTTTTTTTGGTTTATTTACCATTCATGCTGATTTACATATTACTTGAGATTCGTGGTATGGCTTTATTAACCAGTTTTAATTAAGCTTAAGTTTGTTAAATGTACTGAAAGAAGAATTAAAAATGTAATATTCAACTGAAGATCTGGACTTGTTTCAGAGAACTAAGCTTAGATGAAAATCAGGTTTCAATGGCTGCTTTCTACCTGGTAAACACACGCTTGTATTCTTCACTTAGATGACGGCAGCTATAAAATTATTGCTCTCGAATCTATACTTTTTTTCCCAGCAATTTTAGAATTTAAGAAATTAATAGTGAAATTTGTTGTTCTTCCAACTAATTTGTCCTATAGTTACACGTATGTTCCGTGATGGCTTTTGATATTATATTAAAAGAAAATCAAAGAGAAATGCTTTTATTGAGATATTAGCCGATAAAAAAAATAGGGCTGAAAGATTAATGTCCAAAAAAATGTAGCCTATATATTAAAAGACCGATCATTGCTTCTTATTTTGGGGTTAGTCAGCAATAAATTACACCATGTATGGTACCTTATACCCAAAAATAATGATACCTGTCGTCAGATGAAATAGATTGTTTCCACACGGAAGTTTGCTTCATCAATAACGTCATATGTTCGTAGTGTTGTATGTGTAGGATTATTGTTATTATTGGCGTCATTGAATGTGCTCTACTGTAATGTGTGGCAGTGTCAGTGAATCTGTGGGAGTAGCAATTGATATCCTTTTATTAGACGTTTGTAACATCCCCATCCTTCCACATGTTCGTAAGCTACTCTGAGCTAGAATATTTATAGCAGACTTGTTCTATTTATCTGCCTCCTAAAAGTTTGAAAGTATTAAAAAAATAATTAGTCTGACATTCACGTCCAATACAAGGTGTGTACAAACTAGTGTTCCAGATCCAGCATGGAAAACAGCAGAAAGCAGAACAAGGAGATGAAATATGCGGGACGACTGATTCTCAATCGAGAGATATACGAAAATAATTTAGTTTTTTTCAGCATGTAAAATTTTCACATCAGCCTAAGAGGGACAGCTCAGACAAGGAGACCAAGTCTTTATGTGAGTTAAACATTTCCTAAAGGTTACAACAGGAAATTAATAAATTATATATACTCTTTGGATTAACCATTTTGACGTCAATCACTTTTCATAAATGATACTTACTCAAAAAATATTTAAAAGCAATATTAAAATATATTTCAAATGTTGTTTGCGTTGCAGAAAAAACTCTTAATTAAAACGTTCGAAAGTCTTATTACTAATTACTAGCATTACCATAAATGAATTAATCATTGTTGTATTAATTTTAAACTGTGCAAATAATTAATTTTAAAATGTTAAAGCAACTCCAAATGATCTTTTTTTAAAACTTGGGAGTTTCATCCCACTTTGTAAAAAAGTTATATAAAGTAGAATGTCTGTTTGCAAATAAGAAACAAATTGTCATAAAAATTCTACACTAAAATTTATGGAAACATGTAAAAATTAGAGATTCTTAAAAAAAAAAAAAAAAAAAAAAAATCTTTTTTTTAGTGTTTTAAGAATTAGAGTTGAGTATAGTATGATGCGTGCCAAAATTTAAAAGAGGTTATATACGTACTCTGGAAAATGGTTCCACGGAACGTACTTCTAACTTCTGAAAAGCAGAACCCCTGGTATTGAAAACAAACCAATGGTAAGAAAAAAAAAACATCCAGTGGGCTATCACAAGGCTTTACGGAGACACTTATATAAAAAAAAAAGGGGGGGGGGACATCAATAATACGTGTTTACTTGTTTACTGCAGGAATCAAATGTATAAGGTCTCTCTTGTAAGCATGAATGTTGTTGCCACTGTAGACGTAATGAGTAGTGCTGGCAAACTTTTTCTAAATTTTGATGCATCGTCTTAAAGATATCGATATTCGAAAAAGTATGGATACATCGGAATATCCCCATTGTTTATTGTTTTAATACGTGTAACTCCTTATGTTAAGCATTTTTTTTTTTTTTTTTTTTTTTTTGAAAATGGTTTTGAAGCTTTTTACCATATATTTTGAGCATTAACGTTTATAAAGTCGATGAAATTATTTCCCGTATTTTTGAGGCAATCCATTTAAAAATAGTAATTTTGATAATAGATAGCGTTCAGATTCAGACAGTTGCTTTTTTACGTAATTGTATTTTCGACTCTCAACAGAGACAGAAGTCGCAACAACACTTAAGTATTGCTTTGCTAAAGCACAAAATTTTGTGTAAATATGTTTTCGGTCTACACAGATTTCCAAAGAATTCCTTTGTAATTTTTAACTACAGGTATTGGTAAATACAAATGTATCTCAGAATCTATATTTTCGGAAGAGGTTTGAGACACAGCCACATGAAGTTATCAAACCTATTTTAGTTTCTTGTCCTTTTGATGTTGAGGACTGAACAACTTTTTGAGATCAGATTTTTTTTTTAATATTGGTATTTTTCAGTTTAATATGCCCTTTAAGATCAGTTTTATTAATTTTGGTAAAATATCTCCAAATATCATTTTCAGTAGCCATTACTCCTATAAACTTACTTGTCCAATAGTAATTTTAAAAAAATGTATTATACAAACAAAACCAGCACATTAACACATTTGCGAAAAACGCAGCAATCTGCCTATCAAACTAGATTTCCAAACAAATAAAGACAAAACACGAAATACGTCTAAGTATTTTTGACACCTTTTTGAGCAGAAACGTCATTTGAGACAATCTGATTGAGTAAGAAAGGATCCTTTTACATAGTTTTTGTTTTCGCTAATGATATTTAGTTGAAAATCCTATAAAATATGATGAGAGGCTTTTCTGACTATTTGCACATTACTTAACAGGGGCCGATCCAGGCAAAATTTGGGATCTATTTAGGGGCCCTTCACAAAAATCCATCTAATGTAACAGACCCTTCACAGAATTCCTCTTAATAAAATAAACCCCTTCACAAAATAACATTCCATAAAAACATGCTCTTCATTAATTATTTTTATTTTGTTAGATTTTAAAATGTGTCATTTGCAAACAAAACTAGCTCACCAGAAAGAAGAAACTTTACCAGAAGGACTAAAAAATATATTATTATTATATGGTTGGTGTGGATTTGAGTAACTGGATTTCATCTTTCGTTGCTGCAAAATGCTTTGTTTTTCCTGAAAAATAACTTTTACTTTTTACAAAATAAGCCCGAAGAAGAAAAAAAAAAAATCAATCCATTCATTATTATTCTTATTATTCCACAATCATTATTACCCTGTATAACATCACGAATTTTCTTTTCTATGTTAATATTTGTAAGAATCAAAACTTTATTTTTAAAGCTTCTGTCTTTTTGATTAAAGTATGTATTTTTGATCACACTATAAGCTCAACGAAGCATTTTCTTTTCTCTTTAAAATCAGAACTAAAATATTATCATTTTAAGGATCTAACGGTTAATATTGGCAAACACTTCACGCAGAAGAATGATGTATTTCATTACAAAAATCTCCTCATCTGTTTTCGATTTATCATTTTATTTTTTCGAATCTATTTCACTTAAAGTGCTGTAAATCTCAGGAAAGGGTTCAAAATATTAAAAATTATCGCAGCAATAGATTTCACCAACGGGAGATACTTCGCAATTTTGTTTCATACGCTGTATCATTAATACAGTATTGATTTACAGCTTCGGATATAAAACTCTTTTGACTATATTTTCTAAAAAGATGTAGGGGCTATGATTTAAATATAATTAATATAAGTAAAACTGAGATAACTCTGAACACATTTTGTTTCAAATTGATAGTACATTATTGCATTTAATTTATAATAATGTTAATTGATGTAAAATTTTTCAACATATATGCAGTTAATTTAAGTTTTTGCTATGTCATATTCCTAAATGTAATATTGTTTAAGTTTCATTTATAAACAGTGGTTTTCATGAAGTATTGTTAATTATTTCAACGATTCAAAGTATTGTTGAATACTTTGGATACCTCTTAGAGGAATACCTCTTTGTTGAGGAAATAGTTACTTAGTTTAATTTAATAGTTAATAGTTAAATTTACTTTGTTGAGGAACTTATAGGAATACCTCTGTGTTAGAGTTGAATATAGAGTTGACCGCTTAAAGGAATTATTTAATTTTCATAAATTAAATGTGACAAGAGAAAATTATTAATATTTTAAGCTCCGATTTAGAAGCCATCATCCCGTTTTTTTATCTCGCGGTCCCACTACTGACGGCATTGAACTTGACAACACTACTCATGATACATTGGTTTTATCCCTCTGTATAACTCCACAAGTTTTCTTCTGTAAGTTGGTATATATTAGAATCAAAACTTCATTTTTAAAGCCTTTATCTTTTAAATCAATGATCTTGTGATCAAATTGAAATCAATGTCGCGTTTTTCTCTTTGTTTAAAATCAGTACTGGAATATCGTTGCTTTAACAACATTAAATCATTTTTGGATTAAACGGTTAATATTTGAAACACTTGTTCAAACATAAAATTAACACGCAAGAATGATGTATTTCATTACAAAAATCTTCTCATCTGTTTTCGATTTATCATTTTATTTTTCTCAATCTACTTTTGAAGCCACTGAACTCCATATACAACAACACTACCCATGATACATTGCCTTTAAAAAATAAAACATTATCACTTTGTATATCTCCACAAATTTTATAAACACGCTTGTTTCGAATTCATAGTAGATTAATTTAGAATAATGTTAAATAAAGTAAAATTTGCCAATATATATCAAGGGAATTTAGGTTTTTGCTATACGTTATATTCCTAAATGTAATATTGTTTGTTTCATTTGTAAACAATGGTTCTCACCAAATATTGTTCATTATGCCAAAGATTCAAAGTATTGTTGAATAAACTTGAGCGCTGTCCCTTAGAGGAATTGTTTAGTTATCATAAATTAAATGCGACGAGAGAAAATTGTTAATATTTTACAGCTCCAATCTAGGAGCCAATCTAAAAGTCCCGCTTTTTTATCTCCCAGTCCCACTATTGACGGCACTGAACTTGAAAACACTACTCATCGTCATGATCAGGGCTTTAAAAATTTGATAAAATCTGGTACCCAGCAAAAAATTATAGTCGCCAGTAAAAACTATCTCCGGCCCTTATCACTGATTTTTAAAAAACATAAAAGTTTTTTAGGAATTAATTGAGAAAAAATTATAACAAGCATTGTTTAAGAATAGTACACATAATTTTGAAAGATCATATAAACTAAGTTTTCTAATGAAACTTAACATAATTATGTATCTCTTAAAAAAGGAGTACTGTAAAGGCTTATTCCAGAAATTCTGATTGCTAAATGCTTCAAATGTTAGAATTGTTGAGTGCTACAATTTTTTGCCTATTTTCCTACCGAATTCAGCATTTTTTAAGCATTGTATCCAATTTCACATGTCACAGAGACTAGATTAACACTATTCATTATTGTTTTATTGAAACATCCCCCCCCCCTCCCCACAGTCTAATCACAAGATTCGCTAGATGGCTAGAGCGGAAATGAATGCCATTCTCTATGCCTGAGATGGAAAATTGCTTTTAAACTTGGTTCTGCCATTAAAAGTACAAGAAAATAAAAAGATCACTGCTTGAAGCGCACGAGCAGGTGTGGGAAAGAGAAAAAATACCGTTTGTGCTTAGGTTGGGTTTTTAGGTAAATTTTTGTAGCCCCCCCCCCCCCCCCCCCAAAAAAAAAAAAAAAAAGAAAAGAAAAAAAAAAAAAAAAAAAAAAAAAATTTGGTCGCCAGTGGCGACTTGGCGACCTCATTTGTCAAGCCCTGGTCATGATACATTGTTTTTAAAAAATATAAAACACCTATCATTTGTACAATTCCACAAATTCTCCTTTCTAAGTTGGTGTTTATTAGAATCAAAACTATTTTTAAAGCCTTTATCTTTTTAATCAATGATCTTCTGATCAACCTATGAAATCCGTGTAACATTTTTCTCTCATTTTAAAATTAGTACTAGAATATCGTCGCTTTAGAAACACTAAATCATTTTTGGATCTACGAGTAAACGGTTAATATTTGCAAACACTTGTTCTGGTATAAAATTTACACAGAAGAATGATGGATTTCATTACAAAAGGCCTCTCATCTTTTTTCGATTTGTTATTTTCTTTTTACAGATCTGCTCCACTTGAAGTGTTGTAAATCTCAGGAAAAGGATCGAAACAATAAAAATTACTGTAGCAATAGATTTCACCTGACGGGAGATATTTCGCAATTTTGTTTCACACACTGTATTATTAATACGTTGATTTACAGCTTCTTACATAAAGCCCTTTTGTTCGATAGGGAAAAAAAGAAGATAACGGTGGATTTTACGTTTTCTTGTTCTCAAGTCATACAGAAATAATCTTCGGCATTATAAAAGTGATACTTTTTTGGGAGTTATGTTTGCTTTTATTAATGATATGGCTTTTAGTATTTTTATGATCTTGATACTTATGAGTTATTTTTTTTTCTCGGTATAGCAACTGAAAAAAGTTTTTAAAATTAAGTCCAAATTCATTTTTATATTTTGTTTAAGTGTAAAAAAAAAATCATGCGTTGCGTGTTGTACATTTTCTAACAGACACAATTTACATTAAATAGAACTTCCGTTATTCTTGTTTGCCAATCTTTCTTAATAATTCGTAGACATTTCATTGAATTAAATGCCTATAGTATAATGAGATTATTATTAGAAAATAAATGTCCTTCTGGGATAATGTATTTTAAATATTCAGTGATGTTCCAAGCAATATTATATTTCATTTCGCAGCATTATATATCATATACCTTTATATTTAATACACGTCCTTTTCTGGCAAGTCTACCACAGTTTTCCGTCTTTGGATTCCAGCAGCTGGGCCGAAACTAAGGGGCAATTGACTGGGCATATGCTTCGGGCACCAGAGTAGAAGGGGGCACCAAATAAAGATTTGGTTCGTCGTTCGGTGCAAAAAAAAAATTAACAAAATTTAAGAGAAAAGTGTCAGGAATAGGACACAACACAAAGTAAAGCTATATTCGTTAATTGTATAATTCTGCTTTGAACCGGGCCTGTTTTAACATTAAATGGCCGCCCAGGGACAATACTTGATTAACGAACTGATCTAAGATACTTCTAAGATCAATACTCTAGGTTTGAATTGGTTCAATATTTCGAACATTATTAACTTGATGACAAGTTTTGCTTTTGTGTGTTCCTGTAAACAATCTGTAAGATCTATATATTTTATTAACGAACGCATCCAAGATACTTGCTAGATCAATACACTGTCTCATTTAGGTTCGAATTGGATCAGTATTTTGGACGTTATCGTGATGACAAGATTTACATTATATAGAGAGAAATATGCATAAAAACGAGGTGGTTGCATTAGGTTGATTTCTAAAGAAATCAACCTAAAAATCTTAATATACTACTTTCTAACAATTAATTCAAACTTCAAATAAAAATTAAGGGAATGGTTTGAAAATGTTTCTTTATAAATTTTATTTTAGAAAGAAGGAAGGGGGGCGCCAAAAATCATGCTTGACCCGGGTTATGATGTTGTTTCTCTGCATGGGAGTTATTTGTAGAAGGGGATGTATTCCAAGAGAGATATCCAAACAGTCTTTTGATAGAGAGCCGTGATTTTTTGGTTTTAGCGTTGCACGCAGTCAATACACATTATTCCGTTTCCCGAGGAAAAGCAGTCCTATATGTAGAGAGGAAACAAACTTTCTTCAGCTCAAACTTTTCTTTCGAGACATATAAGATGGTCAGGGATGGTCTCCCTTGTCAGAATTAGTTAGGTGTTCTCAGCTCAATGTTTCAAGGAGATCTGACTTTTCTCATACATTGTGCCGCCAACATTCGATACACACTAATCCAAGATATGAAAATAGAATATAAGAATGAAGATAGAATATATCAATCTTCATGGGCAAGGGTATCTAATGTAAATATTTGAGTGAAAAATTCACCAACAGGCTTTCACATTTGGCGATTAATAATTTAGTAATTTCGGCGGACAACCAATTGGGAATGAATTTTAGATAAAGCAAACGGCATAGTTCACAGCTGGGAAATTACATTAATTTGCAGTATTGTTTATGGTTCAGAAAGAGGTAGGGCGACCATACAGATGTGAAATGGACATCTGGAAAATGCATTACAACTACAGCTAAACTGTGGGTGCAAGGCCTTCAGTCTCAGGACTGATTTCAGTCTTGGGAATATTTTTGACTGATAGTAAATTATACTTTATGTACTTAAATAATAGCAGTTTTAGTATCAAGAACTTTGAATCACTTGCTTTTATTGTAAGATCCACAATACAAGACATATAAAACTTCTAGCCCATTTTTATTTGGTTATTCTTGATACTCAGAAAAGTTTTCAGTCTTAGCTTGGATGTGCTTCTTGTACCCATGAGCTTATCCGCAAATAAAATAAAGAATAGATTTTAACGTACATGTCGAATTTAATATAGATAGCATTTAGAAAAGAAATTATATTTTGAGGTTAAAGTAAAAGAGATCTTTTTGAATAAAGAATATTAATTAATATACCAAAAATTAAGTTAGGAAAATAATAATTTTGAATAAAAGAAATATGTAAATATGTATATATGATTAATATCATACGGGTTAAAAAAAAATCATCGTTTCGGCGCTGTCCAGCAGAGTTAATGCAGTCAAAATTGTAATAGCTGTAAATTAGACTGTAGACGCAGAAAACATGAAGTAGCAGCACTTATTTGCACACGAAGAACATGTGAAAATAAAGAAGCAGCAACAGAGAGCTTTATGATTTCCAAACAATTTTAATTCCTGCTACCATTATCAATTAAAGTAAAACACGCTTTTATAATACATCGCGAAAAGCTCGCTCAAAGAAACGAAAATAAATAAATAAATAAACAACCTCGCATTTTTATTCATAACATTTTACGACTATTATATCAGAAAAAATATTTTACATGTGAATAACGTCAGAAACATTTATCAATCTTCCATTTTAATTCATAACATTTTACGACGATTATATAAAAAAATATGATATTTTTCATGGGAATAACGTCAGAAACATTTATCAATCTTCCATTTTAATTCATAACATTTTACGACGATTATATAAAAAAATATGATATTTTTCATGGGAATAACGTCAGAAACATTTATCATTTCTATAATCGTGTTTGCATTGAAAATAAACCCTACAAAAAATTGGAGAGTCGGGGCTGAAAATTTATGGTTTTCTCTAGAAATGCTGTAGGAAGTGGGGGGAGGCTTCAGGCCTGTTCTATTAGCCCCTTGGGGACGAGCGACACGTATACGTGACACATAACATGCTCAGAATCCTCGATAATTCCCACCACTTATTTTTTATTGTAATATTTGCCTTATTTAATGACAGCATTTTTGCGATTCAATTCGGCGAAAATTTCTGTTTTGAAAAACCGGTGGTAAAAGATTAAAAATTCTGTAAAGGACGCTCGTCGCGAAGGGGTTAAGCTATAAAACGTCCAGATCGGTCCGATAGTTTTTTCGCAATTTGGAAATAATCCTTTTCCTTAAGGAATTATATATATATATTTCATTATTATTATTATGATTATTGGGTTTTAATGGAAATTAATGCAGTTTCTCTGATCATTTTTAACCATTTAAACCTTCCAAGGGGCTTTGAAGCAACATGTTCAACTTTCATAGAGTTAGAAAATGTTAAGCATAATTCAGATTTACTTAATTATAACAGTAGTTCATAGATGATCAAGTATTTAAATAAAGGTGCTTGACAAAAATTATGAGGCATTTTCTTTCTTTTGCTCCCTTCCTCCTCTTCCTCCTTCTTCTTCTTTTCTTTTTCTTTTTTTTTTTTTTTTTTAAGCAAAATTAAATTATAAATGCACTGGTAAACAATCAAATCAGTATCTTTTAGTTACATTGAATGACACTTAACACATTTTAGTGACAATGAACATTTTTTAGGAGTTTCATACATGAAATAGATAAAATAGAACCTAATGCTTTTTACGATAGGCTGGTATTGATCTTTATTGCGAAACTTATAAGACCAGAATTCAAATAAATATAAAACACGGAGTTATGTCTTGTATTCATTGAATAATTTTAGGTTATAATTTTCACCGCGTATCACAACGGCCTACGTCGTCGACACATGGGTTTAAGGTTGGAGGGTCCGCAAGTGGCGGTCCTCTGGCCGGCCGAAGCGCCGCAGGGACATAAACCTGCTGGTGCGATAAAAGTCCCTCAGGACTTGGGTTCGGTGGTCGTCTACGCGCCGGGCGCTCCTCATGGCGACTGACGGCGCATCTTACTTTTATACTACCTAAGTTGTTATGATATGATAGATATGGATATCATCCCTATTCTTTATTGTATAAAAATTGTAAAATAAAAAAAAAAACACCAAAAAAACATTTTAGTTCCATAAGAAAAATCTGTAATATAACATATAATCTAAAATTATGTAAAAAATTATTATCATTATTGTTATTTAAATTTTTGCAGGTTAATAAATTAAAATTCGCCATTGTGAATAAACTCGACGGCCGAAGTTACCACTTGAGTGGTTAAAGTCTACACTCATTATGTAATATATTTTTAAATAGGTTACGATTTTTGGCGGATAAATTAAGTTTCTCATTTTAGCATTCAGTAATGAATTAATTTTCAATTCCGAAAAATGAATATAAATTCTTAGCATGCTTCTATCTCAGTTAATTTATTCTTCGATACGCTCGTTCTTGTTGAAACCATTTAGTGTCCCGAAAAGAGAGCAACGAAAGTCATTGTCAATCTGCAACTGATGACAAGGAAGCGACTTCAGTTATTCAATACTGTCTCATTGTAATTCCAAGTAGCCAGGCTTCGTCTGTCTCTCACTTTCTTTACATTTTCGGAAATTGAACACCACTTGTCACATTATCTGAGTGACTCGAATGTCAGGAGGTCCTTTCCCTTCGATGTAGTAGTAAGGCCAAAAGAATATATAAAGACAGACGTGTGAATGAGCTTGTAAGGAAGGGTTATGAATGAAGACCTCAGCGCCATGTCGCTGTTTTCTGTGTCGCTGTCATGAATGGATATATTGTTGCTCGCGTTGTTTGTACGCGCGTGTTCGTCTCTTTGTTTTTGAGTGCAGAACACTCCAAATTGAATGTACGTTGTTTTGTATTTCTTCCAGCAGTCCCACGGGAAAATGTTTATGCTGTTAAATGTTTCGATAATAATCGTAATGTTTTGATTCAGTGTAGCAAAAAAAAAAAAAAAAAAAAAAAAAAAAAAAAAATCGGCATCTTGTTTGAAGAATTCGGGAAAATCGTCAATGACTGCTTTGTTATTTTTAATAAGATGATTTGGGGTAGAGAACTTTTCTGTTATGAAGTACTGCTATTTCCTCTGCACATGTTCAAATTCTGGCTTGTAGAGTTAATCGTGACAATAAGTGACACGATTAACCATCAAAAATCAAATGGATTGAGTGTTCGCTTTGCAACGAGAGGGTTGGGGTTTGAATCCCTTTGCTGGTTGATATTGGTTTCGCCAGAAAAAAAATCAGGTGGAATGGAGGGGAGGGGGCGTAAATATGTTTGGGGAGAATTTTAAGACAAACCGATGCTCTGCTATAATAAATAAAATCACTGCCATACAGATTTTTTTTTTTTTCAAAATTATCAAAAATAAAGGAAATTTAGATAAAATTTCAAAATTTGATGATATGTCTTCCTTTGCCGGTTGAGCCCCACCAGTGGCCGAGAGGTTCTGCTCTCGAAGCTGGTAGACGGGAGGTGCTGGGTTCGATCCCAACCGCGCCCGTCGGCCTAATCGTTCGGAGTTTTCGTGGTTTTCTTCGAGCCGTGGATTTATCCATGCGTAAATACGGGTTAGATTCCCTTAGAAAGACCCCCACGAAGGGCACTTCCCCCGGGCCTATATCCCAAGTGTAGATAATTGGCCGTCAATAATCAACCCAACCCTTTGCCGGTTGAAGATATTTGTGTATAATAAACTGGTTCTGAATGTGAGAGGAAATTATAGCAAAATGCAGTATTGTGTGTAAATATGTGAAATCATTTCATTAATATTAAATTTCAAAGTAAATTGCTCTGTCTATCTTTATTTAACTTTTGGCTTATATGAGCAAAAAAAAGTTCATCAGAAGTTGTAAGCGAGAAGTTTTCATCTTTGCGTAGCGATGTTAGTTGATAGAGTTCGGTATTACTTAGCACAAGAAAATGGCATAAATAAACTAATCTGGGAGTTTAAGTTAATTAAGGACAGAAGCTGAACCGACCCTTCAGATAGTTTCACAGCCACTAGCGCTAAGTCTTCCAAGTTAAATCGTTTAGCGTTAAAAATCATGTTAATTGGCTATGTACGGCATCCAGTATGATCCTATATTTATGACACGCGTGCGAATGTTTAAAAATATAATTTTAAGAACATTTTTCTTAAAGCTGGAATAGCTAACGTTAATTTCAGTTAATTAAAAATATTTGACTGTTATGCACGCACATTATACATAATATTTATTTACCAATCGAGCAATCATGTAATTTGTAAAAAAATTTGTTTGTTTTTAAACTTTAACTCGAAATTATCACTGTGTTTTTTGAGTTATTATTACATATATATATATATATATTATTTTTCATGCGTACGCTTTATTGCCCCTAGACATTTTTTCTTACGTTTGGACCTCTGCCAACCTACAAAAATTTAATCAAATAGGTGACCCTCGTCACCTAACGCCTTACAGTCTCTTATCAGATCTCTTTAGTGTAACATCAAAGACTGTTCTCAAATCCAAACTGACTACTTCCTGACATATTTCTGAATTCATTTTTCTTGGGAAACATATAAAATTGGCAGGTATTCTTACTCAGAAACTATGTAATCAAAATTAGTTTTCCAATTTTTGGTAAAGGCAAAAGATATTTCAGAAAACAATATCAAAGTCGGCGTTTTGAACAGAATTCTCGACGCGGCAGCGCGAGAAAAAGGATAACTGTTGTCACGTGACACGAATTGCTTATATAGCTCGATAAATAATTTATTTATCAAGAAATGGAAAACTCATTTCGATTCCAAATCGCTTCAATAGTCTGGCCTGCCATTGTTACGCCTTTGCGTTTAAAAATGAGTCAGGTTGTTGAACATCTCATTTGAGAACCACCTTACTCCTTCACGACGAGCGTCCTTTGCTAAATTTTTAATCTTTTATCACAAGTTTTTCAGGTATGCTTCGATGCTATACAGTATTATGCTTCGATTAAGTAAAACAAAATTTTAAATTAAAAATTACTGGTAGGACTGACTAAATAAGGATTCTGAGCACGCGACGCTCATCCGCATGAGCCCGGCGACTTTTTACGTGGGGTCCCTGACACACAATTTTTAAAAATTGGGATTTGCAAAAAATGTATTTAAGACCTTCATTGCTATTTTATATATGTTTATGTGAAAACAAATTCTGCCCTGTTAAATGTATGCCATTTGGTCAGTTAAGGGTTCTTTTTACGCATAGTTCTGATTGAATTACAGCAGTATATATATTTTTAATTTTCCCTCTTAATCAAACATTATTTTAAATAAATTATATTTTCATTATATATTTTGACATTCTAAAAAGCTAAAAAGTTTTTTACATTCAGCAGAATGAATTTTTTTTTCTTTTATCTTTTGAAATTTGAAATACTGCATTATTATATAATTACATTTTATACAGATTATATAGCTAATACTAATTATATAAATTTTTTTATACTACTTTACTAGTTTTGTTATCTTACTATTTTAACAACTTTTTTTTTTTTTTTTTTTTTTTTTTTACATTATTATATAACTTAGCGTGTTGCGGCTGACTTAACAAAAAAAACTTATGTTTGTGGCCCGCGCGAAAAAAAAGGTTGATTGTACGGTTGGATTAAAGTACAAATGTTTTTATTATACTTGTCTAAAGTTAGTCAAAATGCTTCACTTTATGAGAAAGTCAGAAAAAAAAAATGAAATACAACATAAATTTTTATTCTAAAATAATTAATTTATTCATAAGAAAAAATACCTCATTTAACTTCTCCGACCGTAATGGATTAAGGAAATTTAACTATCGTGTATAAGTCTGCAATTATCTCCAAAATCCCCCCCCCCTCCCCCTATCGATGAAGAGTGAAACTTCTGTAGCTAACGAGACGTGAAAAAAACATGTTTTTTCTTTTGGAATAAATGAAGAAAAACGAAATACGGAGGCTATTTTTCAAAGGCTTCTAAAAATTATGGTTGAAAGTATGAAAGACGGGGAAAAAATGTACGAGAAGTAAGTGCTATTTTTTTTTCTTTTGTAGTATCCTGAAATAACTTTTGTTATGTTCTTTCAAATTTAGAGGAAGAAAAAAATAACTGTCCACGCTAAATTTTTCTTTTCGCTGTGAGATATGGAACTTAAAATTCCATGTCCATTTAAGTTTTTACTAGAGAAAAATTTATTAATTATTCTTATTTTAGTGTGCATTGTTGTTTTAATATTTGTATGATACATGCTTATTTAATTCC
This sequence comes from Maratus michaelseni, assembly GCA_963931845.1. NCBI lineage: Eukaryota > Metazoa > Arthropoda > Arachnida > Araneae > Salticidae > Maratus > Maratus michaelseni. Next base: position 316,855,434 of record OZ007587.1, on the reverse strand, counting down.
GAATAACACTTTTTTTTTCATCCTAATGGATTCTTAACTTAGATTCTTTTGTGCATTAAAAAAAAATTGTGACTAAATAGGGTTATTTAAGAACATTTTTGAAAAACAAAGAGATTATTTCTTTCGCTGTGTCTGAAAATCGTTAATCACTTTATGATAACCAAATTAATCATAATTTCGTTTAGAACAGTTTCAAGATTTTTTTTTTTCCCTTCCTCCTTTAGATAATTTGTAACTGGAAGTTATGTTGATTTTTGGAGATTATAGTGTTTCATTCTTAATTAGTTTTATTTGTTTATTTAGTTATTTATCATTTTTGAAAAACTTAACAAAAGATTGTTACTAGAAAAAAGTTTTCTAACCAAGAGGTGATTTCTTTCAGTGCGCTGAGAAGTCGTTAATCACTTTACATCAATTATGGGAATCATAACTTTCCTTAGAATAATTTCAACTAAGATAAATATAACTTTTTTTTCAGTCGCGAATTCATAACTCCAGGTAAATTTGATTTCTAGAGATTATAGCCTTACATTCCTAATTAATTTTGGTTATTTATTAATGTTTTTAGCATTTTTTACATCTTGTGATTGAAAATGGTTTATCATGGAATACGTACATTGTCAGGGGGTGGGGGGGGGGGGTGTCAAATTTTAAAGCATAACTCCTGAATTCAAGATTATGAGAATACCTTTTATTTAAAAAGATGGATCTAAGGATTACTATATTGGCATGACCAGCAAGAAATTTAGTTACAGAAAAAAAGGAGCATATAGCTGATATTAAGTACAATAAAAAAAAAAACACAGCCCTGGCAAGATTATATCAAGAAGAAACCATCCAAATAAATTTCAATGAAAGTAAAATAATTTTTCCCTCCAGTCTATACTATATCCATCCATAATAAAAGAAACCATAGAGATACTAACACGCAAAAAAAAAACAGTATGTAACGATGCAGCATCTTTTAACTTACCGAAATTGTGGCTCGAGTTACTCCATGGTTGCAGATAGGAAAATAAACAACCAAGTAAAAATAAAAGATAACGTGCGTAATTTAAAAAAAAAGTACATGAAAATTAAATGATAGCATTTTAAATAATAACTTCAAAGACCGTGCAATTATAGAATATTCTTATTTGTTTTTGGAAATGACTCGGAGGGAGCCGAAACATGTCAAACAACCTAATAGAAGTTATTGTACTGGGTATTTATTAGTTTGTTAATTCACCTTTTAGCATTTAAAAGAAATAATTTTGTATTGTAAAATAATAAGTAAAATCATAAGAAGAAAAAATGTCTCGTATCATTCCTTCGACAGTAATGTACACTGGTAACAAAAAAAAAAAAAAAAAAAAAAAAAAGACAAATGTTTCTTAATCTACGAAAATATATAACCACGAACAAAAATATACTATAACCCAGGGTTGTAATTTTGACTGGTCAAAACTAAATTTTAGCCAGGACAGTGGTCAAAACTGGTTTTAACCGTCTAAAACTGGTCAAAATTGATTTTAACCCCTCAAAAGTGCAGGCGAAACTCTTATTAAATAACTTTATCTTACATAAATCGCTTAAACTATGTTTATGTGAATATTAATGTCATATTATATATATATATATATATATATAATTAATATTTTAATAATTATCAAGTATAGATGAAAATGTTTTGGGCCTTATGTAATAATATGTTATAAAGAAACGTACATTTCATAAATCTTATTTTTCCTAATCTATTACTTTTTACATTACGATATAATGAAAAATTGGAAAATATTGATTTTGTAAATTTCATAATGCACCTGATGTGAATGATTGTGCTAACTCTTCGCCAGTAAAAAGATTACTTTCAAAATTTGATCCCACCCAGAATAAACTATGAAATCGTCTAACTTAATACAACAAAGCTTGTAATCATTTTTTGACTTCTAAATAGCATTTTTAAAATGTTACTTTTGCTTAATTTGATTTAGTTTCCTCAACTTTTTATATAAAAGTAGATATGCAATCAAATTATTAAAATATTTCAAATTGAAATTTTCGATACCTATGATAGTTTTATAGCTTCAAAAAAAAAAAAAAAAATTGTGTTGAAAATGAATGTGTAATATTCAGTAAAATACTTGCAAACACTTTTAAATGTTATAATAAAATATTGTTAAACGTTATTTTGACAAACCCTTCCAAATGTTGGACTAAATTTTTCATTTAGCAAAATAAATTTTATTTAGTTTTATTTATTTATTTATTTATTTTTTTACCAGTCAAAATGAGTTTTGACCAAAATATATTTTTACCTTCAAAACCGCTTTTAACCACGGTTAAAACCACCCCTGGTTAAAACCAATGAAACCCTGCCATAACTTCTTCCTAGTTACCCACGACTCCGAAAAGTGTTCTTTATCTTTTGAAATCTAAGAAATCAGTATAGTTTTGAAATTAAAAAAGCATTTATATATAAAAGCAAAGTTTCTTTTGCTGCCACTGATTTTCGATAACGTTTCTGAGTAGTTTTTGCATTGTATTAATCAGTTTTCTCAAACCGGATTATCTGTTTTTAAGATGCTATCAATTCTCAACTAAACATTTTCAGGCTAATTCACTCACGCGATAACACCCGCTCGCGAATGTTAATCCTACGGATTTTTTTTTTCACAATATCTCGTTTGCATTTCAATATTTTAAAATGATTTCTTTTTTGCATTGGATAGATCTCTGTGCAGGCCCTTTTTTACTTTTTCGAAGTTTTTCTAGTTAAAATATTTTTACTTTCGGAACCAGTTTCGTAAGTGAATGTATTATCATAAAAAAAAACCCTGCAAATAAAATAAAAAATAAAATAAAAAAGGGCCTGCATAGAGATCGACCTCAGCTATCCAATGCAAAAAATAAATAAATAAGTAAATATATTGAAACGCAAATGAGATGTTGTACAAACTTTCTCCCATAGGATTAACAATAGCGAGCGGGTGTTTTCGCGTGAGTGAAGTAACCCCTTAACTGAACTTATACATGAAAGAGCAACAAAATGATATCGATTTTATGTTAATGTTAATCTTGTTTTTCTGTAAAATATGTTTGATGAAAAACATGGAAATGTTTACTTATGAATGGATAGCATCCAAAAAACGTATATTCCAGGCTGAGAAAACTGATTAACATACTATAAAAACTACACAGAAATGTTTCCGAAAATCAATGATAGCAAAAGAAACTCTGCTTTGGCATTTTCAAATCAAGCCAGTACTCGGGACTAAACCGAGGGGTTCTTTAAACCCATTTTAATCTTTTTTTTTTTTCCCTTACTGAGGAAGGGGATCCAAGCATCCTCGAAACGGCCGTATGTAATATTTTGTGCCATTTTTTTTTCATATTTGTGCATTATAACGTTGTTAATGGTTTTAGTTTATTAATTAAAAGAAACTCTGTTTTTATAAATGTTTCTTTAAATCTCGAAAAATATTAGTTTCTGTGGTTTCTAAAGATAAAGAACACTTTTTGGAATCGCGGGTAAATCGGAAGAAGTTATTATATATATTTTCTTTTGTGGTTATACTATATTTTCCTAGGTTAAGAAATTGTCTTCTTTTTACAATGTATTAAGTAAGATTAAGTACATCATATAGTAAGTCTTAGGTGCAGATTCACAAAATCTGGAAGGAGCCAGTGGCTCCTAGACCCAAAAAATCCAGCGGCCACATTGTGAAACAAACCCATAAAAACAATAGTAGCATTTTTACAAGCGAAAACTCAGGAATTCAAAGGGAACTTCTTCTGTATTTGAAAACCGTTAATTACTTATAATAATCATATTAATCATAAATTCTTTATAACAATTTCAATTAAGAGAAAAGTAAATGTTTTTTTCTCGCTGAAGAAAGTTCGTAACTCGAGGTGATCTAGATTTTTAAAGATTATAGCGTTTCATTCCTAATCAGTTTTATTTGTTTAGTTATTACTTTTGAATCTATAGCTAAAGACAGTTAAACATTAAAGAAAAAAAAAATATCCGAACGAAGAATGCTGAGAACGCTGAGTTAGTGCGTATTGTTGTATTAATATTTGTGTAATAGATGCTTATTTCATTCAGAGTAACATTTCTTTTCTTTCCATCTTCTTAATGGATTTTTAATTGGGATTCTTTTGTATTTCTTTTTAAAAAAATATAACTAAAAATAGTTTGCGTAAGAAGTCTTTGCAGAACAAAGACACTATTTATTTCGTTGTGTCTAAAAATCGTTAATCACTTAACAATAACCAAATTAATCATAATTTCGTTAGAACAGTTTTAAAAAAAGGCTTTTTTTTTTTTTTTTTTTTTTTTTTTTTTCATTGTGGAGAATTTATAACTAGAAGTGACATCGTGATATCGACTTTTATTTATTTATTACTTTTGAATCTTATAACTAAAGATTGTAACCTTAATAAAAAAAATTTCCAAACCAAGAAGTGCTTTCTTTAAATTCGTTGATAAGTCGTTAATCACTTTACAATATTTATGTGAATCAAAGCCTTCTTTGCAGTACTTTCAACTAAAGTAATTTATTATTATTATTATTATTATTAGTTGCGGATTTATTACTGCAGATAAATTTAACTGGCTGTAATATTTAGATGCCTTACAGTCTTAATTGATTTTGGTTATGTATGAATTTATTTACTGTTTTTACATCTTGTGGTTAAAAATGGTTTATGGTGGAAAATGGCTCCTGTAAGAAAAGAAAAAGAAAATTAAACATAAATTCGTATTGTAAAATAATTAGTAAAATCATAGGTTAAAAAAAAGTCTTCTTTAACACTCCTCCAACCATAATGTATTAAAGAAAATTAAGCATCATGTCTAAGTCTGTAGATATCTAAAAAAAAAAAAAAAAAAAAAAAAAAAAATCTTACTCGTTGATGAAGAGTGAAACTTCTGTGGCTAACGAGACGTGAAAAAAAAAAAAAAAAAAAAGATTTTTTTTCTTTCAGAATAAATTAAGAAAATAAACGTGGAGAGTATTTTTCAAAGGCGTCTAAAAATGATGGTTGAAAATATGAAAGTAGAAAAAATATATATACGAGAAAAAAATTCTGGAATTTGTTTCTTTTGATATAGTGTCATAGAATAACTTTTTGTTATGCTCCTTTAAGATAAAACATGTCCACGCTACATTTTTCTAGTCGTTGGAAGAAATGGAAGTTAAAATTCCATGTCCATTCAGTTTTTTACTAGATTTTTTTTTATTATAATTATTCTTATTTTGGTGTAGGCTGTTGTATTAATATCTGCATTAAATATGCTTATTTAGGTTGGAAAAACCTTTTTTGAATTTTACTTTTTATCTCCTCAATGAGTTGTTAATTGGAACTCTTTTCTTTTCTATAGTACAAAAAATTACCGCTAAAGATGGTTTGCGAAAAAAACTTTTGCAGAACAACAAAGCTAATTCTTTCGTTGTGTGTCTGAAAATCGTCAATCACTTTACGATAATCATCATTTTGTTAGAACAGTTTCAAGAAAATTATACTTGCTGCAGAGAATCCTGAACTCGAGGTGATCTTGATTTCTGACGATTATAGCACTCCATTCTTGACTAGTTTTATTTGTTTATTTATTTATTTTTCCCTTTTGAATCGCATAACTAAAGATGATTTACGTAAGAAAATATTTTGAATCGAGAATTTTTTTTTTCGATGCCCAGAGAAGTCGTATAAATAATTATACAACAATTATATAGATTATATACTTTCCATAAAATAATTTCAAATAGCTTTTTTTTTTTCAGTGATGGATGCCTTACTCCAAATAAACTTGATTTCCAAAGGTTATAGTCTAATATTCTTAGTTAGTTTTGTTTATTTATTAATTTATTTAGCTTTTTTTTTTACGTCTTGTTGTTAAAGATATTTTATGTAAGAAAGCGTTTTGGTGTACAATGATGGTTTCTTTCAGTATGGCATGAAACAGTAAATCACATTCATAATGTTACTGTCAAAATCACTTTAATGCATTTTCAAATTAAAAAGAAAAGTGTTAATGTTGAGAATTTATAATTTTAGGTAAATTGAATTTCTAAAGACACAGAAAGTTTTATTAATAAAAGATTATTTCTAGATTATTCCTTATTATTTAAAAAAAATAGAACCAAGAAACGGTGATATTTTAGTCCGTATAGAAATCTTTAGATACTTTATTATACTCATCTTAGTCATCATTTCATTACGGCCATACTCAATCTACAGCCTGTGGGCCGTATGCGGCCCGGTGATCTTTAATGTGCGGCCCGGGACAGATAACCATTAATCCACATTTATAAAATTGAGCTGTTTATAAAAGGTATTTAAGACTCATTGTTGTTTTAAATATTTTCATGTAAAAGCAAAATCTGTCCTGTTGTTTATAATTAATTTAAAACTATGTTAAATCATCTTAAATGTCGTTTTTTTTTTTTAAGTTAAAAGTTCTTTTTACATTATGTCATATTTGTGCTACAGTGGTGTATAATACATTTCTTACAATCTTTAACACTAATCAAACATTATTCCAAATTAATTAAATTTGCACTATTTATTTCTACATTTAAAAAGTAAAAAGTTTTTGCATTGAGTGAAAGACACCCGAGTGAAAATCTCTGTATTGTTTTCTTCTTTAAAACTTGGAAATTCTGCATTGTTATATTATTATTAAGTTTTATACTCGTTCTGTAGCTTATATAATAATATAGCTTTGTAGAGTCGAACGTTTGTCGCGAAAAAATTGGCACCGAAAAACTTTTACACCACTTATACCAAACAACAAACTTCGCTGCCCATTTCTGCAATATTTGCAATAGAAATCTACCCTAAAGTTTTTTGTTCGAAATAGTAGAAGTATTAAAAATTTTCGGTAACATTTCTTCCAGAACAAACGTTCAACCCTACCGATAATATTAACTTTTTATATTACTTATGTTATTTTACTGTTTTAATTATTCTTTTTTTTTATTATTATTCTGTTATAAGTGTGTTGCGGCCCGCCTAATGTCTCAAACATACATTTGGGGGCCGCGAGAAATAAAGGTTGAGTATGGCTCCATTTAAACATTTTCAAGTTTAGGAAAAAGAAATTCGTTTTTGTGGAATTAGTACTCAAGATTAATGCTTTCTAAAGATTTTAATTTTAATCCATTTATAACTTTTATTTATTTTCTTGTTTATTACTTTTACTGTAATGTTTCAGACCTAACATTGATACTGAAAATTCTACATTACAGCAGTGATTGCTGAAAGAGGCAAATTAGACACAGAAAACTTACTCAAAAAGGTTATGAATTTGAAAGAACGATTATATATACACTCAAGATAGTTCTGCAATCACATATATGATTCATGAGATTTACGGAAAACATATAATAATAGAGTGTGTGAGAGAGAGAAGGAGAATGAATAAATAAATGGGAATGAAAATTAACTAATGCTAGAAAATTTCTAGAATTCTACCAAAATTCTAGAAATTTTCTTTGAACGTTTATGAGACCTTAGTTCAAAATCGTCTCACGTTTTTTTCAATCAATAAAATGTTGTATTGAAGTCTATACTTTTCATCTGATAAATAAACATTCCACGACAAGTAGATGATAAATTCGTTGATTTTATATCTGAACTAGCAGGCTTCTCCCGCTACGCTGGTCGGTTTCTCCAAACGAACCTTAGAATAAAACGCAATAATCGGTGAATGTGATTTTGAGATTTAGAAATTTACCTGGAATGGCTTTTCGCATTGTTGAAAACGATATTTTCTAATTCTATATTTACTATATTTTCTAATGTGTCAGACAAAATTTCGGTTGTTAAGAACTAACTATTCTAGTTGATAGTAGGTTTTGGTAAAGAAGAATAGAACGATATGCAATATACTAAAACCATCCTTGAAAAATTCTCTAACTAACAATGCAAATCTCATCAAAATTCTTACAGTTAGAACTTTTTTTAAAAAGGCTAATCTTTCATAATCAAGTTCACATGATTAAAGAACTTTCTCGCATAGTTCTATAACTAAGCAATGTAGAACAATACACTAAAACGTTTCCTGAAAAATTATTTAAGTAACAGTGCAAGTCACATCCAAATCCATTCAACAGAACTCAAGTTATAAACAGCCGGAATGCAATTATATATATATATATATATATATATATATATATATAGTAGATACCCATAAAGATAAAAAATTAGAAGATTTTTTTTAAAATCTTATTGGTCGTTATAGAAATTTATAAACAGTTATCCAGTGAGTTTAATTGTGATGAAAATTCATTAAAAATTAACACGATGAAAAGCAAATTTTAGTACTAAAAAGCTTTATTATTTTTTCTTTTTTTTTAAAAATCTTATTTATAACATATATATTTATATGCAAAATCAAATAAAACTCATTTAAAAAGAAATTCTATAAGAAAGTTACTTAAATTATCATTAAAATTTTTATTTCCGCGGGGGTCAGAACCCTATGGATCCTCCCCTTGACTACGCTACTAACTATCACGAGAAACACATTCTGTGAACTGTCACATAAACTATGCACATATAAAATGTACCTTCCATTGCATCTAGCTGAAAAAGAATTATTCTCAAAGACGTAAAAGCTGAGCAAAATGTTCTCCTTTCTTCTTTGTCTTGCCTGTTATTTTCTCACTCGAAAAATCTGTGCATTTCAAATGCCGCGGTACACAAACTCTCTGATCCTACAGAGAGAGAGAGAAAGAGCTTCCTCATCGTTCCCTCATCCCTCCTTTCCCTCTCCTTTTACCGCATTCACATCCTACCGCAGCGCCCCCTACCCGTACTCAGTCCCGTTGTATCTTCTTCCACCTCAGTCGACTTCATCCACTTCATCACGACTCAGCATCGTTTTTAGCTCTTCTCTTTTTCTGCACCCAGTTGGATCTTTTCTTTTTTTTTTTTTTCATCTACCAGCATATGAGTGTGCCGGTGTTATCTGTTTGTTTGTTTGATTTCTGCTTTTGTGTGTGATTATTATTATTTTTTTGTGTGTGTTGGGATGGCATCAAGGGCGAGGGGCTCGGCCTGGTCCCCGGGCCGCCGTCGCCGAGGAGGAGGATGGTGCGAGGATTCGGCCACCAGTGATGAGGATCTGCTCTCGGATGCGGGGATTGATGTCGAAGATGACGAGGTGAGTAATGGTCGCCGGTCTGTCTAGCATTGTTATGTGAAGCGTATTATGTTTATTTTTGCTCTTTTTTTTCACCAATAAGATTTCGTTTTAATCACATATTCCGATACAGGTATCGGTCACATTCCTTTTCATAAATTTTCTGATGTTTCAAGAAAATTTCGAAAATAGTTTTATGTATTTTGTTCTGAAGGGCATTGTATTCAACTTTGCTCTTCTTGAGTTTTTTCCCAATAAGCTTTTTTTTAAAAAAAATCTTTGTATTTCAGTGCTAATACAGGTCAAATTTCCTTTTCATAATTTACCAGTACAAGGAAAATATTTTTATATATTATGTGCTGAAGAGTATTGTATTCAACTTTGTTCTCTTCTAGCCTTTTCATTAATAAGCTGTTTTAAAATCATTATATTCCATTGCATATATAGGTATCTCTCTTTTTCTTTTTCTTTCTTTCTTTCTTTTTCTTTTTTTTTTTTTTTTTTTTTTTTTACAATTTACCAGCACATTCAAGAAATTTGCGAAACTATTTTCGCTCATTACGTGCTGAGGAGTACTGTGTTCACCTTTGATCTCTTCGAGTTTTTTCCTCAGTAAGTTTTTTAAAATCACATTTTCACCATATTTCGATATAGATGTAGTTCTCAAAATATTTAAATTACCTGCACGTTGAAGCGAATTTCGAAAATATAACTACGTATTATGTGCTGCGGAGTATTTTAATTTTTTTCATAAATTACCAATATATCAAATTAAAATTCGCAATTTTTTTTTACGCATTTTGAGCTGAGGAACATTTTGTACAAAGTTTTTCGTAAATTAATAGTACATCAAAGAAAATTTCGAACATATTTTTACGCGTTATGTACTGAGGAATATTGTTTGTGCTCTCTTCAAGTTTTTCCACAAATAAGTTTTTTTTAAATGCATTTTCATCACACTTCCATGCAGATAAGAGTTACAAAATTTTTTGATGAACTACCAATATATTGCAGAAAATTTCGAAAATACTTCTATGCATTATGTGCTGAGGAGTATTGCGTTCAATTTCGCTCTGTTTAATTTTTTCACCAATATATGTATTGTGTTTTTTAAATCGCATTTTTGCCACATTCCGATGCAAATGTAGGTCCGCTTTTCCCTCCCCCCCCCCCCCCCCACTAATTAACAGTATACATCGAAGAAAATTCAAAAGTATTTTTATGCATTATGTGCCGAGGAGTATTTATTTATTTATTATTATTTTTATGAATTACCAGTACATTGCAGAAAATGTTGAAAGTATTTTTATACGTTATATGCTGATTCGCATTGGATTCAACTTTGCTATCTTAGAGTTTCTTTCTTCAATAAGCTTTTCTTTAAAGGGGGGGGGAAAATGCTCCAGTGCAGATATATAGGTCACGTTTTTGATAAATTACCAGTACATTGAAGAAAGAAAATTTTACCTTTTTGTTTGATTATATGTTGAGGATTATTTTGTTCACTTTTGCTTTCTTCGATTTTATTTATTTATTTATTTATTTATTTATTTATTTTTACTAATATATTTTTATAAAATTCTTTTTTTCATTATATTCCAATGCAGATAAAGGTCTCAAAATTTTTCATAAATTACTAGTGCATCAAACAAAATTTCGAAAATATTTTTATGTATTATGTGCTGAAGATTATTGTGTTCAATTTTGCTCTCTTTGAGATTCTTTACCAATATGCTTTTATAAAATCACAATTTCATCATGTTTCAATGCATATATAGGTCACAAAATTTTTCATAAATTATCAATACACTGAAGAAGGTTTCGAAAATATTTTTATGCATTATATGCTGGCTTAGAACAATACTACCATCCTGTGAGGTCCCGGTATTTTTTTTTTTTAATCTTACTTTCGAATTCTTTTAAAGTCACCGTTTGATTTCTTTGCAGTGTAAGTGAATGCATAAAAACTGAAATATAATCAATATTATTTTGCATATATTTGCAATGTATTTTTTAAATACTCGCCTACAAATTGTTTTATTTGTTAATGTTAATTGTACTGTTATTGTAAAAGTATGCGGTTAGAGCTTTTCATAGGTTTTTTAATTGCTTTTACAGCAGATATTTTATTAGAAAGCTATACCTATACAGTAAAACATGCTAAGACTTATCGGAAAACATCCGTTTTACACAGAATTCCATCTTAGAAGGTACGCTGTCTCCTACAATTGTATAAAAGACAAGACTATATCGCGCGGAACGATGAAAGTTTTCCGTTTAAGAAAGATACCGTTATAGACAGGTTCTGTTTTCCCAGGTTTTACTGTATTCACTATACTCTATACATTTTGTACTAAAAGTGTTGCATTTAAAAATAAATATAATAATACATCTCTAGAATCATCTGGAGGATTTTTATTTTATTTTTCACATCATCATATTTCCTGTATGACCTACTTTCACTTGTTTAATTGGATTTCCTTTATTTTATTTTTTTCGGTATAAGATCAGTGAATTTCTAAAACGAAACAATTACCCTTTAAGGCATGAAAGATAATCAAATTGGTTTTGTATTACTTTATTGCTGTTTACATTTAAGAAACATGTGTATCAGGTATATTTATGTAATCATGCGGCTATTGCTTGAACATGATTTATACAGATTAAAAAAAAAAAAAAAAAAAAAAAAAAAAAAGTTCTGTTGTTGTTGTTATCTACCGAAATGCGATTGATTTCAAGATGTAATTTCAGTATATCTTTTATCCTATTTGCCGTATGATGGATTGATACTTATTAAAATAATATGGAAATGTATTTCCATCATCTGGAAACTTAATTTGTTTATATTACTTTTTTTAAAATTTGCGTTTTAGTTTCTCTGTCTCTCTTTAAGTGTTAATATTTCAATAAAGTTCAGAAATTTGTTTATGTTATTTTTACGGGCTGTGGTTATTAAATCGTCATACTCGTGGACTTTCTACTATGTATGAATGAATGAAAAACGATATAATTTAATTAACGAATATGGGTAAAAGGAATCGATTGTATTAAAATCTGACTGTCTGTCTGTATTTCCATACTCCTTCTCCTATAACATGGAACGTAGTACGATGAAATTAACATCAGTTATCCGGATGAAACTAAGGATGTCATATAAGCTCTCATAATTTTAAAATTTGAATTGGTTTTCGAGATGTTAATTTTTTGTAACTTTTAACGAATTTTTTCTAAAGACGGCAACTAAATTATTCCCTTTTTGGGGAAAGAAAAAAAGCAGGTAAATAATGGGATACCGAACAAATATCTTTATTTATTTTGTTGTTGTTGTTTGAATATGTCGGTTTAGTGATTTTTAGTTCATATTCTCTTTAAAAAATATGTAAAGAATATTCATATGAGATATGACTTACTTTCACATTATTTGCTAAAATTATTATCAAAAGCTGAAAGATTTTAATATTATTGATCCGTACGAAATAGCATTTTTCGAATTTGTTTAAAATGTAAATGAATGGATTTCGATTGAACATGGAGTTGAACATTCGGAGAGGGCATGTGCTCAGATTAAAAGATTTTGTCTAAGCCATAGTAACCCACACTACAGAACTTGACTATGCTCGCCTGAACAAATTCTCTTAGACGAGTTAGACAAGTAAACAAACATTGACTTAGCAATAATGGTAATCTCTCCGAAATTTTATCCAAAATTCGTTCGACCAATGGAATTTTATTGCCCGTATGTCGCCATTTTCTTATAAAGGCTTTCTACTATAAATGAACTAAAATCACGTAACTTGCAAAATATAATTTTCGTAATTTTCAGTTCATTTACTTTGCAAACATGATTTCTTGCTTATAATAAGAATTTTGATTAAAATTAATATTATATTCTTTTCTAAATGTAAGTATTAATTAAACTTCTTATTTTCTCCCAAAAAATTGAAAGATCCTTTGTAAAATCCCAAATGCAACACATCGGGATGCTACGCCAGCTAGTATATTTAATTTCGGATTAGCCTTAACATTTACTACCTTAAGAAATTTATTTGATATTTCAAGAGCTATTTCCGAAATATTAAGCAATGAGTCTATGATATTTCTTTTCTTTTTACTATATTTCTTTTCATTTTAACAAATTAATGACAAAAAAGATTACTTCCTTTTGTTTTTCTTTTGTTTTCTTTTTTTAATAAGCTGTAAGGAGGCTTAAAATTTTCCCTTTGCAATTGATTTATTCTTCAAAATAATAGCAAAGTTGGACAAAAAATAATATCAAATATGGAATCAACCTGCAACACAAAGAGAGAGAGAGAGAGAGAAAAAAAAAAAAAACATTGTTCATGTGAGGAAAGAATATGAGGTCATATCATACTTCTGTATTTTGTAGGTGGACTTAAATTTATTTAGTTTAAATTAATTCTTTTTGTGGTTTCTATAACTTAAATATGAAGTCATCGCGTGATCTAAACAGTTTTTTTAAAAATTATTTTCCCCTGCTGCTATTATTTTTCTAAGTAGTTAAGTCATTTTGTGGTTTATTAGCGGAAAAAGAAATAAACTTAAGAATATAACCCTTTAACTTTGAATAGAAATTTGGTTGTTTGATCGTCATTTTATAAAAAGTAATATATATAAGAGACTTTGTATTTTTATATTTAAATATATATATATATATATATATATATAATGCATAAATATATATATATATATATATATATATATATATATATATATATATATATATATATATATATATATATATATATATATATATATATTTTTTTTTTTAAGAGAAAAAATATTTAAAGGTATTACACTAATATACTGTGAATAAAAATTGACTATTTTTCCAAGCAAGCACAACAGACAAATCGCGAATTTCTATCGCTTCTTGTTTTTTTTTTTTTTTTTAGGCCTTTCATTTTTCGGACACCAGGTGTATATATATTTCATTTTAACTATATTTATATATACGTAGTTGTTGTTTTGTTATTGCAATGCAAGTATAGTACGTAATTTATTTTAAATTTCATTTACTTTCAAATTTATGAAAATTAAGTGATGATGTCGTGTATATTTATTTGTAATTATTGTAATTATGAAAAGATAATCATTAAAAAAGAAAAGTGGTCACTTTTTAAAATTTTCACAAAAAATGACTTTTTACTTAAAGCTAGTTTTGAAATTTTGCTCCGTGTTTCTAGACGCAAAACTGTAACAGATACTTTTTTCCCCACATATTTTGATTTATTTTTACAAAAAATTTCAACCGTTATTTATCTCTTATTTTTTTCTTCCTTTGAGAAAAACTCAGCTGTGGATCAACTTTAGAAAGATGACTTTTCTAAATAACTCTAGCAAATATCTATGTCAGCTGCAGTATTTCGGAAAATTCTTATAAAATTCTTGAAACTGGAAACTTTGGTTGTATTCATTCCGAATCGTGTTGAAATTTTTCTTGATGTAAAACATTCATAAAAATAAAAATGTCAATAAATGACTAGGAGAAGATATTCTTTTATTTAAGGGGGGACAGGGGGATATAATATTTACTTTTGCGATTTTTAGTACTTAACAGTCATAACTGCTATTGATTACTACATTAACTAATATATTGGCAAATTATAAAACTTGTATTCAAGTATAATTTTGTTCATTAGTAGTGCATGCAAGTAGTGTGGCATTATAAATCAGTTGCACATTTACTAATAAAAACTAACACATGTAAGCAAGTTACAGTTTATTTTAATAAGAAAATCAAGTTAAATACGTTAAATGGGCCCACTATCGAAACCAATGGATTGTGTATTCTGATAGCGGTTCATTTAGCATATTTAATTTGATTTTCTTAGTTTAAAAATAAACTGTAACCTTGTTTACGTGCGTTCATTTTAATAGTATCAAGTTAAATATGTGCACCTGCTTTATAATGCAATTTGTGGTGTATTTAAGCTGGTGATAGGATATTAAAAAAATGTACCTTTCAAGGTATCTAAGAAAAGTTATTTTTACAATTAAGACGCCATTTCATACAAAATCGAGGACGTTCTACAACTTTGTAATTGACTTCTTTCCCCGTATTTCGTTCCGTTTTCGAGATAGCAATGCTAATTCAGCTGTTTTCCAGTAGGTGGCGCTGTAAACACTCTCATCGTTTAACACCACATTTATGACCATAGATGTCGGGCTGTATAAGACTTTAAGGGCATCCTGTATTTTGTAAAAATATCAAAATTTAATCTAAGTTGCCATTTTATGAATACATGTACAATATGTTAAAATGTATTATGTATGTTTTTCATTCTTATTTATATTATAAGAGTTCGTGTTCACGATCTTTTAAAAACATGCCGTTATTGATGAGCTTGCGCTAAATCCATTTAAATTAAAAGTCAATAAAAATCACTAGATTTTTAACGTTATCATCGAGAGAAGTTTTTTAATGGGTCACTTATCAGGGCAGATTTGGCGTTACTTAATCAACATTTGCTGATTCAAAACTCTGATCCCCCCCCCCTTCTTTCTAATATAAAAATCATTAAATTCACGCAAACCCAGCAGATTTTATTGAATATTCATCCCCGCGTATCGGGCAAAACTTTGAGCTTCATTTAGTTAGGTATTTGGTTTCAATTCTCCTGTTTTCCACAAAGGTTGGTTCGATTTTTCCAAGATCCCCTATCTGACGCCCACATTTGTTCGTTATCTTTTCACCCTCACCACTGAATCAATTTGAATTCTCTAATTTCGGAACCAATTAAAGGGTTAGGTGTAATACATTTTTCAATGCAAATTCCAGATCCTGTTAGATTGATATCCCCTCCTTTTGTAAGAACTTTAATTATCGAGGATTTCGCCTCCTATTTAGTTTTATTTCTCATTTGCTTTTAAATATTTGATGTAATTTACAAAATTCTGCCGTGATATAATCATCAGGTTTTGCGTTATTACGAACAAAGGTATGTTGCGATATCAGGATGTATTGTAGTACAATTATTTCCGATTTTATATTGTCGATGTTACAAAATAAAGCGTGCGGCTTCAATTTATGGGCTTGCAGTAGTCAGGCATTTTGCATGGCGTACATAATTTAAAACCTGATACAAATTTATCATTTCTTAAACTACGTTTATTTTGCTTGGTTTTTTTTGTGCTCATTAGTCAATACTGGTGTTACTATAATTTAACAGATAATTTTAAAACAGCATCACTTGGATTTGTATCTCAAGGAGGAAAATTCAAATATTTCAAATGTAATACCTGTTAAAATAGGTAGTTTTTAGTATTAACAATAACAAAATCATTTTATGTTTATATTTCTAAACTTTTTTCATTTTTTATAATTTTTTAAAAGCACTTTTTCTAATGGGTTATTTTTCGAGTAATATGATATAAGGAGAAAAAAAAAAAAACAGTATGTGCTGTTTAAGTGATTTCTTTTATACTTTTGTAAGGGTTGGATCCTTCATTGGATCCTATATCCTATTTCATCCCACCAAATCCAGCATGCGGGTCGGATTTGCGGATACGGGCCGGATTTTTCAGAGTTCGTTGTTGCTTCACCTAAGGAAATAGCCTAAAGATCATTACCGACAATGTTTTAAAAAAGAAATAGTTAGTCTTACTTAGGTTTTTTTTTTTTTTTTTTTTTTTTTTTTTTCTATAGTTACAGATCATGAAGAATTAAGACAACTGCTATTTAAAAGTTTTGTAAATAATTGAATTTTTACGTCAGTAACGACTTTAAAAAAAAAAAATTCCACCGCTTTTTATTTACCAACAACTGAACTGCAGGTATCAGGAAAAAATATCTTTAATACGTGTGCGCTTGCAGAACGAAATCCAGGAGGTGCAAAATTTTGGACAAGATTTGTAGTGGTCATTTCATTGAGCCTGGGCCTCATTCGTGATTTATACTATACGAAAGTTTGCTTGCTTTTGTTGTTTCCGGGGAAAACTCCGACTGTCAAAATAGCGATCAATTTCAAAACTTACGTAAACCTTTGTCTTTTAAATGAAGTATATAAACGTGAAATATGTTCTAAACTAAGAATGTTTGGTTAGAATCCCTCGAAACAAAACAGTTTTTAAACATAACATAAAAAGCAAGACTAAGATTTTGTTCATATTTTCTTTTCGACCTGAATCTTCCAGTTTAAGATAATTTTAAGTATACAAACGTAATTAAAACATGCTGCAAGGGGGAGGGGAAGCAAGGACACCCTTGACCATAAATTCTTAGCTCCTTTTTCTCTCAGTGTTCATTTTAAATCACTTCTAAAGAGTAAATTTTACCTTCTTTTTTTTTTCAAAATCCATGGAGGGGCAATAGTCCTCTCCTGCCAGCGTCCACACTTTAATATGCTTAATTACTCCTAATTGACAACTCTGTTTACCTACTTAGCCTCAATCTCTGCCTTCTCATGAAGATGAATTATAAAATTCTGGGATGTCTGCGTGAAACAAGGCATTTCGACACCTCATTGTCTTGATGCATCAGATCCTCCCGCTGTTTCGAGAAATGGCATCCTAATGAGAATTTTGAGAACCCTCCTGCCCCCATCGGAAATTTAAGAATAGACACATGTTACTTCCGTTTCTTTTTCGCAGCTATGTGCCAGTGGACGTTCATCCTGTGTCCTTCGCATGTCCCAAATGTCGCTCGGAACGATAGCTGGCGTCACTCAAAAGTGCACAAGTTAAAAGGAATGATTATATCAGTCTTTCGTAATATTGTGATTATGTTTTCATCTCGTTAATGCATATAAGACTTCAGTTTTGAATTTGCTCTATACTTTACAGTGAAGCATATAGAAGAAAAGAAAATATCAAAGGCTCTTTTTATGTTCTTTTGCAGAAGCGTCGTTTCAGATTTTATTTGGAGGGGGCCTGGGCCAAAACTATGATTTTTTCCATCCTGGGAATGCATGAATTTTGGCGCCACCCCACCCCACCCCCCAACCCCTTGTTTCATTTCGAAAATAAATTTATAAAGAGAAGTTTTCAATCCATTCCCTTAATTTTTATTTTAAATGTGAAATAATTCTTAAGAAGTCATTGCAATCATTTCGTTTTTTTTTTTTTTTTTATATATATATATATCTATCTATTTATATATCATGTGAATCTTGTTATCACGATAACGTCCGAAATATTGATCCAATTCGAACTTAATTGAGACAGTGTATTTTGGTTGAAATCGTTAATTAAGACGTCCCTGGCGGCCTTAGGCAATCACGTAATGGAAAAACCGGCCCTATTCAAAGCAGAGAGTATAAAATTGACGAATGCATTTTTACTTATCTCCGATTCCATAACATTGTTGCCTAAATTTCGTTATTTGTTTTTTGTGCCCGAATGACGAACCAAATCTTCTTTTGGCGCTCTGGGCAGTTTTGGCCCTGGAGAGGACAAATGGATATAGTAAATGCAGATTTTCTGCTCATTTAAAATGAACGATTTTTTTTTCCGCATTTATTTTTCATACATATTTTCGGAAGAATATATTTACTGTTATAATTTATTTACATGCAATTATCAATATAATGCTAAAAAATAAATGAAAAGATTCAAATAATCATAAGGGGGAAAAAGAAACGGATAATGACTAAAGAAGATCTGAAACTCAGAGGGGGCAATTAGTTCTACCCTGACTTCCCTAAATGACACCCCTAGTTTCTTGTCCGAAAGGATTCTCTATATTTTTTAAAGGTTTTTAACGAATTAAAATATTCTATATATTTAGAAAGAAAGGCCGAGTCTTTCGACAGTCCGTGAGAGAAAACTACTACACGAATTTACTTCCTTTTGGTCTAAATGGAAATATTTTAATCATGTACAAAATTCAGTTTTCGTGACCTTAGTTCCTATTATTAATGGATAATTTACAATTGAAAATTTTCTTCCACGCATAACATAATGTAAACTGGTTTTAAATAATACTATAATAAGCGCTTGCTTGCTACCCAAGATTTGTTTTTATACTAAACCAAAGAAACGTCATGATTCCGGTCGCAGCCCCGATAATTAATTAATTAATTAATTAATTTTAAGGTGTTTTCCGTTAGCCGGATGAATTTGATATATCGCCAGATATACTTTATGGTTACAACTGTATACGAGTTGAAACAACAATGGAGTTAATTATGCGCCAAACCACGCTCGGTGAAATAGGCCAACTGACTGTGAAACTACAATAATAAAATATCTTAAACACTAAAACGTAGAAAATAAAATATAAATAAAAAAGTAACGAGTGCAATTAGTAAAAAAAACGCACAATTTTATTCTATGTATGCTGATCAAGAAGTTAAAGATTCTAATTGTTAAGTGAGATTGTTTAACGTCGATTGGCTTAAAAGATAGATGCGCGTTAAAACCATAAAATTTTGAACAAAATTTATACCTCACTTTGTCTTATATCCGCAATAATATACAGTGCGCAATCCATATTTGTTTTTGTAACCAAACAAAGCTCAAGTTGTTTAAATTTTAATATAAATTCGTTGATTTCAATAATATTATACAATATATATATAGGGGGAGGGGGACTGTTACTTAGAAGGAAATGTGACATTGCTGCTTCATTCCTGTTTACTGCAGCAAATTACTGCATCTTAAAAAACTGTATATTGGATTACATAAGTATGTAATTTAATTGCATCGATCTCTCTAAAGTAACTCGCTTTAATAGCGCAATTTTCCTTTTACCCCTTTCATTTCATTCGTCAGTCGTATCCATATATATATTCACGATAGCTGTTTTCTCCTTTTATTGAAAAAGCTTCTAACGATTTGTCAGAAATAGAGTTCTGTCTTCTTGATTCGATTACTGGGGAGAGCCTTAATGAAAACTCAGCCTTCGGTGTTCTTTCTTCTAAGAAAATCTTTCTTTTTCCTTGGAAATGAAAAGACTTGGTAATCACGGTATGCTCCTGACATCGCCAGTATTCGAAGGCTGCCTTTAATAGATCCGCCTGAATAGAGAGCTGAGTATATTTATTTTAGCCCTAAGCCCCACCATTCAGTAGGTGATCAAAAGGCAGGAGGGGAGTCTGTCTAACAAAATATTTGATTTGAGGCACTGGGCGATGTTGGTTTATTCCATCCATAACAATGACAATCAAGTAGCAGAATTTATTTCACGCTACAGAAATTGTAGCAAAAGAGGAAAAATGAATTCATTTAGATGTTGTAATAGTTCTGATTGTGTTGTTTTCGTGGTTTTTGTTTTATATTTTCTGAATATACCTTCGTATATACTTAATCAAAATAACTAGGTAAAACTTTTTTTTATCAGATTGTCTATACAGGGGGTCCCAAAAACATTGACCTCGGCTTTATATTATAAATATTATAAATTATATTATATATATTATAAATTACAAAGTTACATAAAAAAGGTACAGAATTTTATGAAATCGATTAAAATTTTCAGGGGAATAAATTTGAAGAAATATAAAATTAAAAATTTTATACGGCTCCCGTACAAAAAAAAAATTTCCTGTGAGTAAATTGTGTCCGATACACTAATGAGGTCGTGTACAACATTTCAGCATTTTATCATAAAAAATTGCAGAAATATCTTTAAACAAAGTTGGTGAGGGGCTAATCATAAATTAAAATGTAAATGTTTATAGCTAGAGTGCAGATGACGCGACGTAGAAATACACCATAAGCAAATAAAATATGGCTGTTATCTTTAGTTTTATTTATAAGTTTACAAAACTATGCTTCCTGAAAAATACCTTAAAATTTTACATGATGAATCACAGAATAAAACTTGGAAATGGCACTGTCAATGGTCATATAATCGCAACAGACGCGTAATATTTTAAACAAAGCTTTGTAATCTTTGCGTAAAGTTATTATTTCTACACAGTTTAGATAATTTTGTACCAATAAATAGCACAACTATTATTTATTTATTTATGCAATCATTGTTTTCTTTCGTAATTTGTGTACGATCCCTGAAATGTGATCATCCGACATGACTTTTCTCCTCTGCAAACTCATATTCAGGCGTCGAAAAATGGTTTGTCTCTTCTGTATTTTCATATCTCTGCGACTTTTTATGATAAAATGCTGAAATTTTGTGCATGACCATACTAGAATATGGGGTACTACTCACTGGGGGAGACCGTATGAAAATTTAAATTTTGTATTTCTTCAAACTTAATACCATGAAAATTTTAATCGATTTCATAAAAAACTGTACTTTTTTTTACGTATAACTTTGTGATTTATAATATATGTCCATGAGCAATATTTAAGGAATAAAAGCCGAGATCAATGTTTTTAGAATTATTTTAAAGCAAAAACATGGCCGTGAGTAACACTGACGTATTATTGAAGATGGCAATGACCTGATCAATAAATTTCTCATTTACTACATTTTTTTTTTTAAACTATAAACATCGCACAAATTCAAATCTGCGTGTAACCCAATTATGGAAATTTAACCCGTTTGCACTTAAAACTCTGTAAATAATTCAGCATTTGTATGCGTCCGCGTAACCGAAACGTTGCCGAAAATAGTGAAATGTTTCGCGATTGACCACTGGCATGCGGCTACTGCTAAAATACCAAAGTAGCTTTAGTTGTTGGGCAATCTATGAAAATTATAATAAATGTAAAACATTTTTATATTAGAATTTTAAATTAAAAACGATTTTCATTTTTTTTTACCGGTTTATATATCGGGCATCTCTAACCCGGATAATCCTGGTACATGTCCGAAATTTTATATCTTTTGCATGAAAATGAACACATTAATATTCCAGTATATAATTTTTCATTTGAAAAAATATTCAGGATTTTTTTTTTGAAAAATCGGGCCAACCCTAATTCTACACGAAAGAGTCACAATCCGAAACTGAAACAGTAAAAACCAACCCGACCCGCAACGAAAAAAAAAAAAAAAAAATTAGCGTCATTAAAATCGGGTTACCCGCCTCAAAACAGGACTCTAATGCAAACTAAGATAAAACCTCAAATAAATATAATTTTCTAAACCAAATTTGCAGTTTTTTCTTCCATCGAAGTTTTCTTTTCTTTCTTCAAGAATGAATTCAACCTACAAATAATGTTAGTGTATACTTATATAATATAATGTATAATATAATATGTACTGCAGAACTGGCAAAACACGGATAATCTTATAAATATTTGAGAAAGCTAATAAAACGCCGGAAATACGCTTCATTTGTGATGAAATTTAATCACCGATTCTAGAAGAAAACTTCTATTTAGGCCTCCATCTGGATTTCTTTAAAAGACTATAGATAGATCATGTTTTCTTGTAAGCGAAAAAAAATTTTCCTTTAAAGATAAAATGTCATAGAATTTGCTTTTCTTTTTCGATTATTTCCCATTATAAGAAATAATTAATAGTTACCCAAAACAAAAATTACACATTTACTCATTTTTCAGATATTTAACTACATAAATACCTGTATGACAATACCTAGAAGCATATTGCCAGATATACTTCTAGTTAGTTAAGATTATTCTTATGCTAATTTAGAGCATTTTACCTTCTTTTGCAACTACGTGAGTAATTTGAGTTCCTCATGCATATGAATTTTTGTATAGTTATTGTTTGAATTCTTATTTCTCTGTCTTTCTGAACACAATGTTGGCATTATTTTTTGCCATTTTTTCTCTGTGAAATCCACTTAAAACTATAATTACTCACTTGAACATAACTATTTCTTCTGCTGTTATTTTGGTTGTCAGCATATTTTATTGCAATAATTTGCAAACGTGCAGTATTTAAAAAAATAAAATAAAATTACATTTATTGTGATTTAATACTTAATAGATGATAAAATTGTAAAAAAAAAGATGTTAAACTACATTAATGTTATTCAATGTCAATTACTCCAAGCACTTTCAGCTATACACATGGCCTTCATCAGGGATAAAATACAGATTTGTGTTTACCCCTGATGAAGGCTATGTGTACAGTTGAAAGTGCTTGGAGTAACTGACATTGGATAATATTAATGTAGTTTAACATCTTTTTTACAATTTTAGCATCCATTAAGCATTAAAGCACATTAAGTACATTTAAAATAAGTGGATTTAACTTTGTGCCGTTATATTAAAAAAATGAATGAACAACGTAAAATAGCACAAATAAAAATATATAAAATGGCAAACAGCTGTTTCGGAGCCCCTAAAGCTCCATCATCAGTGCCAAATTTCAAAGATTAAAAACTGATCCATGCTTCATCCATGCTTCCATTCAATCTTGGGCGCGTGCAGGAGACGCAAGCATATTTTCATGGCTTGAGCTTTTAATTAGATTTAATCTTTTAAATTTGGTACTGATGATTGAGCTTTAGAGGCTCCAAAACAGCTGTTTTCCATTTTATATATTTTTATTTGTGCTATTTTACGTTGTTCATTTATTTTTTAATATGTTTTAATATTAAGTATAATTATAATTTTTTGACTTTTAAAGATGGATTTTTGCATTCTACTCACTTATTTGCTTATACAGTTTTTTTATTGTTAAAATTTGCATGGGTAAACTAATTTTTAATGTGAATTTATAACGAAAAAAAAAAGAAAGAAAGAAAAGAGTTTTAATGTACATTTTGTTGTTAATTTACAATAAAAAATGTTTACAACCAAATTCACATTGGGTTTTGCTGTATAGCTTTCTTCGTTTTCAGCTTATAGTGAGTCTTATAGTATGTCCTATTATCAAAAGACATTTTAAATTAAAAAAATAATAATGCAACTTGAAGGTCCCAACAGGTTACGAAACATTAATAAACCTTTAAATAACCCTTGAATAAAGTGAGTTCATCATTTGTCGCTAGAAACGTGTGTTATATTGACATAATTTTGTTAATCACAGAAGCACTTCATTGATCCGCGAATGTTTTTTAATTGGAAAGTATAACCTTTGTAACTATTTCAATGAGAAACGCTAAGAGTGAAAGTATTCCCGCTACTTGAGTATAGGAATAAAAAGTATAGCTCAATATTTATGAAGGGTAAATATAAGGGCTTCGAAACGTAATTTTTTTTTTTTTCCGATGCTTAAAGCAAAATATTTCGTTTCATTCTATCAAATGTAAATGTTTTCGATTATATTTCAATTTTCATCCCATTAAAAACAACTTTTTTTCTTTTTCGGGTTTCAGATCAGATTTAATTCGATTATCTTCTTTGGGATCGCATTGGCCATTCCTATACCTTAATTAATAAATATGTTTACTTTTTTTTACAGTTTAATTAGTTTTCGTATATAAAATAATTTCTAATTTAATTTTTGACATGCTTTACATCGAAAAATTAAGAGATCAGAAGTAACTGACGTCAATGGTTTATATTTTCATTTATCGTTTAAATAAATATAAAAGTAAAAATAGTTAATAAAAAATAAACACGCTTTTATAAGCATTCGGTGTTATTCAAAACCACCCCTAATTTCATGACTGCAATTCTTGTTTTTTCAAAACATTTCCGTTTCAATTCGTGAACTTGGCGTGGGCCTTGATTATATAAAATCCAAAGGTTTTATTTATGCTTTGATAGAATGTGCAAACTAAGGAATTTATTTAAAAATAATAATAATCTTTGTTCAGTTTCTTTTTAAGGCATGACAGCATGAAAGAAAAAAAACATTATTTAAACAATCTATTCAATATTTCTATTTTTTTAAGTATAATCATAATTTAATTAATATTAATTTGTTAGTTGACAATTAAGTTCTGAAAATATCAAAATGTCATATTGCAATCGGGAACACACAGTTGTACACAATTTCTAGAACTCTAGCACACCAGAAAGTGAGTGTAAAATGAATTACAAAATGTCATCTAAACTGTTATTTTTTTTATCTCAAGAGAAAGCAAAAGAAAAAAGCACAATATGTGTTTTATCTGAACACTTTGAAAAATCGAAGGAATTTACATTTTTAGAAGGAATTTTTACTTTAATAAATTTGACGCACAATAATTAAAAGTAATTAAAAGAAAAGAAAACTTGAAGCATAATAGAAAAATCAGCAACATAAAATCTTACTACTACTAAACTATTAATATTATTAAAAGTTAAAAGTTAATGTTTTGACTGGTCGATAAAATCGTGTGATAAATGAAATTGTATAACATGAATGTTTAAAAATAAAAATGATTTAAAACGACCGAAAAAGTATTTGTGTGCATTCTTAAGTATAGCACGTCTGCGAATTTAAATAGTTGCCGCAGCATTACAGGAAACTGATGGAATTTTCAGATCATAAAACAGATATTAATATATTATTTGTTAATTTTATCTTTTTGTAAGAAACTGGCAATTTTAGAGGAAATCTTTTTGTACTACATATTCCGCAATAGTTACTGTGCTGTCCTCTAAAAAAAAAAAAAAAAAACCCACAGTGAAATGTTTCCTAAAAAAACCCATTCTAGTACTGCATCAAATATTTCACTAGAGTCTTTTTATGTTGTTGTTGTTTTGTTCTGTTTTTTTGCACTATTTAGGATAATAAAAATAGTTAAAAATACGTAAGGAGTGCTTATTTAGTTTTAAAATAATTTAAACTAACATTTTCAGAATTCTAGCAAAACATGAGCTTCATTTTTACAGATTTTCTTGTTATAATTAAATTTTAGAATATCTACATACATTTTTTTATGTTAAACCACTAATAGGTAATAAAATGCATCATTTTCATCTGATTACGTCAGGTTTTTGAGGTAACGTGGGTTAATTTTAGAAAAGTGTTTTTTTTTTTTTTTTTTTTTTTTTTTTTTTCAAATTCTCGCTTAATTGGCTTCCAGTTTGTAATAAAGTGATAAAATAAAAATGCTCAACATTAAAATCTTAGTCAGAACAAGCAGTAAAAATTTAGCCATGTTTAATTTTTTTAAATTATTTATTATACTTCATTTAAAGAAAATTAAAAAAAAAAGTTTTTTTTTTTTTTTTTTTTTTTTTTTTGACACTACAATATTCATTTAGCATCAATGGACGTTGCTGAAAAACTAACAATGCCGACTTTTCCTCGCTCACTCTCACCTCTATTAAATTTACCATCTAAAAAGGTTAAATCGGTAGTTTATCTCGAAAAAATGTTTCATTTTCGTGAAAACTCTGAAAAAGATCTCTATCTCTGATCAATAATGTTTTAAAACGAGACAGTCCTGGCGATAAAATTCGAGTAATAGCACTACGTTCAAAAAACAGAAAAGCTTTTAAAATATCCTTTAAAGCAATTTAAACAAACGTTTAACTTGAAAAATATTCTTCTTTTCTTGTATTTATTTCATTCTTTTCTATTATTGCGATTTTTTCCCCTTCTAGCTTTTACTTTATTTAAACTATAGAAATTGGTAAATACGCAAGAAAATCTGTGGAAAATACTCCGTCAAATTAAATTATGTTATGTGAACTACGTTGTTGCGATATACTTTTATGTAGATTTCGCAAGAAATACTACTTATTACATTTTTCCCTAAGTTCGAATTCCTGAAAAATTTTTGCAGATCTACACCGATCATGACTCCTAGAACCCAAAACCACCCCCAGTTCAAAACTTTATATATCTATTTATCTATCTATCTATATCACTTTTTTATGGACATGATAACTTCAATAATTCTGCCAAAATCTCTTCCAAACTGATACATAAAATCAAGGGGCATAAAATCTGGGTCAAGTTCGGGCAAAATTTAACGAAGGGGGGGGGGATGGGAGGGCTTTTTGTGTGAAAACTGAAAAAAAAAACCATTACTTCTTATTTTTTATACATATCGAATCCGTTTAAAATTATTATTACTTCTAGGAAAAGGGTCAAAAATTTATGTATGACAGATTTTTTATTTCATTAAAAATGCCCCCAAGAGGAGGGGGGGGGATAGGGGTTTCAGAAGAAAAAAATTCATAACTTCGTCAGTTCACAAGATATCAAATCCGTTTAAATTTATTATAAATTTTCTTGATATTATCTACAACTTTTATACTGACAAGTTTTTTATAACACCAACTCTTACAACAACCAAAAATAAATAAATAAATAAATAAATAAATAGTAATAAATAAATAAAAACAAAAAAAATCTCTGCTGGCACCGCCTACAGGCTGAGGTATATTTCGAAGTGGTCTGTCCCAACGGCCACATCATGGCAAATAAGTCTTTCTTCTGCAATTCCCAATAAACAGGCACCCCATGGTCTGCGTCTTTGAAATCTACCTGTGCCTGTAGGCCGAGCCGTCAGGGATTTTTTTAATTTTAAAGGTGATCACCGAAACTTGATGTTAAAAATCACGGAAATGTTCTGTGCTTCATATTCATAATTGGTAGAGTGTAACTGCGCTTTTTAAATTAATGTAACAGAAATGTATCGAAGGAAGTTTTGTTGTGCCACTGCTTACTAGTTTATGAACATAGACACGTAGGTGCAATGTATTTTATTTCAACTTGATAGTGTCATTTAAAAGTTGTTTTCTTTTATTCTTTTCTGACAGTTTTCTTCGATGCTTTTTGTATAGCTAAATTAATTCCCTCTACAAAATTAAAAATAAATAAAAGATAAATAAAAAAATATATATATCATAATTACCTTTGATATTTTATTTAAACGTGAGACAAAGCTTTATATTGTATGTCGCAGAATGCAGATAAGATTTTCCTTGAAACAAAATTATCGAATTATTCAAATGAATGCATCTTTGTGTATACGAAAGAAACTTTGTCAAAAGATACAAAGTTTCATCTTTTATGTTGTTAGCGTGATTAACAGACAAAGACTTGAGTCAGAAAAGAATCACTTCAAAATATTCCGAGAGCACGCAATATTGCAACAATTAGCAATGGAATTAATTGCCCGAGAAAATTTAAATTTTGAGCTATAAAAGTCTACCCTAATTAATACACCCCGATAGTTTCTGCAACCTGAAAGAAGGCATTTGCATATAAATATAATAGTGAATAAGAGTTATTGTATTATGCAGAGCTAATGGCGACAGTGATAGTAATCAGTGATAATTTTTTATTACATTAATAGCTTTAAGCAAGCCATAATCAAAGCCCATAGAATAAAACTTGGCGTCATGATACTAAAGGTCACTCATTAAAAATCTAAAAAGACCAGAGCGACGATGCAAAAAGAAATTTGAAAAATTAGAGGTGTTAGAAGAAAAAAAAGAACTAATTGAATTTTGAAGATATATATATTTTTTATCCAAAATGTACGCTGTAATTTATTTTTGCTTTAAGAGTCTATGCTAGTCATCCGAAGAAACTCGTACGCTAATGTTAAGTCTATGGGAAGGTTCTTGGCAGATTTTTCGCTCGCATTTTAATATTTTTAAATGATTTTTTTTTTTTTTTTTTTTTTTTTTTGGGGCTTAGGCAGAGCTGCCAACTGCTATGAAAAAATCGTAGTTGCTACGATTTTGAGCCACAAACTACGATGCTACGAAAATCTGTCTAAAACTACGATTTTCTACAACAAAAAAAACGCGAATTTTGTCACAGGATCACTCGAAAAATCACGGATTTCGTCACAGGATCGCCCGAAAAATCACGAATTTCGTCACAGGATCGAGCTAAGAAATGCGAATTTCGTTACAGGATCGCTGAAAAAATGCGAATTTCGTCAAAAAATTGGCGGGAAAAAGCAAATTTCGCCAAAGTATCGCCGAAAAAACGTGAATTTCATTCAACTGATTGCTGAAAAAAATGCGAATTTCGCCAAAAGGTCGTTCAGGGGTGATTCTGGTCCGAATTTTCCGAAAAATTAAAGCAATGATTTCCGAAAAAAAAAAAAAAAAATGTCATAAATAAGAAAATTCGGACATTAAATGTATCGGTATTTCGGCAAATGATCGCCGAAAAAAATCAAGTCTTTCGTTCGAAGAAAAGTCGCCAATTTTGTCAAAGGATCGCGGGAAAAACGTGACTTTCGTCAGAGAATCGCGAAAAAATGGCAATTTTCGTCAAAAACATTGCGAAAAGCGGCAAATTTCGTTAAAAGATCGCGGGAAAAACATGACTTTCGTCAGAGAATCGTGTAAAAACGGCAAATTCCGTCAAAAACATTGCGAAAAACGACAAATTTCGTCAAAAAATATCGAAAAAAACGCAAATTTTATCAACAGATCTCGAAAAAAACTGCAAATTTCGTCAACAGATCGCGAAAAAACGCAAATTTCGTCAAAGGGACGCAAAAAAAAGTGGCGGGAGTGGACACCCCCACTCCCGGTTGTATCAGCTTAGTTGACCTGATGAAGGACTCTAACTCAGACATTTTTCTCTGGAAGATATATCCGTAGTTCCATCACCCCCTCCCCACAACCACCTTGGAATCTTTCAGAAAATTCACTGTGAAGTTCAGAAATTTGGCTTAGGAGTGGACAGAGCATTTAATTGAATAGGAATAATTATGTTAAATCCATCCCACCCGCAACAAAAAAATTAGCAAAAACAAAAGAGTCTCCTATACTTTGTGTGCTTATGGATATACACATGCGTTTACTTGATTAGTATTTGCTCGCTTAAAATTTACAGCGTAAAAAACAGCCACCAACCAACCAACCTACCTTCAGATAAATTTGAATTTGGTGTGCTACTATTTCTCATTTTCAAAGGTTGGCAGGTCTGCATAGGATAGCTGAAGTTGATCTCTAACGTTGTTAGTTTTTACTTTTTTGATTTTGGTTACAGTTTTTTTTTTTATAAGCGGACATTTTCAATTTTGGAACCGGTTGGATCCGGTTCTGAAAGTGAAAGTACCCTTATATATAAAAAAAAAAAAAACGGGAACCAAAATCGAAAAAGTAAAAACTAACAACGTTAAAGATCGACCTCAGCTATCTTATGCAAAAAAAAAAAAAAAAAATCATTTAAAAATTCGAGAAATCTGCCAAGAACCTTCCCATAAACATTAGCTTGCGCGTTTTTTCGCATGACTGATGTAGGCTCTTTTCAAAATTTTCACTATTTATGTATTTGCTAATGCAAGTTTTTTATTTTTTTTTCTCACTCTTTTTATTATTTATCAGTATTTCATATCATTCCTTTTTATAAAACAACAAATTAATCAAACTCAATTTATTCATCTTACCAAGCAGCTGCTTCACTGTATTAGATCAGATCTACATAAAACTCACTTTTATATTCTAATGCAGTGTTCCTCAATCTTTTCTATCTCACGGTTATTGTCGCCAGGTGTCTTGATTTACGCGTGATGTCCCAATTTTCAGGGGTTTCAAGACCCCTTGCGCGGAACTAGGCACAGGACTTATGAAAAATCCCGATTTTTCAAATTTTCCCGATTGCACAAATTCTTTTAAATATCTTTTAGTACTATGCTATTCATTAGTCTGCATTGAAAACAGAACCTGTCTATAACGAAAAACTTTTAGGATTCCCGAAAGGAATCTCGCTATAATGGAAAATGTTTTCAGTTCCAAGCTATTATATTTTTTGCAGTACTTTGTTCACTAAAACTTGGAAAACGGAACTTGTTTATAAGGAAACCCTATATTAAATGTAAAAATTTAAAAATTTTTTTTAAACTTTTAAATGCAATTTGTTTTAAAACTGTATCTCAATTTACAGATTTTTGGTGGTTTTTAAAATAATTTTCAAGCATGACTTTTTTTTTTAAAACTTTCTCTATTGTACACAGTCCGATTACAGAGATTAACGTTTGCACATAAAACGGTATAAGTAGTGGCATTTGTGCTCGGCATAACAGATTTAAAACTTCATCCACAAATGAATGAATTAATGAATGAATGAATTAAACACAAATTTAACAGATATGTAATTGAACTACGCACTTAAATACTGAAATGAGCATAATCAAAAAAGGCTGCTGTAAAATAGGAAATCTTTGTAGATTTCTTCAGCGTTTAAACCCTGGCATACGGCTAATACGAAAAGCTTTGTCTCCTTTGATACATTTCAAAACTTTATTTACATACATTATTTATATTTTTCGTATAAAAATGTTTTTGGTATTTGAGCAATCTAAAAAAATATATTATTAAATGTAAAAAATCGATTGGAGTTTTAAATGAAAATTTTTTGGATCCTCTGGTATTAATAAAAGAATCTGTGTGACATCTGTGTGTCCGTGTGTGTGTGTGTGCGTGCTTGTGATGGTTATCGAAATCTATTGAACGTAGAGGTCTTCAAATTTGGTTCTGAATAGACAAAGACAGGAAGACAGGTCGAAATGCAACTGGCTCTCACGTTTTCAATTTTTCGCAATTAGAATTATTTTTTTCTTTTCTTTTGAACGAAAAAATTCGCATATTTTCCCGATTTTCTAAGTTGGCCGGCGATTTCGATCCACTCATAAAAACAACCCAAATTTAATCTTTTAACCCATTATATCAAATTTTGTTCTCTTTTCAATAAACTTTATTTGGAATTCGTACAGCGATTTTTTTTCGCGAATAACACCCCCCCCCCGCCCCTCCTTTCACCGAAATTGAGGAATTTGTTTTTATGAATAGATTTCTATTTCAAATCTTAGTCATCCAATGTTATAATTTTATCCCTGTGAGGAGAAAACCGTCGTGAATCGTTTTTAAATAAAACAAAAATATTAATAATTTCAATGTATACTAATTTTTAAAGGCAATATACGAAATATCTGTTGACGGCAATCAAGTTCCAAAGAGGAATCACCCCCCCCCCTCCCCCGTGCGTTGGTTTTTTATAGTAATCTTTTATCGCCAAAAAACGACGAAGTACTTTCATAAGTGTGAGATACTTGATTTCGTCATTTGGCCAACTTTACAACAATCGAAATTTTCCAGTTATTTTTCATTTTCTTTATTTATTTTCTCCGAATTCATTTGTAGCTGTTTATTTTTATAAAATTATTTTTCAATTTTGCATAGCCAGCGAAAAGGAAAAAAATGAGCCGGCGTCATTAGACTGGGGCCGGAGCCGGGCCCGGGCAACGCCGGGATGGTTTAGTCGTAATAAATAAAATTTAATTTAAAAATATTTCTGTTGTGATTTTTTTAAAACTTATTATTAGAGTTTATTAAACAAATATAATATTTTTTTTGTGTTTTTTCTCCGTAAAGAACGATTGACGGTTTTATTATATTAGGCCCAAAATTTATTTTCTGTGAAAACTGATGTCATCTGCAATAGCAACACAAGCTTCCATTCCTAAAACTGAATATTTCTGTTAAAATTGTATCGAACTGTTATTTATGTCTGTAGAAATAATAATAATAATAAAATAAAATAAGTTTAAAGAATATATATAGATAATATTTTGAAAATGTCATTAATTTTTTTTAATAAGTGTTAGAATTTTTTTTGTCCAACAATCCATTTTTCCGCAAGTGTTTGGATTTATAAGTCTGGAGTCTGGAGAACGCAGAATTTCCACTTTCACCTTTGTTTGGTGAATAAAATAATTTTTAGTGGTTTTGTCATGAATTTCCTCTTCTACTTTTATTACAAAATAAATAAATAAATAAATAAAAGAAATTTTAAATTCTGAGTTTTTAAATTTAATTACTTCTTTAAATTTTTAAATTGAAGTTTAATTGTATTTATTTTTAATTTTTTAAATTGAAGTTTAATTGTATTTATTTTTATTTTTTTAAATTCAAATTCTTTTGATTATTATTTCTATATATTTTATTTTTTATTATCAATTAGTTAATAATAATTATTATTTTATAGATTATTATTTTGTTATTATTATTATTAATAAATTATTATTTTTTGTAATTTTTTTTAAAACTTTACACATTTATGTTTAAAAATAAATAAAATATAAATAAAACACAATCTCATAATTACCTTTGATATTTTATTTATACGTGAGACAAAGCTTTGTATTGTATGTCGCAGAATGCAGATAAGATTTTCCTTGAAACAAAATTATCGAATTATTGAAATGAATGCATCTTTGTGTATGCGAAAGAAACTTTGTCATACGATACAAAGTTCCATCTTTTATGAGAGAATATAAATATTTTTTAAGAATTATGATGGAATATAAATATTTTTCAACAAGAATATTTGTTTATTATATTTTTTTATACGTTCATAATGATAATAATAGATTAATCACTGAATTAAAAAAATATTTTAATCAAAAAATAAAAATTCAAAAAGATATCAACTCGTACTATAAATTTAGAATTTATAGCAAAAATGCCACTTTGTCGAAAATAATTGTTATTACTTCTCCTGGGAAAAAAGAAAAGAATGAAAAATTAGCAAAATTAGTTTATAGTTAAATAATTAACATAATTATTGAATTATAAATAAAATTGTAATTAAATATTTTAATACATTGGAATTTTTTAATGTTTGATTATGGAATTTTTTAAATATTTAATATTTTAATTTTTTTAATATTTAATAATTTAATAATTTTGGTATATAATTATTTATTTATTTTTAATATTCATTTAATAAGATTTTTAAAATATTTAATTATAAACAGTTAAAATAATAATATATAATAAAATTAGATTATGCTTAAAAATTATAAGAATTTTAGCATCAAAATTCTTATTGAAACCTCGTTCAACAACATGATCAAGATCATAAACAACGGCAATAGGCTAAACCTAAACAATCGTTTTGATCATCGATACTGTAGCTTCAATTCTGTTACTCATTAAACCATTTTTCCGCAAGTTTTTGAATTTATCAAGCTAATAAATTAATCCAACAGAAAATGTCTTTCTACTTTTAAATCGAAAAACGAAAATTTGAAACAATGTCAACTCAGACTATAAATTAGCAAAATTAATAGCGTAAATGTCACTTTCTCCCGCGAAGATAGAAAATAAAAAAAAGGAAATGATGGAAAATTCATTTTTATTTTATTTTATTTTTATTTTTTTTGGCATTAAAATTCTGATGGACGACCTCGTTCAACAATATAATCAAGATCATAAACATCGGGGATAGGCAAAATAAACAATCTTTTTGATCATCGATACAGCATTACTGCAGCCTCAATTCTTTTGTTCATCAATCCCTTTTTCCGCAAGTGTTTGAATTTATAGGTCGGGGGAATGTAGAATTTTTATTTTCATGGCATCTCTGTTGTTTCGGGAATAAAATACTTTTTGGTGGTTTTGTCGTGAATTTTCTTTTATTTTTTTTATGTATTTTTACATAACGTTTTTGCATAAAAAATATTTTTTTTCACGCCGAAGAAGATAATTGGGTGGTATTGTTTTTCAGCGTATGTGTCATCATTGTGTCAGAAGGTTATTGCCCTAACAATGTCCTAATGAATTTTAAATATTGATTCATTCAAATTGTTAACGCTTTATAGATATAGCAAATATACTTTTATTTGATTTTTGCTTTATGTTACTAAAATAAATTTATGTAATTTATGTTCTTAAAAGTATATATATAAAAAAATCTACATGTTTAAGAATTCATTATAATATCAATTAGCGGAGATTTGAAATCATTTGTCAAAGACTAATTATCTTTTGTTAATGTGCTACTTTTTACACGCTTTTTTAATTTTGTTAATTATTTACAATTAAAGCGCCCTTTTAAATTCTTAAATATGCTAAACAGCATTTTATTGTAATTGTATAGCAATAACAACTGATACGAAATAAAATAAATTATCAGAAAACCAGGCTGATATTTATAAATTTTACATGGTTTCTGTTTGGTTTTAA
This sequence comes from Maratus michaelseni, assembly GCA_963931845.1. Classification (NCBI taxonomy): domain Eukaryota; kingdom Metazoa; phylum Arthropoda; class Arachnida; order Araneae; family Salticidae; genus Maratus; species Maratus michaelseni. Next base: position 316,820,636 of record OZ007587.1, on the reverse strand, counting down.
CAGATTTTGCAATTTTTGAAACATTTAGAATGAAAATTTGACTCTCCCTTCCTCCGTTTATTTATTTATTTTTTTCCGTACCACCCTTCAGATTTTTTTTTTTTTAATATGTATTAAATTTGATGTTGAATCAAAGTATTGCAACGCTACTTTTTCAAGCTTCAGGATTACATATTGCTTCCAAGCCAAACAAGAAAGAAAAATTATGCATCAAGAATACATTATGAAACATTTTCCAACACGTCGAGAAAACTGTAACGAAAAAATTGCAGTTTGTTAAAAAATAATGAAAAAACTTATCAAATTATCTCAGACTACACTGCGAAAGTCTCGCATGGCTCACTGGTGTACATTTCATCCTTTAATATTTATTATAAGTTGAATTTAAATTTCAGAGTGATAAATCAGGCAAAATGAAGAATAAACATGAATTTCTACTGAATTATTACATACAAAAATGTATATTTATTTATTTAAATATTTAAATATTATATTCAAGAATATAAGCACTCTTCTCTGCGATAAGAACATTTCTCTTATGGCCACTGAGCATCCATCCAGAGTAAAGCAACAAAAAATAAGATTAATTATGCTAATTAATATTGGAAATGCTGATGTGACATCCGCACCAGATGTTGGGATGGGAAGTACAGTCTAGCATCCCATTTGGAGCATGCTTAACTTTTTTTTTATTTTACTTCATTAAAGATTATCCCCACATATGTTAATAACACGAATGTGTAATAAAATGCTGTAGAAATACATGCTTCTGTTGTCTAGTTCTATATTTTTTTTATTCTAATTATCAGTTTTTACTTTCCTACGTATTTTATTACCAATTTACAATGCATGTTTTTTTTCTTTATTTTATGTATTTAATTCTGTAATTTTATTATGGTACAGTGAGTTATGATATGATAAGTAACATCGAAAAACAAATTAGAAACATTATGAAGAATCTGCCGTATTGGCCGATTTCGTTTATGCGCCAGAGTGGTGTAAGATTAGTAATTACAAGTTTTCTTCTCGATTAAGGGGACTAAAAAGATTTGAAGTGACGAAAATTGACATTAAAAATCTGTCGGGAATTAGGAGGCCTATACTCAATTTAGACTGTTACTTCTTTTTACATGTATTAACACTTTTTAACATAGTTGAAAAGTAATTTATGTATTCTAACCCTCGTAAATATACTCGGATTGCCATGTAATTTTTATATGTCAATGAGGTTTGCTGCAAAATGTTCGATATTGAAAATGAAGTGTTAAGCATTTATGATTTGTTTACAGAGACACACAAAAGCATTCCGTTACATTAGTGTTTTCTAACCCTCGTAAATATACTCGGATTGCCATGTAATTTTTATATGTCATTGAGGTTTGCTACAAAATGTTCGATATTGAAAATGAAGTGTTAAGCATTTATGATTCGTTTACAAAGACACACAAAAGAATTCCGTTACAATATCGTCTATGGGAAAAAATCGTTTGCGGTGCATTTTATTGATGTTACGATATTTCAAACCTTTAGAAATTAAAAAGAATCATAGAGGTGCACCACAACATACTTTCTATGGATTATGGAGTGCGTAACGTTTACCTTTCATCAGAGACGCATACACGCTTTCAGTTACAGGATTGACTGTGATCGATAATTACTGTAAGTGCGTTTTCCGCTGTGATATATATATATTTAGGGTATTTGTCTGCGTTGAAATGAGCACTTTCGCGAAAATTGCCGATTTATATATATATATATATATATATATATATATATATATATATATATATATATATATATCCAAAAAAATTCATTTATTCCTTAATATATAGTTAGTTCCTATTTGATCCTTACAATCAAATTAACACATGCGTTTAAAAAATGTATAAAAAAATCATATAATCTTATAAATATTTACAAAAAAAAAAAAAAAATTATAATAGGACGGTTGGGTGGGTAGACGTTGGATTGAGGAGGTGTGTGGCGGCGTTGTATGGAAAAATACGCATGGTTAATTTATATATTAAAAAAAAAAAATGGGGGCATTTTGATTTACACAATTGTTTGATCATACACATTTTATAATGGACTGTGATGTGTTATTCTTATGTATATTAATTTAGTTAGATTTACTTATTCATTATTTAATTATTTTAAATGAATTTATATTCATTAATATTAAGAATGTATTTGATCTAATGATTTGGATTAATACCTTTGGTGGACAATATCATATCTACTTCTAAGATAATGTTTACTTTTATACAGTGTTGATATAATATGTTTTAATTTTATTTAGTGTTTTTATTTAATTTAACTTTGTTTAAAGCCACATTTTTGTGACTAATTCATTTCAATATTTACTCAATATTAATTTTAAATTCTTTGATTCTTAATTCAAATCTTTAGTATTTTAATTTAATTTATTTTAAATGATGTTGCATTTTTAGTACAGTTATTTAATCGTTGTTGACATTTAATGGTACATTTTTAATGTTGCATTAATTATTAATTTTTTCATATTACTATTTTTTTATAACATAGTATTATTAATTTATACATCCATTACTTAGATATTATTCAACTTTCTATTTATTAATTAATTTCATTTATTTATTATTTAACTAATGGCTATCATTAAGATAGTAATTTGGTTTAATTATTAAAAACTAATTTCCATCCATACTTTATATTTACTTTTACCACTAGAGGGCAGCACTATTTTAAGTTGTTTTTTATTATTAATTTTTCCATCTTAATACTTATTTATAACATAGTATTATGCATTAATACATCCTTTAATGTAAATCGATTTTCTATTTATTAATTAATTTCATTTATTTATTATTTAACTAATTGGTATCAATTAAGTTAGTAATTTGGTTGATTTATGAAACATTTATTTCCATCCTATTCCTTCGATTCAGATTATATCCACTTTTTTTTTTTTTACTAATAGTTGGCAGCACTAATGTTCCTGTTTATTTTATAATCCATTATATTTTAACATTATTTCTGGCATCAGTGCAAAGCAATTTATATTTCTAAGCAATTTATATTTCTAAAATTGGCAACATGATATGATTTTTTATGCAATTCATTCCCCAGTCATGTTGGAGTTTTAATGATGGTTCATGAACTGCAAGGTATCTTATTTATATCTCTATTCATCTTTATGGATTTTTTTATAAGTATGGTTTCTTTCCTTTTTTATATTGTATTTTATATTTTATGTTATCACTGATTTGAATCATTTTATTTGAGATGTAGTCCCAATATCATATTTTTTAGCAATGTTTGGCTAATATGAAGATGAAACATCTCATTTTATTTGTGGTATTTAGGCAATTGGGACTTGATAATTATGTCTAAATTCCACAAATTTCATTTCATTTAATTCATTTATTCCATTGATTCAATTTTTATTTAATTTCTTATTCTTTCAATGTTTTTTGATTCCATATTAAGTGTGTTGGGTAATCTTTCATTGTCAACTAATTATTTCATGGTTTAAGTTGGTGTTATGATAATGTTTCATTTATGGTTATATATATATATATATATATAACTTTAAGTAAAATTTAACCATTGAAACATAAGAAACTGACCACATACACTGAAATCCCGATACCAAAGAGCCCTGTCAATTTACAAATTAAAATTGTAGTCCTAATAAAAGTAACATTATTAATTCAAATTAAGAAGAAGAAAAAAAAAATTAAATAAATAGAAAATAAGGAATGAAATATAAACCACACGAGTATATACACAAATAAAAGCTTATAAAGTAATTTACTTTTTCAAGGGCAAGAAAATCACATTTATAAGCAAAGAACGATTGTTTTCTGTATATGACACCAGCTTTTGCTAAATATAGTGCCATATCTTGCCCGAACAATCGCTGAAACAATATTGAATAACAAGACCTTTACAATGGAATATTATAAATTATACATACAATTTGAAAAGGAGTGTGAAAAAGAATTTAAAAAAAATTAAAAAATATATATATTACTTATATTAATAATATCCCAGGATATTTAGTATATTGTGAGCACATGTACAAAGTTGTATCCAAAAGAAGAGGTTAAATTCACAGTTAAATAGAGAATCCTTCAGATCATAAATTGTAACCTACAGTTACAGTTATTTTTATTTAACTAAATAGATTACAACATTTTAAAAAATGTAGAAAAAAAAATTATGATATACATATAAATAAAAACCATTAATTATTTTATTTTAATTTTAATTTAATAGATTAAAATATATAATATTACTTGATAATTTGAAAGTATTTCATAGATATTATTACCTCCATACTAAATTTCCAAGTTTTAATATTTTAAATAAGCTATACTACTGCTATCTATTGTAAAAATATTAGACTATTTTAGCATACTATCAAATACATTGCTGCTGACATCTGGTGTACAGATATTCTACTAAAACTTTAATATTGTATGTATAATTACTTATATGCAGCTGTAATGTAGTGTAAATATATTAATTTTACTAGTTAATATTAATGATATATATAGAGAATAAGAGTTACTAGTATAATATAATTTATATTTTAACTAACCCATTTAAAATATATCTTAATTTAACCCAAACATTAATGTAGAATCCATATGATGCTTTCATTTTATAAATTAGTATTATACTTAGAAATAACATAGATTATTCAATATGGTAATGCACTTATTATAATTTAAATCCAGCTATTTAAATAATATCTACCATGAAAAAAATATATAAAAAACATAAATATTAATTAAATTAAATGATCTAATAATAAAATAAAATAAATAATATAAAACTAAGAGATATGTTTATTAGTGTACTATATTTAATAAATATTTAATATTTACTAAAATTAAATATGTTTAACATATTAATATTATATTGTATTGATTAACCCATTGTAACATCCTTGATAATTTTAACTTTTGTTACAACCCCAATAATATTAACTCCATATAATCATAACAACAATTATAGAATTTGCCCACATGTAAATTTTAATTTATGAATGACTTTTAACTAAGATGATCCTATGCAGCACATGCTCTTAATATGAGTTATAATTTAGCGAAATATATCAACAGTCAAAAGTTGAAAATTAACGTTAAATTTTAAAATATGAATGACATTAAACTAGGATAATCCTATGCAGCAACGCACACAATAGGATTCATAGTTTAGCCAAATATATCAACAATCAAAAGTTGATTATCATTTTTATCAAGGAGATTTTAACAAAAAAAAAAAAAAAAAAAAAAAAAATCAGACATTTAACCCAAATTAAATCTATATTTATATGTGTAAAATTGATTTAACTAAATAGTAAGGATATCCATAAACTTGTGCAATTTGAAGGATATGTTTTAAATTTTGATTTTTAAAGTTATTTGAACAAAGATTATTAATTCTATGTGCGAAATTTAGTAAAATATTTACAAATACTGATTTATGTATACATGACAAATAGTTAGTAAATAAGTTAACCTTAAAAGTAAAATCATTTCGCTTGTCATAAATGTCAAACAAAAGTTTATTATCTTTAAGAATTATCTTAAGATCAAGAAAATTAATTTCATTATTTGCCATAACATTGAAACTATAAGTTAAATTTTTATGATATTTTATAGGTAATAAATAATTTGAATTACTATTAAAATAGAAGACAATAATGTCATCTATATAACGGTATATTTTACAATTAGCAATATTAGAGTTACGTTCATAATAATATAAATACAATTCTGCAAGAATTGAAGAAACAATGCCACCTTGAGGGAGTTCACAGCTTTGTATATATATATAGTATCATTAAAAAGAATATAATTATAATGGAGAATAAATTTAGTTAATGTTTTAAAGTAATTTAACGAAATTTTATTTTTTAATTTAATAGAATGCTTGTATTCCTTATATAATAAATTTACTATCTTGAACATATCGTTAATATCAATGTTATTAAATAAGTCATTAAAATCAAACGTCTTCATGTATTTTATGTTATTTAAATTTTTAATATTATTGACAAGTTGAAAACTATTTTTTATGCTATACAAATTATCTTTTTGTTTTGTAAGTTCAAACAATTTAGTGAGAATACTTAATAAAAATTTGCTTGCATTATTGTTATAAGTATTACAACCGATTGTTACAGTTCTAAATTTTAAAGGAGTTTTTTGGAATTTAGGTATAACAACTATGTATGGATAATTAAAGTTATAGTTTTTAATTTTTAGTAATTTATAAAATTGAAATATATGTCGATTATTAATGATTTTATCTAGATTAGTTATTTTAAAGTTTAAATTTGTATTTATAGCTTTAGTTATTAACTGCGAATAATAATATTTGCAGATGAAAGCATAATTGTTTGGTGATTTATCAACATATGTAATAATAAATTTGTTTTGTAAATTCGTTATTTCACTATTTAGTTGTTTAAAATTAAAATTATATATGTCCAAATTCCTATGAAGTTCAGCATTTAAATTACTTTATATATATATATATATATATTGTTTTCTAGTGCATCTTCTAAAAGAATTTTAATTCCATGAATATTTTCAAAATTATGGCCTGTTATTTGAACAAAAACGTGGTAAAACTGTTGAAAATCATATAATTGACTCTTCGATCATCTCTAAAATTTTTATTTGCTAACATATCATTTAACTTGTAGTTAGTTTACATTAGTAAAAATTGTTTTCTAATAAGTTTATTTGTTTTTCATGGTAGCATTTTTCAAGTTTTTGAAATATTCCTTCGAATTTCTATACATATTTAATATTTTTCTATATTCATAGGGATACATATATATAATTTTAAAGGTAAATTATATTAATTTTTATTAAACTAAATTAAAAAATCTTAATGCATTGTTTCTTTGCAAAGTTTTTCAAAAAAGTGCTTCGAACGTAGGCAGATACCTTAACTTATCTAATTTTTAGTGTATTACGTGATGTGTATAAATTCGATAGATCATATATAGTGCTGCGCACAAGAAGAACGCAAAGAATTTGCACGCATTACCGGATATGGACAGCACTTGCTGGAAATGGATTTTTACGGAGTTATGTGTTTTTTTAAATTGCTTATTTAAGTATCTCATTTGTATGAAAAAGTGAAATTTCTTAATACTATTCTGTTAGTGTCGGAAAGTTTTTGATAATCTATGCTTGATGCATGATTTTTCATTCTTGTAACTTTGGATTTCTTAAAATTTCTAACTGCACGATTATAGTCTGACGAGTTTTTAAAGAATGAATAATAAACGGAATTTTAATATATTAAAGATAATTTATTTGACTTTCAATTTCATAGTAAAAAAATTTTAATTAATTATTGTTTCTTTATTAAATAAAAAGTAGAAAATATTTTATTGTTCTCAAAAATGAAATTAATGTATTCTTATTTAATTTTTTTCTTCTTTATTTTCAGGTAAGAATGTATATTGCTTCTTTTCTTCATTACAGGTAAATACATTTAATGGCATATATGTGTGTTTATTACATTTTAAAATTTTAAAAAACACTTTAGTTTAATAAAATGTTTTAAATTCATCAATATTTCCGGTTGTTTATAGGAGAAATATTCGAAGGAAATTAATACATTTTAAATTTTATATTAAAAATTTTTACTCATTGTTCGCGGATTAGTTTTTTTCCCTTTCAATTCTTATTAAACTAAAATTTAATAATCATGCATTTAAATTGAAGACTCCTATAATCGGTTTTATAATATTTGATAACAATGCTTTTTAAACAATAAAAAATAATATTTACTCCGCCGCTATTAATAATGATTAATGAAATATGTAATATTTAGCGGATATTTGATTATTGATTAAAAAAAAAAAAAAAAAAAAGCCTATACACTTTCACACGTCTCAACATTAATTTTGAAAGCAATACATTTTTACTTTAATGAAAACCTTAACTGATTATTAAAACTCATTAAGCCCCACATTGTTGAAAGCTAGGCTTTCCTTTAACTTTAATTAATTAACAAAAACTATTTAAATAACTTCAATTTAGTCTTGTCAGTTTTAATTTTGGTGTAATTAGTTCTTATATTCTTTTTATCTTCTTCTAACGCACTGCTAATTAAATTACACAGTATTGCACCTAACTGAAAAGCATTGACCTAAACGCGATACTTGCAAATTAATTAATTTTCATTCACATATTTTTCAGAATAAATCATCTAGTCTATGAAATTAAAAATGTATGATCTATATATTGATTTATTTTTCTTTTATTAAAATTTACAAGTGAACCTTTATCTCTATTAAAGAATTCTTTTAAAAAACAGGGGCATTGCGTTTTGAATTCTGTTTTCCTAATTAGACTTAAATGATTTTCTTTTGAAAAGAAGAAAAAAAAAATGTAATTAGATTCTAATGGCTGTTCTGCGGTAGTTTTGCGATAATGGTCGTTGCTTAAATAGCAACTGAGTTAACTGCAACTGCAAACAAGCTTACACAGACTACCGATAATAATTTTTTTTCTTTCTGTGGTATTTTTTTCTTCTTTTTACTTAAACTACTAAAAGTTCAGGAACCTAGAGGGCAAATATTTTAATGTGAGTCAGTAGATTATTCGATTAGATAGAATTTTGGGATAGAGGTAATGCAACTAACAGCCATTAGATCATTCTTTTGATATTTCATTTCATCTCTGGTGCTAATGGAATATTCCTCCCCCTGTTCCATAGTTAGTAGTTTGGTTTTATCTGAAGAATATTGGAATCATTAGATGCGTTGATGCGTAGTTTTTTTTATTTTCTCCTTTTGGTTTTTCTGAAAAGTTTAGAAATAAAGGTTTTCTGTGTTATTCTATACTTATTCAGACGTCCGCAATTATAATTAAAAAAAAAATAGAAAGTTGTCTTTTTTCTTTGAGTAAAATTTGCTGTAAGTTCAATTTGAACTTAATGAATAATATCTAATAATAATATTTACTCAGATGATAGATAACCTGTTAAGTTCCCATTATTTAAGTTTATTGAATTTAAATGACTTTCCGAAAGATATAAAAAGTATATCTTAAAAAAAAGTCTTTCTATTTTTTTTTTTCATTGTTGTTAAGATATTTATCACCAACTAATATATTTTTAAATGAGCATTGGTCTTTCAAAATTATTATTTCAGTTTTACTCTTTTATGTATAATTGTTGTTTTTTAAATGATAGAACTAACATGATAAAACGTATTGCACAGAGAATCAGACCTGTCCCGCTTCCCCCTCCACAAAAAACAAAACAAAACAAAAATAAATAAATAAATAAGAACAGTAAAACCTGTATAGAATGAAAAGTTTGTACAGTCCCTTTTGATTCCATCTTAGCAGATTTTACTGTGCTAAGGCGTATTAATGAAAAAAAAAAAAAAATCTACAAAAATACAGTTATTGGAAAATATTGACTAGACAGAAATTGGGCTGCTTTCAGTACAAGCCTCTTCCGAGTGCGTATCTTTATAAAATAAATCGATACAATAACATTTAGCAGTGTTTTGTTCCATCCAGAATGATTTTGATCTAATTCTACAGACAGTTAGAAAATGGATAGTTAAAAATAATGAACTAACACTTGAATATTTAGCAGTAGTGTACTGAAAATGTTTTTGATTGATACTTTGGAAATTAAGTGAATTTTTTATACATGATGTAGCACAAATCAATTCCGCCCTTTTAATATTTCAATAAGTTGGTTAATCCCCAAATAAGACTGTTTGAATCAGCTGCAGAATGACCCCACAAGCCCCAATAATTAAATTTAGTTCAAGAGCCAAAAATCTGAAATTGATTTCTGCTCTTGTTACTTTTCTTTTTTGGGGGGTTTTCAGACATTTGTTTATTGCCATTTAAAATAAAGCGTAAATATATTTTTCGTCACAGGCAAAAATAAAACATTTTAGAGCCAAAAATAGGTTCTAATTAAATGTAGATGACACCTAAAACATCTCAAATACTCATATTCTCTATCTACTGTTTAATCATACAATATATGTATGTGTGTGTGTAATTTTATAATCATTTTATTTTATGATCATTATTGTAATTTCTTATATACATGTAATTTTTTTAGGAAATAATTTCTTACATATTTAACATGTTCCATTTTTTTCACGCTTCGTTTGTATAGTGGCACACCCCTTTTTTTCTGTAGTCGCTTTTTTTTTACCCCCTTTTTCTGTACAGATGCCTCAAAAATGGGCTTGCCATGACGCATGAAATCGAGCCTTTCTTCTTCTTAAAATATTTTTCAGTATTCCCACAATAAAATTTGTATAAAAAATTCCAGTAACCTTTAAAAAAGCACTCTTTTATTAAATTTGTTAGTATCTTTATGATCGACTTATTTCACGGCGATAGGATTTTTTTTTCTTTTCTTTCTCTCCACTTTGAACATGAACGCTTTCTCATAGCAGATACCACTTTATGCCGTACCCCTTTTTGACATTTAGTACCAGGGAAAAAGTTTCTCCCAGAAATTTTGTTTTTGATGAGTGACTGACGTATCACAGTGGCAGCTACGGATTTAATCTGAAAAGTGTTTTTACTTTTATTTTATTTTTTTAACCTTATGAAATATTTAGTTTTATTATTGAAAAAACATATTGTGTTTCCATAATAAGTCATTTTAATTAGACACTGTCTACCTAAATATTTCTTCAAATAATTAGGTAATTCTTAGATAACGACTGAGCTATTCGGCATTCAGTGAGTCATTAACTTCGATAAATACCCATCTATCTATGATTTGAAAAGCAAAATTGAAAATAATAGTGTTATTTAAATATTTCTTTTAAGTTTTGTACAAGTAAGTCTAGAAATTTTTAAGATAACAAGTAAACATTTCTGTAAAATAAAGAAAAAGGAAAAGCCCTCTTTTATTAAATTTGTTATTATCTTTATGATCGATTTATTTCACGCTGAAAGAAAAAAAAAATCCTTCTTTCTCCCTTCTTTGGTCTGAACACATTCTCATGGCACTTTATGTCGTACCCCTTCTTGGCCTTTAGTACCAGGAGGAACTTTCTCCCAGAAATTTCGTTTTTGGTGAGTGGCTGACATATCACAGAAGCAGCTTCTGACTTAATCTGAAAATTGTTTTTATACTTTTTTCATCAGGCTCTCAGGATTGCGTTCTCATAAATTCAATTTGAAGTCAAGAATGGCGAAATTTCTCTCCAAGCCATAGGTCCCCCGAGATAGTCAAAGATAGACTGCTGTGCTCTTGAATGTTTTATACAACACATTTCCCCCCATAAACTTACGATTTACCTTCCGTGCTTTGTGGCATTGGATTAATGGCTTCGTGTCATGCTTTGGCTTAGATAAAAGATATTGCCCGACTTAGCTCCACAGAATCATTTTGTTTCTGTCTTATCTGCGTAGTATCCAGCAGGGGAGAACGTTTGTGAGTGTCTAAGTATATGTTGATGATGAAACTATATGTTTTTGCTTATTTTACTCTGATATTGTAAAGTGTTTCGTAATACAACTGGAATAAGTTGTAGAGAAGTCTTTAAAATACTTTTGCTTTAGACATTTTTTGTGAATTTTTTTTTAATAGATCGCGTACTGTCTAAATCTATCAAAAAACAAAAAAAAATTTCTATTCCAGTACAATTTCGTTAATTTGTAGTATTTTAAACAAAATTTTGCATTAGAACATAAGCTATGATAGAAAGAACTTCAGACATGGCAATTTCAGCATAATCTGTGCTCATTTTTAAAATAATTTTATTAAAAACTAGCGGAGCTTCGCCCGCTTCGTTGGTCAGTTTTCCAAACAAATCTGGTGTTGGGGGCACCACTACTTTATAGACAGCGTACACTCATCGAAAAAAATCGCGTCGATCGAAGTCGGCGGCAGCAGATGACTCAATTAGCCGGACGGAAAAATTAAGGTCCATGGGACCTAAGATGTGAACAGTTTTGGGTCCCACTCATTAAAATTTAAGGTCTTGAGGTTCGCGAGACCTGAGATTAAAGTTTAGAAAAATAATGCGTGTTAACCATTATAGAGACGTTCTTTTGGGCAAACATGAGAAATAAAGAACGAACTTTTTCTCACTTTATGTACTTTAATTAAATCTACAAATACTAAACTTTAGAATTATACTAATTTTTGTTTGTAATTTTGCTAGTGAATTTTAAATTTATGTAAAAATGCAATTTAGCATTTTAAATTCTCTGTCCAACAAACTTGAATTTTATAAAAATGTTTGATTTCGACATTTATTCCTGAGTGGTATATCTGATATTTATGAAATTTTATGTATGCGTACTGTATACTATAACTTCTAATGATACGTTTCATTGCATGTTATATTCAATTTCTACCAACTAAAATGAATATTTTTATTCATTTCAAAAGTTTTCCACTCAGTAATGACAATTAGACAGCGAAACTGGGGATAAACAGTTGACATGCTTTAATTAACCCTTTATTATTATTTGGAAAATAAATAAATAAATAAAACAATCATTTGATGTACAACTGAAATAATAAATATATCTCTTTCCACAATGTAATTCGAGCAGAAATATCGAAAATGGCGCTCTTTGTATTTCGCAGCCCTTTTTTATCTTCGGGGCACGTGATCCTATTCTAAAAATCTGCCACTGTTTGCGATTTTCCAGAAATAAAGAATGTGTTCCGAAAGATGCATCAAAAATCGTTACTGCTTGCTTTAACGTCCTTTACATCGCTATATATATTTTTTAAGTTTATTATTATTTTTTTTCTTTTCTTATTCTTTGCTCTAGTTGAAAAATGACCTCGGGCTTTGTATCGTTTGGGATCGTGCTCGAAAAGCAGTTACTCTTCTCCGATACTGGAATTCTCTCTATGATATTTGAGATAAAATTTTCTTTGATATTCTTAAAGTTTTTCTTATGTTGCTGCAGAAGATGTGATTTTATTAGTGTTGTCATTTTGATTTCGTACAAATTTTAAAACGTAATAGACTCATGTCATAATATATTTGTCATATATATTTTTTTCTTTTTAAATTCGCAATTAAAAGCACGAACTAAGAGAAATAGTTCTTGGCTTGCGAACTTGCTATAGTTTTTCTCTAATGCTTTTGGCTAGTTGCCGATATATTTAGATCGAATTTATTTTCTTCTTTATTTTAGATATCCAATTTACTTTTAGTTGAAATGTTAAATCTTAATTATTTCTTATTTATTTTAAAATTATTAATATAATAATAATAATTTAAAATTCCTGACATTGGATGGCGAAATAAAAAAATACGTTTTCTTTTTTTCCCTTCTCTCTTCCACCTTCTTTTTATGTTGAATAATCTGTATTAAAAAGCAAAAACTTGTCTGTGACTACTAACGCTGACGTCAAATCGATGGTGGCAATAACCTGGCCAATAAACCAATAAATTTCGTTTATCCTGCATTTTTTTTCTTTTTTTTTTTTTAACTTCTAATCATCGCACAATTAAAAATATATATATATTCCTTCAAAGTTTGTTTCACAACTGTTTCTCAATTTGCTGATTTTTTATGGTTTTAAAATAATTTTCAAGTATGAATATTTTTAAACTACGGAAAATTACTACTCGTTTGCATTTAAAACAATGTAAATAATTTAGAATTTTTCCGTGTAATACTCCGTAACTAAATAACTAAATGAAATTAAAAATTCACAAATAAATAAATGAATAAAACATGAATTTAACAGATATGTAATCAAACTATGTTCTTAAAATGCTGAAATAATCAGGATCACAAAGGTCGTTATAAATAGTGAAAGTGAACTGTTTCTTGACTGACCGCTCGCTGGCATGCGGCTATTATGAAAGTACGAAAAATGCTTTATTGTGTAGTTGCTGGGCAATTTAAGACTATATACTTAATGTATAAAAAAATATTAGAGTTTCCAATTGAAACGATTTTCATCGACGTTCATTGAACCGGGCAGTATATCGGAGATATTTAACGCGGATAGCCTGGTGTCTTTAAACATGAATTTACCACAAGTATCGCAAGTTTTTCTCCGAATAATTTTTACATATTTTATTTAAATTTTCGTGGTAGTGCACAAATGTAAATAAGCAAATTACATACCTATGAAAAGTGATTTTTTTAATATGTGATATCCACGATGATTATAAAACAGCTACAAATGAAAGAAAATCAAAATCAAAAACGTGATATTCCACAAGCCTGTGAACTTAAATGATAATAAACTGTTTATCTCTTCTTTGCTTTCTAATAATGTATTGAAGAAGAACAATGAAATTGCATATGGCATATGGATATTTCTTCCTAAATAGACTAACTATTCGTCTCGAGTTTTTCAAGAAAATTTCAGCCACATTCCCTTCTTGAATCCCTTTGTGACGAAGGTCACGTATATGTGCCGTATGGAGTGCACAAGTATTAAATGAATTTTATGCACGCGAGCTGAGGTCGAGGCTAAAATTCGTCTGCTGGTTTTTTTTTTTTTTTTTTTTGAATATTAGAATAAAACTCTATGGAGTATATATTATGACAAAGACGTTTGTCATATATCTTGCTTTCAGTTCAAACCCCCCCCCCCCCCCTCAAAATTGTAACAAGTTAACATAAGCTTTTCCATTCCTCTTCCAAAACGTCTTTGTCATATATATGATTAATGTTTATTTGTTAAAAATACCGCAAAATAATAATAATAATAATAATAATAATAATAATTTTGTAGCAGTAGATACTCAATATATTATTGTAATATAAATTCAAAATAATGTTCTGTATCTGAGAGCATTCTCTAATTTTTCAATATTTCGGTTGAACTTTATACATGTGACCTGGGTCGAGGCTAGTAAAGCTCGTCTGCTGGCGGTATTTGCGCCTGCGCCACTGGCCTGCGCATACTGGCATTCTTATGGTACATTGACTGGAATAACGGATCAAAATACCGCGAACTCTGGGGGTGTGACGTCACATGCATAAAGTCCCTTAAATCAAGTTTTCTGTGATGTGCACTATATATTTAAATTAACTTTTCAATGGATTTTCAAATATCATAATACATTTTCCTTTATTCACCTGATTATAAATAAATATTTTCTTTACAGCTAATTTCAAGAAATTTTGAATATTTGTAAGATAAATATGAATATGTATTACTGCTGAATTTATTATTTCAATGGTGAATGGAACAACTTATTCTAGCAAAAGAATTTATTTTAAAAATTAAAGCACTTCTCTAATGATTTAATAATTAAATTAATATTTCCTCGTTATAGCTCAAGTATCGCTTGCTATTGAAAATGAAATGGGTAGCGTTTATATTTCGTTTACTGAGACACAAAATAATTCTATTATATTATGGGGAGAAATCATTTGCTTTGCATTTTATTGATGTTACGACGATATTTCAAACATAATGAGATGGATATGCATTATTGATGTGGACTACAACAACATGCTTTCTCATGGGTATCGTATAAGTTGTATTTATAGTTCGTTTACGTAGACGCACAAAATAATCCTATTACATTATGATCTATGGGTAAAAGTCGTTTGTGGTGTATTTTAATAATATTATGATACTTCAAACATAATGAAATTAAAAAGATCACTAGATTACAGATTTGCGCTACAACGTGTTTTTATTGATTATGTAGTGTGTAGCATTTATAGTTCATTAACAGAAATCCACAAAAGAATTTGGTTACAGGACTGACTATAATCGATAATTGCTCGAACTGCGTTTTCCGCTGTGGACATTTTTTAACTTATCTAATTTTTAGTGTATTTTAGTGATGCATATAAATTTTCTAAATCATACATAGGGCTCCACGAAAGAATTCGCGCACATTAAGGGATATGGACAGTAATTGCTGAAAACGGATTGATTTTTACTGTATATTTTAAATTGCATATTTAGATATATCATTTCATTGTATGAAAAAAAAAATGAAATTTCTTAATATATTCTGTTAGTGTTGGAACGTGTTTCATAATCTATGCCGGATGCATAATTTTTCTTTTTTCTTTCTTTCTTTCTTTTTTTTTTTTTTTTTACTTTAAAGTAGTCTAAATTTGTCGATGCGTAGCCAAAGGCAATGAGGAAAATTTTCAGACCATTTCACTCGACTTTATGCAAATTATGAAAAATGTCTAATACTTAATACCCTAGTGTCGATCTTTTAAATTCTTATTTTTCCTCCCGAGATTTTTATTCATTTAAAATAAACTCCAAAGCACTGAAATCCAATCATATGCACCCGGCGGCGTGTACTTTATTTCTTCTCCAAATACTTTTTACCGTTTGCTTTTCACATAATCGGACAAATGTCCCTAGAAAACGTTTGGAAATCGTTACGAAGACTGTAAAGTTTTTTTTTTTTCTTTTTTTCGTGTCCTTTGTTTTTACCTCTTTATCTCTGGAAAAATAGCTGCGGGACTTGTCTCTCGGTGAATATACACTTCGTTTGATGGAACATTTCTCTTTTTACTTGGAAAACGTCATACGTGAAAATAAAAACTGAAATGAGATTTATTTAAAAAGACTTCTTGCTCCAACTCCAATTCTTTCTCAGCATGCGCTGTTTAAACTTTGTGACTTTTTCAAGAGAACTACGCGATTTTGACAGTGATATTTTTAAATTCCTTCTGTTTGTCTAGATAATGCGTCTGATGTATGCTAATTTTTTCTAAATTCTAAACACCCAAATGTATATATAGGTGTCGATGGATAAAAGGGATGAACACCAAATAAATACTTTTTGTTTTCTTCATAATATTTTGCAAATTAATATTATGTTAGACCTTTTTTTTTCCCGTGGAGGGGGGGGGGGGGTTGAAGTATTTACATCTGAGATTAGAGATTTCTTATTATTTAAATTAAGATATGAAATAGAAATTTTAAGACCAGGCTCTCTAAAGAATTGTTTACAGTAAAATTGTATAAACGTCTGGAGATGCAAAAGCTTTTAAATAATCCAAGAGAAGATATCTGTTTTAGTTTTTTTCTTGCGTGTGTTACGTTTGATCCATAAGGATAACGAATTGTGTGCTGCTATTAAAACTGGTTATCTCCCAGTTAAATTAGTCATGGCCATCAGAAACGTGGGATGATTTCCTTCTTATACATAAAAAAAGTAATGGTTTGGAAATGGACCAATGAAAATCTGCGTAGATATTCCGGGTTATTCTCATTGCTTTTTTACTAGGGACTTTTTTGACGAGCGATTACTTTTTTTCTAGCCATCCTACGGATTCGAAAATTATACCACCAGACGCGAAATATAACAAGCTTTCAGAAATTCAAAAAATTATCACGGTCGAACAATAAAAACTCAAAAAATCCTTAAAAATCGAGTAAAAAATCTTTTATTGAAAAAGTCATTTTTTTATATTGTTGCCAATTTCTAAATAAGCGCAAAGGATTATGTTTTATCTCAAATAAAAAATGTATTTGCGCGAGACTATTAAAAACAATAATGAAAGTTTAAAATAATAATTAAATGATCTCGTGTTGAAAGCAGGAAATAAAGAAAATTACGTCATAAAAATTGTGTTTACACATGAATATTAAAAATGAAAAAGCATTATAACCAGTTAAATGAAAAAGCATTATAACCAGTTAAATGAAAAAACATTATAACCTGATTACAGAAGATAGTCGCCGTTCGTGATATCATCATCATCATCTTTTTAAAACAGGATACATTACCAGGTTTTAAGAGGCTGTGAAATCAGAACGGGGGTTGGTGAGCGTAGCGAGCAGGGGGCAGAGCCCCCTAGTATTATATACAATCGTTGCATGAACAAGGTTAATCAATCTATGCACGTTTTTAGTGAGTACTGCAGTAACATTATCATTTTAAAGTAAGCGCACCTATTGCAAAGTTGCATAAAATATAGTAAAACGTTTATACAAATTAGATAAAACATAATGTAGATGAATTTTAATATTTTTAACTATTATCGGATCAGTGATAGTTATGTTTAGTTGTAGATTTTCACTGAAGACAGATATGAATAATTTTACTTTCAGACGCTGCTAAATGGTGTATTTAACAATAAATCAGATCCATATTAGCATTTCATTAAAAATATTTGCGAATATTTCGTGGGAAATATTAAAATTATAGATTAATTTTAAACTCATGAACCTAAAAAGAAAATAATAACTAAAAATTGCTTGCCAGGAGAGGGCTCCTTCACTTAGTTCCTTTTTTTTTTCTTAGTGTTTAATCATTTTAAGTCACTCGTGAAAAATAAATTTTTCTACTTTTTTCAAAATCACCAGAGAAAAGGTTGGGTTGGGTTGATTATTGACGGCCAATTATCGACACTAGGGATATAGGCCCGGGGGGAGTGCCCTTCGTGGGGGTCTTTCTAAGGGAACCTAATCCGTATTTACGCATGGAGAAGATCCACGGCTCGAAAGAAAACCACGAAAACTCCGAGCGATTAGGCCGACGGGCGCGGTTGGGATCGAACCCAGCACCTCCCGTCTACCAGCTTCGAGAGCACAACCTCTCAGCCACTGGTGGGGCCACCAGAGAAAAGGAAAAATTATTTAATTAAATATCGAAATCTTTGAAGGGGAAATGCCCAAACCTCCCCTCCTGCCTGCGCCTATGTTACATGAAATTCACAACTTCTACAAAAGAGACATACCTCCCAAAACCCTACGATTTTCTCGCGAAATTAATTGAGGAACTTAGATGGGTTACTTCCAGCCATGCTTAACCTACGGTCCGGCGACCTGTTATATGCGGCCCGAAACACAAAATCATTAATCAATCTTTTAAAAATGAATTGAGATGTGTATAAAAAGTATTTAAGACCTTAAATGTTGTTTTATATGTTTTCATGGGACGACAAAATCAATTAAAGGCAAAAGCACAAAGGAAGGCAAATTAATTAAATTTGCACTATGTTTCTGCATTTAAATCAATCAATAAATAAAAAGTATTTGCATTGATTTATTAGAGAAAATCACCTAATTCTTTTCCCCTCTTTACAACGTGGAAATTCTGCATTATTACATTATTATGTATTATGATTATTATAGAGCTAATACTACTTCTTAGGGTGGAACGTTTGTCTTTGAAAAAAACTGGCACCAAAAATTTTTAACACCACTTTTTCCAAACAACAAATTTAGCGACATATTTCTATAACATTTGCTGTAGATTATTTAACATTAGTAGTTTTTTGTAACATTTCTTCCGCGACAAACGTTCAAACCTATTGATAATAATAACTTTGTTATATTACTTTGTTATTACCACTTATGGTACCTTATTATTTTAATTACTCTTTTTTTTTATAACCTATTTGTAAGTTCGTTGCGGCCCGCCTAGTGTGCTAAAGATATGTTTACGGACCGCGAGGAAAAAGGTTGAGTATGGCTGTCTACTTTTGACAAAACCTCAAAGAAATTTCTCTCGTTTGAAACTCTAAAAAGACAAAATCGCGTTTTTATTTTAAGAGACCTCGCCTCTTAGGGAATGGCGATAAAACTTTCTGGGGCTATTTGAACCTATCTCACCACTTGTCTTTATTTGTTACCACCGATAGCTAGATACCTTTGCTTTCAGGCGGTGCTAACAGTGTATTATAAACTGGAAGTGAAATATTTTTTTTTCTTTTTAATGAAGCCGGGGTCTTGCATGTGCTATCTAAAAAGTATCTTATGAATAAAACATGAGAAATAATATCGAGTAGCAGCGAAAAAAAGGTGTGAAAATGTATTTTGAATTTTGTTTTTGTTATAGATCTTTTGCGAAAAATGTTCCAAAAGTTTACACCCTTAAGGATTTTTTTTTTTCATTTTCTTTGTGCTACTTTTTATAAAAAAAAAAAATAAATAAAACAAAAAAACTGTTGTTTTAAAAATATACTTCTTGTCAATGCAGTTTCATTAACAAATATGATATATATGATATACAATTAAACTTTGTGTGGTTTTTATATGAACATGAACTTTAATTTTGTTTCCTCGTACTGTTTGGCATATTTTTCTTATTTTAAAAGAAAAAAAAAAGGTATCAAATAAAACTAAATTTTTCATCATGCGTCTGTCACTTAAATGATAAGTAGAAATTGTAATTTATAGTTTCGAAATAATAATGAATCTTTAATGAGCTTATCTTTCTAGAAAATCTTTAAGTTTTATGAATTGTATAATAAAACGTGTTACATTTTCTTTATAATCATGAAAATATGTATTTTATTTTGAAGAAAGAAGAGAGATTGTATAAAACTTATTATAATATATATATGTTAAAGGTGTAATATTATATAATGTTTAAGATGTAATATTATATATAATAATATATATTGAAGTGGAGCTATATTTGTAGGAATTAATTCAAATATTTCAGCAAAATTGGCGCTTCATTGGAAATATTTACAGCGTTTAGTTAACATTCTAATAATATCGGATAATATGATGCTGGCAATATGTTTCTTAGATCTTTGACATTATCTCAATATTCATATTGACGTTATCTCAATATTCATATTGACGTTATCTCAATATCGTTATAAAAAATAAAACATATTTGTACTTTTCATAAAAATAAATAACTTTTATTCAGTAATATGGCCCAAGATTCAGATGAGGATAAAATAAATAGCCATTAAATAAATAAGGCGTTAAAATATAACTACGAAAATAACTCAAAGAATAATTAATTTAAAGACTCATTGCTACATAAACAAACTTATTAAAGTATATCTATAAATATTAAATATAATCTAAGTAAAGAACTTAGTCGTAGCAATGTAATCGAAAGTTTGAATAGATAAGTAAGCAAATATTTGTTATATAAATACAATTTTAAAAAATGTATTTCACGTCCCTTTGCGAATTTGCATCAGTAGCTTTAAAACAACGCATAAAATAGGGTGGATTACATATTGAAATTCGAGGGCTTTCAGACGATTCAAAACCTATTTCCACAGAAAAACAGAAATATATTTTTTTTTGAAACACGATCACAACTCCATTCGGTGAAATCATTTTCTGAGTCGGAAAGTGATTTTCGTAATCATTTTCTCCCTGGACGTTTTATAAATCTGGTCTGAACCCCTTATGACGAATGATGGAACTTTTTTCCCTATTGCTCATCTCCTCTCCTCCCTTTTTACCCTAAAGCGGGCCTTTTTTTTTCTTTTCTCATTCTTCAATATCATTTCTTATTTCTTCTCCATTCCTAACAGAAAAGACTTTTATCTACTAGAAGAAGAATTCTTAACTAAACGTGGAAGTGAATCTTTCTTTTGTTAAAAGAAATGGGATTATTCTTTTTTTTTATTCTCTCTTTGTCCCATTATCATCTGTATTTAATTAAATTATATTTTGCTGAATTTGCGGAAGATATATTGTAAGAGTAATCCCTGAATGCCTTGCGAAATTTCTGAATGAATTTTTTTCTTTTTCTCCTCGTAGTGAATGATATTCAACCTGTCTCTTTACTACGCAGGAGTCTATTTTTAACCGCGAGTATTGATTTGGGTTTCCAATATTAAAATAAATAGTAGTATGTAGTATTTTTTTATTTTATTAACCGTAATTGAAGTTGCCTACGTTTTTCTTCCGATACAAAATTTCTATTTCAAGTTATTGCCTTTGCATAATGCACACACTGGAAAACAAATGTCCATTATAAGTAACTTAATGTGGTAATAAAGCATTAATGTTCCTTTTCTTCTTTTCTTTATTTCAAAGAAATTTCGAAGACTCTTTTGTACTGAGAAACTTACCGATGTGTGTGATTTGTAGATTTCAGCTGCTTCGTCTAGGTTGTTAAACTGCTGACCGCATATTTTATTTTAAAATGTTCAGAATTTTTTATTCTTGAACGACCAACAATTACTAAATTTAAATTTGAAAAAAAAAATAAAAATAAAAGCGTTTTTTTAGAGTTATTTTCGAGAAGGGGTATATTACCAGGAAGAGTCATGTTCGGGTCGGCTGTCAACGAAATGAAATTCTGTCAACGTGAAACCCGGTCCAAACATGACAAAAAAAAAAAAAAAAAAAATGTCAACTTGAAATTTTACCTGAATCCTGTACACTTCAACTCGTCAAACCCTAACCCAAAAACAAAGAAAATTAACCAATATTTTAATACAGTTATTGAAAATTCGTCTACAATTACATCTGTAATATCAATTTTAGCTTTTTTGTAAAAAAAAAAAAAAAAAAAAAAAGAACACATATACACTCATATTCAAATATATGGTTTTTGAATATCTTGCTATCTTTTGAATCCTTGCTAGTCAACCCGACCAACAAGGAAAACAAAATATCGTTAACCCTGGTCAGGTTCGGGTAATATCGGGTTATCAGACCCGATTTAGGACTCTATTAAGTATTACTACATATTAAAATTTGAGATTTTGCACGTATAAATAATTTCCGAAATTTCCTTCCAGTACAACTTATATAAACCTTATGACCACGTAATCTTTTATGTTTTCATGTCAAATATTTTTTAAATTGCGATTTAACAAAATGTTTTAAGGTAGCTGTCGTTGTGTTTGTGCTATTTTGTACATTTTATCATTCATTCTTCATTTGCTTTAATGAACCATTATCTTTAGTTATCTGAAAAATGGTCATTAAACTTTGGAATTCCACCTTTATTAGACGGCAAAAATAGAAGATATCAACTTTAAGTTTAAAATGAAATTATGTGTTTGTGAAAAATATACAAGAGGGTTGTTTGCTCTTAAATATTATTTATTTTTTACAAATTATATAACTTTTCCTTCTGAATTAAATATGGCATTATTAAAATGAATTATTACCAATAAAATAAGAAAAATCATTCTAAACATAGTGGTGATCGAACCGATTACAGTCGGAACAGAGAAGAAAGGCGCCTTATACCACTCGGCCACCCTTTTCTCATTCGAGTGCACTCTAAAACTAGTTAGGTTCTAGATTTAAGTTTACGCATGCGCAAATAGGACATTTTTGTGTCAAAAGTGGATTTGACGGAAATTTGTTTAAATCTATAAGATGTTAAACTTGTTTAGTAAAAACTAATGCAAGAGGATATAAAACTGCTTTGTCTGTCCGTCACAGAGCCGTTCTCAGAAACTATATAACTTACAAGCATAAAAATTTGTGTACTTATAGCTGAATACCTACTATAAAGCTCAAAATATTAAAATTTGAAAAAATCGTATTATTTTAATATAGAGACATAAAAAAAAAAAAAAAAATTCTAACAGCCTTTTCCTATTAAATTAAAAAATTTTTCGTTATAGCAGTTGACAACAATTAAAAATCCACAATAAAATTCTTTCTACAATAATTAATTTTCTATTGAAATATTTCCACGTGAAAAACGAAAATGAAATAAAGTTTCACCAATTGAAAAAAAAAAGATTAATATGACGTCAGATTGGTAATAAAACGGAATTTTTCAAACATTTCTCAATAATACAAAGAGTATGAGTATGTGTATGTACAGAAAGCAGATTAATATCACGTCATTAGAGAATTAAAAAGAACATTAATCTGACGTCTTATTGGAAGTTTAACGGATTTTTCAAATGTTTGAAAATAATACAATGCGAGTATCAATATGAGTATCAAATTTGTATATAGATTCAAAGGACATACTTGTCAAAGGGCATTTTATATTACATATAAGAGCGCATATGTTTTTGCAAGAGTCTAGTATTAAAAATGATGAATAATCAAATATGATTATAATAAGCTAAACAAAAAGAAGAAGAATTGTATTTAATTAATTTATTATAGCCAACTCTTCATTATTATTATCGTTTGCCATTCCAAGAGATTTGTACATAGACTCGAAAGACATACTTGTCAAAAAACGTTTTATATTACATATAAGAGCGAATATGCTTTTACAAGAATCTAGCGCTAAAAATGGTAAATAATTAAATATGATTATAATAAAAAAAGAAAAGAAAAGTCGTACTTTATTAATTGATTATAACTGTTGATTATTATTATCGTTTGACATTCCAAGAGATTTGTATATAGATTCGAAGGACATTCGTAACAAAGGGGATAGAACTGCAATAATTAACAATAACTTTAAAAATAAATAAATAAAGTTGAATGATTACAATAAAATTAACATTCAAAAACTCACTCGCTGGAATCTGAAAGTTTTTGGATAATAAAAGTTAAATTAGTATTTGAATTAAAATTGCGTCGCCTGGTCTGTGCGCTTATGCAAACCGTCCGTGTGCTATTTAAATGACCTTCTATTCTTTGTGTACGAAAGCGATTTGTTTTGTTCTGTTTCAAAAAAGCCGCTTGTAATTTATTTTGTATTTGAATATTTGATCTTTTCCGTTCTCTTATTCATAGGAACTTGTTTCTAGAAACAAAACGCGTTAAAAAAAATAAAATCGGTCAAATTTTTGAAAAATAAAAAATGTACCTCTAAAAATTATTGCTTAGCTCATATTTTTCTGTAATGAATAATCTGAATTCAATTTAAATTACACTCTAGAAGTTAAGTTACTTCATAACACACTTAAAAAAAATTTTTTTGATTTTATAGTATAATACTGATATCCCATCTGCCAGTATTATACCGATATCAGTATTATACTGTAAAATCAACAATTTTTTTTTGCAGTGCATTTCCGAAAATTGTGTGCAGCAAAAGGACAATTTCATTTCAGAAACATTTTCATGAATCTCGAAAACATGTTTTCGAGATTCATGGAAATGTTGCTTATTGCAATATTGGCTTCTGACGTTTCCGATTGCTTCTTCTCCCTTGGTTTCTGAAGACAATGGAAAACTTTCCCTAATTGTGATTAACTTTGAAGTTTTACGAGTTATCAGATTTTCTCAACAGTTTTCTACCTTATGAGAAAACGTTTCCGATTTTATTTTTCTTTACATTGTACTACGAAATTGATTAGCCTTTCATTGAATTTAAAAGTACTTTTTTAGGCTTTAATACTTTATATGTAACCAGACATTCTAAACATTTCAAGTGATTGATTCCCCCCCCCCCCCCTCGAATCTTTCCAATTTAATGAAGAATGTAAAGGTATTAATTTTCAAAAACTCGTGCATTCACCTCAGAAATAGAAATATAAAATAATTATCAAAATCATAATATCTGTATAGTATCTCAACAATATCTCTCAAAATAATGAAAAGTTGCTCTATTCGCAGAAAATAATTAATGATACTTTTAATAATAATTATATTAATAATTGGTATGTATAAAAACAAACACAGAAATTTACCTATTTACGTAATATGAACTTATATCTGAAAAATTATTGATTTTTCATTACTCTAGTATGCACGTGACGTAGTTTTGAATTATGTCTGTATTAAGCGTTACTTTTTTACCAGATCGAACCGTTTTCTTCTGTGAAATTATATTATAATTTTTAAAAAAATGCACACGCACATAAAGATTCTAAATAAAAGTCCTGATTAATATTTTAAGACATTAATTAATAAATGTAATAATTGTAACTATAATAATAACTATTATTATTATAAATATATTAAAAGTGAAAAATATATAATTACACATATATAGACATGTTATTATAATTAGACATAATTTCGTAATAAAATAAATTGTCATAATGTACTTCAGATGGGCGAATACGCTGTATTTCAAATATAATTAATTAATGAATGAGAAATCGGTGATTTATTTTTTTTATATACAAGTGATTAGGAATTTTCTAATTTCTTAATCATTCAGCCAAGATTATTTTGGCTTAACTAATAATTCATTTTCATTTACAAATAATAGTTAAGTAACTATTATTAAAATATGTTATAATATTAGTTAGTTAACTATAAAATAATATACTAATATATAGTATATTATATGTTATATGTATAGTATGTACTATATTATACTTTATATTATTGTACTATATATAATAATATGCTATAATTATTATTAGAATAGTAAGTAACCAAATTTAAATAAAAATAAGAGTTAAACTTTAATGTTTTATAACTATTAAAAATCTTAATTAGTAAGTAATTTTAACGTGTAGTTATTAGTAGTTATGTGTTATTAGTAATAATTTTAACGTGTATTTTTTTTTTTTTTTTTTTTTTTTTTTTTTTTACAATTGAACATGTATTGTTCTCTTAATCATATAAAATCTCTAACAGTTATAATATTGTAGAGTCTTATATTGTAAAAGCGTGGATTTATTTATTTTTATTTCGGCTTATATGTATATATATTTTTTTAAAAGAAGCAGAAGTCAACATCCAGACAGCATTATATGATTTGAAGGTTTTTCCCCCTATGAGTTGATTGAAAACCATCATATTTCCATTGCAATATCCTTTCCCTCCTAAATCTTTGAGGTAGGCTTTTATGACGAATGAAAGATGGTATGAAATTTTCTTGTCTTCTATCTCCACATATTTTTTTTTATATATATATACATATCCTGACGTTCTTTTAAAAAGTGTATAGGCTGCTAGACGTGTTTTATTAATCTATTTTATTTTATTATTAATTTTGTTATACTAGATTTGTATTAAAATTATCATTATTGTTGTTGTTTTGTAAAGCATGTTTGGGTTTTTATCCACTTGTCTGTTCGGATTAACCCTTTCTGTACCAACATTTTAAAAATGAAATAAAAATTATGAAGTTTTCACATATTGTTAATAATGCTCCCAGTAAGCTGAAAACCAATCTAATCGAAAAAAAAAAAAAAAATCGATGATTTTGTTGTTGTTGTTGTTGTTGTTAGAGAATGAATAAAAATTTCATAGACACACGCGTTTTAAAAAAATTCTGCAACAAAATTACAATTACTTAGATCTGTCACGATAAGCTTAAATCGAGGTTTCTAGTTTTCTTATCAAAATACCAGACATTTTTAGCTACTTCTAATATTAAATTATATCAGAATTGTATGATTTTAAAAGGTTTATCTGGACGAGAGTATCCATCTTGATATAAAAATTTCGCGGTGAAGTTTCTCTTCAAAAATATTTTCTCATCCATTGGTTTTCTTTTTAAATATTTGTGCTTTTCGTAAGGAAACGATTAAAAATGCAGATAAAATTTGTAAAGTTCATTTAAATTAAATTAAAAATCTATGAAAAAAAAATTCTAAAAAGTATTCCTTGATGTCTCTGAAACAATAAGTATTACAAAGGTTGGTATAAATAATGAAATATTTAGCGATAGAATACTGGCACGTGGCTAATACGAAAGTTGAACGTATTAAAAATGCTTTTTTTTTGTGTAGCGTTGCTGGGTAATCTAAGAAAATATACTAAATGTAAACAAGTTGGAAATTGTACGTCAAACGTTACAAACGAGGTGCGTTCGTACGCACGTTTTAGAATTAAATTCATGATATCCCGTGCGTAGAACGGGTTAAACAGCTAGTTAAGTATATATTTTATGACACTGTTCATACAAATATCTTAACTAGTTATATAAATATTCAGATATATATGTATCAGCTAGTTATATAAATATTCAGATCTTGATGATTTTTAATTCTGTGAAATGAATGATATCGTCTGCAGATTAATTTCTGTCATAAAATAAGTATCTCGGTCGCTTGACGATTAAACTTCGGAAGCTCCTATAACAAAAAAAGCACCGATTTAAAAAAAAAAAATTCAAATTTCTTAATAAATATTTTTATTAATATCTCCTAAAGTTTTGATTCGATTTTAATAAAATTTGAAATGTCTCGACAAAATTCTGCAAAGATAATATATTTTAAATTGCAAACCATTTGGTTGGGTAGTTTTTGCGTTGTTATATGCGGACAGACAGACAGACAGATAGACGGACAGACAGACAGACCGACGGACGGACCAAACGAAGACTATAGGTGCTACGTATTTATATAATTACGAACGCACCTAACAAACGACGACTATAGGTGCTACGTATTTATATAATTACGAACGCACGTAAAAATCAATCAGGATTTTCCATAACAATTTTCACATATGTTGTGTATACCGGGCAGTATATCAGGTTCCTTAAGCCTGTGTTGGATTGCCTTTGAATTGCCTTTTTTTTTTTTTTTTTCTCCCATGTAAAAACAAGAAAATAATTGAATTGCGCGGTGGAGAAAGAGGTTGGGCATAGTTGGAATAATAGGTGAAAATTTCGAAATTGTGAATTTTGCGTAAAATAGGATTATGCAAGAGAAAATAAAAATGTTAACTATATCCATAAACTGAATAATAATTATAAGATTTTTAAATAAAGGGAGAATCGACCACTGTCAAGAAAATAATTCGTCAAACTAAGGAAGTGCAAATATTTGCTTATGAGAATAATAATAATTATTATTATATTCCTAAAATTCGGAAAAAACTTTAAATACTAGCAGCTATAAGTAAAAAAAATTAATTGATTTGCGTTAAAGAATTATTAATTGCTTCGTATTTTAATGAACATGTCCATAGTCTTTAATTATGATTGTATTGCATTCATGCAAAATTTTATGCCATTTTATACATAAATTTGTCACTATGATTATTTTAATATTTTGCGATAAAATTACTCGTTAAAAAACTTCATTATGGGAAAACACAAAAACTACCATTGACAGCTGTTGTTAAATGCAGTGGCAATTTAGTTTTCAACAGCTATAACTTTGAATATGATGGAAACAACATTCAAACTGTTTTAAACATGTGAAAGATTGAAATTTAAATTTCATTAAAATTGAAAAATTAGTATTCTGAAAAAAAAAAAAGGACTTCCAGAGGTGTGTACCTTAACTAACTACAGCGAAAATAAAACCGAAGTTTCAAAATTATGTTCACTTATGCCTTCTGTAATCAGAATATTTCAACCATCAGTTGCTTTCTCGTTTCACTTCAATTTACATTTAAATTAATTTTGTTCCAACAACAATTTGCAATTTTCTTTTCCATTATTTCTTTGGTATTGTCATGGCGACACGGCTCCCATCTTTTGCCAAAGTTGTATTTCCAATTTTACAAAGTTTTTTTCATTTTATTTTTTAAAACATACCAGAAAAAATGAATGTTTTTTTTTCTTCAAGAGGATTATATTTTTCCCTATGAATTATTGATTTTGTTTTCGAAGTTTGGCTGTGCTTCGAATTCTCTTTCGTTTTGTTTTTCGTTTTCTTCCCCCGGGCAACTGAGAAGGGGGGGGGGGGCTGCAAGATCGCCAAGCAATCTCTGCATAAAATGCACTTACTTTAGATATGCAATCTTCCATGGATCGTTTGATTCTGCGAGGAACAAGATTTATTAGTCTCTGAAACGTCCTATAATATCAAGTGAAGAATTGGTTTTATCCTGTCAAAGATAATATTGTTCAAAAAATTTCGAATGAAAACTTTGACCAAGATGTTTCAAAATTTTGTTGTGAATCATTGTGGTTTTAGATTATTAAATTTTGTATTATCATATCCTTCTTTTTTTTTTCAGCGGATATTGATTTTATTGATCAATTGTGGAAAGATCTTTGATTATCACGAGTTTTTTTTTTTTTTTTTACCGAAAAATAATTTGCACTTTATTTAGATGAAGAGTGGTAATTGAAAATGTAACTTCATTGTCTCAAAAAAAAAAAAAAAAAAAAACTTGTTCAATTTTTTTTTTTTTTTTTTTTTTTTTTTGGTGAAACAATGGAGAATTCACTAGAAATCATTGACCGCAAGTCTTTATGTAAATGTACAAAAAACTGAGAATCTGTTAAAAAACAGAGAAAGTAATGTGTGATTTTACCAAAAACTCAATAAATTTACATTTATAAAAAAAATACCCAAAACTCTGTAAATTTGCATGCATAAAAATACTGAAGACTTTGTATTTTTATACACTTTTTTTAAAAAAAGCAGGAGGTAATCGTTGTACATACCATGATTTAGTTATAATGACACATTGTATGTGGCTGTTTCGCACACATTTTGTTATTATATAAGCCTATTAAACACAAATGAGCAATTTTTTGAAAGAAATTTATTGTTGCGAAAACTCACACTATATCAAAAACCGTTTTGATACAACTGTAAATTGAAATAAATTAGATTACATCTTATGTTTTCCTATATCGAAAATGTCCAGATGCTACAAACGTAGTTTCTGAAACGCTTCCCAACGTATGCAGAATATTATAACAAGACGTCGCCGTTTCATAATGTGAAAGATTATACCTAAATAAACAATTTAGAAAAGGCGTAACACACTTAAAAATCCAATATCAGCAATTACCGTAACACAACTGAAAATTTCCGTTCACCATTTTCTTTCAATAAGCGGAAATATGCTCGAAGTATTTTGTACAGCCCTGTATATGATCTATAGAATTTATACACACCAAGTAATATGCAAAAAATTATTTAAATTTAAAAACGCATACCACAACTGAAAACACACTTCCAGCAATTATCATTCATAGACAGTACTGTAACCAAATTCTGTGTGTTCCTGTAAATAAACGAAAAATGCTATGCACACCCTATTCTATAGTGAACATCTTGTAGTGCATCCCAGTGATGTATATCCATTTCGTTATGTTTGAAATAGTGTAACATTATTAAAATACACTGCAAACGATTTTTCCTCATAGACCATAATGTAACGGAATTCTTTTGAGTGCTCCTGTAAATGAACTATAAATACTATGCACTTCAGTATCAATATTTATCATGCCATGGTAAACTTCAACAAACATATATCACTTACATGGCAATCCGAGCATATTTACACGAGTTAGAGCATAGTCAGTCAAACCAAAGGCCGGACAAATCGAATTTATGAATACTTCTCAACTAATGTTATAAAGTGTTAAAAACTTCTCAATTAATTAATAATCGAGAGTCTTGATCGAATGTTTTTAACCTAGAACTAGAGTAAATTTATCGATAATATTTTTTTTATTTAACAGTGTGAAATGGAGGGTGTTGGGGAAACAGATTGCTCAGCCACATTTTTGAACTTCTGGGATATATCAATTTGAAAATTAGATCAAATACTTAAATCAAAATATATTTTTATTTAAGTATTTGATTTAAGTATTTCATATATATTTGTTATATATAACAAAGTGTTTTTGCCAATTACTTAGTAACATTTGAGATGTTCTGAATAACAATGTGGCATTACTTTTAATGATATACACTTTCAATCTGGTAAAAAAGTTCTAGAAACTTCTGGGGCAAAAACGACAGCTGGGACATATGTTGCCTCCTACACAGAAAAAAATAAAACCCATTTTGGGTCGAAAGATTCTTAGGTATGTGCCCAAATTGGGCCATGCCGGTTTTGGTTACCACTGTGTATCCATTTTGGGCACTGTTAAATAACCATTAAAAAAAAAAAAAAATGAAAATGGGTATTTAAAACAGTGCCCAAAATGGATACACAGTGGTAAGCAAAACAGGTATGTGCCCAAATTGGGTTTTATTTTTTTCTGTGTAGTGACATTAAAGAAATAATATGAAGGATGTTATAATTTACAATATTAAGTAACAGATTATAGTGTCAGATTTATTTCACCAAAAATGTGACTTGGCTCTTTCTTAACCCGACTCCCTTAATTAATAAATATAATATTTTCCACAGCTGTAAATCAAATTTTTAATTTAATTGAAAACCAGGAGCAATGACCTTAACGCATTTAAAATATTTTTCTAATGGTCTCGGAGAAGTCACAGTTAATATTTTTCAATGAATAAAATTTAAGCTGGGAAAAAAAAAGACATGCTCTTAAAGAGTTCGAGTTAAAACGGGATCTCTTTAAATAGCTTTAATTAGTAAAAGTTAACGGAAATGCATTTTTTTTTCTAATTTATTTTATTTGACTGATGGCAATTAAAAACATTTGATGTTGGATTAAATGAAAGTTCTTTTCAATCAAAATTTTAGTTGGGAGCGATTTCTAAAGTTAATTAATTAATTGATCATCTCATTAATTCAAAATAATTAAAAACACCTTCGAGTAAATAAATTAAATCTTCAAAATTGATTGGATGGTTGTTTCGTTCAGAATTCTACGTGAGAAAGTAAATTTTCATCTAAAAATTTTAATTACTAATTAAGAATTATCTCATTATCAAGTATTGATTTTTAAATTCATCTTGTATTTTTTTAAAGTATTTTAAAATAATTATTATCAATAGAATTTATCTAGTTTATGTTACATTAAAATGCAGATATTGGGAGTAACTTCGAAACTTATATATAAACAGATTCGTTGTTATCTATTCAAATTTTTTATTTTTCTGTTAAAAAGTAATTGAATATCTTGTGTACATGCAGTTAACCCTTTCAAGGGCGGTGGTATGTCTATGAAACCAATTAAATTTAATTCCCGAATGTCACAATGACACTAGAATTTTGGTATGAAATTTTTCGTTTATTATGTATGTGAAATATAGCTTTTTTCATATTTCCAAATAAATTTGTTCGCAAATTCCGGTGTCATTCGATCATTTCAACATTTTAGCAATGGAAGTTCTTTGCCCCTGAAAGGGTTAAGATTGTTTCCTGGAACATCCATCTTGCTAAAGTGTATATATATATATATATATATATATATATATATATATATATATATATATATATATATATATATATATATATAAGCGGAATATTGCATTACGCCTGTGTGATCACATATTTTAACAATAACTAAAATTCTCAAGATATAAAATATTTCAACAGTTCAATTCAATCTCTATTTTTCAATAATACTTGATTACATTAAAGAAAATAAAAATCATCCATTTATTAAATTGCGTTGCATTAGAATTTAACGTTCAATATTTTAACTAATAATCTATAAAATAAGTTTTTTATTTAAATTATTAAAATTTGTATATCTAGATTTATACTCTAAAAAAAGAGAGAGGGAGAAGTTTTCTCATATAGAAGAAAGTTCACAAGTCAGTACAATCTCGTAGTTACCTACGATTCTGAAAACTTTTTCATTATCTTCAAAAGGGGAAGAACTAATTAAAAACCGCAAAAATCAAAAAGTATTTAACACTAACATCTTTTTCGAAATTAACGGCCAGCAAAAGGGTCCTTACATTTGTAGCGTTTCTGTAAACCTGGGAAACTTTTTTCCAATTTGGAAACTTTTCCATTATTTTCAAAAGAAGAAAAATCAATCAGAAACCGCAAAAAGAATATGAAATTAACAGTAACATCTTTTCCGATCTATACGTGCAACAAAGGGATTCTTTATTTCAAAAACGTTTCTTTACACCTCGAAAACTTTTCTTCATGTTCTAGAAACTTTTCCATTTCCTTCAAAAGAAGAAGAACCAATCAGAAACCGCAAAAATTATCTGAAATTAATAGTAACGTCTTTTCCGATCTATACGTGCGACAAAATAATTTTTATATTTCAAAAAAGTTTCTTTACACCTTGAAAACTTTTCTAGAAACTTTTCCATTACCTTCAAAAGGAGAAGAATCGATGAGAAACAAACGAACAAACAAAAAATTCCTTAACTATGTCTTTTCCAAAATTTAGGAGCAGCAAAAGAATCCCTAATCTTCAGCGGTATTAGAACCTATACCTCAAAAATGTATAGAGTATAAACACACTGTATAGAAACCACATAACGCATTTAAAAACCTAATTTTAACAATTACCGTTTACAGTCGGAAAAGAGTTCGTTCGGGAAGCCCTATATAGGATGTATGGGTTTGTGCATATACAGGGTGCCCGAAAAGCCTGGAAACGTTTCAGAAACGTTTTTGTAAACATCGGAAACTTTTTTCCTATTCTGGAAATTTTTCTATTATCTTCAGAAGAAAAAGAACTAATCAGAAACCGCAAAAATAGAAAAGTATTTGACAGTAACATCTTTTACGAAATTGACGGGCAGCAAAAGGGTCCATGCTCCTTATATTTCAGAAATGTTTCTGTAAACTTCGGAAACTTATTGTCTAAGGTTTAAGAAGACAAAAGCAAATGCCACCGGAGTCGTGGGGAACTACAGAGTTACATTTAGTTTTCATAAACGTTTCTTTTATATCAGAAAACAAATGTACATTATTATTTTTGGTTTTTAAATTTTCAATGTTTCTGTGCAATGAATAATAAAAGGCTTTGAAATTACGCATCCGAAAAATTCTGAAATTGAGAGAAATTGAAAATATTTTGCAAGCGAGTTTATTTTATACGTAGTACATTACTAGGCGTTTAACCGTTTGAGTGCTGAAAATTCGGCTTATAATCCGCGGGGCAAACAATTGTGTTTCAACCCAGAAATTTTATCTTATGAAATGTAACTCACTAGATCGCTGTAAATACTTCAACTGTTGAATAAAAATTAAATGATTTCAATTATTGAATAAAATTTCTGGGTTGAAACAAAATTTGTTTGATCCGCAGATACATTGCGGCGCTATCGCGCTTCATAGCACTCAAACGGTTAACATGGAAGTTAATTAGTATAGTTTGGGACAGTGAATAACTCACATTAAATAAGATATATCTTTAACCATTATGACGTTAGGCTGGCTTCACTGCATTGGCGTCGTTTTATAAGATCTCTGTTAATGTTGCAACAAAAACTGTTGGTTTTAGCTTCTGAAAAATTACTGAAGAGTGTTTTGCAAATGCTTCTCTTTCTATAATTTATGTATATGTGTGCGAAAATTATCAAGGCGTGCCACCCTGCATTCCACACATATTTCTAAAAGTGTCGGTAGAATCTTGATGAAGCAAATAAATCTGAGAGACCCAAAAAAAGTGAAGTACTTCAACTAACATGTAATCCAGCTCTTAACATGAGATTCTGGGGTGTGGGTGAGGCCTTTTCTTTCTGAAGATCCACGATATTCGTGACGTACCAGATTAACATCTGGTGACCTAACAGTGGTGAAAACAAAATGCATTCACTCCTTGAAGAGTCTAGAAAAAAAAGAAGAAAAGAAAAACTGTAAATAACGATTATTAATAGCAGACGCCAGGATGCTTTCTTGACGGAGTCTCCAAAACCACGAGGAAAAGAAAATAATAATGATAATAAAAGAAAAGAGCTAGAAAAAAGTATGAGTTACGCGCGTTTTTACCCAGAGGTTTGTTTGCTGAACAATACCGCCATTTTTAAATCGTCTGCTAAATAGGTTTTTCCGTAGTACTTCGGTGCCTTTCGAAAATGAAGTGATCAAGAATCTTTAAGTTCAACGTAGGAAAGCCATAAATGCAATTGGTGGGGTTTTCTTTATCTTTGTTTTTGCCAAACTATCAGGTATTTTAAATACTTGTTTGCCAGTTATTGTTTTAATAACTGGCAATAATTATTAAAACCTCAATTATCGATACTGGACTCTCTTTAATTTCGTGTTTGCCCCAGGGTTGGTGGCTCAGGGAAAAATATTCCATCTTGTGCTGCGATTGTAGCCTTGCCAACATGTGATAGTGAGAAGTGCCTGACTGGGTATCGTTCCAAGTGGTTCAGTTGGTTGAACGTCATTGCGCTAGACTGATGACCCGGGTTCGAGTCCCGGCTTGGATACTTTTCACTATGTTGGCTATACGGCTTTTAAGCAATTAAAATTTGAAATAGTTATTGTTTTATTTTTACATTTAATCGTCCAAGTTTCCAATTCAAAATAATTTGTAACGAAATTCTTTGCCTGTGGAGTATAAAAATTTTGTGGTTGGTTTCAGTATATTGCTGTGTTTTGTTTTTCCTCTACCAGTCTGTATTATAAAAGTTCTTTGTGTACGAGTGTGATTCACTGTAGATGTAAACATATTAAATTTAAACTGCAAAATTTTTTTTTTGGAAAAAGTAAAAATTTGGCTGACTTTCTAAGTAATTTTTCAGCATTTTAAGTTAATTGCGCATAAACGTCTTTAGTTTAAATGTACTTTTCTTGATTTTTTTTTTTATTTTATTTTATAAGAGAAGTTGGGGAGGGGAGATACATTTTACATTGTGCTTACAACACTTATAAACTTTAATTTAGATTTTTTAAAATTATTATTATTATTTAACATTGTGCTTACAGCACTTATAAACTTTAATTTAGATTTTTTGTTAAATATTTATTTTCCGTTTTATGAATATTTATTCGTTTTTTATTTATTAAAAACTAAATATAGTATATGTATAATCGTCAAATTCTTGATTTTTTGGTATCTCCATGAAAAGCATATCGTTAATGGAGAGGGAGAGAAAAAAAGAATGCCAAGATTAATTCAAAGATCTTTATGCTATCCATATTTTAAGCCTGATGAAGGCAATTTTAAAGTTATTGTTATCCAAACTAGTCTCTTATTTTAAATACTTCCGGAAAAATTAAGGTTGTTCTCATATCTAAACTGGCTAAATTGCTGACACATTTTTTAATTCGTTTTTTTTTTCTCCTGAAATTAGCAGGTGCTCTTATTCAGAAAATATGTAATCGAGATGTTTTTCTATTTTTCGGTAAAGGTAGAAGATCTTTCAGAAAATACTGTCAAAGTTAGAGTTTCGAACCAAATATCCGGACGCGACAGCTCGGGAGAGGAAAATAAATCTGCCCTCATAATCGCTTATAACATAAGATGCAATTCATTTATCGAAAAATGAAAAAAAAAAACTGCTCAATGACAAATCGTTGTAATAATCATGCCTTTAAGTGTATTGCTTTTAATTTTAAAAATGAGTCAGAAAGTTTCGCGTTGTTTAATGGAGATTTTTTTTTTTTTTTTATTTGATGTCGTATCAGCATTTTGCTTGTAACATCTCAATTCTTCTGAAGTTTCGCGAACATCTTCACGAAACATGGGACTATTAGACTATTAGACCAATTCATTATCAACGTATCTATCATAACGCTTTCAAAATTAGTTTCCTTGTCTCTTAATGAGAAATGTTCTTTGATTTTTATCAAGTAACTATTTTTTTTTTCAAGCATTACTGAGATATATAATTCAAAATAGTGCTTAGAGATGAGTCCCTTTTTCATATTCACTTTGTCTTGGCGGACCCCCTAAGATTTAAGACTGAAATTACTCGC
Source organism: Maratus michaelseni (assembly GCA_963931845.1). Lineage (NCBI taxonomy): Eukaryota > Metazoa > Arthropoda > Arachnida > Araneae > Salticidae > Maratus > Maratus michaelseni. Next base: position 316,783,646 of record OZ007587.1, on the reverse strand, counting down.
CAAATGGAGAATATGTAAACTAATAGAGTTATAAAAAACTAATTACATTGTATTATTTAATAGTAATTTTAGTTTTTCCCTTTCATTTTGCTCACAAAATTTCTGTCGGATTCTAGACACGTAAATTTTTTTTCACATTTAACACAAAACCTTTGCGGACCCCCTGAAAACGAACTGCGGACTCTTTGAGGTCCTTGGACCGTAGATTAAGAACCACAGATAACACATTGTTTTCCCCATTTCACTTGCACGAACATTACAAATTAGCGTATAACTGAGAGCCGAGAGATATTTAAGAAGAGGTCGTTGCATTTTTTAAAGTAAAAAAAAAAATTGGTGGTCAAACATGGCATCTACCAATCTCAGATCTGCCACAAGTCTCAAAACTTTCTCGACTCATCTGCTCCGGTTTTGTCATCTCTGTTCTCCACCTCCGCCCCGCCCCCACTTTGCGAAATGACAGTTTCTGGCGCCACAATCATCATCCTCTGTGGTCTCCTCCGGCTCTTTTCCACGCGCGGGATACGCCCTGCCACACACACACACATAACCATTTTTTTTTCTTCCCCTGTCCTTTCTGGTTGTTGTTATACTAAAGTCATTTGCAGATGGAACCTTTTGAACATTTTTCTGACATTCTTTACGCGGAAGTTCAGTTTAAGAGACGTTTTCACGCGGCTGCTAGTGAAAACCATTCAAAATATTTCAACCAAAAGTAAAAGAATGAATAATTGATTGGCTTTTCATTTATAGCAGAAAAAAAATAAGTTTATACTTATTTAGATATATTTATATCAATTATATTATGTGGGCAAAGGCCTTAAACAGTTATGAATTCACGGGATGGCCCGGGGGGGGGGTGGCTGTTTACCCCCTCCTCGGATCATGAAAACGCCCCCCCCCCTGAAAATTTGAGATTTTGTATTTGGTAATAGTTTAAAAGTACACCCCCCCTCCCCGGGACTCCATAATGTCTCCCCTGGAGCTTCAAAATTCCCTCCCGGAGGAAAATATTCCTAAATCACAATCTTGTCAAACAACAATCACAATCGTCGGGTGGATTTTAAAAAACACACAAAGAAATTTTATATTACGCTATTTCATAAGTTCAAATTTGCTTTCCCCAAGGTTGTAAGATCAGTGATTTTGTACTTTTGTTAATTTGTCAGTTATACAGAAATAAAGCAGAAGAAACTGAAATATATTATGAAACTAAGAAGTTTAATAGAAAAAACAAAATTCGTTTTTGCAAAAAAGTTGATCAAGTGAAGCTTGTTAAAATGTGCTATTCCATCATCATCTGATCCAAAGTCATCTCCCGAATTAGTTGTCTTTTGTAGCTTTTTGCTTGTAATAATTTAAATAATTTCTTTTCACTTAATTTCGCAGAAATTTCGTAATTATTATTTACTGTTAATTACTTTTTTTTCTCAATTTGGCATTAAATAAATAATGATTCTTTTAGTTCGAATTAACCGATGTTTTTAAAATAAGTTTGAATTGACAAACTAATTTTAGCATTAGTTCAAATGCTAAAACTATTAAAATTATAGTTTCGTAATTTTTAATTCGAATTTACCGAAAGTTCAAAAAAAAAAAAAAAAAAAAAAACAATGCCAATGCGGTTTAAAATGCACCTTTATATGATCACAAATGCCTTTAATCCAAAATAATTCATACTTTTAAAATTTCTTGTATATCTCTTAAAGTGTGCCTACCCTTAAAAGTATTCATATGACCCTTCCTTACGTATTATTATTATTGCAATTTCATGTTTGGAATACTTATATTTTATTGTAAAAATGTATAAAAATAAATACTAATGGCATGCGTGATTTTTATTTATTTATTTATTTATTTTATTTATTTTTTTATTTTTTTCAAAGTAAAATGATACATTTATATGTTTATGTAATTGCTATGAACTTTCTGTTACTGAAAACTGCTTTTTTCATCTTCATTTTATTTAAATTTATAACCATTTTCCCCATAAATATAAGCAGTTAAAAAAGAATTCAAGCACAAATAAATATGTAAATGTTATTTGAATTAAATTTTATTGCGATTAAAAAGTACAAGTACAAGGTAATTTGTCATCAAAATTTGTTAGTCATTTGTGTTCGAGATACGGAAGCTGAAAAACAAAATTGTACTTACGAAAAAATCACGAATCTCTCACCGCATCCGGTTGGAATTCGTCCAAAACGTTTTAATTAAAACTAGAGTTTTAAACGTTTGTGAAGTCCTTTATGATCAATGATAAAATATTTTGTGAGTTAAATGAAATTTTTTTCAATAACGTTGAAGTTATATGTTTCTTTATTCCTACCGACCCGTATTCCAAGTCAAATTAATAATTCGCTTTGTAAAAATGAAAATATATTTTAAAAAGTAGAAATTAGTTTTTAAAAAATGTTCGAACGCTCATATTTATTTTTGTGGTATAAAAATATTTTGCTTTGATATTTTTACTTTAATTATAATTTTTGTTTAATATTTTGATTTGTGGTTAGTAATATTTTAATCCTTTAATTAATGGCATTTAATGATAAAACATTTTGAGAATTAAATGAAATGTTTTTCAGCAACGTTGAAGTTATGTGTTTCTCTATTCCTACCGCCTCATATGCCAGGCCAAATCATAACACGCTTTGTGAAAATGAAAACATGTTTTAAAAAATGTGTTCGAATGTTCTTATTTATCTTTGTTTTAAAAATTATTTTCCTTTGAAGATTTTACTTTAATTATACTAATACTTTTTATAGTTTGATTTGTTGCTATTAATATGACTATTAATGAATGGACGATATTTTTCTGAATTTTTTATTTGTTTGTTTGTAAAAGATTGAATGTGTTTCAATAATTATTATTTTCTTTATTTATACATTGAATAAATATTGATGATTTTTGGAAATTGTCGTGAAACTTAACTGAAACATATTTTTAATTTACTGTTTTATTCAACAACTTTTAGCACTTAATGAAGTACGTATATGTTATCTCGGATTTGTTATTTATTTAGCTAATGTCTTTATTCCGAGATAATTTTGAGTCATAACTTAGATGTAACTATTTTTTTAGCTAATGCCAAATATCTAGATAAATTCAAGGTATAGCAGTGTGCTAAATGTTTTAAATTCATACGTCCATGAAATTTGTTTATTGTTTCAAATTTTTCAAAACTCAACATAGACTAAGAGGAAAGAAGATATCTTTAA